>JAILYA010000006.1:5019324-5649682 GCA_021437795.1 Rhodamnia rubescens | reverse complement strand
TGCAAGGAGCTCATGGAAAAACAAGAAAAGAGGAGAAACATCTACAAGGGAAAAGTATTCACCTTGTAACTTTTGCAAGAAATCTAATCATTTAAAAAAAGATTGTTGGTTTCGTGATAAACCACAATGCAACTCTTGCAAAAGATATGGCCACATAGAAAAATTTTGTCGCTCTAAAAGGAATTACAAAGCAAACTATGTTGAAAAAAAAGGAAAAGAAAAGGTAGAAGAAAACACATATCATTTGTTCTATGCGGACCAACTAGAAAAGGATGAGAAAAATGGTCCATGGTATATTGATAGTGGGTGTAGTAATCACATGACTCGGAGATGAAGCTATATTCACCAATATTGATACTTCGGTGAAGACTCAAGTGAGATTGGGCAATGGTGAATTGGTCGATGTGAAAGGAAAAGGGACCATAGCAATTGAAACTAAGAAAGGCCCAAAATATATTCATAAAGTATATTTAGTCCCTAGTCTTGCACAAAATCTACTCAATGTGGGCCGATGATTCAGAATGGGTTTTCTCTGTATTTTAAAGGAGATGCATGCATTACCTATGATAGACATAAAGATCATGTTATTACCTCTGTGAAAATGGAAAATAGGAATTTTCCTATTCGATGGAAATATGTCAAGTATATAGCCATGAAAGCTCAACTTGATGAATCATGGCTATGGCATCGGAGATTTGGCCACCTCAACTTCTATGGGCTAAAGATTCTCCATCGAAAAATATGATGAGAGATCTTCCAGTTATTACAGAGATTTCGGATGTTTGCGAAGGCTATCTCCTTGGAAAACAACAAAGGCAATCGTTCCCATCCGGAAATATATGGAGAGCAAAAAAATCACTAGAGCTAGTTCATACGGATGTATGTGGTCCAATGAGGACAATCAGCAAAATAAGTACTTCATTCCTTCATTGATGATTATACTAGAATGACGTGAGTGTATTTTCTTCGAGAAAGATCGGAGGTTTTCTCTATTTTCAAGAAGTTCAAGAACCACATTGAAAATCAAAGTGATCGAAGAATCAAAGTCTTAAGGAGCGACAGAGGCACAAAATACAACTCAAGGGAGTTCAATAAATTTTGTGAAGATGAAGGCGTATATCGTCAATTAACAATCGGCTATACCCCGAGCAAAATGGAGTAACATAAACGAAAAATGGAACCGTTGTTGAAATGGCAAGATCCATGTTAAAGGATAAAGGCCTTCCAAACTCTTTACAGGTAGAAGCGGTTTATATTGCAAGTATACCTATTAAATAGGTGTCCAACTAAAGCGATCCCGAATAGAACTCCAATCGAAGCAAGGAGCGGACGGAAGCCTTCAGCGAAACATTTGAAAGTATTTGGCTGTATATGCTACGTTCACATCCCCGATCAAAAAAGGAGCAAGCTCGATGAGAAGACGAAAAAGAAATATTCCTCGGCTATAGCGACCAGTCGAAAGGTTATTGGATTTACAACCTAAGAACTAAAAAACTAATGATCGATCGAGATGTTGAGTTTGGACGAAAATGCCGCTTGAACTCGGGAGGAAGAGAAGATTGAGAAGAAGTATGTTACCTTACCTATTATACCACCCGCTCGAGAAGAATCAACGTCGAAGAAGGTGGAACATCGGTTTCATCCACTCAAGATGTCACACCACCATCTTCTCCAAGTCCGGCACAAGAATGATCAATTCCAGAATCTCCTATACTAAGGGTAAAATCTCTAAGGAAAGTTCATGAGACATGCAATTTTATGTCCTTAGAACCGCACAACCGTGAAGAAACTTCAAAAAAAAAAAGTTTGGATTAAAGCCATGGAAGAAGAGATCAAAATCATTGAGAAAAATGAAACTTGGGAGCTAGTTGATTGCCCCAAAGACAAAGAAATCATTGGCGTCAAATGGGTTTACAAGACGAAGCTGAACACGTATAGATCAATTCAATAGCATAAAGCAAGACTTGTGGCAAAAGAATACTTGCAATAGCCGGTATCAACTACATTGAAACTTTTGCTCCCGTTGCTCGTCTTGATACTATTTGAGTACTCATTGCTCTAGCGGCACAAAAGGAATGGAAGATCTATCAACTAGATGTGAAATCAGCATTCCTAAATGGATATCTCCAAGAATAAATTTATGTGGAACAACCACAAGGCTTTATCGCCAAAGATAATGAAGAAAAGGTTCTAAAGCTCAAGAAAGCCCCTCTACGGGTTAAAACAAGCACCACGAGCTTGGTATAACAGAATTGACGAATATTTCACCAAGTAAGGATTCAAAAGGAGCATGAGTGAGCCTACATCCTACATCAAGACCTAAAATAAGTTTGATACTCTTATTGTCTCTCTATATGCGAGATGATCTTATCTATACAGGGAACAATGAAAAGATGATTCAAGAATTCAAAGAAGATATGATGAAGACATTCGAGATGACAGACTTGGGTTTGATGCACTATTTTCTCGGTATCGAGGTTGATCAAAATGAAGGAATCTTTATCTCACGAAGAAATATGCGAGAACATCTTAAAGAAATTCAAGATGGATTATTGCAAAGCGATTTGCGACGCCATTGGTGATAAATGAGAAACTATTGAAAGAAGATGGAATAGAAAAAGCGGATGCTTCGCTCTGCAGAGTCTTATTGACATTTATTATATCCGTCACCGCATGACCAGATATTATGTATGCTACCGATCTACTATCACGTTTTATGCAGAGTCCAAACCAAATTCATTTTGGAGCAGCCAAGAGAATTCTAAGATACTTACGAGGAACTACAGATTATGGCATTTGGTATTAGCCAAGAGCAACGGCTAAGTTTATCGGTTATACGGACAATAATCGGGCAGGTTCAACTAATGACGAAGTAATACTATTGGTTATGCAATCACATTGGGTTCCGGAATATTCTCGTGGGCATCCAAAAAGCAAGACTCAATAGCACAATCTACTGCAGAAGTTGAATATATCGCAACCGCTATGATAACTAGTCATGCAATATGGCTTAGAAGAATTCTAGAAAGACATTGGAGAAATACGAGACAGAACCGACTCCGATATTTTGCGACAACAAATTCGCGATTGCAATCTCGAAGAATACAGTCTTTCATGGAAAAACGAAGCATATCGACATCAAATATCATTTTATACGTGAAGTACAGACCAATGGAGAAATTGAGCTGAAATATTGCAAGACCAAAGATCAAATTGCTAATATATTCACTAAAGCATTACCAAGAGCAAAATTCAAGACATTAAGAAGCATACTCGGAATATCGCAAAAATGGATCAAGGAGGAGTGTTGAAGTTTGACCCATTTTTGTCAAACTTGGACTTGGCAAAATGGTGGACAACTCAAATACGGCTGCAGCTTTAGCGGTGAAAGAAAATAATAATAATAATAATAAAATATTAATAAAATATTAAATGGCGGTGGAATGAGTCGGCTAATGTTGTCTATATATAGGACCTTTGATCTTCATTTTAGTTAGTTGTCCCATATGTAAAGAAAAGGCTCCGATGAAAAGGGTTCGAAAAACCTTTGTAAGTTTTCATCTCTTTGTAAGTTCTTTCATCTATTAGTTTTATATCAAATATCCTTTTTATTTTACCAGTCTTCTTGTCATTATTTCTTTATATTTTATACCCAAACACATACACTTGCACACACGCTTCCTCAAAAAACCCAACAGATAGAATATTGCACTTGCGCTTAGAACCAGAAACTGCATATCTTTGTATTCTGATTTTTTGTGATATTTGATTTGATTGTTTTAATTCCGTAAATTCTAATCAAAATTGATTAAAATCACCTATTTACCTTCTCTAGGTGATATTGGTGGATACATCAAACGGTTCCAAGTCCACTTGCTCCGATCTAACCAATCTTTAATTTATATGCAGACGATTGTTGTCCTTTTCTAGTCGATCTCTGATGTTTCAGGAAGATTTTGTTGCTCTCAAATTCACTACGCAAATAGATAGCTGCACCAATCACTTCACTAGTGCAGATTCATGAGGAGCCGGTGAGAATGACAGGTCATTTTCCCGTGAAAAAGGAACCAAATGAACGTATCAACTGCGTGGATAACAAAGTTTGATACTTGAATGTCGCATTGTCAATCGGGTGCATAAAGACTGAAAAGATCTGACCTTCAACTAGAAATATAAGAAACGAAACCGTGTATAATCACCAAGAGGAAAGCCTCCTCAACCCAGAGATATGGATTTCCTAGGCCTGTTCCAAGCTCTTTCTTTCATTGCAAACAGAAGCGGAAGAACTCTTTCCAACCTCCTGCCCCGTCCATGGCCTCTTTCAATCGTCGGGAACCTCCCTGAATTTCTCCACAAGTCTCACGCCACGTTGGATTTTACTTACAGTTAAAGCCCCACAATTACACTTCAGCTAGGTTGTGTAACCACACTTCTGATCTCTTTGTGGACGCCAAAGGGCCTACGTAACATAGCCGGCGTTGACATGGATATTTTTAATGATATTTTTATTTTTGATTTTATTTTTTCCCCCTCTTTCCTCCGGTCGCCGGCGATGTTCCTGCTATTTCCTTAAAACTTAACACTAGTCCAACGCAATTGTTCCAGGTGCCGACGCCAGCCTTGGCGGAGGCATCGAAAGAATCGCTACCATATTCATCCGGATGGGTCGCGCTGTTGCCCCTCTCGATTGGATGTATTGCGAGGGCTCGTCGTGGTAGAGAAAACGTCTCGAAGTAGCGACGTCCACCATCGTTCTAGCGCAGGTTCATATGGCATAAAACGTGGAACTTTAAGTCGTTTTCTTGGGAAAGTAAAATGGCCGGGAAGAAATTACTTGGATGGATAAAAAAAAATGGAATCGGTACATGTACATCACATCAACTTGGAAAACAACAATCGCGTGAGAAAAGAAATGTTATGTCATTTTGGGGCATATTTGCTTGCCCAAGCATGCGAATCTATCGTAAGGAGCCCGTGATAAATTTATTGTAATTATATCAATTTGATTATGAATTTTTTTGTTTGTCAATTCAGTTCTAAACTTTTTATATTTGTACTAATTCATTTTATCTTGCCAAATACGACCGATTAGCACTGAAGTGAAAATTTTAATAATATTTCAAAACATTTTTTGAATTATTTTTTTCTTCTTTTGTTTCTTCCAGTTGGTCGCCAATCTGGCGAACGGCTGGAGGAGGAGGAAGAAGAACCACAAGAAGAAAAAAAGAAGCAAAAAAGAAAAGGAAAAAGGAAATAAAAAATCAAATAAATATTTTAGAAAATTATTAAAATATTACTAAAAATGGCCACGTTTGCTTCGGCCGGCCAAATTTGTCCAATTGGACGGAATTGACACAAATGCAAAATTTTTAGAAGATAATTGGCCCAAAAAAATAAGACCGAATTGACATAATTATAATATGTTTAGGACTTTTTTGGTAATTTTTCCAAAGCCGAGCTCCATCAAGTCATTGGTGAAGGCAAGAAGATTGAAGAAGCCGATATTTCTCGCTTACCCTATTTATAGGCTATCCTAAAAGAGCCTTTCCGATTGCACCCCACGGTTCCTTTCCTGCTTCCTTAGACATTTGGAGAAGATTTCATTGTAGGCGGCTTCACCATTCCAAAGGGTGCACAAGTTCTCGTAAATGTCTTCGCAATAGGACAAGATCCGAGCATTTGGGATGATCCCGACAAGTTTGTGCCCGAGAGATTTCTTGGATCCTATATCGATGTTAGGGGATAATACTTCGAGCTCATTCCGTTTAACGGTGGCAGGCGAATTTGCCCGGGATCACCATTGGCCACGAGAATGTTGCCTTTGATGCTCGGATCGCTTATTAACATGTTTAGTTGGAGGCTCGAAGTTGGCATTACCCCTGAGAACATGAATATGGACGACAAGTTCGGATCAACAGTCCAAAGAGCTCAATCTCTAAAAGCTTGCCCATTCCTATATGAAAGAAGAAAAAGAAATGCACGTACGGGTTACAGACTTAAGTAATTTTGATTGGTTGTGTTGATAGCCTATTCAATATTTTGGGGAAATGCGCATTTTTCCTTGAACTTATATCCAGGCCAAACAAAGATATATTAGAGTGGAATAAGAATTTCCTAGTTTCCATGGTAACAAAGATGAAATTTAGCTAGATTTTCGATCTGTCGTGGCGCATATTGCCATCAATTAATGTTGCAGGTGGCTAACTGTCGGTACGTCATTTTGTTTCTTACTTTAGTTGTTTATCACCTAAATCCTTTATTTGGTTTAACCACCTATTCATGACAAATGCTGCCCAGTAGGAATAAAAACGGCATCACATAATTTCCGGTCGATAACCTGATCACATCATTAGTTTAATATGTTTCGATTCATCTGTAGAAGCTTCATTTCATATCCCGACAAATTGCCTCCCTCGCCAAATTGAACATCCATTCTTCTGTAATTGCAAAATTTTGAAATGGCGAATCTATTTCAAGGAGCGGAATAAAAACAAGTACCAAGACAGCGGGCGGGGATGCACAGGTTCAGTCCGGTCGGGGAGAGGATCGGGCGGCGCCCCACGGAGGCCGCCGCCAAAACCTACGGGTTTGGGCTTTTATTTAAGGGCCGTATATAATTAAGAGGTTTTAGGTTTTTAACCCGTTTTTGGGCATATATATTTTGCTCGATTTTATCATTGTATAGAAAACGGACAAATATAAAATCCTTTGAGACGTAACCCTAATCTTGGGGTGAACCTAATCTCGGCGCATTCCAATTTTCTTGATTCTCATGTGATGTCATTCGATTTCGATAAATCCTTCAAGTCCGACAAGATTATTAGTTATTTCGAACACTCGATTTTTCAATCATTGAGCTTTTTATGCAAAGATATGATAGTGTGTGAAATTGCAATTGAAATTGCACCGTATATGACGATCTTGTCGAAAACATTTCTCATTGCTCTGTGCCTAAAAATACGGTCTTTTTTAAAATCGGTAAATTTCAAGAAGTATTGATTAGTACAAAAACAGTGGGTGTACCTGTGACTTTCTTTTTTTTATAGGATATTAGCAATTTACTAATAATTGATGATGTTAAATGTTTATAAATTAAAAATGTTGGTACTATTTTACTAACTTTTATTTGCATGACTTATTAAAGTTTCGAATTTTCTACTCTAATATAAAATAAATATGAGACATTTTTATTTCAAACAATTTAGTGACATGTCATTTTTAATTCAAATAATTTAAAGATATGGCTTTTTTAAATAGAAAATAAATTCTACATATGCAAAGAGAACAATATTGCTCAGTCGATGTGGTACTTAATTGATCACATTTTACAACTTATTAAGATCACTTTAAAAAAGGCACTCCAAAGATCATTATTTACAACTTATGGCACTAAAAGTCACTTCGTGAAATTAGCTAAACAACGTTATTTGTGCTTTGGAAGCTGATTAGGATTAGTTAATTAGGCATATTGAAAGTGGCATTGAAATAACTATTTTTCGAAAAATTGAAATAAATCATGCAGAGGCCGTACGTAATTCTGCCAATTATAAACCGTAGTTACAAATTCAGTGTAACCGTACGATTAGCCTAGCTGGACCCATTATCTTTCCATCGCTGGCTCTGACATCGACAAGCTGGTGGCTCTTGGTAAAACTGCCAATTATAAACCATAGTTACAAATTCAGTCTAACCGTACGATTAGCCTAGCTGGACCCATTATCTTCCTATCGCTGGCTATGACATCGACAGGGCTACTGGCTCTCGTTCTCGTTCTCTAGTGTACTTTTTTTTTTTGTCGGATTTCTAGAGTACTCAAACAGTCAAACTCATATGTTTGCCGGAATCCCAGCTTTTTTTTTTTTGGGTTGGTGGGGAATGCCCACATTCCAGTTTCTCATCCCAAAACGACAATTTTCATTTATTTAACATTGTTGTCATACTCATTTACGCGTCAGAAAAAACCAAAAAGTAGATGTGTCGTCCACATATTACTCGCCGACAAATTTTGAGGTCGCCATCGGAAGGGTGAACGACGAAGGTTAGCTGGGAGAAATCCAAAGAGCATCCTACAAAATCTTTTACCTCCAGGACTTCTCCTCAGGACAAGAAGACAAGTGCTAGCGGGACACAGCAAACCGCACTCAATTATTGACAATTTCCCTTTTCCATTTCTGTCTAAAGATTGAATTATTGACAAATTACCGCAACGCCGTGCGATGCGTGGGCCGAACCCGACTGAAGTTAACGAGGCCACTTTAAATCCTGGTTATGCTTTATAGATGAAAACAACATTAGCTGCAACTCTAAAATCATCTTGCAAGATGACCTCCCTTGATAATAACGCTGCTCCTGACATAATCATCAACACTGAAGTTTATGTGTATTTTAGTTGTGCTTTGGTTGAACCTTATGGATGGAAGTATTAGTCAGGAGTCACAGATTTCCTCATCTTCCTTCATTGTCCTACATGTATCTATGTCTTGTTTTATTTGGATGTAGATACGGATACGTGTTTGCTAGAAGTTGCCACATTTGAATTATCTCACGATGGGTAGAGTTGTAGCGGTGCGTCTGCATGCAAAATTCTGTAGCTGTTGATGCTTAAAACTGTAGACCTGCTCTTTTCTTTTCTTTTTTGGAAACACAAACCGTAGACCTACTTTACCTAAAGAGAACAGTGCATTTTAGAAATATTTTCACTCCATTCCCAAGTTTAGAAACTTTCATTAGTACCCTAAATTCTAAATTCAATTTAGATTCAGAGTAAGTGCTCGATAAATTAAGTTGTTAGTATCTCAAGTGAAGATAGTACGTTCTCATACTAGGTTCCCCGTTTGGATCCTGTCAACCTCAACTGCAAATGCATTTAGTTACAATTTTAAAATTTAATGACATTTACATGAGTCAATGGTTGAAATGATGAAGACATCATAGGGGAATACGAGGAAATAAAGGATCTTTTTCCTAACACGATGGCTAAGGATCTTTCTCATTTGATAGTTTGTGGCCCAACGATGTCCCTAGAAATTTGTCGCCTGAAGTAAGTTTTCGGAGACAAGAGAGTTTGCAGCAAGGCTCCACCAGCCTCCCTTTACGCAAATTTGGAAAGTAAAGGAGTATAACGACAGAAAATTGAAATTTAGACTTACCGTACGTGTATATGTGAACAAACTGGAATCTATTGAAAATCAATATCATGGGAAGTATTGAGCAGCATCGATTATTATCCTATGATGTCTTTTCTTTTGGTGAAGTTTTGAAGAATCGTATCTTGACGTCCTATGATGTCCTTGTGTATAAATCTTAAAAGGAAATTTCACTTTCCGACGTACTTTTAAAATTGTCTTCGCATTTTTTATTTTTCGCGACAAAACTATTCCGTGTAAAAATTGAGATGCCTACTGCTGCTGGTCCATCATAGGAAATATCTTCAAATGCCTCAAGTTGATGTCGGAAGGGACAGCCCCCACTTGACAGAAGTTTCTGTCGCCATCAGAAGGGGCGACGGACAAAGGGAGATGCGAGAAAAGTCAAACGCCGCCTCCCAATAAGCCCCTCTAGAGTCTAGAAATCTATGACTAAAGTAGTTATCAAATTCCATTTTTTTAAAAAAATTCAGTTCAATTCTTAGTGCTCGATAAGACATGATCTAAATTTAGTTGTCACGTTGAAATTAACTTACTAAACTTCTTATGTTGCGTGCCGCATTTGTACGTGATCTAATAAAATCTTATGACTGGACGGATTAGTTATAGCACATTAAATTTCTCTGTATCCCCCTTTTATCCTTCATGTATCTTATTTTAATTAATCAAATATGATTTCGTATGCGTCTTCTCACGAAGTTGCTACATGTCTAATTACAAGTAAGAATTCCCAAAACTTTACAATTAGTGTTGCTTAATGAGATGATTTAAGATAATGTGTGTTTTGAGAGCACTGGGAGAAATATTCTACTTATATCAGTACTCAACAGATGTCCTTTGATGAGAGCAAGTTAGAAAACCCTCGCTGAAACAAATAAGAGAGAGCATCAGCTTGTAGCTTTACACCAAAAGCCTCCTTAGTTATGGACGTCTTGGTCTTATTTCTCTGTCTCTGCTTTGTATGGGGTTTGTCCAAAGCTCTTTCTTTCATCAGAAAGAAGAGCAAAACGACTCTTTCAAACCTTCCTCCGGGTCCGCCGCCGCTACCGGTCATTGGCAACCTCCTGAACCTTGGCTCCCAACCTCACAGGTCCCTTGCCAGGCTCTCCCACATTTATGGCCCCATCATCAAGCTTCAGCTTGGTTACGTGACCACGATTGTTGTTTCGTCCCCAGCAATCGCCAGAGAAATCCTCCAAACCCACGACGCGATCTTCTCCAACCGCACGATCCCCGACTCCGTCACCGCCTTGAGGCAAGACGAACTCGGCTTGCCTTGGGTCCCCATCTCGCCTCTATGGAGGAACCTTAGGAGGATATGCAACTTGCACATATTCTCCCACAAGAGGCTCGAGTCCGATCAACACATCCGCCACGAGAAAGTTCAAGAGCTCGTCGGCTACGTCAGAAGAAGCCTTTCCACGGGCGATGCGATCGATATTGGCGAAGCGGCTTTCAAGACTATAGTCAATCTATTGTCGAAGACCATGCTGTCCGAGGATTTGGCAAACCCATCCGAATCGGCAAAGGACTTCAAGGACCTCGTTTGGCGTATCATGGTCGAAGCCGGAAACCCTAACCTCGCAGATTACTTCCCCGTGCTCAAGAAGCTCGACCCGCAAGGCTCGAGGCGGCGGATGACGGTCTATTTCACGAAGGTTTTCGAGGTTTTTGACGGCTTGATCGAGAAGAGGCTGCGAGACAGGGCAGCGGCTGGTTCAGTTAGGAAGAACGATGTGCTGGATACACTGCTGGACGCAAGAGAAGACGAGGAGGAGGATGTAGACATTTTCCTCATCAAGCACTTTCTCTTGGTAAATCATCAGCTACTTTGATCATACTTTATTGCGTTAGCTATCATCTTCATTAACGGACCAATAGATGGAATATTAGCAATCGTCTCGACTTATCAACTTTGGTTTGGCTTTTTATTAGTTTTTACTTTTTGTTTTCTTTTTTAATCTTGATTTCACGCAGTTTAACTCTAGGACAAAAAAAATTTATTCATATTAGGACAAGGCAAGGGTCGGTCTTTTCTTAATTATCGCTGGGCCAACTGGTTATATCAACGATGGTGGAGATTTGAGTTTTTCCCATTAATTCTCTGAATGCGAAAATCTGATTGGACGATTAATCATTTGATTTAATGTAGCGGTGTCAAAAAAAGCCCCCGCCAAGAGGGTCAACCGGCCCGGCCCGGCCCGAAAATTCACTTAATTTTCGGGCCTTTTCGGGCCGGGCTTGGCAGTCCGTCATTCGACTTTTTTTTAACACCAATATTTTCTTTTTAATTTAATTTATTTTTATTTTATATTTTATATTTTTTTATATTTGATGGGTTTGTTAATTGATTTTGATTTCAAAAAAGAAAAAGAAAAAAGAATCAAGCCAGAATCTCGCCCAATCGGACTTGACCCTGGTCGAGCTCAGTATTGTTCAGTTTCGGGCCGGCTCGAGCGGGCCAAGACCCGACCCCACCCGCCCGTTGAGACTCCTAATTTAATGTATGTCATAGATATCCTGTTGGCAGTTGGCCCACGAGGATCCTATACATGTTGGATTTTGATGAGGACGCGGACATGGCCGGTGAACCGGACCCAGGCAGTACCTTTCGCATTTGTTTTTCCTTTGGAAAAAAATGCAGTAGAGCTGAAAAATTGATTGACAAAGTTGATTTACAGTATAATTTTCCAAGTTGTCGTAAGTGCGTATATATGCCCATCTAGTTACAATAGCGATTTCGAGCTTATCGTATCACTTTATAAAAGAAATTTGTGAATGCGACTTTGGATCCCTAGTGATGCTCTCACTTCATGTTAGCAAATATCTAGAGATATAGATTATTCGCTTATCTTGGACAATGACGGTGTTTCGTTTAACAACACTTGTGGTGGACAATAACAGGACTTATTTGCTGCGGGAACCGAAACTACCTCGAGCACATTGGAATGGGCATTGTCCGAGCTACTCCACAGTCCCGAGAAGCTGTCCAGAGCGCAAGCCGAGCTCGATCGAGTCGTCGGCAAAGGGAACCCCATAGAAGAATGTGAAATCGCTCGCCTTCCCTACTTGCAAGCCATCATAAAGGAGACATTCCGGATGCACCCTCCAGTTCCTCTCAACCTTCCTCGCAAATCGGGATTGGAAACCGAGATCGGCGGTTTCACCGTCCCAAAGGGTGCGCAAGTTCTTGTGAATGTGTGGGCTATAGGAAGAGACCCTAGCATCTGGAAAGACCCGGACATGTTCTCGCCGGAGCGATTTCTGGGGTCCCAAATCGATGTGAAGGGACAAGATTTTGAGCTCGCTCCGTTCGGCGCCGGGAGGCGTATATGTCCCGGCTTGCCGTTGGCCTTGAGGATGTTGCATTGGATGCTCGGTTCGCTCATAAACTCCTTCAATTGGGAGCTCGAAGGTGGGGTCAAGCCAGAGGACATGAACATGGAAGAGAAGTTCGGGATCACCTTGCAAAGAGCTCAACCTCTGAGAGTTATTCCCAAGCCAGTGTGAAGAGAAAGTAGTAAAATTTTTTCTATATGAACGAAAACAAGACGGTGCTTATTCTGGGTGTACGAAGGGTTATGAACCGACTCCTAGTCAAGAACTAGCTGTGATGATAGAAACGCAGTATAGACCTGCATGCCTAAATTGTTCGTGTACTTTTGAAATACCTTCAGTGTATTTCGAAGGTCGGAAATTTTCATTATCACTACCATGAATGCCCAACTCATTTTCAGTTGTAGGCTTATATCACGAGTAAAGGTGGCAAATGAGGCTTTAAGTAATTTGACCCATAGGTGATGGTGGTGGGTCAAAAATCTTAACATGTATCAAAATGCAATAAATGTTAAAATTTTTAAAATGTACAATGGGTCAAAAATGGGTTTTAAATGGGTCACAAATGGGTTAACAAAAAAACCATCTTAAGTGAATCATAAATAAGTTTTGTGAATATTTTTAAAAAAATTCTATTTTTAATATTTTAATATTTTATTTTTATAGTAATTTTTCTTTTCATTTCTTTTTTTATTTTATTTTCTTTTTTCTCCTTGCCTTGGTGTCACCTTGCTTTGGCTGCCAATAGCCGTTGTTAATAAGCATTCAACTTTACTTGTCCATATCAAAATCCCAAATATTATTTGAAACTTCAAAGATAATGGAAAAATTAAAAAGGATTTTGAGTTATATGAATCTATACGTGAAATATATGCACACGCTAAGAATGCGGGTAGAGGTGGTGGGCGGCGGGCGGTGGTAATGGTGGGCGACAAGACGGAGGTGGAAGGCAACAGCTAGCGAGGGCGATAGTGGCGGGAAGCGGACGGTGGTCGGCGCGGCGGCGGAGAGTTGGATGTATAATAAAAAATTATTTTTAAAAATAAAAAAATTTAAATTTTTCAGAAAAATAAAAAAATTCAATTGCATATTTTAGCAATATCATTTTTCTTAATAAATTAAAAGAAATAAATATTCCATGATTTATTTGAATATATAAGTATTTAAGTAATGCGGGTTGGGTATGGGTCGGGTATGGGTCGGGTCGGGTATGGGTCATTAAATTTGCATTAGATGAATATGGGTCAAAATGAGTTAAATGGGTCAATATGGGTGGACCATATTCGACCCGACCCAAACCCCCACCCATTTGACACCTCTAATCACGAGTAACTGTTCAATGAGGCTTTAAGTTGTTAATAGGGATAAGTGCATCAAAACTCTTAACATGTATCAAAATGCAATTGAATTTTAAAATTTTTAAAATGTACAATCAAGTCATAAAATTTGTTAAATTGACGCAATCGAGTCCCTTCATTAACACCGTCAATTTTTCTAACAAAAAAATGTTGACGTGTCTTTTTTAAATTAATTTATCATGCCTACATAGCATTTTTAGTATTTTATTCTATGAATCTTGTTAAATTAGATTAATAAACAAAAAAAGCTAAAATCTTTTTTTTTAAACACTAGGAAAAAAAATAGCAAAGTCCCACTACCTATCGCCGAGGGATGGCAAAGGTCGTTGGCCCAAGGCGACGGTGGCCGGCCTTTGCCAAGCCCAAGCGAGGCCTAGCCGGCCCGGGCAAGGGCCTACGAGGCTTGCGTAGGTGCTGGGTTGAGGGCGTCCACATTTAGGCGACGCCAACCCTCACCTACTGACAGCCTTTGATAAGGCCTCATTGGCCTTTGCCTAGAGCTAGTGAGGTTCCCCTAGATTTAAGCGACACCTTGCTTGGCCCCTCACCTAGGCCGGGCGATCCTTGCTAGGCCCGAGCCCGAGCAAGCTTCGCTTGGGCCTAGCTAGGCAAAGCTCGCCAACGAGGACTTGCTCGACGCTAGCAAAGGTTGGCCACCGTTTCCCAAGGCCGGCGACTTTCGCCAACTCCTTTGGCAATGGACAATAGCGATTGCCCCACCGGCGAGGCTTGCCAATTTTTTCTTTTTTTCAATTTGTTTATTTCAAATAAAAGTTTATTTTTTTAATTTAATTGAAATAAAATTTGGAGAATAAAAAAATAATTAAAAAAAACCACGCAGAAAAAGAGAAACTAATTTAAAATGGCTGTCAGCATTTTCCGTAGAGTAGATGTTCTCTCACACACACTCTAGTGACAATGTAGACAGTAGCTGTACAAGGGACAAGGCTTAAAGTGGATCGCCCGACACTTACTCGTTTACTAGGATTTCAAGGTTGGTTTGTTTCACTGAAAATAATTTTTTAGAAAAATATTATTTAAATTTTCTGGCACTTAGTTCGCGAAAACGAACAAGTCAAGGAAAATATTTTTCATCAATGAAAAACACAAATTCAAAAATGAGGGAAATATTTTTCTCTTTTTAAGAAAAAGAAAACAACTTCCCTCGTCTTTCCTCCTTCATTCTTTCACATTTGTTTTATACTTAATTTAAAATTATTTTATTTTATTTTTCTTTTTCTTTTTTATCTTTATTTCTTCTTACCCGGCCACGGCGAGGCTCTACCTCACTAGATCCCGCGAGATCGAGCTCGCCCAAGGCCGTCGAGCAAGAGGCCGAGCCTCTCTAGAGAACAATGACGCTTGAGGCCTCACCGGATCGATGAGGCCCGAGGCTCCACCTTGCCCGGGCTAGTGACCGGCCCAAGGAAAAGGAAAACAAAAAATAAAAAAAATAAAAGGAGAAAAATAATAGAAAAAATTTTAAAATAAAATAATTAAAAATTCCATTTTTAAAAGAAAAGGAAATAATAAAAATAAAATTTTATTTAAATGAGTTGAAGGAAGAAAATCAAATCGAATTGGTCATATTATATGGTGGAAAATATTTTTTAGTTCATTTTTAGATTTTAGCAAAACATCGGAAAATGTGGTCATTTTCCCAAAAAATGATCCGTTGGAAAGCATTTTCCATAAATGCGATATTTTCCGTGAAATAAACAGAGCATGAAACGTGTTTTAGAAATTTATTGAAGGGCCTCGGGACAAATAGTGAACTCACGCAAGTCTAGTATATCGAGTCCATGTTAGCAATTTATGACCAAAAGGCATTCAAAAGCAGAGTCCTAAAGAAAATGCAAGGGTATAGATCTATGATTTTGATTATCTTCAGGTCGAGACTATTGCAAATCTGTTGCTTATGTTGTCCCACCTTGGCTTGTTCTCTATTTTCTTTTTTTTGGCTCAAACCCTTGGCTTGTTTTAAGTTTCCCGAGAAACGGTGAGAACAGCTTGATGCTGAAATCGCTAGGTTTTGATGGGACAACAGAAAAAGAACAGAAAGGTTCATCGGAAGGGTTGGGTCAAGCTGGCTGAGTCAAAAGCAAATGGTGGATTAGGATTCAGGAATATCATGAAATTTTTAATTTTGCTATATCATTATCATTACAGCCGAAATTATTGGGATTAGCGTTATCACTTAGCGGGGGATAAATAGGTTTTTCGAAAACCTATTTAGAAAATATTGTGGAATTAATAGAAACAAGCTCGGCGTTTGAATTAAAGTCCGATCAAGAGTCGGTTACGAGATGCCTTTTGAGTCTGTCCGTGCACAATCCAACTATCAAGTATAAAAGCAAAGAGTTTAAGTGATAGAGGATTTGCACAGAGAGTTTACGATGGATTGGCTTTGTTCAAGCCTACGTTCAATTCTTCATGCTAATAGCCAATTGGCTAGATTTCACTAGTGAGTAGCTCGGAGGCTACAACTCAATGATGATTCTCAAGTCACTAGACGCTTTGTCTAGCACTCACTCACTTGATATGAACCTCTAAGTATTACAGTGTTTGGATCATGAATACTCGAAGGACATTAAAGCTTTTCTTGAACTTTGAAATTATAGATTTTAGACTCTTATTTTCTTTTCAGCCTTGAGGTCTCCTTTTATACTCCTCCCCCTTTAAACTAGCCATTCAAGGTCTCCAGAGGGTCACTTTTAAAACTTCCCATTTAGATAAGATTGTATACAAAGTATTTCATAGTTGTTGAGATTACCAAAATTAGAATCTTTTGTTAGATCGGATCACTCATACAATCGTGATCGGAGTTTCGAAAGATAGAGTACTCCATTTGATAAGCCATCCTTAGCTTCCTCGAACCACGTCCTTGATAGATATAATAATCTTTGTGATTAGATAATCTTCAAGAACGAATTCGGCTTGATTTGCTAGTCATTATGATAATGCAAAATCTCATATATATTATCAAGAAAGCATCTTATAATAATCGATCATTGCATCCGAAATATTTTCTTAGAGCTTGAGCTTTACGACATCATCCGAGCCTTGTCTATCGATCGAATTTTATGTAACTATTTCTTAACAATTGAATATGCAAAAGGAAAATTTGCAAAACAAGTATTCCAATGCATTAACTTAGATATTAGAGATTATGGATTATTTTGTCAATTTCAAAATCAATTAGGGATTTTTCTCAATAGGAATAATCTATGGGTTCAGTTGTTAAAGGGTCTTTACTTCACTCGATGTGAATCATGCCAGAGAGGATTTTAGGTTTGGAAATGGACATGAAGGGACGAAGTTTGGAGCTGATTTCGCTTGGCGGTGGTCGGCATATAGGTCCGGGTGTGGTGCCAAAAGCTCAACCTCTAAAACTTGTGCCCTTGATTATACTATGAGTAGAAAGCATTAGGAGAAAATTACCAAAACAGTCCTAAACTTATTGTAATTGTGCCAATTCGGGTCCAAATCTTTTTTTTTTGGCCGATTCAGACCTAAATCTACTGCATTAGTGCCAATTCAATCCATTTGACCGGCCGAAGGCCGACGTAGCACCGTCAATGCTAACGTGGTAAATAATAGTTTAATTATTTAATATTTTTAGAATTTTTTAATTGATTTTTTTTGTTTTGGCCTTCCTTTTTTGTGGCCGTGACGAACCGGCAAGCCCCCTCGCTTGGCCTCATCCAGTGTCCGGGCAAGGTGCACAAAGCCACGGCCGCAACCGCGCCTCGCAATGGGTTGCAAAATCCGAACTATGCAGAGAGAGAAACTTGAGAGGGCGAGTTGAATGAGTGAAGAGGTGTAGAGGAAGTGAGGAATCGAAAAGGCGTGAACCGAGTGAGGAAGACGGAGATGCAGGAAGTGATGCAACGTCCGATTGAGGGCGAGTTGAATAAGTGAAGAGGTCGTCGATGTCGGCTATTTTCTGCTGCGATTCTTCATCTCTCGGGCAAATACTCGCACGAGACTCTCGCCCGGTGACCAACGAGTTCCAGCCACCCTTGCTGGCCATAAAGAAAGAAGACCAAAACAGAAAAAAATTAATTAAAACATTTTAAAATATAAAATAATTAGAATATTATTAAAAATTTACCACGTCACCCTGGCTGGCCAAATGGACTAAATTCGTATAAATGCAACAGGTTTAGGACTAAATTCGATAGGTTAAGAACTGTTTTGATAATTTTTCCGAGCATTAGAGTGTTCGAATCGATTCGATTGGGATCCTATTGGTTATACGAAAAATTACAAAAATAAAGATGGTCCAAAAATGGTTCCTAGCTCTCTTATGCTTCCTGTGTAAAAATGTTCAGCCTCCCCATTAAATATTTTGGAAAAATTTCAAATAATGGCCTAAATTGAGCATTATTTTGAATAAGGGCCTAAAATGGTCATTGTTGCTTCAAATAAGGGCTTAGCTTGGGCGCCACCAAATCGACCAAAATCTTCGGCCGATTAAAGGTATTTTCGTCAAAATATAATTTTAACATAATTTTTAGTTAACTTAAATAAGAAATAAAAAAACGAAAGTAAAAAAAAAAAAAAAAGCCAAACGGACAGAGGAATACAAGCGGGAGGCCCTCCCGCCTTTAGAAGCCACCACATCGCCGGTGGGACGGCATTGGTAGCCGTCGGGGTCGCCAAAGTGACCCCGTCGACCAAAGCAACGAGGGCCGCAGACCCTTGCGGAGCCGAGAGAGGGCTTGCTGGCCCTCCCCAAAGCTAGGAGAGAGCCGCAACCCTCTCCCAAATTTGGGCGAGGTCTCCGCCCTCACCCGGGTCAAGGGAGGGCCGCGGCCCCTGCGGGACCTAGGGGAGGGCCGGCGGGCCCTCGCTAGAGTTAAGAGAGGGCCGCGACCCTCTCCCAAATCTGGGTGAGGGTTGGCCCATGGGGCGGCTTCCACGGGTGAGAGGCGCCCTCCCGCCCGTTGTTCTTTTTTTTTTTTTTTAGTTTTTCTATTAGTTTTTTTTATAAATTTTTAAAAAACAAAAGAGGCAAAAAAAAAAAGGAAAAGGAACTGACGAAAATGCCAATAAAAAACTAGTGAGACCCTTTTTTTGAGACCGATATGGTCATTTCACGCTCTTATTTGAAACAATATCCACTTCAAGTCCTTATTGAAATATGGTCATCTTTAAACCCTTATTTGAAAAAATCAGGATACTTCGGGTCCTTATTTAAAATTTTTCCTAATATTTATGCTCAGATGGAATTTTCCAATATATGTTTCCAACAGTATCCCATTTTCAGAAAACAAAGATAGAGCCTTAATATTCTTGCAAACCCTATCTGTGGACCAGTCACCCAACGAGAAGGGAAAGAGAAAAAGGAAACAAAGCACATCACATGGAGAAACCTTAAAAAGAGGAGCATCCATGGTTCCACTTCTTCTTCGTTTTTTTTCCTTGATCTTAATTTGATGGTCCCCAGAGGAACTTCAATGGTTCGGTTTTTACCCATCCAAGCAGGAAATTCTGATCTTTGAAAACAACGAGATAACACATTAGATGGGACTCATTCGGGAATCGCATAGCATTTATTAATGTTATACAATTTAATTTCAGGATCGATGTTGAATACATCACTGGTGTAACTTTCTTTCGACACGTCTCGTGTCCCACGTTCCTAATTATTGAGATGGGATCACACTGCCTATGTACCTAATATATGCATTTGTTTTAGTGCATGTATTAGATTCATTGAATCAGTTGCTTCATTTCTCCGAAATACCAAGGTTTCTAAAGTATAGGGAAAAATACCAAAAAAATCCTAGACTTATTGTATTGACATAAATTCAGTCATAAACATTTCAATTGAACTAAATTAGTCCTAAACCTTTTTGCAATGGTACCAATCCAATCCATCCGACTAATTTTGGCCGAAAATCATTAATAATGGATGCCGGCAATACCACATAGGACGGCGGGCAATATTTTTCTTTAAAAAAATATTTTTTAAAATTAGTTTTTTTCCATTTTTTTCGAAACTTAGGGTTTAGCCAGCCAGTTGCTACACCCTCGCCGGCAAAACCCTATGTTTAAAAAAAAAATTTAAAATAAATTTTTTGAAAAATACTATTAAATAATGTCCACGTTAGCGCCGACCATTCTAAGTGGCATCGTCGGCGTCCACATCAACGATTTTAGGATAAAATTCACCGAAGTATCGAATTGTTACCAATGTAAAGAGGTTTATGATTAAATTGGTCCAATTAAAAGGTTTAGAATTGAATTGGTTCCAATGCAATAGGTATATGACTTTTTTTATACTTTTCCGAAAATATATAAATGGTGGTCAGTTGAGTTTGATAGGGTATGCGCCCCGTCCCACGCTCTAGTATGGCTTAAGACTGGTCTAGGAGCATTGGAATTTGTCTCGCAGATTAGTCGAAACTTGAAGCTAGTAGACATTTCGCTAAATCATTATTATTTTTTCTCTCTTTTGAAGAACGTAGGATCACATAGGTAATTCCAGATTCTGGAAAGTAGCAATCAGTTGCACTGTCAGCTACATTCTTCCACAAATGCTGGACTTAGAAAGTGGGTGGTTCTATTGTCTCGTTTTTCATGATTGTGGTTGCATAACTCAAGTGTTAGTCACTCAGCATTAAGATGATTCTTTTGATAGAAAATCATGTAGAAATAACTAGTGAATGCAGAGATAACAAAGGCTCCCGGCGACTATCGTCGTAACTCAAGCAACCACTACGAATTTGAGATATTATTCATCGAAATCTATAAGATTTGGAATGAAGTTCTAAAATAAACGCATGTTAGCAGGTCGGGTTCGATACTGGATCGGCCCTCCCATTCCAAACGGGTCCCCTTTGACATCGAAAAAGTAAGCAGAAACGTGCCAAAACATGTACTGCTAATTCTAGCTAGGCATTCGACTACCTAACATTACCTTGATACATTTATAACAACCCCGAAGAGGACGGGGAAGGTAAAGTCTAGCTTTTTCATGTAGATTATCGAAAATTATGTTGGTTGGTCATATTTTAATTTTCAAGATTGGTTTATAAGAAAGCAGAGTAAGAATTTTTTTTTTTTTTAGAAAAATATATTTGGGAGGAGAGGAGGGATTTGGAATAACCCCAAAGTCAACGGCACCAATTGGTTAGGCTGATCTAGTAAAATTATGATTTGTGAAAATTTATTGGTCTTAGAGAAACGAAAGAAAATTTAAGCAAAGCGATACACAAAAGAAACAGCCCAATATGAATGTTGCCACCTATGGTGAAGCTTTGCCTATGGACGGGTGCTATTTCCATCCATATTTTGACTAAGCTACTCCTTTTTTCAATCAATAGACCGAAATATCATTCTCCCTCTCTTTAATTTATCATTTTTTTTTATCATCCGAACCAACATAATTATCTTTACTTCTATTTTCTCTCTTAAATTATCAATTTCACAATTGTAAATGTCAAATTAAACCCAATTAAATATCATCTTATCGTGCACCATGTTATCATTTTGCCTAAAAAAAGGTCATTATTTTTAATTTATATTCTCATTTTTTTAATTACAAAATTTATATAAAAGGTTAAAAATTTCTAGTTATAACAGACTCATGAATGCACAATTAAGTGCATATTCTTTATGAAATAGTTTGAGAGAAACTTTAGTTCAAAGTTGAAAAATTATAATTCAATCTAATTATCTAATAGATTTTGACTTTGTGGATGATTTTTTGGAATAAATGTGTGGGTTTATAAAGTTAAACATCACTAATTTGTGCTTTATTTTGGGCATTTCACGTTTTAATATGAATTGCAAGATTGGGTTGAAAATTTATTTACACATTTTGCACTTTCAAACTCACATAAGATTTTGTTTGGGAAAGCTTTAAGCATAATTTAAAGTTTTGAACCACTTGCTATGAGATTGAATTTATAACCAATATTAATTACTTTCTTCAAAGCAAGGTTTGAACAATAAGAAGTTTCATGATTTTTCCTTTATGCGTTAATCCTTTGTTAGTATTTAGATATGGTCTAAATATAAATATATTTGACATTTGATCATGCTTTTAACAAACTAACCTTTCATATTTTGATCAATTTTTTTCATTTTGTTTTATCAAGATCAGCTAAATAATTGAATTGAATTGTGATTTTCGACTTTGAAATATAGTTTCACTCATACTATTCGGAAGAAAAGCACTTAATTGTGTTTCATAAGCTATCTTAAATAGAGATTTCTTGTGAATGCAAGATATAAGGCCATTAATTAAAATTGACAATATTCTCTAGTCAAAATGATAATAATGTATGATAAACTGATATTTGGGTGTAAATGAGCATTTGTATTGTGAAATTAATGAAAGATAATAGAAATAAAGACATTTTTGTGGATTAGTATGATAAAAAAGAATCGATAAATTGAAGAGAGAGAGAGATATATATATATATAAAGGGTATTTTGATGAGTTAGCTCAAAGAAAAGAGAGTCTTAGCTAAAATGGGGATGGAAATAGCACCACCCATTCTTAAAAGCTCCGAGCCTTTTATGATGGTATAAAGAATTAGGCAGATAGAGACATGGAGCCCAGCCATCAAGAGAGAGAAATTTACATTTTCAATTCATATTCCCTCGTTTTTGTTGATTCATAGTATTTTACATGCTCGAAATATTGTACGTAATTATATTATGAATTTTTTGAACCTACACTGTAAGATGCGAAATCACTTACTCTAGCGGATTATTTGATTGGGGCAAAAGTTCACATAGATAGCATTTTGCTAGTTACCGTAACAGAAGGGTTATTCATTAAGTAGTAGTGGGTTGGATAAGGTTTGGAACGTTGCAATTATTCACAATGTAAGCAAGATCGAGGAAAAATTGCCCTCCTAAACTTATTGTACGACAGTCAAATTAGTTATAAACCTTTTAATTGTGTCAATTTAGTTCTAAACCTTTTGTAGATTCGTCAATTTAGTCTTAAACACTTCAATTATACGATTTAGTCTTAAATATTTTGACGATTTATCAATTTAGTCCTAAATATTTTGACGATCGATCAATGTAAACCTTTTGATCAACTACCCAAATAATAGATTCAACACTAAATTGGGAAAATTTCAAAAACTTTATGACTAAATTGATAAATCGTTAACAATTTTAAGATTAAATTGACATTTTTAAAAAGTTTAGAATTGATTTAACCACCGTATAATAAGTTTAGGACTATCATCCTCCAAGTTCGGCGTGCATGGCGCGTTTGGCGCACCGCCTTATTTGTGGCCCAACATAGCAAGGGGCCAAGAGAAACCAACGAACGAAAATTGGAGTGCTCAACATTTGCTTTGTCACTCGAGCTTGAAGCACTCACGATAGATGTGTTTGAGAGGAAGAGGGAGAGATGGATTTGATGTTGTTGATACTGTGTGCATACTTCACATGGGGTTTAATCCAAGCCCTTCCCTTCATCACAAAGAAGACGAACGCAGGCGCCTTTAATGCTGATCTCCCTCCCGGCCCGCTGCCTCTTCCGCTGATCGGCAACCTCCTTGAGCTCGGTAACCTCCCACACAAGTCCCCCGCCAAGCTCGCCCGCACTTAGGGCCCCATCCTTTAAGCTCCAGCTCGGGTCCGTGATCAGAGATCCGCCAAACCCACGACACGTTATTTGGCAATCGCGCTATCCCCGACAATGTCACTCCCTACAGTCAAGACGAGCTTGGGTTGCCGTGGATGCCCGTCTCGCCACCGTGGAGGAACCTCAGGAGAATATGCAACGTGCACATACTCGCCAACAAGAAGCTCGACTCTACTCAGGCCGCAAGGCAGTGCAAGAACTTGCTGCCCACGTCGAGAAGTGCACTCGGACCTGTGAGGCCATGGATATTAGCGAAGCGGGTTTCCAGAGGAGCCTGAATTTCCTGTCCAACACCATCTTTTCCTTGGCCTTGGCTGGCCCTTCTGCAGTTTCCGTTAAAGAGTTGAAGGAGATGTTGGGCGCATCATGTGCGAGGCCGGAAAGCCAAACATCGCCGACTTTTTCCCGGTGCTTAAGAAGATTAACCCTCAAGGCTCAAGACATCGCATGAAGGTGTATTTCGAGCAAGTGTTCGATCTGTTCGACAGAGTGATGCAGAAAAGGATGCAGTTGAGGGCAACGCCGAGTATGCCGAGGATGAACGATGTATTGGGCACCCTTCTTGATACAAGGGAAGATAACAATGAGAACATGGACATCTTGCTAATGAAGCATTTGTTTCTGGCATGTGTGTGCGCTCTTTATCAACTTCTGAATTTTGGTTTGGCTTCATCCTTATTAATGTCTCCGGAACACGAGGATTTGTTTGTCGCAGGCACCGATACAGCTTCAAGCACGTTGGAGTGGGCAATGGTGGAGCTCCTCCACGAGGGGTTGCATTGCACACGAATCAGAACGATCATAATGAAATCAGAAGAAAAATTGGACGATACGCGGTTTATCCAGGTTCACCCTGAATAGGGCTACGTCCCCGCAAAAAATTTCACTATGATTTAAGTTTACAGCCGCATAACCCCGTGAGCGGAACCCCCGCCCGCTGATCGATCGACGGACACCCGTGTCGAGGGCGCTCTCCCGAACCCCCCGCATTCCGTGCGCATGGGTCACATGTCGTCGGATCATATTTTAGTTTTCCTAAACTCACGTGGGCGTCTTCGGTGTGAGAAACAAGGGTCCTCAAAATATTTGCCAACTCCAACACTCCATTGCCCGGAGAAGCTATCCAAAGCCCAAGCGGAGCACGATAAAGTCATCGGCAGAGGCAACCCCATTGACGAATCTGATGTTGCTCGCTTACCCTACTTACAAGACATTATCAAGGAAACTTTCCGACTGCACCCGCCAATTCCAGTCCTCCTCCCTCGGAAATCTGAGGCGGAGTGTCGAATCCAAGGCTTCAACATCCCGAAGGGCGCACACATTTCCGTCAAAGTCTGGGCGATGGGGAGAGATGCTGCCTTGTGGAAGGACCCAAGCTTGTTCTAGCCGGAACAATTTTTGGGGTCGGAAATGGACGTGAAGGGACAAAGCTTCGAGCTGACACCATTCGGCGGAGGCCAGTGAATATGTCCGGGCTTGTCATTGGCCTTGAGGATGTTGGATATGATGTTGGGTACGCTCCTTAATTGCTTCAATTGGAAGCTTGAAGGTGGGATTAAGCCGGAAGACATGAACATGGACGACAAGCTCGGCCTCGCCATACAAAAGGATCAGCCTCTGAGAGCTGTGCCAACAGTGGTGTAGGCAGTGGGGGAAGGTCCAAAATAAGTTTCTCAAAGAATTATTTCCTTCACGTGTGGGAAGTGCAGTTGTCCAACTACTACGTCACGCTAAGCCATAGTCTCTTTGGCTTAAAAACATATGGTGGGTGGTCTGGAGAAGATACATTATACCAAACCTAATCACGTGGCATGGGATTTGGGATTAGCTATGGATGAAGTATGTTTTGACTGTTTGGTATAATCTGTTTAACGAACTTCGGAAACTCACGAAATTGAATCGGTGATACCATACATCTCTAAATCAAATTTCATGTATAATATAAGAGTAATTATTAGTAATTACATTGGTAATTTTCTATAACATAATATGCTATTATTCAAGCAGTGCATTTCATGATATACTTATAGAATAAAAAGGCCAAGAACTTCCTCGAGAGAGAGAGAGAGATGGATCTTTTGGTGTTGATACTGTGTGCTTACCTTGCTTGGGGTCTAGTCCAAGCTCTTCGTTTCATCACCAAGAAGACCAAACCAAGTCCCTCCAATCTCCCGCCCGGCCCGCCGCCTCTCCCGGTGATCGGTAACCTCCTTGAGCTAGGAAACCTCCCTCACAAGTCTCTCGCCAAGATCGCCCGCACTTACGGTCCCATCATTAAGCTCCAGCTAGGAGCCATAACCACCGTAGTCATCTCATCGCCCGCATTATCCAAAGAAATCCTCCAGACTCACGACATTTCGTTCGCCAACCGCATGATTCCCGACGCAGTCAATGCCTTCAATCAAGGCCAGCACAGCTTGCCCTGGGTCCCCGTCTCGCCTCTATGGCGGAACCTGAGGAGGATATTCAATCTACACCTTTTCTCCTACACGAAGCTCGACTCCACTCAACACTTGCGCCGCAAGAAAGTCCAAGAACTCCTAGCCCATGTAGAGAGAAGCGCCTGCGCTGGCGATGAGGTGGAAATCGGCGAAGCGGCTTTCATGACGTCCATAAACTTCTTGGCCGACACCGTGTTTTCTTTGGATTTGGTGAACCGTTCTTCGGGTTCGGCGAAAGAGTTCAAGGAGACGGTCTGGCAAATCATGGTCGAGGCTGGGAAGCCTAACGTGGTGGATTTCTTCCCGGTGCTTAGGAAGATCGACCCGCAAGGCACGAGGCGTCGAATGACAGGGTACTTCAGGACGATGTTCAATTTGTTTGATCAATTGATCGAGGGACGGCTGCGGCGGAGGGAAACGCCCGGTTCGCCGAGGATGAACGATGTGCTGGATACACTTCTTGACATATGTGAAGATAAGGAGGAGGACATGGACATGTCCCAACTCAAGCCCTTGTTACTGGTAGGTGTGCACATGTTCTTTGTCATTGTTGACTGTTTGCTTGTCTCAATATGTAATCAGAATGCATGCTTGAGATTCAGATAATTTGACCCGCCGTTCATTTCACGAAATGTAGGACGTGTTCGTCGCGGGAGCCGATACCACGTCCAGCTCGGTGGAATGGGCGATGGCCGAGCTACTCCACAGTCCCGAGAAGCTATCGAAAGCCCAGGCTGAGCTCCATCGAGTCATCGGCAAAGGCAACCTCGTCGACGAATCCGACGTCGCCCGCTTACCGTACTTACAAGCCACCGTCAAAGAGACTTTCCGAATGCACCCAGCGGTGCCGCTCCTTCTCCCCCGAAAATGCGGGGCGGATTTGGAGGTGGGCGGCTACACCGTCCCCGAGGGCGCGCAGGTCTTTGTCAACGTGTGGGCCATAGGGCGAGACCCGACCTTATGGGAGGATCCGGATGTGTTCTCGCCGGAGAGATTTCTAGGGTCCGAAATGGATGTGAAGGGGCATAACTTTGAGCTAACGCCGTTCGGTGGAGGCAGGCGCATATGTATAGGCTTGCCTTTGGCCTTGAGGATGTTGCACATGATGTTGGGCTCGCTCCTTAATTGCTTCGATTGGAGGCTTGCGGATGGGGCTATGCCGAAAGATATGAACATGGAGGAAAAGTTTGGCATCACCTTAGCCAAGGCTCAACCTTTGAAAGCGGTGCCGGTGTCGGTGTGAGTTATGCACCGGGTCATGATCCGATGAACCATTCATGACTCTGTGACTCTCAATAATAACTTATCGTTCGAAATTATGATTTTGTCCTTCATGTAATTATAGTAGTCGATAATCTGATGTAGTTACATCGGATCTTCCCGGTGAAAAATCAAGTTTTAATTGGATTGTCCAAATGGAATAGCTTTCACATCGAATGGATCTGATCTACCTCTCGCCTCGAAGAGAGAGGGACAAATTTTTATTTTATTTTGATCAATTCAATCCTCAAAATATTCCAATTTCAACTTCTATTATTAATCAATTCTTCTTCTTCTTCGTCTTTTTTAGAAATTAGCACTTATTTTGAAAGTCCTCGAAAAAGGTTTGACGTTATTATAATATAACCCTAACATAGTTTTGCTGTAGCTCTAAATTTTGTGCGTATCAATGATTCTTGAAATGTTACATCATATCCGACCAAAAACTAAAAGAAATGTTACGTCATTAATTGACTAAAGAAAAATACAAAATAATTTCAAAATTGAAGTACTTTTATTTGGGTATAAGATGAAATGCGTGCTTTTGACATATGAATATATGTTGATTCGCTCGTAAAAGGACGAGTATACTTTCGTAAAATTAGAAACATATGGAAGACGGAATTTCATTAAGAATGGCATTTCTGACGTTAATTATGCATGTAAATATGGGTATTTTACTAATAGAGATCATTGCCATAACGATAGGTGTCCTGAGCTCTTGATAGACAATCATCACCCATTTGAAGTTGATTGTAACTTAATCCAGTCGTCATGATATAAACATCCGAAACGACTAAATCCAATTTTGCGAGATTTGGTTAAATCGGGGTCACGTGATAACATGTGTACTTGTTTCTCCTTAAGCAAGGCATTACGGAGACCGCTCAAGCTCGTGGCCTCACCCACCCCACCCGTTTGCCACGCGAGGCAGGTCGTCGGACCGCCATCTTCGGGAGCCGGTGGAGATTGGGGCTTTGGAAAATGGATGAGAACCGAGAAGCCCACGGGCCCATTGTCGTGCTAGATGGGCCAATCCCATGGAGCAGCTAGAAACTCACGGGGCAACCTAGAAAGGCTGAAAATCTTCCATGACGAGCGTGATTGGACGGCATTTGAAAAATTGGTAGCGGGAGATACTCGATGGAGTCAAATCGATTGCACACTTAACACAGCTCTCCAAATGGACCCTCTAGATCTTTAGAGAACATTAATATGTAAGGAAGCTCCTAATAAATTAACGATTTAATGAGGCTAATTTCACATCTCATATCTCTTTTAAAAAATGTATCGAATGACTGTCGAATGAATTTGCTGCATCCTGCATTCATGACCAAATGAAAAAATGTCGGAGCTTGGTGTCCTTTTCCTTATGATCCTTGCCTGCTTTTGCAATGGGTATTGTCAACCCATTTCACTTGGTTTCGAGCTAATCAAGTCGACTTATTCAACATTTTACCGAAAAAAAAATCACATTTTAACATTTCCGCGCCCATCACTACCCCAACTATAAACATACGCAATTCGTTGAAGTAATTCAATGTTGTCGTAGTCGTTAACACATATTGATGCATTAAGTGGGTGTGCGCGATTTTTGATGAGGGTAAATTCAATGACACAAGTGGAAGTCGTGTGACGTTAAAATAAGAGTTTTGAGTATAAATGTTTCTAATCCCTCATTTGATCTTTAGTTATATAAAATCTGATCAATATATAAGAAGAGGGGTTAGAATATTTAAATATTAAATTATACATTCACTTGAAATTTAAGCTTTTATAACAAATATATTTTAATTAAAATGTGAATAACAGCAAAAATAAAAATAAAAATACAAAATTGGAGGGCAAAAACTTAGCAAAAGCACAAAGCATAAAGGACAAAAAAATGGAAAAAGGAAAAAAAAAAAAGGGCAAAGAGTATCCAATACCGACACTCTGACCCGACCATGGACACCATAAAGCTCGCCTCACGAGGACTCTAATGATGTTTTAATTCTCAGCCATTGATAACTCTCCCAATCCAACGCTCCACGCTCCATCTCCTCCCCAAATCTGAACCTCCGCCGTCCGATCAAATCCACGCCTCCTTCTCATTCCCTCGCCATCACGTCTCAAATCGCCAGTCCCTCACTCTCTCTCTAGATCTCAGAAAACCAAAATCCATTAACTCTCTCTCTCTCTCTCTGCGCCGAAAGAGAGAGACTTGGGGGAAGAATTTTACTCCTTTACTTTACGGTTTCGCCCATTGAGCGGCCATGGTCGAAGCCCAGACATGGACGACCCGCCGGATGAGCAACCCGAGGCTGGACCCCGCCGCCGCCGACCAGGTGCTGGACATACCGGCGACCCCTCCCGGCGAGGCCCGCAACGCCGCCGCGGGATCCCACCTCCCCCCAGCATCTTGACGGCCCTGATCATCGGCTCCTGGTACTTGTCCAACATCGGCGTCCTCCTCCTTAACAAGTACCTCCTTAGCTTCTACGGCTATCGGTACCCCATTTTCTTGACGATGCTCCACATGATTTCTTGCTCCGTTTATAGCTACTTCGCCATTAGTTTCCTCGAAATTGTCCCTCTCCAACACATTCTCTCGCGGAAGCAGTTCTTCAAGATCTTTGCTCTGAGTGCCATTTTTTGCTTCTCCGTTGTTTGTGGAAATACCTCACTGAGGTACATTCCTGTTTCGTTCAATCAGGCCATTGGGGCGACTACGCCGTTCTTCACCGCGATCTTTGCTTTCTTGATTACTTGCAAGAAAGAGACCGGGGAGGTTTATCTCGCTCTCTTGCCTGTGGTCTTTGGGATTGTTCTGGCCAGCAATAGTGAGCCCTTGTTCCATATGTTTGGCTTCTTGGTCTGTGTTGGTTCCACTGCCGGGAGGGCTTTGAAGTCAGTGGTTCAAGGGATTTTGCTGACTTCTGAAGCTGAGAAGCTTCACTCCATGAACTTGCTACTATACATGGCACCGATGGCTGCAATGATTCTGTTGCCCTTTACTCTCTACATTGAGGGCAATGTGGCGGCGGTCACGGTTGAGAAGGCTCGGGGCGATCCATTCATTGTGTTCCTGTTGGTGGGAAACGCAACGGTGGCATATTTGGTGAACTTAACGAATTTCATGGTGACGAAGCACACCAGTGCGCTCACATTGCAGGTGCTTGGGAATGCCAAGGCGGCTGTGGCAGCTGTCGTGTCGGTTTTGATATTTAGGAACCCCGTGACAGTGATGGGGATGACGGGGTTTGCCGTCACAATCATGGGCGTGTTGCTCTACCATGAGGCGAAGAAGAGATCAAAGGTCATGAATCGCTGAGAGAGTTAACAAGGTGATCGAGAACACGGTGCAGCTCTTTTATTTCTTTTGTATTGTATGATGGCATTGGGATTCATCAATTCTTATTGATGCTTTGGTTGATTGGAGGGGAATATGATTTGAGGAAGGAAGCTAATGAGATTGAATTGTATAGGACGGGGATAGATGGAAAGAGATCTGAGGAGATCTGATTTCTCGAGTCCTCTTTTCTTGCCTTTAATTGTTCTTGAGGGGGTAGAATAAGAGAATAAAGTTCTCTCTTTTACTCTACCCTGCAATGTTATAGCTTTTTGTGATTTTTTTGTTGGGACTTGGCAAATACCATTGATGACACATTATGTGGGAAGAAAAGTCTTCCCGACTTCATGTTGTTTTTTGGATTTCTTACAAAATTTGTCTCTGCTGACACTTCTTAGTCCTGTTCTCTCGGTGTATATATGAATCCTTCTGACACTTTTGAGCCATGTAGTTGGTTGTGAATGTCTTTTATCATTTGCTTTCTGTTTCCTCTTGAATCTCCAGTACTCAGAACTTCTGGATAGACGGGTGGGACGGAAAACAACCTGCTGTTCTCTAGTTGCTTTGTGTTTGATGTGAGAAGATTACTTTTAGATTTCATTGGCTCAATCTTTGTTCTATCAGATGGCCATATTTTCTAACAATAGTTGGTTTTCGTTTGATGATATACAAGATTTCATTAAGAAGGGTAGGCATTTTCCTAACAATGACTCATGAAATTTCTATGTTGGAAGTTTAAATTAGTGAATTTTGGCTTCACCCATTTGTGTTAGTTTTGGCAAGCATGTAGGCCGTTGCTATGGACGGTAGAATGTGTATTCTGGTTTCCTGAATCATCAGGTTCCATTCTGTTTTAGCTAATTGATTTTACAAAGATTGAGGTCAATCATTTTCTGGTCCGCTGCTTCATCCAAGTTTGTGAGGAAAGCTTCTGGCCCGATTTACACCAGTTCAAGTAAGGATTCCTGGCTCCTCCTTAGATTTGTCATTGGACCATCTCATTGTACAAATAATGGCAGAATTCTTCTGAAGCCTATAAATGGTATGCGTATACATGAGTTGATGATCATCTTGGTTGTAAATGAACGACTTTGAAGGTGCCGATGAGTCAGGACATCTTTATCGCATCCAATTCGATGTATCTTTGCCAAGTTGTTTGAATCTGCAGAGGTAAACTGTCAGGCTCATTTATCCAATGACTGAGTTATTTTCTGATGTTCTATTTGTGCCACTTAGCCGCTTCCTCAATTTCATTTTTAACAAAATGGAAAATTGCTGGCTTAGGTGGAAAGAAGATCTGGTCTTTAATTCATTTTAAGAAATTCCATTCTTTCCAGTCTGTCGTGACTCATGACCAGCCAGTTGTTGAAGGTGCCACGACAGAGACCGGCGACTCCTCATTCACCAGAAATCCTTGTCCCTCAACTTGTCCAAAAAGTATTGAGGGGGGAAAAAGACAAATAGTCAATACCCAAAAGAACTAAGATAAGTATGTTCTTCCATCTGATATGGACTTGGCAAGTGGCGATCTCGACTGGTTAATCTATCGGCAACTACCACCTAAACAGCTCCCTTACACGTTGATGCGGGGACGCGATTGGAGAACTATGATTGAAGGAAACACTTCTGCCTACCTTTTAAGTTAATCTCCCCCGAGAATGTTGGCTAGGTGTCCTGTTGTAGGTCACAGCAAAATGTATGCCCATTAGCCTGAGATCTGCATTTAATTAATGACTTCAAGTCTCGTTATGAGTCTCCTCTGGGTTTGGTTGATTATAGTTTAATCATGATAGGTTATGGGGTCAGTGTCTACGGGAAGGGACAGAGCTACTCCTTGAGATGTCTTCGTTCGGAACAAATTTGTCTGGAGGGTGAACTTCCTACTTCCTAGCTTAGAAAGTTTGATTCAATTCTCGAGTTGTTAAAGGAAGCCAGCGATTGCATTTAGTCTATCTCCCTTTTATGTTCTTTGGTTTGCAATGAATGGAAGGATAACTCGATTGAAGAACTCACGACACTAATCCTTGTCGGAACTATCAACACGAGCAAACGTGATGAAGTGCCTTTCGATGGTGATGTTGAATTCAAGTATATGCATATTATGAACTGGATTAGCATCAAGCTTGATGCCTCAATGGTAAAAGAGTCACTTTGTCTTTCTGAGGTCATAAATTCGAGTCTTGTTGTAAGCGAATCTCTAGTCAATCTATGCCTTGGGGATCTACTATCTTATGCGGAGAGAATTCATGATTTTCGACTTATGGCATGCCAATGAGATTCGAGGGCGAAAGTTATCAAAAAATCCTAAATCTAGTGTAATTGTCTGGGTTCAATTTTAAATCTTTTTTTTTTTTTCCAATTCAATTATAAATCTTTTGTATGTACGTCAATTCAATCTATATAGCCAACATTTGCCGGCTAGTACTAACATGTCAATTTTTATTTGTTATTTTTTTCATTTTTTCTTTCTTTAGCTTCTTTTTTTTTCTCCTTTTGGCCACTGGCGAGGGAGACCTTGCCGGCCCTCGCCTCTGGCGGGTCACCAATCCGGCGACACGCTGGAGAGAGAAGGAGAAGAAAAAAAATGAAAAAGAAAGGAACAAAAGAAAATAAATAATCTTTAATACTAGACAACTTTAACTTTAGGGCTCAAATTTGGGACATATCTTCAACAAAATCGAAAGCTGCAATGCTGCAAAAGGAGCCCATGAAAATGTGTTGGCCTCGGTCTGTCTAAACTAACCCTGTCTTAGTTCTCTATTTCAAACTTGATCTGTGTCCAAGTCCTATCCATTGGGCCTCGTTGGGACAACATCAGTCCACAAACTTCACCTAACGATATGGCCAACTCCATCGTGGACAGATCACAAATTGGATGGACTTTTGAGTCCCCCCAGAAAGTAGATGGACCTTAGATGTCTTACAAGGCCCACAACCACTGATGTTACCATCCTCCAAGAATTTCAGAGGGCAATATCTCATGTTCTAATGGCGCGGGATAGTTTCTGTCATAAAATAGAAATAGCTTCTCTCTTTCTCTAGGGTTTTTCAGGTGCATTTTGAGCATTGTCACCGTAATCCGCCACTGTCAATCTTCACGCGTCGAGTATAAAAATCTTCTTCTTATATATTTTCAATATGATAACACTTCGAATGCGGTGATTGACTTGGATGGATAGGAACGTCGTGTTCTATGAAATACCTGAAAATTTTTCTCTAAAAGACCATTTTCCTCGAGGTGAGTGTTGGATTCATATCTCATTAACCATCTAACTATGCAACTAAAGCTAGGTTTCCATAGAAACGATCTTGAGGTAAGCTATGAACATGCTTAACCGTAAGCCACAAGATGTCCTTATTTGCTTGAGCTCTCTCACGGGATTCTTCTCATACAAAAGATGAAGAAATCACTGTCTCCCAACTTCAACCAGACAACCACCCCCTCCAGATCCACATCTTTTCACCCCTTCTCGTGATCGATCTCTCTCGCGCGCGCGCGCACGTACAAATGCTTATGACACAACACACAGACACAAAACTTTCAATTGCTACGCATTCAAACCCAACCCTTTGTCCTCGTTCCCTTCTTTGCTTCCGTTTGTCTCTGAGAATGGATGCTCGATCACTGAACTCTCCCCGCGCCCATTTCGTCAACATTGGCGAAGTCTTGTCAGAAGAAGAAGCGGAACGAGCGACTACAACAACAGAGATGAATGGAGACAACAGACCCGACGGCAACAAGCGCGCCAACCGAGTAGCAAAGCTCCGAGACTCAAGGAGGCAGCAGCGGGCTTTCAGCAGGCAAATTTCGCTGGAAACGGGGTTCTCGGTGCTCAACAGAGAGAAGAACAACAACTGCAACAACGGCGGCAGTGGCGGCGAGAGGAGGGTCCTCTCGAGGAGCGGGCTGAGCTTCGGGGGCTTCGACTCTGCGATGAAAGGAGCGGGCGGAAGCACGGAGGGAGCGATGAGGAAGGCGGACTTTAATTTGTTCAGGACGAAAAGCGCGCTGAGCAAGCAGAACTCGCTGATGAAGTCGAGAAAGGAGAGAGAGACGGTGGCGTCGGCCTTGCACGAGTATACGCAGAGGGACCAGGGTTTTGCGGGGAACAGGGAAGACGAGTCTGTGAACAGGAGTGTGCCAGCCGGGAGGTATTTCGCTGCACTTCGTGGACCTGAGCTTGATGAAGTCAAGGTAAATATCAAATTTAAATGATGCTTTGAAGGTGTTTTCACAGTTTAAGGAGATAACAATCCATTTTTTTGTGTTTCTCATTATAAAACGAAGAGAACATAAGATCATCTATATCCTATAAAATCAACAAAGTTTTGTTTCGGGAAGAACTGGGAGATCTCTCTTTTCGGTTGCTGTTCCTCTATTTCAAAAGATACAATGTCGGATTCCCACGAAATTTCCAAATGGATCATTTAGATCAGAGTTGACGAACCAAGAATGATCAACTCTAGAACTAAAACTTTCTCTATCGGACCATGATTTCAACTAATGATCCTCTTCAGATCAAGCAAGCTTGATCATATTATCCATGGAATGATTCGTCCCCAACGATCACCCAGGATGGGTTATACTTTCCTCTATCCCCAGCTAGTTGGATTAAAGGAAACTTTCTCCCATAATCGTTGATTTGATTGGTTGGTTACAGGTTGTGAACATCATTCACATGTAAATCTAAATAAAAATTAATTACGTGCATGTATAGCTATGTCTTGTGCGTTCAAAAATGTGTGGGCGTACTTGTAACCAAACATGCATGAGACTGGTTGAATAAAGTTCTTCAAACCATGAATGGAGGAAAACCTAACCCAGCATTGATCCTATATGCTCTAATTTCATATGAATGCATGCAGGACTTTGAAGACATCCTCCTTCCCAAGGACCAAACTTGGCCCTTCCTCCTCCGCTTCCCTATCGGTTGCTTCGGTATCTGCCTCGGCCTCAGTAGCCAAGCTGTCTTGTGGCGGTCCCTCGCCACAAGCCCGGCCACTCAGTTCCTCCACATCTCCCCCTTCATCAACCTCTCGCTCTGGCTGCTCGCCCTTGCTGTCCTATTCTCCGTAACCGTAACTTACCTACTCAAGTTCATCTTCTACTTCGAAGCCGTCCGCCGGGAATACTTCCACCCCGTCCGCATCAACTTCTTCTTCGCCCCTTGGGTCGTCTGCATGTTCCTCGCCATCGGCGCCCCGCCTTCCCTATTTACCAAACCGCTCCATCCCGCCATATGGTGCGCATTCATGTCTCCTTATTTCTTCCTCGAGCTCAAGATTTACGGGCAGTGGCTCTCCGGGGGAAGCGGCGGCTTTGCAAGGTCGCGAACCCTTCTTCGCATCTCTCGGTGGTCGGGAACTTCGTGGGGGCAATCTTGGCAGCAAAGGTCGGGTGGAAGGAGGCCGCCAAGTTCTTTTGGGCTGTCGGGTTCGCGCATTATCTGGTGTTGTTTGTGACTTTGTACCAAAGGCTGCCTACTAGCGAGGCTTTGCCAAAGGAGCTGCACCCTGTTTATTCCATGTTCATCGCGGCTCCTTCCGCCGCGAGCATTGCTTGGGATGCCATTTACGGCGAGTTTGATGGCTTGTCCAGGACTTGCTACTTCATTGCCTTGTTCCTCTATGTGTCGCTGGTGGTGCGGATCAATTTCTTCACGGGGTTTAGGTAAAGTTCAAACTGTTGCATGTTGAGTGAAACATCTCTTGAAGCTAGATATTATGTGGAACTTTGCATTCCTCAGTTGTGTTTGAAGGTTTGAATCATGTTAAACCTTTGCAGATTTTCTGTGGCCTGGTGGTCTTACACATTCCCGATGACAACGGTGTCCGTGGCGACAATCAAGTACGCCGAGCACGTCCCTTGCACCATGAGCAAAGGCCTCGCGCTCACCCTTTCGTTCATGTCGTCGGCGATGGTTGCCCTACTGTTTGTGTCGACACTCCTCCATGCCTTCGTTTGGCACACGCTGTTCCCCAACGACCTCGCCATTGCGATAACCAAGAAGAGGCAAGGCGGCAACGGCAAGGAGAAGAAGCCCATCAAGCGAGCCTACGACATAAGGCGATGGGCGAAGCCGAGCTCTCTGCCCTTCGTCTCGAGCATAAGAAAGCAGAGCTCGGGGAGCAAGGACGAGAATGAGGTGGAGTGAAACTCCCGACCGTGCCGGGGTGAAATCAAATTTCGAATCGGGACGGCGAAGGGACTTCAATTTTGATCAGAAAGTTGGTGCTGCGCTGAATAGTGAAGATGTTAGATAAAGAGAATTCTCTAATTTCAGGTTCTGCTTGAATGAATGACATTTATAGTTGAAGTTTGATCATGGGCTCAGCCTTAGTCGAGTTGTACAGCCTATATGTAGAGTAACCAAGGTAAGTCCAAGCTTTGCCTGGCCTCCTACGGAGTTACACCAAAAATAATAATAATAATAATAATTTAGAATTTTTTTTTTGGTCATATGTAATTTAAAATTTAGAAGGTAAAAAATAAACAAATAAATTAATTTGGCTTCATTGAATCCGGGAAAATCACCAAAAAAGTCCTAAATCTATTGCAATTATATCAATTCGGTCCTAAATATTTTCTATTTATGCTAATTCAAGATTTCAGGCCAATTTTGGCCGGTTGATCTTGACATGGATACTAACCAACATTGTGTGGAGCCAACGTCTTTGAGGTGGATAATTTTTTAGTAATATTTTTTGAATTTTTCTATTTTATGTTCTTTTCTAGCATTTCCTTCCTTCCTCGAGAGCTAGCGAGGGCGAGGTCGGCCTAACCCGGGCCGAGCCTTGCCGCCATCGCTGGGAAAACTCACCGACGATGGTGAGGCTCGACCTTACCAAATCTAGGAGAGGCCGACCTCACCATGGAGGATTTTGATTTCTTCCAAAACCCTCCCTCCCTCTATACCCCCAAGATCGCCTAATTTTGGTTTCTTCCAAAACCCTCCCTCTCTCTGTGCCCAGCGACTATGGCAATGCTTGGCCTAGGCAAGGCTGACCTCGCCCTCGCCAGATCGGCAATCGGTAGGAAGAAGGCGGAAAAAGAAACCCCAAAAAAAAGAGAAGAGAAAAAAAGAAAAATTAAAAAATATTTAAAAATTATTAAAAATTATCCACGTCAGTGTCGAACGGCATTCACATAAGCGAGGGCTGGCGAAAATTAGCCAGAAGGACTGAATTGGCACAATTACAATAAATTTAAGATTTTTTTGATAGTTTTTCCGTTGAATCGTAACGTTACAAGTCATTATCGAGAAAAAGACAAAGGAAGAGGGTTTCCCTCTCACTACATTCAATGCAGTCAATGGGATCCATGTGAGTTTGGATCCTTTCCTCTCGCAGCAAGTTTTATAGACTTTTCTTTCCCCAACCATTTGATTAATCCTTCATCACGGTTTAATATTTACTAAGTAGTTTTGCCATAAGTGGACACCACTTCTCCCGCCATCTTTTCAGAGCTGGAAAATTAAGTTGGGAAGCGAAATGTCGTTAATTCTCATGTGCTTTGGCCGAAGTATTAGGACATCGACGTGTTAGGCGAAGTTAGGTATAGTTGGCGATTGATAAAAAATGCATGCGAACTCGGCAACGACATTACCGATTGAAGACTAAATCAGAAAAGCTGGAAATCGATAGTTATTAGTATGGCCGTTTTCGTTACATATCCACGGCGTATGCGCCTTCGAGAGGTCGTGCGACATAGAGAGAACATATATACATTGATGGAGCCTATGTCAACATTTTCGCTTTTGAGTTGTGCACGATAAATAGGTGTTTAGGAAGAGACTCTTAGGTCCGTTGTATCATGTGTCCTCGGGAAAAACAAAATGGAAGTGGTAGTATGCGTCGGAACTAATTTATAGGAGCAACCCTCCATTTGAAACTTACTAATGTCCAATCAAACATGGCGTGCGCACGTAAGGAGGAGTGTTAACATAGGGATTGTTCAATTGGGTAGGGGTGAGCGGTTTTAGCCTACAATCTATTAATCATAACTCATATTTATACACACAAAGAACATAAAATATTAATAAATTAAAAGTCTCGGAAATGGAAGCTTAGACTAGTGGTTCCATATTACACGCTCATCTTCAAATACTATTAGAATAACAAAAATTCAAAGACTTGTTCTAGGTTTGAAAATATCCATGTCGAAACCGATTCCCCAATTTTTAGACCCTGAAACCTACTCCGCATACCCTAGAATTTGGGCCCGAATTGATTCGCACAATTCGATTTTTCGATTTTTGATTCCACCTTGAAACCATGCTCACCCCTACAATTAGGGGAGAAAAGGAGCTTAATGATGTAATAATACGAATGTCCTAGGTTGCTGCATAAGAGCTTTTCAACTTCCAAATTAACTGCTAATTAGTTTTGACACATGGAAAAATGACACCACAAATGCTATTATTTTTGTACAATGCTCACTTGAATACTATAAATTTTTTTTATTACTTGAATCTTATAACTTTTTTTTTCCATTGCTTGCTTGGATGTCATATAACTTTTCAATCGATCACATGAATGTCAAAACTTTTTAAAAAGCGTTCACCTATGCCACATCGGATTTTCGGTACTTGGGTGAACGTTATTAAAATAGTTTGGGCACTCAAGTAACAGATTGAAAATTATGCCACTTGGGTAAACATTATTAAAAAGTTTTGACACACTAGTTATTGATTAAACGTTTTGGCTGAACTTTTTTATAGAAATTATGATACTCAGGTGTCAAGAAAAAAGTTATGTCATTTGAGTGAGCGTTATATAAAAGTTGTGGCACTTTTGATGTCTGTAGCCTGAAGCCTATCGATCCTCTTCATGAGAGTCCGTATGAAAACTGTGTACAGGGACACAAACTCTTTTGTCATTTGATGCAATGACAAAACTTCAGAAGGAGACATGGTAGAGGCAAATTCATGAGCAATCAGCGGTCTCCATCCCAAGACAACCTCCACAATTGTCCCCATTTACGACCCACGAAGTCCATGTTATGTTGTGTTTTTTTCGTCCCCTTTCAACTTCTATGCACTTGCTCACGCAACCAACTTTGCATATTGGCCTCACACATTGACATCCCTTTATCCAAACCAAAAAATTTTCTATATTTGCGTATTTCATACGTACATACGGAATAAAATTAGCGGCTACTCGCTAGGTGTCGCTCGTTTATTGGTGTTCTCCGCCATGCACTTGCACACACTTCCGCACAAAATAATTTTGAAAATATTACCCGCGAAACCATTTGCTCTCCCCCTAAACCCGTAAATGCCTGTTTGTGCCGCTGCCTTCTTCCGCCTTCGCCTGCAGGCCCCAGCAAGCCCCTCATTTGCCTCCTAACATCCTCAAATCACCATGGCCAATCCATCCACCTCGTCATCTACTCCCTCGCTCACCCCCTTTCCCTCCCTTTTGGGGTCGACACCGGCCATCAAGCTAGGGAAACCAACTCGAGGCCTGTCGCCGACCCCAAACCACATCAACCCCTCACCATCGACGACGACCCAAGCCCTAATTCGTGGCTCGTGCTTTCGAAAGAATACAACCCTTCCTTCTTCGAGCCCAAGGCCACCAACACCAACGGGCAAATCGGTCTTAACTAAAATCGTCTTAAATTCACCAACCATTGTCATCATCTCCTTAGTCAAATGCATCCACCTAATCAATTGCGTTTGTATATGTTATTCGCATCTTCATCTCTCAATGATTTTTTATATAAAGGTGGGTTAACACACATAGTCCCTACAAGATCTGAGCTTGTAGATTACTATCAGATCAAGTGAAAAACACTGACAGACAGTTTTAAACAAATTAGGGTTTTGATTTAGTCAGTAATAAGGGTCTTCATTAAAAGATTACGAGCAGTGAACTTGTGGCTGGAGCAAGTGGGACACTAGATTCTCATTGATTCCTAGTGGTGGTGGCCCCATTAAAATAAAAAAAGCTTGGAATAGCGACCTGACCTCACGTTAAGATAAGCCTAATCTGAAGATCATAGGACACCAATCCTTTCATTACCCAATAAAAAGGTTGATTAAGACTTTTGTCTATGGAATGAAGAAGAAGGGTGCATAAGTACTTCTTCTTCTTCTTCTTCTCTTAATTTAATTGATTTAATATGTGTGCGTGATATTCTTTTCACACATAGATATCTGGTGGGTTTCATTTTAGCCCGAGGCATGTTCTAGTCCTGTGGTTGTGGTTGGACAGATCGGGCATGGCGAAGAGGAAAATTTGTCACGAAGCGACCCAAGACAAGAGGACCAAATTGATGGCGAATGATGTGAAGAATCTTGAATTTATATGGTTTCGTGGAGATTCCTCAAGTGTGAGGGATTGAAGCCTCCGATTGGATCACCCAGAAAATGACAAAAACCATAATTGTGGCTGCAATCAAATTGATCTTGGACACTTTCGGTATGGTTGTGAATTTTGGCCTCAAGAATATGTAATATGTACGAAGAAAAAATAATACGAAATGGACCGGGACCGAGAGAGAAATCATCTTTAGAGTTAAAGAACCATCACCTTATTTCTTCTTTTGAATCTTGCCGTCTTGGCGTAGAGTTAAGCATACGAAACAAGTTTGATATTCTCCATGCCGTTGACATTGAAAAATAACCATGTTACCTCAATCGACATAACGAGAATATGAAGCTCAATATCGAATCATTGACAACAATATGTGATAGACATGATTGTTGACGATCAATAAGATGCCAATATGAGTTCGGTATCATTGAGCTATCAACGATCAAGAGACGTCATGATTATGCACAATGGTAGTTAGTACACCGATAAAACCTAGACATGTTGAAGATAGAAAACCAAACCTAGATGCCAAGGAAATATGGATAGGTAAATCCTATATTTTCCATAATATGCACATTAATCTCATGGATCATATATGGCCATGTTTGGATATGGAAAAAACTCATCACTTATTTCCAATTTAGGATTTTTTTTTTTTCACTTTCCTTAGGACCTTAGCAAATAGCTTTCCTAGGCCCTTCATTAATTGTCAAATTTGGAATCGTTTGTCATGTCTCGATCATTTGTGGGATTATAGGTAGAAGATACTTGTCTCCATAAAAGAATCTTCTTCTTCTTTTTCTTTCTTTGGGACCCTTTACATCTTGTGGTTTTCAAGAACACATGCAAATAGTAGACGTACCCCAAAAGCAATGCAGCATCTGACCGACTTTAACATGTTATGTTAGGGTTGTAAATCAATAGCGTAATAAGGTACAATTGGGACCAACTTGAATCTCACACATTATGAAATCTGACTACAATATACATAAGTGGAAAAACGTGTCGAGCGATGACAAGCAATGTGTGTAGGCATTCGATCTAATATTATAATTTTACCTTAACATTACATACTTCATTATCTCCCGGTTTGATTGGGCTTCTTCAGAATTATAAGATGAACAAAGCCTCGTTATATTGACAAATTCGAAAAATTATAACTTGAGAAATTACCTGAAAATTCAAGCAAGTCTAAAGTGACCTATACTTTGGCTTTATAGTGCCTTCTTAGGTTTATGGTCGCAACCAAAAGTTATTCAGATTTCTAAATGTCGGCGAGAACAATCGCCGGTGCCTTCGAATGTCGTAAAGACGCACGGTGTTAAAAATATTAAATAAAAACACGATCATTTCTCTAATCCCAAAAACCCTAGAGAATCACAAAATCTAAAAGTAAAAGCCACCAAGAAAATCCCACTAATAGTACCAAACACAATATCGAATATTAAGTCATCTTAACATGTTTTTTTTTTAATAATTGCGCAAAAAAGTCCTAAACCTATTATACAACCGTCCATTCGATCATAAACCTTTTAATTATGTCAATGCAACCTCTAAATCTTTTGACGATTTGTCGGTTTAATCTTAAACCTTTTGATAATTTGTCAATGTAGTCCCATCATTTAACCAAAATTTCAAAAAGTTTAGAACTAATTTAGAAAAATTTCAAAAGGTTTAGGACTAAATTAACACATGTGAAATGTTTAGGACCAATTTGGCAAATCGTGAAGAGATTTAGGGCCATATTGGCACAATTAAAAGATTTAGAGTTGAATTGGGTACTGATCAAATAAATTTATGACTTTTTAGACAATTTTATCTATTCTTTTCCCCCGAAATATGTGCACTTGTCAATTTTCACATTCGTTTGATTGAAAAAAAAAAAAAAGATTTCCACATTCCATCATCGTTTGCATTTCCTTTTTCCAACCCTCATGTGGAAAGCTTCCTCCAAAGTACCAAAAAAACATTGGAAGACTCCTCCCCTCTCCCCCCCCGGAGGGCTCCTCAGTTGTGTTCTAACTGCAATCGAGAATGTATCAACTTGATGAAGATGATGCTTATGTTAGTTGATATGCAGAACATCTGTCAATTGTCTCGTCTCACTTTGAACCTTACTAAGGTCAAACTCATCGCGGAGGACAAGAACGTAAACTGGAAGCGCCACAAAATATCCCGACGACTTGATCCCTGCCCCTCTCTCTCTCTCTGCCGCGGAACGGAGGAGCGGCACATCCGATGTTTCACCAGTACGAAGAAGAGAACAAAAACTTGGACAGCCCGCAAGACCCAATTTTTCTCTTTTTTGTTTTTGTCTCTTCAGGAACAGAGCCACCGTGAATGAATTCGGGGCGAAAGGAAAATGAGAAAACATTAACCTCGAAAAACAGGGGGTCGTCACTCTCTCTATCGCACACTCCAAGCCAACCCCATTTTCCCTCCTTGTTCTCTCCGACCGCCGCTCCCCCACGACCCAATTCGCGAGCCACCCCATCCCTCCTTTTCTATTTCAATTTCGTCTCGACCCAACCATGAACCTTCCAAAATGACCCGCACCCGCCACTCCCGAATCCGGAGCCCGGATCCAGAAGAAGACTCCAAGCCCACAACCTCTTCCTCCTCCTCGTCCGGCTGGGGAACCGCCATGAGGGTCATCGTCCCTCTGCAAGGGGTCGTCCAAGGCAGAGGAGGCCTCGTGCTCGGCTCCGTCATACCCTGCGCCCTCTTCTACTTCCTTCAACTCTACCTCAAGAGGAACAGGTCACGGAAGCCTCCGCCGCCGTCTCCTTCGTCCTCGGCGGAGCACCTGCTCGAGGTACCCGGGCTGCAGAGGACCCTTTCCCGGGCCCACCTCTCGCCCCGGGGTCCGGGCGGGCCAGCTCACGTGTCGGGCCGGGTGAATGCTATTCTGAGGAGTGGGGATTCGCCGGATAGTGTTGGGGAGAAAAAGTATTTGGAGGATACTTACGATGAGAGGAGTAATCCAGATGGGGTTATTCAGCTTGGTTTGGCTGAGAACAAGGTGGGATTTTTCTCCCTGTTTTTTTGTGTTGGATGATTTTTTCTTGTTGTTTTGATATGGTTGAGTTAATCTTATGACTTCTTGTTTGTGGGATTTTATGGGTGCAGGTGGGTTTGGATTTGGTTCGGGATTGGATGGTGGAGAATGGGAGGGAGGCGATGCTTGGGGATGAGTTGAGCATCAGTGGAATTACAAATTACCAGCCTTTTGATGGATTGATGGAGTTGAAAGTTGTAAGATGCTTCGAGTTCGTGTTCGCTAAGTACTGTCTATGCCTGTTGTATTCCTATTGCGGATTTTGACGGCTTGTCATGTTACTATGTGCATTCATGTGAAGTGAAGTTGATGAAGCTGTTATAGATGTTCATTGCTTGCGGACATTTTTCTTTGTCTTGGTTCTTGTGATTGACAATTGGAGATGCACCCTAGTATCCTGAATACCAGGTTGAGGGCCAGAAGTTAGGTGTCCCCTGCGACATCCAAATTTACAAATACCCCACTTTTCAAATCCCACCCTTTGTCATGTTTTTGTCCCGTCATTACCATGTTTTGAGAACAAGTTTTACAGCACTTCCATAAGGCAGGCAATATATGTTGTATATATGTGTGTGGTGCATGCTGACGTCCATGACCGTGCATGTACAGTGTGTATGTGAGCTAAGAAATGATTACGAGCCAATCTCCTTGGTAGGCGAATCTGGGACGTATCAGTGATGTTTGAGTTAATCTCTAGTTATTCATGCTATACTCAAGCTTGAATAATATGTTAACTCCTCCTTTACATACGAGATTCATTAATTATTTATACAACAGTACAAAGATAAGTATCGATTACATATATCTCATCGGGCATTCGTAGTCCTTCCCTATTTGGATGGATCCTTCATCTTTTTCCCTGTGAATTGGTATCTGGATTAATTACTCAAGGAGAGTTATTTGAAGTAGATATCCACTCTTATAGTTCATATCGTTTTATTCTTGTCTGCATTTTGTGCGCTCTGTCCTTTGGTTGAATTCTTCCATGTAATGAACATCATCTTGCTGATCATGCAGGCCGTGGCGAAATTCATGTCCCAAGCTGTTGAAGGAGCAGTGTCCTTTAACCCGTCACAGATTGTGCTGACGACAGGTGCAAGTGCTGCCATTGAGATGCTTAGCTTCTGCATAGCCGATGCTGGAAATGCATTCCTAGTCCCAACTCCATATTATCCCTGGTAGGTACAGATATTCTGTTTACACATTCATAGGTGTGTGTGTGTGAAGCTAAATTTGAAATACATATGCAGTTTTGACTGTGATTTGAAATGGCGAAGTGGAGTGGAGATAATACCAGCCCCTTGTCGTAGTGCGGATGGCTTCAGTTTAAGTGTTACTGCTCTTGATCGTGCCTTCAGCCAGGCAAAGAAGCGCGGGGTAAAGGTTCGTGGGATCGTAATCTCAAATCCATCAGATCCTGTTGGGAGTCTGCCAAATCGTGAGGCTCTTTATAGCCTTCTGGATTTTGCCACCGAAAAGAACATCCACATAATCTGTAACGAAGTGTTTGTTGGGTCCACTCATGGCGAGGGGTTTTTAAGTATGGCTGAAGTTGCTGATTCAGAAGACTTTGATCGGAGCAGAGTTCATATCGTTTACAGTTTGTCGGAGGACCTGTCTCTTGTAGGGTTTAATGTGGGTGTCGTGTACTCCTTCAACCAAAATGTTGTGGCTGCTGCTAAGAAATTGGTGAGGTTCTCATCAATCTCATCTCCGACCCAGCGCGTACTTGTCACTCTGCTTTCTGACACTAGATTTACGCAGAACTTCATCAGGATCAGCAGAGAGAGGCTTAGAAAAATGTGCATGGGGTTCATTGAGGGATTAAAGCAATTGGGAATCAAGTGCATGACAGATAGTGGGGGTTCTTACTGCTGGGCCGACATGAGTGGGTGGATTCGATCATACAGTGAGAAAGGAGAGTTGGAGCTTTGGGATAAATTGTTGAATACAGCAAAGATCAATGTCACTCCTGGATCTATTTGTCACTGTATTGAACCCGGATGGTTCCGGTTTTGTTTCACTGCGTTGACCGACAAAGATGTTCCTCTACTCATGGAACGGCTTCAGAAAGTTGCTGAAACTTGTAAATCCCGCAGTTGAAAATTTGTTTATCGATTTCAATCTACAGAGTGGATCGCCTGTGGATAATTTGAAGGGGCAAAGTTAGCCTCCAGTTCAAGTGGTCCTGGATGAAGAAGACTGGAATTCCCCTAAAATTTCAAGTCCAAGTATCAAGTAAGACATTATGCGGGGTAACTTATGCAGCTGTATTGGGCTACTCCCAGTCATATATATGCCTGTTGACCTCTACCATACAGCAGCAGTTCTAGGCTTGGACCCGGAGGCAACTCTGATGGAATTCAATTCATTAGTCAATTTTGGTCTCTCAGTCGATATGCATCGGCTTCTATATTGTTTTTTTTTTTTGTTGGGGGGTCCTATGTAAGGGTCATCATGGATTTGAAGTGTCTAGTACAATTCCCAAAAGTGAATGGATAATGCTGGTAAGTAGGAATTGTTCATTAGAATGTTGAAGTTTCCTTTTGATATTTTTGTTTTTCTTGTTGTAAAGGTGTCCATCATTAGGTGCAAAAAGTGTTCAAATAGATTGGAATGGGCATCCCCAGTGGAAGTTGGAGATGGAACTGCTTTAAGCATTTCTTTCAATGACGACAGTTGAAAAGGCATTGTCACTTTTCCATTCTCTGCATTTCAGATCATTGCTGTACATTCCCTGATTTCCCTACTTGAAACAATGAAATGGGAAAAGAAAGAATGATTTTATTTCCAGAAGATTACAACGGTCAATCAACATTTTCAGACTGATGATCTAGAAAGAATACAAAAGAATCTTCTTGTTCTGTTCCAGTTAATCCTCTGTAAACAATCCCCAACCCCATGTTTCCTCTGCACAAACAAAACAAAAACCCTCTTGGCTAGGCTATGTCACTACCATGTCTGTACTCGGAAAAGCCCCCAAATTGAATCCCCACTATCAGGCCAAGTTGCATCACCACTAGGATTCAGGTCCAGACCTAATACCACTAGGATTCAGGTCCAGACCTAATAGACTCAAGAACCTGAACAACTTCGGCCATGCTTGGCCTTCGCATCGGAGTCTCAGATGTACAAATCAAACCCAACTTCATAACCTGAATCAGCTCGTTCTCCACAAGTCCTCTCAAGTTCCTGTCAAAGCAATCCGAGGCAGTTCCTCTGTCCAGTAGCCGTCTCACATATTCACAGAGAACGATCACCTCGTTTGCTACTGGTCTCTCCACCGGTTTTCGCCCCGTCACCAGCTCCAAAAGAATCACTCCAAAGCTATAAACATCGCATTTCTCGCTCGCCCTCAAACTCTGAGCCAACTCAGGCGCCACATACCCGACGGCATTGTGGGATTTAGTTAGACCGTAATTATCCAAAATGGGAAGCAGTTTCCCCAACCCATAATCCGACAACTTGGCCTCATATCCATCATCCAATAGTATGTTTCGTGATTTTATGTTTAGGTGAAGAATAGGTGGCCGGCAATCATGGTGGAGGTAAGCCAGAGCTCTCGCCGTACCAAGGGCAATTCGGAACCTTCTAGACCAATACAATTCAGGGTTACCACTGCCTGTGCTGGTTCCAGCATAAGAAAACTCGTGCAAATTGTCATACAGATTCCCATGGACTATAAACTCGGTCAAGATTAACTGCATCGTCGAGGACCAGTAGTATCCTTGCAAAGCAACCAAATTTGGGTGCCGCAGATTCCCCAGGCGTCCAATCTCTTGCTCAAATTCATCTTGATTCCTAATCCTCCCTAGCGTCTCAAGCTTCTTGACCGCGATGGAGACCCCGCCTTCAAAGTTGCTCCTATAAACTGTACCAATCGATCCGCCACCTATCAGACAGTCCTTGTCAAGCAAAGCCTTGGTCCCTGCCTCCCAGTCTTCATACTTCGATGGTAGACTTTTGCTAAATAAAACCAACTTTCCAATTATCACATTCGAATCAGTCGAACCTAATGGAGTGCTCTCAGAAATTTCTGCCTCACCGTCTGTTTTTCTTTGTTGAGCCCTGATGTTCATGATGGTAACCACACAAACACCCGTAAGGATCACTGCGGCCGCCACAATAGCCACAATCACCGAGACGCTTAGCACTTTCGTCTTCCCTGGAGCAGGGTTAACTGTGCCATTGCCGGTTGCCGAGCAAGAAACTTCCAAAGGGGGCCCGCAGAGCCCTGGATTGTTGGAAAATGCAGATGGACCAAATGCCTGGAGGATCATATTCGGAGGGATGACACCTGAGAGGTTGTTGAAGGAGACATTGAAGTGACTTAAATTTGAAAGATTCCCTAGGGAGGTGGGAATGGATCCGGAAAGCGAATTATTTGACAGATCAAGAATCTGGAGTCTCGAGATGTTCCCCAGTGTTGGTGGAATGCTTCCATCTATTTGGTTTTGATGAAGATCAAGAACTTCCAGGTATGTCATGTTGTACAGATTCTGAGGGATTTCACCATCCAAGGCATTGCCAGAAAGATCCCTGCAGTCACAACCCAGAAATTACTCCCTATAAATTTCAGAGTTAAAGGATTGTTCATATGTTATCAGAAGTAATTGAATTTTGGGGACTCACAGCTCACGAAGGAATTGGCAATTGCTGATGCTTGTGGGTATTTGACCAACGAGGTTGAGATTCTGCAAATCCAGGATCTGTAGGGGCTCAATGCCTCCAATCTCCACAGGGATTGTTCCATCTAGCAAATTATCACCCAATCTAATCACTACAAGCTTCTTTAGACCGCCAAGTTCAGTTGGAACACCCCCGCTCAACCTGTTGGACCCCAGGTCCAAAACTCTCAAGCTGCTGCATTTGGCAATGCTCAAAGATATCTCACCGTCCAAGTAGTTACCTGAGGCATCCAAGAACTCTAGGTTTTCACCGCATGATATAATATTAGGAATCTCCCCTTCAAAAGCATTGTGAGATATGTTGAAGTGAGAAATGTTCTTCAACTCGAGAACCCCAAAAGGAGCCGACCCAGTAAAGCCGTTGCTACCAAGATCCAAATGATTCAAATTCTGGCATTGTGATATCTGCTCTGGCACATTCCCAGTCAGATCATTGTTACTCACAGACATGAAATCTAAGCTCGGAACATTGCAAATTTGGGAAGGAATTCCTCCACTAAGATTGTTGTGAGAAAAATCGAATCCTTCAAGGTTCAAGCAATTCGCAATTGACTCGGGTATTGACCCGGAAAGAGTATTATGAGACAGAGAAACAAACCGGGTCTTGTAGCAATAAGTAAACAAAGCAACTGGAATCTCCCCATTGTAACCATTTTTGGACAAATCAAGAAACCTAATGTTTGGCAAGCTACCTAGAAACTCTGGTATTAAGCCGGACAAAGCATTAGAGCTCAAATTGATCTTCCACAATGACTCAAGAAGCTCATACTCTTGTGGGATATTCCCAGAGAAGTGATTCCCAAATAATGTCAAAATCCTCAATGACGTCAAACCAGATAAAGCAGGAGACAACACGCCTGCGAGGCTGGTGTTCCACAAGACAATCCTCTCGACGTACCCATCTACATTGCAAGAAACGCCTCCAAAATCGCAGGCATTAGCACTGGGGACCCAAGTTGCCAAGACGTTGTACGGGTCCTCCGTGACGTTGCCCTTAAATTGGAGCAAGATCTCGTTCTCAGTCACTGGCGAGACCTCGCAAATGATGAAGAGAAAGCAAGGGATCACGAGCACAAGAGCATGAGAGAGGAGGTGTTGACCGAGACTTCTCATGCTCGAAATCCAGATGCTGAATTCGCTGGATCTAACCGTTTGGCATGATGAGTGATTGATTCAACTCAACAAAGAAGAAGCGGAATAGAAAGATTGGGCAATCTCAGCAGCTCTCAACTCAGCAGAGTTGAAGACGCGAACTTTCAAGAATGAGAAATGCGACATCTTATCGATCGTTAAGCAAAGCAAGAGCACTCTCTCACCCTCTGATCTGATGAAGCAGGCTGTCATTGACTGAGCACATTTATGCACAAGCAGCAATTAAATGGAAATCCCAGCGAAGCATCGATTTGGGTGATCCTGTCTGAGTCAAGCCCAAGAATGATGAAGGTATCTTGTCGTCTCGGGCTTCATAAAAAGCAGAAGTTTCCTAAATTTTACTCACACACGCAGAGGGGAGAGAGAGAGAGAGAGAGAGAGAGTCATGCAACGAAAGTGGTGACTGCAGTAAGTGACATGGGCTTCGCTGGAAAGGAAGCAAGAGAAAGCAGGGGAGACTTGAAATTTTATTAATTGCACAGTTTTTTAGTTTAAGGAAGAAACATTACTTACACATCTGATCTAACCTTATTCAATCTAATACTAAGAAAAATCACATTTTGAACATGACCCGCTTATTTAACTCTGTTTCAAAAGTTTTTTAATCTCTACCATTAATCAAATGTCTAAAATTGCAACCAACTGGGAAGGAAGCACGTTGACTGTGCATGTGCAGCTTCATCACAAACCAAAAAAGAAAAGATGGAACCTGCACTGAGAATTAAAGAAGGGGCACAAACCCATTTCGATTTTTTTGTCTCTGTCTCTCTTCTCCCGTATTGAATTGAATGAATCACCGAAGTAGCATCGAGGGGGACCTTATAATTTGTTCTTTGGCGAGGGTGCGAGGGAGAGGGAGCATTTATTCTCTCCCACCAACCACGCCTGCTCCACCATCATCACCACCACACCTATAATCTCTTGAACCAGCAGAAGCACCGGAGACCCAATTATTAGCAGAAATGGGAAAGCTTTTCCATTTGCTTCGCTTCTTGTTTCATGTGCGTAATAGGTGCAGTAAGAATAGAAACTCCAGGAGAAGAGAAAGATGAAAGGAAGAGAGAGAGAGAGAGAGAGAGAGAGAGAGAGAGAGAGACGTGTGAGGGGGTGGTTCATTTTGTTCTCTCTTTTACACTGTGAAATCGTGAATCTACAGTTCTTTTTCCTCTCCCTCCCAGCCGTTTGGACAGAGACCTTGAGGGGACACTCAAGTGTTTGTTTATAGTTTCTTGTGTTGTTTATCGTCAATAAACAAAACAATTCAAGGGCGAGACCGATTCCTAAAACGGACAGATTATGCCCTCTTAGTCTTTGCCTCGGGCGGATCTGCACATGCTAAGGGAGCCGCAGAACCAGGTGGCCGAGTTCCGTCGGTGCCACGGGGAAATTCGTTCCAGCAAATTTTGCAAGCATGATGCATCATGGTGTTACATTATGATGATGATGATAATATAAAAGGATGGCTTTTACTCGGTCCACATTTCTCCTCTTGGGCTTCTGTCGTCCGCTAGAAGCTTTTCCCTTCAAGTGAAAGCTCCCGGTGCTCGTCGTGCACGTTCGGCTCTTTCATGATTCTGGCTTGTCAGGTAGCATTTGACCAAGTAAAAGGGAACAGAAGATTCGAAGGTCGGGAAAATTACAATGGGAAAATGACCATGTGATCCCACCCCTGTCTTCAACTTCCCCACACCTTCCTCGCCCCCCACAGCCACAAAATGAAAACTTTGAAAAAGTGCCCATGACATTCAAAGCATTCAAGAGGGATTTCGCTTTCAGCTATTAAACGCTCTGCATATGCCTTTGCCTCAAATGGGTTCTTGGTCCTCGCCCAAGAAAATAAAGCAATAATTAAGCAGAACCCTTGGGGATGCACCAACTTCACATAATTTCAGCAGTGAATGGTTAATTTATAGCTTGTGAAGAGTTGTCCATCCAATGTGGTCCTCAGACGCAATGACACATGCCGATCCGTCTTTAATGTGTTTCTACAGTCGTTGCTTTGCCCCAGTTTCCACGTCAAAGACAGCAATTTGGGCATTCCCACACACCCGAAGAAAGAAGAGAAACACATTAATGTGGGGGAGGGAGAGGAAGCAGAGGAATTAAAGTCAGTCCCGCTTGCACTAGCCGGGCCGTTTATTGACGATCGTAGGAGATTTCACGTCGGATGAATCGCTGTTCGGCGGTTGTTGTGATCGAAACGGTCCATAATGAGTCGAGTCCCACCCCCGACGGATCAAACACGGTGGCGAGAACGCGCAATGTCGAGTATAAAGAGGGCCAGCTCTTAGACAGTATTGAAATGGCAGTTGTGCAGGTAGACGTCCCTGTTGCACTTTGCCCTGTAATAAATTTGCCCACTCTCGTTTGTTATTGTCTTGAAGGGAATCTCCCTGCCTTTCTTTCTGACACGCACATGAAGCTCTTGTTAATCAATCTTAGGGAAATAACTCAAACTAAGTTTAAGGCCACCTCAGTTGCTATCTTAACAGAGCCACTTTGAACAAACAGGACCAACAGATGATCAAATCATCACTCATTAACTCTCCTTTGACTAATTAATTAAGTTTGTAATCTCACAAGTTCTTTGTCCCACATGAAATATGGGAGTGTGTGTGCCGACATATAACTATGGAAGTCTTCTATTCTTACAAGTGAGGTATTGGGCTGAGAGGGTCGAACCCTGACCCGAATCGAAATTGACACTCATCAATAGTTTATTTATTTATTTATTAACATTTAAACTTATAATTATAAGATAATTGGTGTGTCCATTGAAACATTATGTTCACAAAGGAGTTATGGTAATTATTTTAATGTTTTAGTTACGAATTTTCTTCCAATTGCTTCCCTTTGAAAGTTCTTGGAGAAATGTCAAAATTGAAATATGGTATTCTCATTTGAGACATTATTGTATCTTGGAAGATATTTTTGCTTGTAACCATTAACAATGCTGTGAGGCAACTAATTTTCTTCGCGAGAGTGTAATCACGCCTCAAAATTTGATTCCATTTTCCCGATTCATTGTTTCCTAATAAGTACTATATTTGGAGCAACGACAAATCTCGATTTAGCAAGTACCAAGATAAGCGGCATTTCCCATACCAAGCTTCAGAATAATAATGTTGTACGCCTCACGACGAATGGAACGGTACCTATCGATATGAGAAAGTAAAACTATCTCGAACGAATAGGAAAAATCATGTCATAATTTACTCGGAAGAGGAAGCGCAGCGATGACAATCACAAGTCGAAGAAAGTGGTTAGTTGGATGCTCCGGTCGAGGTTTTCGAACATGACAAGATGGATCCTTCCTTGGTCGTGGCTTCTCTCGGCAGGCATCTACATTCCGACCGGATGAGCACTTGAGTCAAGAACACCACTATATTGATATGGCTCGGGGATATCATGGAAACCCGACCCGACGCGGACAATTGACACCCCTGCTCTTGACATTGACTGCTCCGATGATCCTTTCACATGTTATGTACTCTCTCCCCGGCGCCTCCATGACTGACCACGTCACATTTTAACACGATCCAACCCGAGTCGAATCAGAGTTATTTGCCCTGATTTTCCTTTTGCCTCTAAACCCGACCGGGCCGACCCTTCGTGGACTGGACTCATCGTATCACGATCCTTGCTGGAAACGGGATGTTATTGTGAAAATCCATTCGGTTGTGAAAGTTTTAATAAGAGGTTGGAATTAATTTATCACAGACGAGCCAGACCGAAAAAGGAGTTTATGGGACTGTCATAAACCCATCTTTAACCTACTAGTAACTCAATTGGACCCAAAAAAACTTAAGGGTTGAAAAAAGGAAAGACCAACAGAGATGTTCAAACGCTCGAACTCGAAGGACAAGATAGCTCGCCGTGGCAGCGCATCACCAGTGCTGGCATCATCGAAACAAGCAATAGATATTGCCAGCAACGTCGCTAATGATAATAGCTCTAAGCCGCGATATCACTCCCTTTGTTGACCGTTCTCAATGTAGTCACTGCATTCGGCTTCCCACTCCCTCTTATGTCTTAGGCGGCCAACCTTCCCAACCACCGTAAACACAAACGGTGTGCGCCGCTTGCATTCACCACCTTGAGGTCGCCGGTGGTGGCAAGTAAGGGGACAATGAGATGGTGCCGGCATGGCAGCGGCCTCATATCGATGTCTTAGAAATGTATCATTGCAGATCTCATCTGCAGCGACCCAGCTATTTTATATCTTGTCAATATAATTTTGAAGCATTTTTCATTTTTCTGTTCGTTTAATTTTGCATGATGTGTTTCTTGATTTTCTGCTACTCTTCAATTAATTAACATTTGCATATCTTTTTTCCATTTTCACGTTTTTGTATTGGCTGAAGTCTACATAATATATTTTTAAATGCGAGTTATTTGAGTGAATTTGGGTTCAACCACGAATCGGACTGAATACAAGACATCTAAATTGCATTTGACAAAAAATTGGTTAACATGAGGTTGTTTTCCTTTTTTGGGGTCGAAAGGTTAACATGAGTTAGATAGGTCTATTTGGTCAGTACCCAATTATTACCCATCCAAATTCAGGTCGACCCACCCATTTGCCACCTCTAGTATTAGTTTCTGCAAATATTTGCCAAATATCTACGATAATTATTGGTTTTATATGCGAAAATTCAAATGTGCAAACCCCTAAAAACAGAACATCTGAAACTATGACCTACCTCATTACCAACCATCCGAACTTGGAAGAGCCATGCCACAGGATATTACCGGTCCTATTTCCCCTAATCATCCTCTAAATGATAATAACAGAGATATTACTCACAGCCAAAATGGAACTATCTGTAGGAATTTGCCCGTTAAAGACAGTAAATGGTAACCACAAGAATCTCCAAGTCAATCAGATTGAATTTCTTATATACAGACAAAAATCTGCATGAATTGGTTTCAATTTCTTCAGATTCAACCCCTATACAGCAGAAGACTAAGAACCTGCTTACCCAATGGACGAGGCATTCTATGGCAACAGGGGAAGATCAGGTTCTTGCCATCTCACCGTTGTTTCAGGGTATCGAATGATTCAAATCTTGAACATGGAAGTTCTCCTACGCTCGATCCAGAAAGTAGAATCAAGTTAGATACCAGTCCCGACTCCCAACCATTAACATTACTCGAACACCATTTACATTACGAATCAACTTCACAACAGATTGAAGTTCCATAATAAATGAACCTCATCCTGCAGTATATATGCCATCAGATGTGCCACCTTAAGCATGCTCTGAGTGCAATCTTTACATTTCAACCCAGTGCAGGAACCATCTCACTCTAGTAATGGCTCCCCTTCCGTCTGAATTGTTTTGAGTTGCCTTTTTGCATAAACAGTGAAAATAATCGTGGTAGCAACTGTCCCCAAGAAGCCAAGCACATTAAAGATTATCTGGGGAGCAGATAGTGAGTGCTGATCGTGAGAAGCATCAGCAAGAGTTTTTATCAGGATTCCTCTGCAACCAAAGTTACATCCATAAGTTCAACTGATAAAATGACCACATACAAAGAGAACAGGTCTCTTTATGCTTCATATTATGGCAATCCAGAAGAATCTGAGGCACTACATGTAAGGAGCATACTAGAACCAAGCACATGCTGACAGTCAAGCTCAAAGTATTCCCCTAACCCAAATTAATAATTTTCTTTTGGTCACCACCACAAAATATACAGAAAAGCATCAAGTGGCACAAAAAATAGATTTAGTTTGAAATAGAAAATCACCATATAAGTTTGATGAAGTCTGTAATTACAACAAACATGAAAATTCTAAAAGCACACGTAAGGAACATATATTTAAGTAGTAAAAATGTGACTAAACAGAATTTGAATAACCTTAAACTCGTGTGAGACATGTCTGCGAATGTCCATGCATGATTGCGCGCGCGCGCGTGTGTAGGAAAGAGAGAGAGAGAGAGAGAGAGAGATTACGTGTAAATTGCAACAAATATTTCTGGCACGACACCAATCAGCGACCCAAGAATGTAGGGGAAGTATCTCACATTTGTCGCCACAGCACAGTAATTATATAAAGTATAAGGGAATGGAGATATCCTGATCAAAATAACAGCTCGAAACTGGTCAAAAGAATTTCCTCTGCCAGCTGACCTAATCAAGGAAGCTCTCTTGGGATGTTTTTCTAGCCAGGTCTGCATGGGAATACAAGGCAATGTAAAACAACAACGAAAGCACAAAGAATATCTCAGTGTCGTAACTTATGTCACTTATGGTATGTCCAACCACTAATGAAGATACTTACTTGAATTTTGTGGTGGAAGAGAGAGCCAACAAAATATGGAAGCGATACACCCACAATAACTCCCGACATAATCAGCAGAAATCCGTAGCCATAGCCAAATGTCATTCCAGCAACCCACCAGGAAGGGGTTGATGGAATGAGCAGGGTGGGGAATATAGCCACAGAAGCAAAGACTAGAACTGCAAGAACCGGAGTGCTAAATGTCGTGGTCTCCCAGTTTATTATGGGGATAACTTCCTGCAAATGAAGCACATCACAGTGAGGAAGGGCAGTGAAAACTTGCGATACTGACTAACACAAAACTTGAGAACTTGCCAAGAGCTCTGATAGGTTTTCCACACTAGTTTCTCAGAATGTAGAACACTTGACAGGCAATATACAGGTCTTAGGTCATAATCAATACTGTCTCATAGTGCCATGATAACTACACCGATAGTCTTGATATATTAACCCAGCATTCTAAAAGAGGGGCATTCCATCCTAGAATACACATCAATGGGCAAGCTCAACTAAGCATTTTAATCATGATAAAATAAAATACAACTAATGCATAATAACCGTACAAGAACAGAGACCAATTAACAATGACAGGCCACATACTTCGGAGGCAAAACATTGCTTGTCCATCATAAGCTATAACCCACGGAATTGAGCAAATTACAATGCATTGCAGATCACACGAAACATAATCAAAGATTAAATATTGACACACAATTCCCACCAACTTATCATCGAAACTAATACACTAGGTCCCCAAAACCCACACTGAAAGCCAACACAATCAATCAACCAAACATCAAGCCTCACCAATTACCTGCATTAACATAAATAAGCATCCAAAACATAAACGCAACGAAGTTTCTATAGCCTACAACAACACCAACCTTGTCCATGAGAAACGGCCAGACCCATTTGATGCAAACCGCGGCCAACAAGCCCAGGCAAGAGAACAGCAAAAACAGTTTCACGCAATACCACACAAACCATCCACACCTTCTTCTCGGAGAAGGAGGGTCTCTCTCCGCTTCGTCATTCCCGGAACGATCTCGCACTCCCAAGTTGAGATAATCCCCTTTGTTCCCCTCCCCCTCCTCTCCCACTCTCACCCTCAGCTCCGGAACCACCTCATCTTCTTCATAATAAGTCATCGAATACCCACGAAAAAACCTGAAAAAATCGAGACTTTAAGGCACCCCAATCGCAGAAATCACCCCGTGAACTCTAGGGTTTCCGCGGAAATTGGAGAGAGCCCTCGAATTCGAATGTGGGTACCATTCGAATGAGGGTATATATCGCAGGAAGGAAACGTGGGGGCTTTCAGAGAGAATTCTGTGCACGCATTGGGTCGGATCGGAGGACGTCAGGAAGACTGGTAGATGAGAGGGTTTTATCAATGTTGGGGAGAGAGAGAAGAAACGCAAAAGTAATACTTACAAGCTGAAGGCAAGCATTGATTAAAAGCGAGCAAGTGAAAAATGGCGTGATAGTTTAGATTTTGCGCTTTTTGATCTGAAAATATAATTCAGCAGGTTTCTGTTGCGGTGATGAAGGATGATGATGATGATAAAGGCCATGAAGGTCTTGACATGGGCATGTGATGGACGCAGAGGATTGAGACACGTGGCGAGGCATGAGTTGCTCGGAGTGACAGGCGAGACACCGGTGTCGATCACTTCGGGAAAACGTTTTTGTCGTGACTTCGCCGTCACGGTGGGCATATATTTTTCTTGTGTTGCCGTTGCACCCCTCATATTTCTTATTTATGGTTATTTTGGTCCTTATATTTCCATGTCATATCTCATTTGGTCCATAATCTGTATTGTTGACACAATTTTAGATCTAAAGAAGGTTACTTTTGATACATGCATAATTGTTGCACGGATAAAACATCTGCTGGTCAAAATAGTTGCTTGAGCGAATTGGGATAACAATGCTTCCTATGAGAATATGGGGTGATCCGGTGACTATAATTCGGCTCAAATTATTAAAAACCAAATCGAAAAGAATCAAAGTTTTAGATTTGTTTCGGTTCGAGATCCGGTGTGGGAAGTTTGATCGGAATCCGATTCTCCAATACTCAATATTTTTTTTTTTGTCAGCCAATACTCAATTGAAGCGCCAAATGTTGAACATTTTTCCTCTCTACTTTTTGTCAAATCATAAGCTGGAAATTTTTTATTGGCTATGTTGAGGAATTTTGAAGGGCTAATTTGGTTTTAATCATCTAGTTATTGTTTGTTTTGGCATCGATATTATTGTAAATCGAAAATATTTTAAATAAGAAGTTAAAGTGTCCTCATTTTCTCAAATAATATACTCTGAAGTGGATATTATTTAAAATAAAAACCCGAAATGGCCATGACCATTCCAAATAAGGGCTTAACGTAACTTGCTGGCTAGATATTTCGATCGATAACGGCATTTTCGTCCAAAAATAATTTTAACGTAAATTTTAATTAAATTAGATTAAAAATTAAAAAGCTAAAAGTTATATAAAAAAAAAAACCAAGGAGGAGGGTTGGCCCTCCGCTTGTGGCCACCGCCCCATCGCCGGTGGGGCGGCGGCAATGGCCAATGTGGTTGCTAGCGACCCTCTCTAGAATCAAGCAAGGCCGCCATCCTCTCCTAGACTTGGGCGATGGCCGGCTGGCCTTTGCCTTTGGTCGGTGATGGGACGGAGACCCAACCCTCCCGCATGGTCTTTTTTTTTTATTTTATTGCTCTTTTAAGTCTTACATTTTTTTAATCTTTTTTGAGTTTCCCCTTTTTATTGATTTTTTTTTTTGATATTTTAACCTAGGTGAGCCATCCCTCGGCTTTTGAGGGCCCTTACCTGGCCCTCTCCCGGGCATCGCTGGTGGTCGGCCATCGCATGAGACCGGCCATTGCGAAAAGGAAAGAAAAAAATAGAAAAAAAGAAAAAAAAATCACAAAAATAAATGACGAAAATGCCATGGTGGTCATGCCTTTTTTTAGATCGGCGTGGCCATTTAGGGACCTAATTTGAAATAAGTTCCACTTCAAGCCCTTATTTAAAAAAATGATGGCACTTCAAATCCTTATTTGAAATTTTTCCTAAAATTATGCAAAAGATAATTTTCATAATGAGTTGTTTCATAAAAAGTAAAACAAAAGAAATTCGAATTGCTCAAGCGCGGAATCATACTAAACTAGGATTTGGGCTATGTTTGTCTAGCGAAAATTGAATAATTTGAAAAATGTTTTTCTTAAATAATTAGTCAATAAAAGTAATTCATTATATATTTAGATATTTTCGTGAACGATGAAAATATTTTCTCGTTCATTCGTTTACGTAAGTGATACAAACGATTATTTATAGTAAAAAAAAACATTTTCACAAAGCAAATGAAGCCTTTTGGCTTGAGAAAATTATGTAGGACGAAAGAAATTACAGCATCCACCGAGGAAAGAAACTTTAGACAGACAAGCTTCGTACACCTTGGATTTGAACGAGGGTTAGTTCGACCCCCAAATCAATGGTGGATGAGATTTGCTTATATAAAGATTTGATGTCCACCTGTGTTGTGATAAATACTCTATTTTATCTTCTTCTTCTTTTGAATTGGGAAGGGAAGGTGAAGAATAATTTTGCTACCAAAGCAGGTAGAGAATCAGAATCTTCCCTTTCGTTTGCCTTATGAAAAGCAATCATATGATATTGTCGGCACATCTTTTGTTAATTTCATGGAATCGTCCCTTTTGGCCGGTGAAGATTAACCAAACGAATAGCCCAATAATGGGCCAATCGTAGTTTTTTGATATCCTTGAGTATGGAATCATATTAAATCAAGTTGACCAACTTTTAAATAAAAACATTTTTAGTATTGTTATTATAGCGCCAAAAATTTTGCACATATTTTAAGAAAAACGACGATATACAAGCGTGCATATCACGTGCCTATCAACTTTGGGAGGAGAACATCGGAAGTTTCAAAAGTTATGTATAATGCTTACTTTATTGCCAAATTTCTTTTAATCGCTTAAGTGCCAATATTTATTTAGAAATGATCTTTTTAGTGCCAACTCATATCTATGTGGCCGGAAATCCGACGTGGCCTTTTCTAATTAATATCCGACGGCGAGGGTCGCCGGGTCATGAGGGAGGCTCAAGTGACCTTCACTAGCCCTTCCCAGCGCTATGGCGACGACCAATTCAGTCTTGAAATTTTCAATTTGACCAATTTAGTCCCAAATTTTTCGATGATTTGCCAATATAGCTATTCACTAAAAATCGTTAATATGGACACCGGCCGTCTTATGTGACACTACCAATGCTAATGTGGATGACTTTTATTTACATTTAAAAAAAAATTTGGATTTTTGTTCTTCTTCCCCTAAAATAAGGGAAATAGAAAAAGGAATGAAGAAAAAGAAAAAATTTAGAACATTTTAATTAAATTGCAAAATGGTTGTGCCGCGTAGGATGGCCAAGGTCTTGACTAGATCTCTACGTTAGTGATTTCCGGCCAAAATTGGTTGGAATAACAATATTGACAAATTGTCAAAAGATTTAAAATTAAATTGGCTAAATTGAAAAGATTGAATTAGCCGTTAGGTGTAGGGCTTTTTGAACAATTTTTCTTTACTATAAGTATCAATCATCTTAGAGAAAATAAAAATCTTGAAAAGGAAAACAAAATCAAGAAATAGGAGAGCATATAAAGATGGACTCTCATATTTTTATTGTTTGATATAAATAGAAGGAGTTTTAGGATTATCATTGACAAAAAAAATATCAACATTAATATTTAATTCTTTTAATTATCATATCTTGAGCAAAAAAAAAAAAAGTACCTTTGCTTCTCAACAGATTTTTTTTTTTTGGGTCGAATTCTTAACAGAATTAATTAATACAGAAAATTACAATTTGGGTTACCTATGTCGACATGAGGGATATCTATTAACCCGACTTAGCCACTTCACGATGCAATTACCATGAAACTCATGAGAGCAAACAGTGCGAGTAATTTCATCACCCCTCACACAATTTGAGCAAACAGTGCAACTAATTTCATCACCCGTTACACAATTTGGCGCATCGGTTGATCATAGTCGGGGATATATGACCAAAATCCGACCCGATCTGCTGTGGGAAAGGGCCCCTATGATCTTCTACATCCTAGGTCGTTCATCGGAAACGGAACGACATAGGCATTAACGTGATAGTCATCAGGCATGTTGAACTTATCTTTGGGGCATTAGCGGCATTATGCATTCAAACGTGATGATAATAATTTCCTTTAGGGTAGATGGCACAAATTATCCCTAAATTTTAGCTCAATATACAATGATGGTCCCTGAATTTTAGCTCAACATACAATGTTATCGATGAACTTTTAATTTTTTCATTGTGGTCCTTGGACTTTTGGTGTATAATCAATTTAGATCACGAAATGTATGAAAATGTTGAATGATATCCCCAAACCTGAATTAATGAATGGAAAATGTTCAACATTTTCGTATAGTGTGTGGACCAAATTGAAGATATACAAAAATCAAAAAACCACATTGAGCAAGATTAAAAATTAAGGGACGACATTGAACGTGACTATTGATATTAGGCGACAAGCATAACAAAATAAAGACTAAAAACGAGAAAGAGAAATGAAAACACAAGATTTACCTTGATTCACTCTTAAACTAGTATTACATATAGTTGAAGATTCCACTATGATTAGTACCTACACCTCTCTCGTTACAATACACAATTACAAGAGAAAGATAAAGGTATCACATCTAACAAAAGCTATTTATGCGCCTAAGCCCAAACTACCAATAAAATACGAACTTAAATTGTTAAAGCTCTTTGCCAATAAAGAAGCGGGATCCACGTATCGCCCTCTTGATAGGGAGTATTGATAGGGAGTATGAATCGCATTCTAACAATAGCATCATTCCCTAACTGTTAATAAGGGCGATGTTATTTATTGTTTGCACTTGGTACTGTGAGAAAACAAACTTCCGTCGCGCGCCTAATCCACACGAATGAGCTCATTCCTTAACCAATCCGGTAGGATTGATTAGGGTGCAATAACAAAGCCAATCCCACGGAATTAGATTTCAATATAATATAGGACAAATCCTTGCGTATAATTGCAGTATGGTTAGTGTCCAAAAGTGATCCTAATCCTTGAGAAGAGTCATCAGGCATATTGCTATTGCTCTCCAACAGAAGTGTTAATCCTTCATCGATCAGCTCAAGTGTTTTCTCCCATGGATGAAGCATGGTGAAAGCAGAAGAAATTCTGAGAACATATAATGGAATCAATAAATAGGGAAAATGGCAAATCAAATTATCAAATTTATTTCCCGACTTTACATGAGTGTGACCTTTCAAATAAAAAAGATCATTACAACATGGGTAACTTGTGTCTACATATAGGACAAGTATGTGCAATGTTTAGCCACGTCTCGATGCAGCTGCTGTGAAATTCGTGAGAGCAACCCAAGCGACTCACCTCATCGCCCACCACCGGCTCTTCCAAGCGGATCCCACAAACCTCGCTCGGATCACGGGGCTTTCGTATCACCGCCTTCTCCGGACCCGGAATTGCGGAACTCGATGCCGTCTCGAACCTCCGGAGCATCTCGGGGGATGTCGATTGGCGTGAATCGCCTCCATTAGACTCCGACCCATCTCTTGAATTTCATTCTCGGGAAGAGTGACCACATTCGTTATGTCCACCGAGATGCCGAACCTCTTGCGGCCCTCGTTGCGAGGGTCATTCATGACTCGGCACGCAACGCTCAAGATCCCGGGACACGATCTCGTCCCGAGCTTGATCTGCTCGACCCGCGCCTTCCCTACTGTTTGGATCGATCCATCTCAATCGATCCAAGGGGAACGGCAAGCGCAGGTTGTCTAGCGTCAAAGATATGAATCCCCAAGATGGCAACCACGGCGAGTCTTCGGTAGACACCAACGGCGCGCACTCAAAGTGCTGCTCCGAGTAATGGGCGCAGATGCGCGAGAATGGCGATGGGGATCGGCCGGACGGCTCGTACATGGACCGAATGATGTATGTGACGTTCATGAGAGCGTGAGGCAGCGACGGGTCATCGCGCATCCACTTCGGAGAAGCAGAAACACGAACTTGATAGTTGGACATCTTTTTCGACTTCGTGATCGGAGTTTGTGAATTCACGGCCAAAGATGCATTCACAAAACGTAAGAGTCCTTTTTATAGACACTTGTGTATGACAAGATAAAATCCACTTCCGAAACCCGGGATTGTCATCTATTCCTAGTAGGCAAAGACTTCCTAGTATCGGTCAGACAATTTTATTTCAAACCCAGTTTTCAAATTAAGGAGAGTTACCACAATACAAGATTAACTTATTGATCTATGTATTGTATCTATTTGTCTAAGTATGCAATATCTTTAAGTTATTTCAAGCAATATAAGCTATTACTTTTCATTTGGGGGTAATCCAGTAACACGAACATGGAAATTGGCCACTTCAATAGAGAAAAAAAGTATGGATTATAGTTAGGGTTTTTGCTCAAGGGTTATCCTCTAGAATGTTATCTATGAAGAACCAAGTAGAGTTCTATCAAAAATCTACATCTCATCTCTAATTTAATTTTGGAACTTCTCACAATCGAAATGCTTTATTTGAATTTGACTAATTTTCTTTAATGAAACCTAGAAAAAAACATACAATATAGAGGATAACCAATAAATTTCGACTCTATTCAAAACTTACAACAGATTAACTTGGTTGATGCTCAATTCAAATTTATACCAATGAGAAATTGAACAATTCAGTTCATGGCACCAGTTTATAAAAGCTATAGATAATCTATAATGCTAAAATAAACAAATATTTACGGTCCAAGTAACGAAAATTACAATAAACGTTGAACTTCAAAAGCCTATCAACCTAAAGCTGGAACTCATTATTTTTCTTCAAAAGCATATAAGTTCCTTTAAGATATTTTCTGTTAAGCCTTACCAATGATCCGAAATGATGAATGAGAAGCCAAGTTTTCGTCTCTATTAGGGCAATTAGTAAGTAGTTTGGTAGCTTTGAAATTAAAAGAGAACACCATAAACATAGGGGAATTACGAAATTTTAACTGATTCAAACAAAACATCATGTCATTTATGTTGTTAATTTTATGTTATTTTCAAAGACAAGGTTCGGCGTGGTTCTGCTGTAGAAAATGTACTCTTTGTTTGTGATAGATTAAAAAATAAGTGAACATAAGGGAGATGAAAACCTGGTCGACGGAGAGTCCAAATACTATATGTGGTAGGATTTGGTGCACAAACCACAAACAAAGTAAAGCATAAAAGAGAGAAAATGAAATTGAGACACAAGGTTTATATTGATTCACCTTTAAATTAGGATTACATCCGGTAGAGCATTCTACTATAATTAGCACATCACACCACTCATTACGTCTCTCAATTATAAGAGAATGAGATAATATATAACAATAACTATTCATGGAGTCAAACTTAAACTATCAATGAAAAAATATGAGTGAACAAGATAAACTACACCCCAACAAGTATAATGTTCTTTCCATTACCCAAAAGTCCATTTTAGACATGTTAAACCTTGGACTTATGAAATAGCTCAATGTTAGACAAGAAAAAAAGTACCTCAATACCTTTGTGCACATAACTATTAATCTTAGAAACAAAGTACAACGAAACGGAGAGTAAAAACGAGAAAGAGAAATCAATACACAAAATTTATCATGATTTATTCTTAAACTAATATTACATCCAAAGATAATTTCACCATAATATGCACCTCACACCTCTCTGTTACAACTCTTAATTACAAGATAAAGATATTATATATAACAGTAATTATTCATAAGCTCAAACCCGAACTACCAATAAAATACTAGCTCAAATTATAAAAACACCTCCAGTGTAGGAGCAAAACCCTATGCCTTCCTGTTGATAGGGGAATAGTTACCAAAAAAGTCTTAAATTTGTTGCAATTATGCTAGAGTCATAAAAAAATTTTTTTGCTAGATGAGTATTAAACCTTTTGTATTGTGTCAATTCAATCCATCCGACCATTTTGGTCGGTCCGACGTTGACTCGTATATTTTTACTAATATTTTTAAATATTTTTTGAATTCTTTATTTATCAATTTATTTATTTTTATGTTCTTTATTTTTTGTTTTTCTCTTCTTTCTTCTCCTTCTTCCTCCGGCCGACAAGGTTGACCTCTCCATCGCCGGGCAAGCTCAATCTCACCCTCGTTCAATGACCAGCTAGAGGAAATAGGAGAAGCAAGTTAAAAGAAAAAGAAAAAACAAGTAAGCAACATTGAAGATATTATTAAAAATTGCCATGTCAACCCTAAGCGTCCATATCAGCACCTATCGACTAAAATTGGCCGGATGAACAAAATTGGCACAAATGACGATCAAAGTTGGCCGGATAAATTGAATTGACATAAATGCAAAAAAAATTTAGTACTTAATTGGCAAAAAGAAAAAAAAAGATTTATGACTGAATTGACACAATCGCAATAGGTTTATGACTCGTCGATGGAGCTACACCCCAATAATGACCACTCGCGGGGCAAGCCTAATCCACTCGTATAAGCTCATTCCTTAACCACTAATTAAGCCAATCTAGTAGAATTGATTAGTGTGCAATAACAAAGCCAATCCCACATAATTAGGTTTCAATAGAATATAGAACGAATCCTTGGGTATAATTAAAGTATGGTTAGTGTTCAAAAGTGACCCTAATCCTTGAGAAGTCATCAGGCACAATGCCATTGCTCTCCAACAACAACGTTATTCGTTCATCGATCAGCCCAAGCGTTTTCTCTCATGGATTAAGCATTGTGCAAGCAAAAGAAATTCTGAGAACATATAATGGAATCAATAAATAGGAAAATAGCAAATCAATTATCAAATTTGTTTCACGACTTTACATGAGTCTTCCCTTTCAAAGAAAAAGATCAAGAAGCAAAGATTACGACGTGGGTAACTTGTGTCTACATGTAGGACAAGTATGAGCAATGTTTAGCCACTTCTCGATGCAACCGCTGTGAAATTCGTGAGAGCAACCCAAGCGACTCACTTCATCGCCCACCGCCGGCTCTTCCAAGCAAATCCCACATACCTCACTCGGATCACGTGGCTTCCGTATCACCGCCTTCTCCGGACCTTGAATCGCCGGGCTTCGACGCCGCCTCGGACCTCCAGGGCGTCTCCTGGATGTCGGGTCGCGGAACCACCCCCATTGGACTCTGACCCATCCCTTGGATTTCGATCTCGAGACTGGTGTATGTGACGTGCATGACAGCGTGAGGCAGCGATGGGTCATCGGGCATCGACCTCGGAGAAGAAGAAAAGTGAATTTCATAGGTTGACATGCTGTTATTATTATTCTTCGTTTCGTGACTTTGTGATCGTAGTTTGTGAATTCACGGCCAAATATGCATATACAAAACGTAAGAGTCCTTTTTATAGACACTTGAGTATGACAAGGTAAAATCCACTTCCGCAACCTGGGATTGTCATCTATTCCTAGTAGGCATAGACTTCCTAGTTTCGGTCGGATAATTCTATTTCAAATCCAGTTTTTTCAAATTAAGGAGAGTTACCACAATACAAGATTAACTTATTGATCTATGTATTCTACGTATTTATCTAACTATGCAATATCTTTAAGGGTTTTTCTTTTCTTTTCGTCGGAGCAATATCTTTAAGTTATTTCAAGCAATATAATTCATTTTTTTTTTCTTTTCGGGATAAATCCTTTGGACACGGACATTTAAACCGGCCACTTGGATAGAGGAAAAAAAAAGAATAGATTGCAGTTAGGGTTTTTCCCTCAAAGGTTATCATCTAAAATGTTATCTATTAAGAAACGAGTAGAGTTGTACCATAAATCTACATGTCATCTCTATTTGAATTTTGAAACTCTCCTAATCGAGATGCTTTACTTGAATTTGACTAATTTCAACAAAGTCATACTAAATTATCTAATTTATTTTCTTCTTTTTGCAAAGTCAGTTAACCTTGAAGATTTTTCCCTAAAAAAATGCAACAAAGCCCCGCGGAATCCTTGAGCATGGGAAACAGACCCGGTCCAACCTCGACCGGTTCGACCGGGTCGACAAAATGCGTTGGGTCAAAACACGAAGAAGCATTCAAATATTCTCATTCATATCTAGGAACACAAAAGCACAGTAGTCTCCGTGAAATCCCACTACGAACCGTCCGATCACGTCCTGGAAGTGGGACATTTGCAATCGGACGGACATCGTTTCGGTGCGGGAAAAAGACAATCGCGCGCCGATTGGCACGTGAGAAGGAAACAAGAGATGCCCCTTGGAAAGATCACACAAACCCGTGGGTGGTGGTGGCGGCGGCGGCCGCCTCGTTTTCTTCCAATCGAGAATCCCATCTTCAAATATCTCTAATCTGGACAGGAAGCTCCAGAACTTTTGCTTCTCTGACATTCCCCCCTCTCTCTCTCTCTCTCTCTCTCTCTCTCTCATCAATCTCGTTGAACCGGTGGCGGCGTAGCGTATTGCTTTCGAGCTGATTGATCGACGGAATTCGGTGCTTTCGAGCTGATTGATCGACGGAATTCGGAGCTTGGCATTTCAGCCCCGTCGGACACAAGTCGGGTTTATCATCAGGTGACGGAGACGGAACTTCTCGTGCTCTCTTGTTGATTCGGGTACGCTTGTGGATTGTAGAGATTCGAGCGTTCAGTGGAAATCAATTATGAACGATGGTCAACGGGCGATGCTTCATTTTTTTTTATAAGATGCATCATGTCATTTTTTTTTGCCAACGCGATTAACCAAACAAGTAGACCAATAATGGGCCAATAGTAGTTTTTCGATATCCTTGATTATGGAATCATATTAAATCAAGTTGACCAAACTTTTAAATAAAAACATTTTTAGTATTGTTATTATAACGCTGAATATTTTGCACATATTTTAAGAAAAACGAAGATATACAAGCTTGTGTATTGCGTGCCTATCAACTTGGGGAGAAGAACATACTTGTGTATGATGGTTACTTTATTGCCAAAAATTTTTAATCGCTTAAGTACCGATTTTTTTAGAAGCAATCTTTTTAGTACCAACTCGGATCTATTTGGCCGAAGATCCTACATGGCTCTTTCTAATTAATATCCGACGGCAAGGGTCGTCGGGCATCGTGGAGGTTCAAGTGACCCTCACCGGCCCTTCCCAATGTGGCAATGGCCAATTTAGTCTTGAAATTTTTTATTTGATCAATTTAGTCCTAAACTTTTCGACGATTTGCTAATGTAGATGTCCACTAAAAATCGTTGATATGGACACCGCCATTTTATGTGACACTACCAACACTAATCCGGGACGACTTTCATTTACATTTTTTTTTGAAGTTTTTTGGATTTTTGTTCTTTTTCCCCTAAAATAGGGGAAATAGAAAAATGAATAAAGAAAAAAAAATTAGAACATTTTAATTAAATTGCAAAATGGTTGTGCCGCGTAAAGGCGCCAATGCCGACTGGATCTCTATGTCGCCGATTTCCGGCCAAAATTGGTTGGAATGACAATATTGACAAATTGTCAAAAAATTTAAAATTAAATTGGTCAAATTAAAAATATTGAATTAGCCGTTAGGTGTAGGGCTTTTTGAACAATTTTTCTTTACTATAAGTATAATCATCTAAGAGAAAATAAAAATCTTGAAAAGGAAAACAAAATCAAGAAATAGGAGAGCATATAAAGATGGACTCTCATATTTTTATTGTTTGATATAAATAGAAGGAGTTTTAGGATTATCATTGACAAAAAAATTATCAACATTAATATTTAATTCTTTTAATTATCATATCTTGAGCAAAAAAAAAAGTACCTTGCTTCTCAACATAGTTTTTTTTTTTGGGTCGAATTCTTAACCGAGTTAATTAATACAGAAAATTACAATTTGGGTTACCCGTGTCGACATGAGGGATATCTATTAACCCGATTAAGCCACTTCACGATGCAATTACCATGAAACTCATGAGAGCAAACAGTGCGAGTAATTTCATCACCCCTCACACAATTTGAGCAAACAGTGCAACTAATTTCATCACCCGTTACACAATTTGGCGCATTGGTTGATCATAGTCGGGGATATATGACCAAAATCCGACCCGATCTGCGTGGGAAAGGGCCCCTATGATCTTCTACATCCTAGGACGTTCATCGGAAACGGAACAACATAGGCATTAACGTGATAGTCATCAGGCATGTTGAACTTATCTTTCAGGCAATAGTTAGCGGCATTATGCATTCAAACGTGATGATAATAATTTCCTTTAGGGTAGATGGCACAAATTATCCCTAAATTTTAGCTCAATATACAATGTGGTCCCTGAATTTTAGCTCAACATACAATATTATTGATGAACTTTTAATTTTTTCATTGTGGTCCCTGGACTATTGGTGTATAATCAATTTAGATCACGAAATGTATGAAAATGTTGAATGATATCCCCGAACGAACTAATGAATGGAAAATGTTCAACATTTTCGTATAGTGCGTGGACCAAATTGAAGATATACAAAAATCAAAGAACCACATTGAACGCATTAAAAATTAAGGGACGACATTGAACGTGACTATTGATATTAGGCGACAAGCATAACAAAATAAAAACTAAAAACGAGAAAGAGAAATAGAAACACAAGGTTTACCTTGATTCACTTTTAAACTAGTATTACATATAATCGAAGATTCCACTATGATTAGTACCTACTCCTCTCTGTTACAATACACAATTACAAGAAAAAGAGAAAGATATTACATCTAACAAGAGCTATTTATGCGCCTAAACCCAAACTACCAATAAAAGACGGACTCAAACTGTTAAAGCTCTTTGCCAATAAAGAAGCGGGATCCACGTATCGCCCTCTTGATTGGGATCAAGAGTATGAATCACATTCTAACAATAGCATCATTCCCTAACCGTTAATAAGGGCGAAGTTATTTATTGTTTGCACTTGGTAATGTGAGAAAACAAACTTCCGTCGCGCGCCTAATCCACAAGCATGAGCTCTTTCCTTAACCACTGATTAAACCAATCCGGTAGGATTGATTAGGGTGCAATAGCAAAGCCAATCCCACGGAATTAGATTTCAATATAATATAGGACAAATCCTTGCGTATAATTGCAGTATGGTTAGTGTCCAAAAGTGATCCTAATCCTTGAGAAGAGTCATCAGGCATATTGCTATTGCTCTCCAACAGAAGTGTTAATCCTTCATCAATCAGCTCGAGTGTATTCTCTCATGGATGAAGCATGGTGAAAGCAGAAGAAATTCTGAGAACATATAATGGAATCAATAAAGAGGGAAAATGGCAAATCAAATTATCAAATTTATTTCTCGACTTTACATGAGTGTGACCTTTCAAATAAAAAAGATCATTACAATATGGGTAACTTGTGTCTACATGTAGGACAAGTATGCGCAATGTTTAGCCACGTCTCGATGCATTCTTTGTGAAATTCGTGAGAGCAACCCAAGCGACTCACCTCATCGCCCACCACCGGCTCTTCCAAGCGGATCCCACAAACCTCGCTCGGATCACGAGGCTTCAGTATCACCGCCTTCTCCCGACCCGGAATTGCGGACTCGATGCCGTCTCGAACCTCCGGAGCATCTCGGGGATGTCGATTGGCGAATCGCCTCCATTAGACTCCGACCCATCTCTCGAATTTCATTCTCGGGAAGAGTGACCACCTTCGTTATGTCCACCGAGATGCCGAACCTCTTGTGCCCCTCGTTGCGAGGGTCGTTCATGACTCGGCACGCAACGCTCAAGATCCGGGACACGATCTCGTCCCGAGCCCGATCGGCTCGACCCGCGCCTTCCCTATTGTCCAGATCGATCCATCTCAATCGATCCAAGGCGAACGGCAACTGCAGGTTGTCTAGCGTCAAAGATATGAATCCCCAAGACGGCAACCACGGCGAGTCTTCGGTAGACACCAACGGCGCGCACTCAAAGTGCTGCTCCGAGTAATGGGCGCAGATGCGCGAGAATGGCGATGGGTATCGACCGGACGGCTCGTACATGGACCGAATGATGTATGTGACGTTCATGAGAGCGTGAGGCAGCGACGGGTCATCGCGCATCCACTTCGGAGAAGCAGAAACACGAACTTGATAGTTGGACATCTTTTTCAACTTCGTGATCGGAGTTTGTGAATTCACGGCCGAAAATGCATTCGCAAAACGTAAGAGTCCTTTTTATAGACAGTTGAGTATGACAAGATAAAATCCACTTCCGAAACCCGGGATTGTCATCTATTCCTAGTAGGCAAAGACTTCCTAGTATCGGTCAGACAATTTTATTTCAAACCCAGTTTTCAAATTAAGGAGAGTTACCACAATACAAGATTAACTTATTGATCTATGTATTGTATCTATTTGTCTAAGTATGCAATATCTTTAAGTTATTTCAAGCAATATAAGCTATTGCTTTTCCTTTGGGGGTAATCCAGTAACACGAACATGGAAATCGGCTACTTCAATAGAGAAAAAAGGTATGGATTATAGTTAGGGTTTTCTGCTCAAGGGTTATCCTCTAGAATGTTATCTATGAAGAACCAAGTAGAGTTCTATCAAAAATCTACATCTCATCTCTAATTTAATTTTGGAACTTCTCACAATCGAAATGCTTTATTTGAATTTGACTAATTTTCTTTAATGAAACCTAGAAAAAACATACAATATAGAGGATAACCAATAAATTTCGACTCTATTCAAAACTTACAACAGATTAACTAGGTTGATGCTCAATTCAAATTTATACCAATGAGAAATTGAACAATTCAGTTCATGGCACCAGTTTATAAAAGCTATAGATAATCTATAATGCTAAAATAAACAAATATTTATGGTCCAAGTAACGAAAATTACAATAAACGTTGAACTTCAAAAGCCTATCAACCTAAAGCTGGAACTCATTATTTTTCTTCAAAAGCTTATAAGTTCCTTTAAGATATTTTCTGTTAAGCCTTACCAATGATCCGAAATGATGAATGAGAAGCCAAGTTTTCGTCTCTATTAGGGCAATTAGTAAGTAGTTTGGTAGCTTTGAAATTAAAAGAGAACACCATAAACATAGGGGAATTACGAAATTTTAACTGATTCAAACAAAACATCATGTCATTTATGTTGTTAATTTTATGTTATTTTCAAAGACAAGGTTCGGCGTGGTTCTGCTGTAGAAAATGTACTCTTTGTTTGTGATAGATTAAAAAATAAGTGAACATAAGGGAGATGAAAACCTGTCGACGGTGAGTCCAAATACCGTATGTGTTAGGATTCGGTGCACAAACCACAAACAAAGTAAAGCGTAAAAGAGAGAAAATGAAATTGAGACACAAGGTTTATATTGATTCACCTTTAAATTAGGATTACATCCGGTAGAGCATTCTACTATAATTAGCACATCACACCACTCTGCTACGTCTCTCAATTATAAGAGAATGAGATAATATATAACAATAACTATTCATGGAGTCAAACTTAAACTATCAATGAAAAAATATGAGTGAACAAGATAAACCACACCCCAACAAAGATAATGTTCTTTCCATTACCCAAAAGTCCATTTTAGACATGTTAAACCTCGGACTTATGAAATAGCTCAATGTTAGACAAGAAAAAAAGTACCTCAATACCTTTGTGCACATAACTATTAATCTTAGAAACAAAGTACAACGAAACGGAGAATAAAGACGAGAAAGAGAAACCAATACACAAAATTTATCATGATTTATTCTTAAACTAATATTACATCCAAAGATAATTCCACCATAATATGCACCTCTCACCACTCTGTTACAACTCTTAATTACAAGATAAAGATATTATATATAACAGTAATTATTCATAAGCTCAAACCCGAACTACCAATAAAATACTAGCTCAAATTATAAAAATCATCTCCAAAGGTAGGAGCGGAACCCTATGCCTTCTTGTTGATAGGGAATAGTTACCAAAAAAGTCTTAAATTTGTTGCAATTATGCTAGAGTCGAAACTTCTTTTTTGTTAGATGAGTATTAAACCTTTTGTGGCAATTCAGTCCATCCGACCATTTTGGTCGGTCGGCGTTGACCTGTATATTTTTACTAATATTTTTAAATATTTTTTGAATTCTTTATTTATCAATTTTTTTATTTTTATGTTCTTTCTTTTTCTATTTCTCTTCTTTCTTCTCCTTCTTCCTCCGGCCGACAAGGTTGACCTCTCCATCGCTGGGCAAGCTCAACCTCACCCTCGTTCAATGACCAGCCGGAAGAAATAGGAGAAGAAGGTAAAAAGAAAAGAAAAAAACAAGTAAGTAACATTGAAGATATTATTAAAAATTGCCATGTCAACTCGGCAAGCGTCCATATCAAGACTCGCCCACTAAACTTGGTCGGATGAACGGAATCGACACAAATGACGATCAAAGTTGGGCGGATAAATTGAATTGGCACAAATGCAAAAAATTTAGTACTTAATTGGCCAAAAGGAAAAAAAAAAGGTTTAGGACTGAATTGACACAATTACAATAGTTTTATGACTCGTCGATGCAACTACACCCCAATAATGACCACTCCCAGGGCAAGCCTAATCCACTCGCATAAGCTCATTCCTTAACCACTAATTAAGCCAATCTAGTAGAATTGATTAGTGTGCAATAACAAAGCCAATCCCACAGAATTAGGTTTCAATAGTATATAGAACGAATCCTTGGGTATAATTAAAGTATGGTTAGTGTTCAAAAGTGACCCTAATCCTTGAGAAGTCATCAGGCACAATGCTATTGCTCTCCAACAACAACGTTATTCCTTCATCGATCAGCCCAAGTGTTTTCTCTCATGGATGAAGCATTGTGCAAGCAAAAGAAATTCTGAGAACATATAATGAAATCAATAAATAGGAAAATAGCAAATCAATTATCAAATTTGTTTCACGACTTTACACGAGTCTTCCCTTTCAAAGAAAAAGATCAAGAAGCAAAGATTACGACGTGGGTAACTTGTGTCTACATGTAGGACAAGTATGAGCAATGTTTAGCCACTTCTCGATGCAACTCGCTTGTGAAATTCGTGAGAGCAACCCAAGCGACTCACTTCATCACCCACCGCCGGCTCTTCCAAGCAAGTCCCACATACCTCGCTCGGATCACGGGGCTTCAGTATCACCGCCTTCTCCGGACCTTGAATCGTCGCCTTCGACGCCGCCTCCGACATCCAGGAGATGTTGGGTCGCGGAACCTCCCCCATTGGACTCGACCCATCCCTTGGATTTCGATCTCGAGACCGGTGTATCACTACAAAAAAACAACGATTTAGCCACGGAAAATTAGCGACGAAACAAATTCGTCGCTAATTTGCGACAAAAATAGTGACGAAAATACAATTACGTCGCTATTAGCTGACGAAACTAGCGACGAACAAATTAGCCGCTAATTGGCGACTGAAAAATAGCAACGAATCACTTTTTCGTAGCTAAATTGGCGACGAAAATAGCGACGAAATCAAATTTGTCGCTAAATTAGAGACGAAAAAGTGATTCGACGCTAAATTAGCGACCAAAAAGTGATTCGTCGCTAAATTAGCGACGAAAAAACTGATTCGTCGCTAATTTAGAGACGAAAAAGTCATTTGTCGGTAAACCAACTTCTGTAATTTAGCGACGAAAATCCATTTCGTCACAAAATTCGCCGCAAAATTAGCGACGTAAAGAAAAATTCATAACTAATAGAATATGAATAAAAATAAAAAAAGAATAGCGACGAATAAACTATATCGAAACTATTTTGTCGCTAAATTAGCGACAGAAAGAAAGATTCGTCGCTAACTCGAATATGAATAAAAATAAAAAAGAAAATATTCAAATTAGCGACGAAACAACAATTTTGTCGCTAAATTAGCGACGAAAGAGTGATTCGCCGCTAATATAATATGAAAAAAATGAAAAAGAAAATATTTAATTTAGCGACGAAAAGTGGTTCGTCACTAAAGTTTTTTCGTCGCTAATGGAATATGAATAAAAATAAAAAGAAAATATTCAAATTAGCGACAAAGAGGTTTATTTGTCGCTAATTTAGTGACGAAATAAATTGTTCGTGGCTAATTTAGCGACGTATCCTTTTTCGTGGCTAAAGTCCCCCACTACAAAAAAACGGATTTAGCCACAAAACTTTTGCGACGGAAAAAATCGTCGCTATTTTCCAACGAAAATACCCACAAAAAAAATATTCGTCGCTATTTGCCACTAAATGTGCTACGAAATAATTCGTTGCTAATTAGCGATGACTATAGCGATGAAAAACCAATTCGTCACTAATTTACAACGAAAATACCCACGAAAAATAGCCACAAACTATGTTTTGTCGCTAATTTACTGACGAAAAATAGCCACAAACTATGTTTTGTCGCTAATTTACAACAAACATAGCCACAAAAAACTTCGTCGAAATTAGCGACGAAAAACGGCCATGAAAATATTATTCGTCGCTATCTCCTTTTCAACGAAAATGGCCTTCGTCGCCGATTAGCGATGAACATCGTTTTTCGTCACAAATTCTTTTGCACTAATTTAGCGACGAAAAACACAGTTCGTCAGCTAATTTATCGACGTAACCGTGATTTTCGTCGCTAAATTAGTGCTATGAATAAAAAAACAAAGAAAATATTAAAATTAGAGATGAATCATTAATTTTGCGTCGCTAATTTAGCCACAAAATGTATTATTCGTCGCTAATATGATGAAATAAAAATAAAAAGAAAATGTTCAATTTAGCAACGAATTAACTTTTTTGTGGCTACGGTAGCTACGAAATTTTTTTTTGTTGCTAATAGGATACAAAATAAAATAAAAATAAAATAAAAATAAAATAATTAGCAACGAGTATTATTATTCGTGGGAAATTAGCAACAAAAACAATATTTCGTCGCAAATTAGTTACAATCATTTGGCCACGAAAACCCTTTTCGTCACAAAATTAGCACTATGAATAAAAATAAAAAGAAAATATTTCAATTTAGCAATGAAATGTGTTATTCGTCACTATTTTGATATAAATAAAAATAAAAAGAAAATATAAACATTCGCGACGATTTTTTTTGCATCGGTAATTTAGCAACGAAAGGTATTTGTTCTTCGCTAATGTAGCGAGAAAAAAGTATTTGTTCGTCGCTAATTTAATTTAGCAATAAAAAGTAGTATTCGTTGCTAATATGATGTAAATAAAAAAAATTCAATTACGTAGCTATAATATCCCGTTACCTTCTTTCTCTCCCTCCCTGCACTCTTGTCACAAATTTATTGACCAAATTAAAGTTCGTCCCTAATTTCGTTGCAACATTATTCGTCGATAAATGCGTCGCTAATTAGTGACAAAACATAATTAAATATTTGTCGCTAATTTCATCGCAACAATATTGGTCGCTAAATTCGTCGATTAGTGACAAAAAATCATTCGTCGCAAATTCGATTTTACCCTAATTGTGAAATTAAAAGTACATAGCTAATTCCATCGCAAAAATATTTGTCGCTAATTTCGCCGCTAATTAGCGACAAAACGTCTTTCGTCGCAAAATTGAAGGTCATCCGCGGGATAGTGAAATAAAATGTTTGTCGCTAATTCCGTCGCTAAATTATTCGTTGCTAAATTTGTTGCTAATTAGCGACAAAAAATAATTCGCGCAAATTCGATTTTACCCGCAGATTGTCAAATTAAAAGTTCGTAGCTAATTCCATCGCAAAAATATTTGTCGCTAAATTGTCAGCTAATTAGCGACAAAAAGTCTTTCGTCGCAAAATTGAACGTAATCGTCAGAAATAGTGAAATAAAATGTTTGTCGCTAATTCCGTCGCTAAATTATTCGTCGCTAAATTGCCGCTAATTAGCGACAAAAAATCATTCGTCGCAAATTCGATTTTTACCCGTAGATTGTGAAATTAAAAGTTTGTATCTAATTCCATCGCAAAAATATTTGTTGCTAATTTGTCGCTAATTAGCGACAAAAAAGTCTTTCGTCGCAAAATTGAATGTCATCATGGAATAGTGAAATAAAGGGTTGTCGCCAATTCCGTCGCTAAATTATTCGTCGCTAAATTGTCGCTAATTAGCGACAAAAAATAATTCGTCGCAAATTCGATTTTACCCGCAGAATTGTGAAATTAAAAGTTTGTAGCTAATTGTGGAATTCGTTCATGTCATGTTATGGCTGTACATTGAGTTTTTTTTTTTTTCCTTGACCTTGGTTTGGTTTTGACCGATTGTGCTTTACTACCGCAAAACCGTTGAATCCGAGTCATATGGTCGGTGAACAGAGGTCTCCTATGTAGCTTACTTTATGTTGTTTCTTTTTAATGAGCGCGCCTAACCATTTTCGTAACCGCTCAATGTGCCGGAAACTACACGTTACCTAGTTTCATTAGGACCGAACACTTTTTCTTTTCTAGTGCATACATGAAAGACTTTCTGATCGGAATGAAGCTCATCTACTTGTTTGACTCCAAACCCAGCTTTTCTCGAGCATGTCAAACTCGCATATTGGGGCTAACTTTCATTGGGATTTCATTTGATCCATCCTTCGCTACTTAGTTCAAATCATTCTATGTGCATGGTAGTTTGTATCTATGTTTGAATCGATGTTTGCGATACCCGAAGTTCGTAATTTGCAATCATGAAAACACTCCTTGAGGCAGTTTTTATAGATTCTCCGTAAATGCAAGTGTATGAGGAAAGACCAATAAAAAAAAAGGGTAAAGAAAAGAAGGACCCCCTTTGTTTATAACCTTCGTGCTTTAAGATGATTCATATTAGACTTAGGGTTCTGTTATGTTGTTTGTGTTTTGCATTTTTTTTTATTTAGAAGATTTTGTAACCTAAAAATAACCTAGAATCAGAAATACTTTTTTCTTTTTGTACATGAAAGACCAAAGAGGAGTAAAAAAAGAGAAAGGCAAAAAAAAGGAATCCGCTTTGTACAAACTCGCTCGTTTTTTTTTAATTCGTGCCCGACCTTGGTTTTACGTTCCTGTTTCATACTTTTCTAATGCGAAGGCCCTTTTTTTTATATATAAAAGAAAAGTAAAAAATTTCGAAAGGGACAAAAAAAAATCAAGAACCAAATAATCTTTGCTTTTGCGTTTCCCCGAATTAATTTCTTTTGTCGTGATTGTGTAACGGGAGGTGACTCGACGTCCATTCCGGTTTAGTTTGTTATATACTCAACCATTTTGCATGTCTAATTATTTGAATTTGCATTTCATTTAGTTTGATCCACGTGTTTACTTTTTCGTTTATGAATGTGTCGCTAAATTCGTCGCTAAATAGCAACAAAAAATCATTCGTCGCAAAATAAATATTTTCATATTCGGAATTGTGAAACTAAAAGTTGGTCGCTAATTTCGTCGCTAAATTATTCATCGCAAAATTCGTCACTAATTTGCGACAAAAAAATCATTCGTCGCAAAATTGATTTTCATCCGTGGTGTTGCGATATTAAAAATTGCCTCTAATTTCGTCGCAAAATTATTCGTCACTAAATTCGTCGCTAAATAGCGACAAAAAATCATTCGTCGCAAAATTTATTTTCATATTCGGAATCGTGAAACTAAAAGTTGGTCGCTAATTTCGTCGCTAAACTATTCATCGCGAAATTGTGGCTAATTTGCAACAAAAAATTCCATTCGTCGCAAAATTGATTTTCATCCGTGGTGTTGTGATATTAAAAATTCGTCTCTAATTTCGTCGCAAAATGATTCGTTGCAAAACGCTACCGCTAATTTGCGACAAAAAAATCATTCGTCGCAAAATTGATTTTCATCCGTGGTATTGTGATATTAAAAATTCGTCTCTAATTTCGTCGCAAACTTATTCGTTGCAAAACGCGTCGCGAATTTGCGACAAAAAAATCATTCGTCGCAAAATTAATTTTCACCCGTGGTATTGTGATATTAAACATTCGTCGCAAATTTCGTCGCAAATTTATGCGTCGCTAAATTCGTCGCTAATTTGCGACAAAAAAATCATTCGTAGCAAAATTGATTTTCATCCGTTTTTTGTTATATAAAAAATTCATCGCTAATTTCGTTGCAAAAGTATTCGTCGCTAAACTTGTGGCTAAATAGCGACAAAACATCATTCGTCGCAAAATTGATTTTCATCTTCAGAATTGTGAAATGCAAAATTTGCCGCTAATTGCGTCGCCAAATCATTCATTGCTAAATTCGTCGCTAATTTACAACAAAAAATCGTCCGTCGCAAATTATTTCTCAAATGTCAGACACAAACGAGCTTTATCTCTCTCAAATGTCATATCTCGATGCACATCTGAAAGCCTAAAAAGCAATGAACTTTATCTCTCTCATCGCTGGACTCCACCACTTCATCCTTTCGCCTCCATCACACCATCGCATTAATTACTCACCCTTCTTTCATTGACTTCCCTCTCATTCACTTTTTTGCTTTGTACTTTCTCATCTCTCAGCACTCTTTGTTTCATCAAAGAGAGACCAGTTAGCCCGAAAGGGCCCTCCCATGGTGAGTTCTTAGGGCACAAAGAGGGAGACCCGTGGACATGAGACATCTCCTCTCCACCTTCGCAGAACTGTCCGCCTTCACCGCCCTCCTCTCCACCACCATCGCCTCGCGGATCTAGCCCAGTGCTCCGCCATCACCGTCCTCGACGTCCCCAAAGCCTACTTCGCCTCCTCTTTCACCTCACTTTCGGCCTCTCTCTCGCCTCCCTCGCTACCAAGTGCTCCTCCAGTTCCTCTTCTCCTCCGACCTCCACCAGATCTCCTCTGACTCGCGTGTGGCGTGTCCGGCTCATTGACCGTGCGTCGACCGCGTGTCGAACGCGTATCGAGCAGTGTCAAACGCGCTTCGGTGTCCAATACGTGTCCGACACTAACTCAGTGACCTCTTGCACGTATCCGTGCTTCTTGGCCTACGACGAACTCGCAATCTCACTCACATACCCTCTGTCTTCCGGAGATCGAAGCCACTGGCCAATAGGTATATTGCTTTTCAACTGGATTTAAATCGATTGATTGGTTTAGATTTGGGTTCTTTGTTTTGGCTTTGTTGTTTTCATTTTTGTGCCTGAGTAATTACGCGGATCAGGGTCGATTTGTAGCTTGTTTTATTCTTCTTTGGTTTATTGGTTAGCTCAATTGGATTTGATCCGTTAGATTGGCTGAATTTATGGGGTTTTGACCTTTTAAGGTTGGATCTGCTGGGTTTTCATTCTCGAGGTGGATCCATTAGTAGGCATAGTAAAAAAGGTAACTGGTTTCTACTGGGTCCAATTTGTTTTTTGGCCTGTAATCTTATTTGGTATTGGGCTAAGATTCACTTGGAACTCGTTTCTCAAGGTTCGTTTCTGTTTATAGGGAACGGAGATACGTGGCTTTTACCTTTTAGGAGCTATTCTCTGTTTATTGTGTGTGATTGCTGTACTCTGTTGACCTGCCAATGGTCCAGGAGCATAAGACAACTTGTTGATTTTAAATTAACACCCTCTAGAGTGGTTTAGTCTAAGGAGACTTTGGTCCAACTCTTACTGCCCAGCTAGCGTTAGCAGTTTCTCTGGTGTGCATTTTTCTTTTTTTTGGTCGAACTCTGGTGTGCTGTTGGCAAGGTGCATTTTCCTACATATTTCCTTATCCTGAGAATTACTGGAATCTTCATCATAGCTCAGGTTTGGGGCGGCTTCCTCTTCGTTGCAATAAGATTGGCTTTTGTTCGTCCACGCCTTTATTCTCATCCTGTGCTAATCTGCAGGTTTCTTACACAAAATAAAATTTTCCTCTTTCCTCCCTACCTTTGCATTCACTTGTTTACCGGGAATTACTTGCCAAAAGCTCCTTTTCTGAGCTTCGATCTCTGAATATGAACTGTCTTATTGTTTTTGCCTGCTATGATATCTTGCCCAGTAATATGATGCCAGCTGAAAAAATGAGCTAGGACAAAAGTTTGGGAATGAAGCCCCAAAAATAGGGTCTTAATGATCTACGTTTAATGCATGTTTCAAATGCCCTTTCTTCACTAATGTTGTTACAAGAATACTAATCATCTCATTGGCAATTACCTTTTAGGAGCTATTCTCTGTTTATTGTGTGTGATTGCTGTACTCTGTTGACCTGCCAATGGTCCGGGAGCATAAGACAACTTGTTGACTTTAAATTGTTTGCATGATGCTTAGTGATTTAGTTAATTATTTACTATGTTGGGGCTCTTTGTTGTTCTTTTTTTCCTTTATCATTTTGCTATGCGGTGTAATTTAAGTGCATCTAGGAAAGAATTGTGCTTTTTTTTTTTTCGGTGGGAGACTAATGATATTTTGTAATTCGGTGCTTGCTTTGAGCTTCAAAGAGCATGTTTTAATTAATGAAGATTGTGATTGGTGAGTATGATCAGCCCGGCACTTATGTTTAACTGAAAATTTGCAACTTCAAATATAGCTTTTGTTAAAGAGTTTGCACTCAGTTTCCCCTCAAAGAAGGGAACGAAATGATGCTTGAATGCTAGAGTAGATATTATGCAATAGTAGTTCTCTTTTCCATGATCATTTGACCCATTATATTTTCTTAAGCAGAGCTTATTTACAAAATTGTAGTAATTATTCTTCAAGAAGAATTCTTCTTTTGACATTTAGATGAAACTAAGATCCAAGAGCACTATACTACTCCTTTAAAGTCTCTCAGTTCTTTATGCTGATTGAATGTCTACAGATGTCATTGCCATGGAGGAAACTAAAGAATATTGAACCTTTCTAAAGTAAAGCAGAAACACTGCTTAAAGTATTCTAACTTGGTTACGTGTTGGTATGCAAAAGGACTTAGTCGATGAGGTTTCCCTCCACAAACTTTGACACTCTTAAACAAAGGGCAGAGATTGAAACTTTCATGAATTTAATTTGATTGGGTTCAACTGTAAAATTGGGAGTTTGATGTGTTTAATTATGTAACCGGAGGGAGCCTTTGTGTATTTACGTCTTGTATACTGGTTATGGCCTCTTGGGGAACTTCATTCACAATTGAAGGGGTTGAACATGTGCTGAAAGTACCTTGGTTTTAAAGCAGGAGTGTCATACATTATGGTGCTCGTCATCCTTCTGTGTTATGCTTCAATAAGTGAGTATCTGCTTCATTAAATATTTAAATTGGGGTTCTTTCTTAAGATCCCTCCATGCTTAAACAAAGTTGTACACACACACTGCATTTGGAAGCTACACATGCTAGTTGCATGTACATGTACACAACATCTACCTTTCTCTATGTAGTGATTAGATGCTTTCACGAGAGTAAACAATGTTATATGAACATTTTCTGTCACTGAATAAGTTCTATAATTAATATGAAGCTGTAATTTATCAATCTCTCTTCTCATCTTTTCCTGTTTTTCTAGTTTCAAATGGTGGTCAATGAGCGACATAAATCTCTAGAGTCTCAAATGCAATTGGTCTTGCGACACCTCAACATAAATCCAGATGAGGTTCCTCCTGTACCTCCCACTAATCAAATAGGTGATGGGCACAATGATGGTCAGATTGCTGCTGACGATGATGATATTGTCCGTCTAATACTTGGATGAACAGCAATGTTTTGGTGTAACTATGAGACACTGTTTTGGTGTAACAAATTTTCTGTGCATATCTTAAATTATTCTTGGTAATACATCTCCATAGTCTGGCAAACTGACTGAAAGGAAAAAAAAGTGCAGGTTCTTGACATTGGCCTTCTTATTGATCCCCATGATCAGCAGTCGATTGCTGGTGTAGGACCGTATGCAGCAAATAACAGATTTGCTTAATAACTTGCTGATCAGGGATATGCTAGCCATGCTGGACAAAATTGTGAAAAAGGAATTGGCTACTGTTCAAGCATCTGTAGTTCGTGCCATCATGCCAGCTGTTGGGAAGACAGTATCTTCAGCTCTTTCGGAGTCCTTCCTGGTAAAAGTCTAATTCTCTCTTAGCAAGAGATCTCCTTTATTTTGATTCCTCCTTTTCTTATTTTGATTCTTCTATTTCTTATGATCCATAGAGGAGTTGGTGATAAAGCTGTTAGTCAACTAGAGAAATCAGTTAATTCAAAACTTGAAGCCACAGTCACCCAACAAATCCTGGCACAGTTCCAAACTTCTGGCAGGCAAGCCATTCAGGTTAGTATAAGTTTGACCAAATTGTCTTTATAGGGAAATTCTCTAAGGCTCCAAGCTTAAAATTTTACTGTGCACTCATTTGCAAAAGTGAATGAGGCTTTAGTACATCTTTGTGCATTAATTGAAGCAAAGGAGTTTGCCAACTTCTTTTTCTTAAATGAATATTTGTGCTTGTTCATTTTATGAGTGCTTGATTCTTGTTCTCTTTGCTTCTGAGAAATCATTTTCTTTTTCATCAGTAAGGTCTTTTTGTAGCTTCTATTTGTAAGAAAAAAAGTTTTTTTGGCCTTTTGCTTATATCCCTCCTCCTCCTAGCTCTTTTTCCTTTTACTTCTACTTATTGTGAGGTTTGTACATTTTGCACATTAGTTAATTACCCAAGTTAGTTATATGCATTCATGTCTTGAGATTCCTATATGATTGCATGAAATGATGAATGTCATGCAGGATGCATTAAAGTCTACTTTGGAAGCTTCGGTGATCCCTGCTTTTGAGATGTCTTGTAAAGCTATGTTTGAGCAAGTAGATACTACGTTCCAGAAAGGAATCGTGGAACACACTTCTGCAGCTCAGCAACATTTAGAATCTGTTCATTCTCCATTGGCACTTGCTTTAAAGGTGTGTAATCTGCTTTCCAACTTTGACTATGTCTGGCATTACTGCCTTAATTACTTTGATCATTATCATGTCTTGGCAGTTTGTTGGCTGTGATAGGCAAACTTTCCATGCTAGATAAAATGATACTAAGATTAAGACCATCAGAAAGTTTGGGATTGGAAATCTTGCTGAAACCAGATTCAAGACTAATACAGTGTCATGAGCGATTTTAGTACTCTTTCTGATTGTGCGAACCTAACTAAAGGAATGTAAAATTTGGTGCCGTAGTGTCCTGTGAGATCATCTCCAAAGATTTGCAGACATATCTGACATCGATTTCTCATAGACTGGGTTAACGATCAGATTATACCTGGACTTTGTTCCAGATTAATCTTAGAAAGTGCTCCAAGAAAGCAATTCTCAACCGTATTCCACATCTCCTTGATGCCTTTCTTATATTTTGTCTTAATATCTAATTGATTTGAACGGTCAGCTCTTGCTTGGTACTTGGATACATATCTTCTTATTTGAGAAAATGCTGAATATAGGCTTCAAATGTATAAGATGGCAAGATCCCTACAAATGTTAACAATCATAATGCTGCCCTGTTTTCGTTGGCTGTGATTATATGTCTAGAAATGCAGTCGGATTTGGGATACAATTGGACTGAATAAGGAATCCCCCGCATTTCATATATTCTGCCATTCTTTAGGGCGATACTGGATAGAAGGTTAAAAAGAGACATGTCCTTTTTCTTAGGGTGTTTGGTGGGGAATAGAATACATTTGGGATTGTGTTCTTTAATTTTTTCAATCGGCTCATACACCCAGGTGCCTCACTAATGAATCTTCTCTTCTTACTTGACAGAATGGACTGAAGAATATTCACCTCTTTTTGTGGCCAGAGCATTGCAAGACTTACCTCTCTCGCATAGCAAGTTCCAAGCCCAGGCATCCACAGTGGCAAAGAAGTGAGGATGGTCTTGAAAATTCAGAATCTGATTCGCCAAGTGATTTCTTGAGGGATATCCATGATCTGTCCCTAAATTTGAAGTCCTCATTGGACACGGAGAAGACTGAAGCTAGTGGAAATGAGAATTCTATCGGATCCGAGGAGAATGCAGTAGATAGAAGGAACAAATTAGAGAATGCTGTTATGACATGGTCCAAAGGTGTTTTAAAGGATAGGAAGATGGGTTTAGTGGAGAAATCTGATTAGAATGCCTACTCTTCCAAATTGCCACTTTTAATTATATTAACGATGACATATTTTTTTGGGCGACGAATTTTGTATTTATTCTTTAGCTGACGAATAGTCTAGCGACGAAATTTTATTAATTTTTTAATCTTCTCTAGCGATGAATTTTTCGACAACCGGGCACGAGCCGAATCTCTATTTTTCCCACAAATTAGAGACGAATCTTTATTTTTGTCGCAATTTAGCGACGGTAGTAACCCCTTTCGTCGCAAAACTTCATCACGCCTAATTGCCGACGAAATAAATTTCGTTGCTATTTTCGTCGCAAAATATTTTTGCCACGAAATTTTTCCTGAAAAAAATCCGTTACTAAACTTTCGTCGCTAATTAGCAATGAAATTGCCAAATAAACTATTCGTCGCTAATCAATGACGACATTTTCCACAACAATTTTCGTGGCAAATTAGCGACTAATTTTCAATTTAGCGACGAAAATTCAATTTTCCGTCGCTAATTTTTTTATATTTCGACTTCGCAATGAAAATTTTTTCGTTGCTACTTTTGTGACAAATCCGAAAATTAGAGACGAAATTGGCTGCGAAACATTTCGTCGCAAATTAGCGACGAATTTTACCACGAACCATTTTGTCGCAAATTGGAGACGACCTTTGGCCACGAATATTTACGTCGGAAAATAACAATAAATTTTGTCACAAATAATCTCAGTCGCAAATTAGAGACGAATTTTGCCACGACTAATTTCATTTTGCCACGAATATTTTCGTCGCAAAATAGCGACTAACTTTACCACGAATATTTTCGTCGCAAATTAGCAACGAGGTTTACCACAAATTTCCTCGTCGCCGATTAGCGACGAAATTTGCCACGAATTGTGTCGTCGCAAATTAGCGACGAATTTTGCAGCATATATTTTTTGTCGCAATTTAGCGACGAGAATTTTATTTTTTTCGTCGCTAAATTTTGCGACGCCGAATTGGCGACGAAAATTTTTTCGTTGCTATTTTCGTGGCAACTTAATTTAGCGACGAATTTTTCCAAAATTTTCGTGGCAAATTCCATGGCTAAATCCTTGTTTTTTTGTAGTGTATGTGACGTGCATGACAGCGTGAGGCAGCGATGGGTCATCGGGCATCGACCTCGGAGAAGAAGAAAAGTGAATGTCATAGGTTGACATGCTGTTATTATTAGTATTCGTTTCGTGACTTTGTGATCGGAGTTTGTGAATTCACGGCCAAATATGCATATACAAAACGTAAGAGTCCTTTTTATAGACACTTGAGTATGACAAGATAAAATCCACTTCCGCAACCTGGGATTGTCATCTATTCCTAGTAGGCATAGACTTCCTAGTTTCGGTCGGATAATTCTATTTCAAATCCAGTTTTTTCAAATTAAGGAGAGTTACCACAATACAAGATTAACTTATTGATCTATGTATTCTACGTATTTATCTAACTATGCAATATCTTTAAGGGTTTTTCTTTTCTTTTCGTCGGAGCAATATCTTTAAGTTATTTCAAGCAATATAATTCTTTTTTTCTCTTTTCGGGATAAATCCTTTAGACAAGGACATTTAAACCGGCCACTTGGATAGAGGAAAAAAAGAGAATAGATTGCAGTTAGGGTTTTTCCCTCAAATGTTATCCTCTAAAATGTTATCTATTAAGAAATGAGTAGAGTTGTACCATAAATCTACATGTCATCTCTATTTGAATTTCGAAACTCTCCTAATCGAGATGCTTTACTTGAATTTGACTAATTTCAACAAAGTCATACTAAATTATCTAATTTATTTTCTTCTTTTTCAAAGTCAGTAAACCTTGAAGTTTTTTCCCTCTAAAAAAGCAACAAAACCCCGCGGAATCCTTGAGCGTGGGAAACAGACCCGGTCCAACCTAGACCGGTTCGACCGGGTCGACAAAATGCGTTGGGTCAGAACACGAAGAAGCATTCAAATATTCTCATTCATATCTAGGAACACAAAAGCACAGTAGTCTCCGTGAAATCCCATTACGAACCGTCCGATCACGTCCTGGAAATGGGACATTTGCAATCGGACGGACAACGTTTTGGTGTGGGAAAAAGACTATCGCGCGCCGATTGGCACGTGAGAAGGAAACAAGAGGTGCCCCTTGGAAAGATCACACAAACCCGTGGGTGGTGGTGGCGGCGGCGGCCACCTCGTTTTCTTCCAATCGAGAATCCCATTTTCAAATATCTCTAATCTGGACAGGGAGCTCCAGAACTTTTGCTTCTCTGACATTCCCTTTCTCGCTCTCTCGCTCTCTCTCTCATCAATCTCGTTGAACCGGTGGCGGCGCAGCGAATTACTTTCGAGCTGATCAATCGACGGAATTCGGAGCTCGGCATTTCAGCCCCGTCGGACACAAGTCGGGTTTATCATCAGGTGACGGAGACGGAACTTCTCGCGTTCTCTTGTTGATTCAGGTACGCTTGTGGATTGTAGAGATTCGAGCGTTCAGTGGAAATCGATTATGAACGATAGTCAACCGGCGATGCTTCTTTCAAATTGAAACATGGCGATTGATTCTTCCCGGAGGTCCGACATAGCTTGAGCTTGAGTAATAGCATTTAATGGGCGATTGGTTCTAGAATCCCGAATAGGTTTTTGGGTTTCCTTAGAAAAAAGGGGATTTGATCGGAACCGGCAAGTTTCAGGCATATTTGGGGAAAATCATCCAAAAAGCCTTAAACATATTACAATCGTAGCAATTTAGTTTTAATTTCTTTTTTTTTTAATTGAGTACTAATTTTTTTTTTTTTGTTAATTTAATCTATCCAACCAATTTTGGCTGGCCAATACAGCGTGGACGCTAGTATTGACGTAGATACTTTTTAATAATATTTTATATCTTTTTAATTTTTTTTTTCCTTTTTCTTCTTCCTCCTCCAATGGGTCACCGCCCCTTGCCCTTGCCGACGCTAGGCGACGCTCTCCACCGGCCGATGGCCGATCCAACGATCGGCTGGAGGAGGAAGAAGAAGAAGGAAGAAAAAAAAAAAGAATAGATAAAAGGAGAAAAAAATAAATAAAAAATAAAAGTTTGAAAAATATATTAAAATATTAGTAAAATTTATAACATCAGTGCTAGTAGCGCCACATTAGGTTGGTCGAACAAAAGGTTTAGGTCTCAATTGGCAAAAAAAAATATTTACGGTTAAATTGACACAATTGCAATAAATTTAGGAGTTTTTTGATAATTTTTCCACATACTTTATGAGCAATATGCGGCACAGTGATTGATAGGATATTGATTGGATTTCTTAACGGACAATTCACGATATAAAATCGGGAACTTAATCGATTAAAAGTTGGAACTAGTGGTGCGGTCTGACGAACCAGTCCGGTTGCTCACCTCTTGTTTCGTACGTCTCTTCTCGGTTGTAAATTTTGTTTAATAATTTGAGATTTTTTTTTATATAAATTTCTATAATATGGAGTGCTGTGATAAAAACGGATCCATCAAGTGGACCGTGGACTCATTCCAACGTCTAAGAAGAGTCTTTATCTTGTTCTTATCGATTAGCAAATAAATTAGGCAATTCCAATTCGGCATTCGCCTGATGTGCTATAATAGGTCGTACGAATCCAAGTAGTTATAGCCTTTCCATTCTCGTCTTGATTTTATACTCCACTTCTGAAAGTTGTCTATCGCTATAAAATTACTCGCGACCTGACCGATACTCCCCCCACAAGATTATATTTCTGGTTTTCCGCCACCGAAATTCTCGAGCAAGATCGGCACCATAATACCCGACTTCAATCTCTCCAAGCCCTTCACTGTTACATACGCAATCCTTTCGCATCAGTCAGGAAGTAGAAGAAGAAGAAGAAGAGCGATGGGTTCGGAGCGAAACGACAGCGTCCCCGTCGCCGCCGAGGCGCGGCTCTGCGTCAACAACTGCGGTTTCTGGGGCAACGCGGCCACCATGGGCCTCTGCTCCAAGTGCTTCAAGGACTTGTGCCTCCAGGAGCAGCACGCTGCCGCCGCCAAGGCCGCCGTGGAGAAGTCCCTCGGCCCCGAGACCCCCCGGCTGCCCCACAAGAAGGCAGGGGCAAGGAAACCGCGCAGGTTGGCGTCAGCAATGAGGCATCAAGCTCGGAGTTGGTGCCTGCGAGCGGCGAACTGCAGTCGAAGGCCGCGAACAGGTAGTGTACTGGGCAGGTCGAGGGGCTAGTGGCGATGCCTGCCCGCCCCACCTTAAAAGACCCAATTTTTTTTTTCATTAGGATCAGGTGATTCGTTACTTTGTAGTGTCCTTAAAGATGTTAATCGGAGAACATCAGTTCTTGTCTCTCTAAATCGAAAAATTTCCTGCTCCATGACTGCCGCTAGGTGCGAGACGTGCAACAGGAAGGTTGGTCTAACTGGTTTCAAGTGCAAGTGCGGATCCACGTTCTGCGGGGCGCACCGGTACCCGGAGAACCACGGGTGCGGCTTCGACTTCAAGAGATCGGGTCGGGACGTGATCGCAAAGGCCAACCCTTTGGTCAAGGCGGACAAGGTGGACAGGATCTGAATGTGGAGATTAAGGGACTTCAAGTAAATAATTCTGGGTTTAGAGTTCGTGGGATTCATGTTCTTTCTTTTTCCTAGTTGGAGCAATTGCTCTTGGAATGTTCTGCCTTCATTTGTTGGTCCTGGAATGATCGTTTGAAACAATGCGAACGAGAATAGAGATCTCGAGACAAAAACTGTTGATGTATGACTGTTTACTTCGTTTTGAGGAATTTTTAACTTAAGCTTCTTCATGCAAAGTGAAAATCCTTTCGGACATGAAAAGAAGTTTCTCTTTTTCCTTTGGGCGTTCGTCGCCAGCAAAATAAGTGACTAACAAATCTTGCTTTTTAATCAAAATAAGTGATTAGTCTGGGCGACCACCCAACATTGTTTGCCAAAAGAATGGTGAGTCATTATCGGAAACGAAACTTTTCGCAAATAGGTGTTCTTGGGCAATGCAACCACGTGTTGGAACGGACGGTTGATCGACCCACGACGATGGACTCGCCCAAGTACTTGGTCGTGGGTCATCTGGGTAACGCCGGGGGCAGCCATCGACGCCAGTCGCGCTCGATGCCGATCACACCCCTCGGCACCGTTTCTTTTCTACCAATAGACTGCTAGTGGTGAGTGTTGTGGGCCTATAGTTTGAAGAAGTGAATGAAGCCCCGGGGCTGATGCACAATGCTTTAGCTCCATAACACTTCCCTCGGCAATTTCCAGGCCTCTTCAGCGGTGCCCTTCGAAGTACTGTGGTCCCTAATTGTGTTGAAACAACCAATTTCGAGAAGGCTCTAGTATGCTGCTCAAGATGTTTAGAGAAAAAAAAATACTTGGATAAATAGTTTAGAAAGTTGTAGAAAATATCTAACATATTGCTATTGCCCAGTTTGTGCAACATATTACAACCATAAGCCGCGCTAATACAGGATTAACTTTTGCTGCCTACCCGTTGAGATCCGGATGATTGATTTAAACCCCAATCGAGGATGGAAAACGAAACCCCATGGAAGATCGGTCGCACCCATCATGGATGTTAGTAACAATGGAGAAGTGGCCTCTCCGCGCAAACCTTGCGAATTAGATTTACAGATGTCATGCTAATTTAGTCAATCCGCATCAGAAGCATCACTCATGAATATACCAGCTACAGCTTCGAGGGTGCGCTAGGCGAAGTCTCTCTTAAATACTCCATGGAAACTTCATTTGAGAGTTTAATAATTACAACACATGAGCCATACGGGCAAACTGCAAATTAATTCATAGAGGATGCCGAAGATGTCTAGTGTCTGCAGCATAACCTAGAATTAAGCAAGTAAGTTGCATATGTTTCCTGTCTTAATTAGTCGGGAGGCATAGTTTAACCTTTTTTTTCCAAAATGAAGAGACAAACTTCACCCGAAATTAGTGGTAAAGTGAGGTTAAACTAGTTTTGTTGTGGAATGCTACCGTTGAATGGATCTTTATACGGCAAACGAAAAAGAGAGTCTTAGTCAAGGTTTTTGTTCGCATATGCCAACCTGAGTTGCCCAATCGATGTATGGATAGAGTTAGAATATAGCTTTCATGTTGGATGTTATACTCGGAGGATATTGCAATGAATGGAAAAGCAAAGCTTGAATTAGAAAGAAGATGCTCACATGCACATCATCACTATTGATAACGACGAAGGATTCAAACAAAACTTTGACCATATATTATTGGATCCACGTCGTATCTACGGCTAGAAGTTGGAACCTACTATGCACACTCTGAAATTGGTAATTTCCAAATATGGTTCTTTTTTTTTTCATATTTAGTCAAGAATAACTCTCCATATGCCGACAGCTAGATCGTACAAGATAAAATAACAAATAAAAAGTTCAAAACCCGTAACATTAAAAAAAAAAAAAGGTCATCCAACTTCATTCCTCATTCATCCATACTTCAAATTCTAATCGCAAAGATATCGATTCCTCAAACTAAAACATGAACACCTTACCACACATATTCATTCCACTTCAACTCGTAAATCTTATTTATTAATGACAGTTGAGACTATATATATGTTTATGTGTGTGAACAAAGACGATATTAAATAAAACATTCACCCAATTACCTACATGAATGAGTTACAAGATAAAATGAGATATACCTGACTTACCCATGGCCGGTTCTCCGGTTCCCGGTCCGATTCTTGGTTCGTTACTACCCAGAAATTGGGAACCGCGAACCGAATCGCATAGTACATATTCTAAAAATTCAGAACCGCGAAACAAACCAATTCTCATTGGAACCTGGGACTGGACAGGTTCCCATGGTCGGTTCGATCTCGATTCTCGATTCTACCTGGAACCCATTCTTACCCCTATCTAGCATCAAGATAGTCATTCCTGCAATTTTGTGTGTATTATAAAGTACGTCTACAAATCCGTTTGATATGTAGACGGGGTCCTACTATAGCCGAGTTTTTTCATCATTATGCTATAAACTGTAATTTGTATAATTCTTAATATATGCTTTAAAATTATAACACCTTGACGAAGCTATTGACCAATTAAACTAATGTATGTTATAGTTAAGGAGATGCACTGCAGTTATGAGATGTTTGTCAAACGACTTATAAGAACTCCAGTCCTTTTTTCATTGCAAGGATTACTATGAAAACACTGAACCAATCATATAAGTGTATGAAATATGCACAATGTGTCCTTAATGCAAAATTTATGTTAGAAACAGTTTTTCACATTGGCTAAAATGGGGCAGGTAATTCTAAGATTCCTATCTTTGACCAACCCTACCTTTGACTATCATATGGATGTTGAGTAAAGAAAAGAAGCTTAAAAAAAACCCTAATTAGTCCAAGAAATAAGATTTTCATATCGAAATCTCACTGTTGAAAATACAACATTGCAGGCGCATAGTCGAAAAAATCGAAACAAAGAGACAGGATCTATTGTTCCTTCGATAATGGTATAGAAATAGATATGGAAAACGAGATGTAGATCTTATTAACTTTGAGAAGACAAATGTACTGCTTGGATTTGTCCCCTCAAATAATTAACATCTCGTCAACCAAACCAGGAATCCAAATTTAAGCCACTTCACTATGAACATCCTGACTTTTTCAAAAGATTTTCACAAGTTAATGGGAAGAACCGTGCACGCCCGATGGCACACATGATAATCCAGTCTCTATTAGTCCACTAGCTCTAATGCTGCAACCATTGAAACCACCATCATCGGCCGCTGAGACAACCATCACCACTCGTGCCTCCCTATGGTTGCTACAGATCGGCTAATGACCTCGGATCTGTGGTGGTCCATGGCTTTGATGAGTAGTTTTTCTGAGCTAAGCCAGAGGTAATTGTGTTGATCTAGTTGAGTCGAATACAAGGTGAGTCGGTGGGGAAACACATTGTGAGGTTCAAGAAGCTGCAAAAGAGGTGTCAAACCAATCTAACCGATAAAGAATGCATCGTGATTGTTCAGAAGGAGCTGAACTTCAGTTGGAGAGAGAAATTGAATGGGCAATACGTATATGACATGTTTCTATAAACCTTCTCTAAGTTGGTCATAGCAGAAAACCAGTTCATCATATTCTTTGATCGAGTTGGGAACGTAATTCTTACTTTTGCCCTTGGAGGAAAGGTGGAAGTCCTCGATCTATGTTGATGACCTTAAATAGAAGGCCTTCAACCCCTCATATGGCGCTAATTGGCAATGTGCTCGAGAGAGAGAGAGAGAGAGAGAGAGAGATGCAATGAGGCGGCGATGGCAGATGTTGGAGGGCTTGATGGTTCGGTGACAGAAGGCAGGGATGGTGGTGAAGCTGGCTCTCTTTTAGTGCACAATGGAAGAAGAAGAAGAAGAAGAAGAAGAAGAAAATCTCAACTCTTCAAATCACTTACGCTGATGTGTTAATCATGTAGATATATTTCATCCTAGCTATTTCGAATGTGAGCAATATTAAGAATGCAAAGACGTCTACTGAATTCAATTTATCAAATGGTATATCAAATTTTCCTTGTCTGAGTTTAGACAAATACCACTCATGTACAGATCGGTCCACTTGGTTAACTACCCAATAAAAATTAAAACATCAGTTTAGTCGACCAAACACTGTCAAAGATCCTTGGTGTCTAGCCTCTAGCATTCATGTTTGGGTAAACATAGCATATAACTTCAAAGCACAGGTTAAAATTCTCAATCCCAGAGATTCCATCAGAAGGCAAAAGCAAAGGCGGGACAAGCAAGGAGGGGGAGACAAAACAGGTGCATGCACAAGCAAGAAACTTGTCTTGATTCAGAACGGGGACAAGATCGACCCTGGCATGGGTCAAAATGCATGCAGTTTCAGTCAAAGGAATGAAACAAAAAGATGAAAACTTGGCATGCCTTCCATGTAAGAGAGAGAGAGAGAGAGGGAGGGAGGGAGGGAGGGAGGGAGGAGGAAGAGGATGGCAATTGTGACGGTTTCATGGAAGTGCTGTTGAGTTTTGCCTCGTAAAGGTGCTAGTTCAGTGAAGTGCACGTGTGAACCAGTTCGTGTCCAACTTCATTAAATAACCCTAGCTCTCTCTCTCTCTCTCTCTACCCCCAAGAATAAGGAACACCATGCGCAGAAGCACATACCTCTTTGCCTCTCTCCTGAATAGCATGCCAGTCTCATCGAAACTGCAGAAGGCCACTTTAAATGAACTGCCTTGACCTTCTCAACTTATCTCAATTGAAGCAACGCTCACGCATGAATTCATGAACTGTTTATCTATCCCCATTATCACCCCATAATTAATGACACCCAGATGGGCCCCTTTTATCCTCCTAGATGTTCTCAAAATCATACACGAAGTAACGAAAATGGAAAAAAAAAAATACCAAGTAAGAAGATAGTAAAGCTTGCATCTTTGGTTTCATGAAAATGTATGATCAATAGCACAAACCCCATTGTGCAATGACTTGAAATTCAAACATTTAAGTTTCTGGAGAAGATCAGTCTCTGAGAAGAAGGTTGAACCATTGCGAGAGAAAATACCTTCGGAACTAGAAGGAACCAAAAAATAAATTGTGAAACTGATCAGCGAACTCGGCAAAACAAATTCTATCATATCCAAGTTCGTCAGATCCTATAATGCAAGAGCAACATCGACGGAAGATTTCACAGAAGTCACCTCACCGCCCAATTTACACGGTTCTTCAAATCAAACACAATCATTCCTAGGCCTAGCAGGAAAAATGAGAAATGAAATCAGCTAATCGATCGAAGAAGACAGAAAACCTAAAATTCATTCGAAGAAAAATAAAACCACAGATTACTTCCACTAGTAGCTACAAAAGTTCCGGCTATCTCCTAGCAAGCTTCAATGTGCTCATGAGAGAGAGATATTAGAATTAAAAGAGAAAGGAACATTACTGAAATTTTTTGCTAGTAAGGCGGTCTAGCTCCAGACCAGTAAGCTTCGGATGGCATTTGTATCGAGTTGAGGAGATTTGGAGGCAACCCGTGAAATAGTCCCGCGTTGTTCGGATCTCCCATGAGCTGTGGCGGTGGCTGCTGCTGCTGTGGTGTCTGCCCTCCAACACCGCTGACTGGGGATCCCATGCTCCCTCCTTGGACTTGAATTCCAGCATCATCCTCCTCCAGAGGCAGCCTCTCATACGCAGCATTGCTAAACGAGGCCGCCATGATCACGACGGGGCCCGAGGCGATAAGCGTCCCCACGACGCTCCCCCAACCACCTGCCCTTGCCCGCCTGCCAAGTATATGGTCAGCCCTGAGGCCGCGGGTGGCGCAGGAGGCGGCAGGAACGACCCGGCTAGGGATAGGATTTCGAACCGGCCGTGCAGCGTGACGATGGCACCAGGCGAGGCCGGTTGCCTGAGGGTGACGTTGGTGACAGTCCCGCTCCCGCTCATTATGCACACCCCCCTCTGCCTCCGCCTTGCAAAGGTGGCGACGCTCTCGACGATGTCACAGCCATCCGTGATCTCCATAACATGGGTGCGGAGAGCGTTGGCGCTGTCCCGGGTGATTATGATGGGGGCTTCGGCTTGTTCTTGGATCCAGCCGGCCTCCCTCGGGGCCTCCTCGTGATCTCTCCCTCTCCGCCATGACCGCCAACCACGAGCTGTTGGTCCTTGCCGAATTCACCGCCCTTAGGGTTGTTGTCGCCGTTGTTGCTGTCATCGCGCTCCCGTTTGAGGGAGCCGCTGCCGCCGCTCCTCTCGTCCTCAGAGCTCGGCGGGTGGTGGAGGAACTGGTGCTGCTGCTGTTGGAGCTGGAAGTCTCTTGCGTGAAAGGGTGGTGGAAGAGAGTGGCCATGAGCAGAAGCTGAATCCATCAGTTCTTGGTTACATACACAAAATTAGGCAAATTGCAATGAGAGAGAGAGAGAGAGAGGTGTTATCAAAAAGAGAGGAAGATAGTGGAGAAGAAAAGGGGGGGACAAAAGTAACAATAAGGAGACTTGGTTCTGTGTTTGTGTTTTCTGCTCTATCTTTTTCACTTTCTCGCTTCCTTTTCGATGCTGCTCTTTTTTCCTTCCTTACTATGTAATGATGGCCTTTGGGGCAGAAAGAAGATGAAGGAGAAGAAGAGGAAGAAGATAATGATGAGTTGGGTTTCGGCTGTCAATTGTGGCTAAAGTACGCTTCAGCTGAATTCTCCATTCTTGAGGTGTGTCTGAGTTTCTTTTAGAGAGAGAGAGAGAGAGAGAGAGAGAGAGAGAGAGAGTGAAGAGAGAAAGAGATGAAGAAGAGGACATGAACGACTTAGGTTGTAATGTTTTGTATGTATTAGGGAATGGGGGTGGTGTTAGGAGTTTAAGGTTTAGGTTTAGGGCTTGCTCGATGGAGGGTAGAGACTCGAGAAAAACAAAAAAAAAAAAAAATGAGAAAGATTGGTGGGGCCCTTTGGTTTCGGTAAGACTCCGCCTGCGAAGGGGGGCGGTGGGTGGGGCCCACCCCTCTCTCCCCTCCGCACTCCACGTTCTCCCTCTCTCGTATTTAAATCGGCCGTATTGAGAAGTGAAACTCCTCAGAAAATACGTAATAAAAGAGTCGAGTCTAACTAGTTTGAACGTATCGAACTAAGTTTAATGTTACTAACATGTCGGTCGGCTTAGGACCCTAATTACTTAATTGCGTCTTTTAATACCATGTTATCCGTTCAAGGTCGAGTTTTATTTGCGCTCTAACCCAGATTATCACATGTATTAGTACGAGTCAAGCAAAGCCGTACTTATGGATAGGAAATACCTCACTAGGATGTCATTTGATTTCGGAAAATCAAGACCAATTGGGATTTTGTTAGTCAATCGAACTCGGATTCTACCAAACCCTCGCACCATCCCCCGAGTTATAGACAAATAGTCGGAGGACTCACGTAGTCACGTGGTTTTCACACTCGATTTATCTTACTATTTTGTTCCACTCTATCACATAGTAGTTAATCCCTTCAAGAGCTCGAGCATCTAAAGAAAGTGGCACTTTGAGATTTGAATGCAAGGCTCGATAACGGTAAAAAGCACTTAACGTAGCGGTCGACATCACGTGTTTGTTCATGAAAATTGACTAGCTTTCAAACAATTGAAAAGGAGAAAACGGCATTAATGCCGCGACCCACGATGACTTTGTTGGAATAGGACATCAACAGCGCAAGTAATATATCGCTCATCAACTGTATGCGCGCTATGCTTTAGTTAATTGGAGTTTTCGCTGCCCTTTTTATTTCTACTTCTTTTAGGGTTTGAAGATCATATTAAGTGAAGTTGAAGAAAGCCAGCACGCATAGAACACATCAAATAGAATAATTTGGATGTCCTAAACCTAAATTTTATGTAGGCTTGACAAGTTACACGACACGACCATGAATAAGAGGATTTCATGAACAAAACATCATGTCTATATTATTTTATTTTTTTATGCTAGCTTTTTGTCAAACCAATGGCTACTAAGAGCCGGAAAGAGAATAGTAGCTGGCCCATCATATTTAAATGGCAAGTTGCACCAATAGTCTGAAAATTTTATCTTCAAACACTAAATGTTAAGGTGATGGTCCACATGCACCTACGAGCGCGACACGTGTCTCTTCCCCCTCTTCTTACGGGTCTAGTCTTAGTTCTTATTGGACTTTTATTGGGGTTGCCGATCGATATCCAGCTTCGATCTTTCTCTTTTCTTTTTCCTTTCTCTCCTTAATTCTTGTTATCTGTCTGATCTTCCATTCATTTAGACATGCATAGGTACCTTAGTATATTATAGTATTTCTTTTCGGAATTTGCTAGCATAACAATTTAGCGTACATGTATATATCGTTTATGGACAGCTAACCCGACATAAAGTCGGTCTCTTAAGAACTAATTTTCCTACAATGGACCAACCATTGGCCTCGGCATGCGGGTACTAGATATATTTTCGTTCTAGTTGCAAAAACCTTGGGAAGTAGATGTGTTGTGGTTCTAAGAACAAATTATGGCGCTAGCCCCTCCTAGATCATACACATTGGTGATTGGACCACATTAGTCGGGACTTTATGGTGCGAACGAGTACCTCGTGGCTTTTGTTAGCTCGGCAGTGAAGAAACTTGGGTTTGGAAAAATAATCGATAGCCACACATTGCAAGGCATTGGGGAGAAGAACAATGAAAGTGTCAAAAGTTTCATGTAGACTCACTTTAGTGTCAAAAATTTTCTCTAGATCTCTTTAAGTGTCAAATCGGAGAAAAAACAATCACTTCAATCTTTCGACAAGATATTCACGCTAAAAAAAGAAGTACACAACTTTTATAATCAAAAATTTTTTACGAGGGCATTTAAAAAAAAAAAGTTGTACAATCCAACATGGTCGGGTCATGTAAAACAACGCCATTTGCTCCGAAGTTCTTTTGCCGTTTGCTCTGTCTCTTCGCTACCTTTTTTGCTTCCCGTGCTCCATCACTATCCTCTCCACCGTTGCCCTGTAACACACAGAGATTTCAAGGAAGAAGGTTTTCATTTATTTTCTATATATCTTCTTCATATTTTTTACAATGACCTAGAGAAATATATATATAGATAAAGAAAGGAAAGAATCCTTAAAAAAGCATAACCTTTTAACCTAGCTAATTACAACTCATACATATATTTTATAGCTCATTCCCACATGCCCATGGAGCCACCACCCACCACGCCAAGCACCGCCAAGGCTCCACTAAATCGATGAGTTCGGGCGACTGCAGCGAGAGCGTCTCCGTCACCCATCCATCTCCTTCGAGAACCCATGCCTCCACAACGCCTACATCGCTCTCCAAGCCTTGAAGAAGGCCATCAACAACTTCACTGCCAATTGGGCCGGCTCCTCCGTCTACGACTAATTCCTAAGTCTTTAGCTCCCTCTCCCTCAACGGCACCAATGTCCGCACTCTGCCAACACGACCTCAACCAAGGTGACATTTTCGGTTATCTCTAGAGGAGCTCGGCCTTCTCACCGACCTCGCTCTCTTCCACCTCAACTCTAATGGCATCGCACCTCGAAAAAGGTCCAGAACTTTTTGGGATTGTGGTCGTTTAGGGTTTTCAATTTGAGAATTTAGGATTTTCGATTTAGGGTTTCAATTTGGGGCAAAACACGTGACAACGTCTTTGTAAGCTACGTATGCTGACTGGGCAAGGCGGCGAGGCACGTCGGATAGAGAGACTAATAAAAAATGGTCGTGTCGGATTTCCAATGCCTCAAATCGAAGCGGATACTTAAGTAATTATTTTTTTTTATAAGTGGTACCTAAGTGTTCCGAAAAATTTCGACACTAAGGGGAACATCGTACGAAACTTTTCACGAGTTCTATTATTTTTCGTTTCACATTTCCAAAAGAAACTTACCCTGAGTGATTCAGCAAGTCCTCAAGGACGCGAGTGCTGTAAAAGCGATTAGCTGTCAAATGGATGCATAACGCCAAGGCCAAAGGCCACGGCCGCAGGGTTTGACCGGCGTCGTTCTGCTCGGTAGCCACTCCACGGTGTTGGGGGGAGGCGTGGGAGGCGCTGACACCGGCACGCACACGCACGAAAGGAAGACGAGAGGAGGGCCACCAGCTTCCCTCTTTCCCAAAGATGCTCTTTGTCCCCTCCCCCCTCCATTTTCCCATATCTCACAGGTTCTCGGATATTATTATACGTTTGTATACAAGATAATATTATTCTTTATGTTGCCCAAAACCTAATGGTCAATCATGCACGACCCTCTATTTTGCTGCTTTCCTCTAGCTATTTGAACCAAAACAAGAGAAAAAAGAGTGCAAAACCTGGACCGATGGAGAGCACATTATAAGGATTTCCGCTAGGGGTGATCGGTTCCTAATCGGGAAGAGCCAGTTCATAGTTCCCAAGATCAAGAGATTGGTCCAGTCCGATTTTTGGACGGTCCAATCATTAGATTAGTCGCATTATTTTTGTGATTGGCCATTAAATTTCTCTTTAACCGATATATTCATCGAACCAACTCTCGTTAATATATATAATATTATTCAGCTAGTCGATGCGATTTTCTCCCGAAATCGAGAGCCGGACCGTTCATAACTAATTTCAATTTTACGGGACCGAGAATCAAACCCAACCGGCCTATTCGGTCCGGCTTGGGCGATTTCCAATTCGATTAGTCCATTATCCTCGGCCCTAATATCTTTTCTATAAGTTTGTTCGCCCTGAAAAACTCAGCAACATACACCAGATACATAGAAAATAACTGAGAGGTGAGAGCTTAACTCGTATAATGGATCCTACGTACCAAAAAATGGGTAAACGACAAACCCCAATAAGCCAACACCATGTGTGGATAAGAATCATTAACACCAAGCCAAGCCCCTCCACCTCGGAGCATCGATCCATGTCGGCTAGTGTTGTTGCTGCTGCTGCTGCTCCCTTTTATTCATTTTCTTTTTTGGCTCTTTTCCTTTAAGAATGGTGATCATCCATTTCTCTCTGGTCCACCTTTTAGGGTTTGCCTTGCTTGTGTCTTCTCTGCGGGTTTAGCTATCTGGATAACGTTATCATCGTCTGCAGTGCTCCCAAAATGTCGACCCCCACGAGGTTTTATACACAAGGACACATCTTTCCGGAGAAAGCATCTACTTTCCTGAAAATGTGTATCCATCGCCTAGGTATATGTCTCTTCAATTTGCCGTCATTGACATGTCTCACGCGATTACCAGAGTGAGGTAATTACTTTTCGCCGCTTCGTTGGAGTGTCCGGGACAAGAAAAACGAGGGTAGATTTCTAGTTTTCTTGCGACGACATCTTGACTCTTTAAAGGGGAAACCTTGATTATCTAGACAAATGATGTACGATTGCTTCTTTCAACCCAAGCTGCTTGAAAGTGCAACCGTTTCTTTGGAAAAATTCATGAAAGGTTAATTAATTTCAGAAAATTTTCAAATAAAAATCCGAAGTGAACATTATTTCAAAGAAGAGGCTAAAGTGCCATCTTTATTCAAAGAAAGGGCCAAGAAAATATTATTTCAAATAAGGATATGAGTGTCAATATTAGTCTAAAAAAAAGCTTGACAAACCCGAGTTAAGGGCATTTTCATCATTTATTTATCTTTTTCTTTATTTTTTTTCCTTCTTATCTTTTTGAAATATTAAAAAACCTAAAAGAAAAAAAAATGAGCCGTTGCCTCTCGCCTGTGGACGCCCCACCCACCTTCGATGGGAGGTCGGGCATTGCCGGCCCTCGGTGAGGGCCCGTTGGCCCTCCACCGGACTGGGTGAGGGTCGTCGACCCTCGTCCAGCTTCTTGCGAGGGCCGGCAGCCCCTCGCCTCCGGTCGGCGAGTCACCGGCGACCCGACCGCTATGCCCAACGCCCCTCTAGCCTTGTGTTTTTCTTCTTTCGTGTTCTTTTTCTTATTTTTTTTTAAATTTTTAGTTTAAAAAAAACTAAAAATTGAGTTTAAATTGTATTTTGATAAAGATGCCCTTGATCGGCCGAAATATTTGGTTGATCGACGAAGTTAGACCCTCATTTGAAACAATCATGGCCACTTCGAATCCTTATTTGAAAAACCGAGAGCAATTCATGCCCTTAATTGAAATTTTCCCTTAATTTTTCACATGTTGCAAAAAGAAAATTCAAAATAACAATAATTTTCGTTTTTATTTATACTTTTTTAAATTTCTATTTATTCTAGAATTTATTTTTATTCTAGAATATATATCTTCTATATATATATAATTTAGTCTTTCAAATTTATTATTTATTATTCATATTTATTACACATTTTAGGTATATTATTGCCATTTTAGGTATATTTGTACAGTTTATACTATAGTTTATTATTTAATATATAATAAAATTTGGATTACTAGATCTAAAATGACTAATGACATGTTCTGCCAGGCTTTGAGCTGAAGAACTTAGAAAAGTAGGACATCTGAATAGAAAAATATATTATACACATGACAAACAAGTAGTCAATAAACGATTGATTCAATCCTAAACCTCCAAGGACAAAGTCCTAATCTTGTCTTTTTCTTCCATCCCACTCTTTAAGTTTTTTTTCTTTATTTCAAAATCAGCTGTGTCCATGCATTTAATTGCGTTAGCAACCTAATATAGAAGAAGCTAACGTTGAATCCAAAACCCTAACCCAAATCACAAACCGATTCTTGCCACAAAGAGCAAACACGAGGGCACTTGAAAACAAAAACTGGACACGGCCACCATGAAGTTTGATCTATCGTTGCTTCCCAAAAGAAAGTGAACCTTCTGTCGTGACTATGGTCATCAATTTTCCATTTTTCCTGCCTCCTCCTCTTCACAAAAAAGGAAAAATTAGAAATACAGAGAGGACCGCATTCACATGTCATGATTAGCGCACAGAATATCCGGAAACAAGGACAATGGACACGGTCGATTGCTGCTATAGTTTGACTTCGAGTTTATAAATGATTTTGTCCTCAATTATGGTTTGGTGGTGATGAGTACATGAATAGTCCAAGGAAATTTCGTTGAAAGTCGGAGGTGGGCCATTTCAAATTAGGGCACAACCAATCATGCATTGATCCCTACGATGTCTCTTTTGAAAGTACAAAAACTCTGAAGGGGACTCAAGACATAATAATAATTAAAGCCTTTCCGTGAGAGCGAAGTTCTTGAATGTGACCGGTCCAATTTGGCCTTTCAGATGATTGACATTGCAGGATTGGTTCAATTTCTTGTAGTAGATCTACTAAGTAAGGCACTAAGTATCATTATGTAGAGGGATTAGGAAAAAACAAAAACCAAGAAACTCTCGGTTCTTTATATTGTTATTTACTTCAATTATGGTCATCTTTTCTGAGACGCTTTTCTGGCTTATTAATTATGTAATTTCATAAGCAAATTGTGGAAGAACGAAAGCACAAAATAATTCATGAATATGCTTCCCTTTGGAGAAGCCGAGTTGCTTGCAATATACCATAGACCTAACTACCTTGAGTTTTTCGACCCAAAAAAAAAAAAAAACTACCTTAAGTTTGTGCAATCGCAACATGTTTCTGTCAGCTATGGAAGCCCTAGCTCATGATTTTTTTTTTTTTGTCTCATGGAAATTCATTGAAGTAAGAGAAAGCCTACCTAAATAAGCAACTGAGGTAAATTAATCCCTTAATACATATCTCTAAGTCGAAATACTGTATTTCAAAAGGGGTTTCATTCTTGCTAGGATCGGTTGATGTTTGAGGAACCTACCGGGATATTAGACTAAATTATACCTTCTGTAACCCGAGAAAAAGTGAAGGTACAGACATGGATATGAGGAGATTTAGAATGGATGTAACTTTTTCATTACCTAATCGTATAGAAGAACGCCGAGCTATAAACAAACTAGATCATCAAAAAATGAGAAGAGAGATGCCACCAACTCTTAGAATTGAAAAAGACCCTCAAAACTCATTAGCACCAAAACTGCTTGGCTGTTAGCGACACCTTCCTATTTTATGTCATGTATATTAATCAACTCCCATTCAATTAAACGCAAATAATACTTATCCATCAGCATCACCTGACGAAAACAATCATATCTTAAGGCAAAGTCCATGAAGAGAGAAGCATAGTTTATGAATTGATAAGCAAGAAAGGGGTGAAAGAGCAGTTGGTTAATTAAATTGAAGCCCCATGTGAAAGGCACCTATAGAGCCCTCGAATCTCGCTATGTCTTGGCCTGTTTCTGCTCCCTATCTTTGCGGGTCCAAAGCATGCATTTAGATCTCTCTCTCTCTCTCTCTCTCTCTCTCTCTCTCTCTCTCTCTCTCTCTCTCTTCCTTGCACATGTGGGTCAATTAATGGTGATGCCTAGATTAGGGCAAAGTTTTTGGATTAGATGCTAAGCAACAGTTCATTAAACGAATAAGTTAATAAAGCTCCCACGTGATTGATGGTAATGGCTTTTGGAATCTTTTTCTGGGGCATCCGCCCTTCACCAGCTGTTCATGCCATTGAGTTCAATCGTAGAATACCAATTACACCAGCATGTACATTTAGGGTTAGCAGCCTCCTTTTGCTCTTGAAACAAAACAAGATTTCTTCTTCTTTATTTTTTGGATAAGCGATAGTATACGCATCAAGAGTATATAGAGGTTCTTCAGAAACAAGCCAATGCCGTGTCTATGATATCAAGTTTTCCGGTCTAAAGCCGAGAAGGAAAAGAAGAACGGAAGGGAACAAGCGTGCAATTCGCAGTCTAATCTTTCGATCCCTCACTTGAGCAAATGTCGAAAGTTGTCACCTGATGGATCCGATTTCCCGAAAATATGTCTCATTTCATTGTCGGGGGTATATTTGTTCGAGAAATCATTGTGCCGATAGCCTTAGCCGCAACGATTCTAGGACAATATGATTTACATTTTGGTGAAATACTTCCCATTGTCTCGGGTGGTCTAATTACAAATTTGAACGCATGTTTAAGGTTTTATGTCCAAAAGAAATGACAATAACTGCATGTAGTTCTTCCACAAGATAACTTTGTATAAGATGACTTAGATCCCCGCACTTGCAATAATCAGTAGTCAAAGACAGCATGAGTTCATTGCTTGTTTATGTATTAAGAAACCCTAGTTAATTCCATGTCTTCCCATTAAAAGGGGTAGCCCAATTTCTTCCTCAGGACAGTACTTTACCCAGAATTTCTGTCCGTACTTTGAACCCTATTTTAGTATCAGCAAGACTTTACAAGTTCAAGGAATTAATATAATCACGACTCATGATTAAAAGAGTTCGATTGTTGGCCAAAAGTTGCATACTCCCCTCTTAAAATACAACATAGTTGAACAATTTCTTTTTGTCATTTGATGTTCTTGAGTTCTGCTCCAAGATTTAATAGAAGTCATGACCGGGAAAAAATTATGTGGCAAAAAGAACAAAGCGACAGTTTGTGTCCAGACTAGCGAAGCGATTATTAGTCTACAAGACTGTGGAAATTGAATATTTGATTGGGATTAATTCATGTTCGTGCTTAATTTAGTCACCTTTGTTGATGATGTACGGCACCAACATTTGAGGAAGGAAAGAATTCGCTTAGGTTGAATTTATTAAAGCGAACTGTGTGTCTCAATCAAAAGCTGCACATATAAAAATTGCATGACCCCCAAAAGAACATCATCTCTCCCCAAGGTCACTGCTTTCTTTTTTAACTATATATTAAACTAGATTACCAGCACCTGGAGTTGAAAATTAGTAGATGAATTTCCATGAAAGATCAAATCTTTGATTACCTTGTATATGATCCATTTTGATTGGAAAATACACAATCTGTTCTCCACCACATAACTAGCATATTTCCGGTCTAGGCTAGTCTTTTTCTATCAAAATCGTACAAACTAGCTCCATATCGACTTGTGTAATCTACTCGACCCTGTATCGACTTATGCAATCTATTTAACCCAGAATCGACTTATGTAATATACTTAAAAAGGTGTATTATACGATTTTCTTTTCGGACCTCATCAATTACACGAGGTGCCATTGCTAATTCCGTGTCCGTAGCAGCGCTTTATTTAAGTTCTTTTTTAGCCTTCCTCTCTAAGTCGAATCCGTTGAGAAAGTCCTGAATCACTGGGCAAGAGTTTCAAATTGAACTCCCAATTTTTCTTTTGTTTTTTCTTCTTGTTTTTTGGTAGTTCACTATTAACTTCAATTCTGGCAATTTTCACTCAAATCAAAAACCAAAGGTATATGTCGGACCCCAAAAAAAAAAAAAATCCAAAAGTATATGCAGTCAATGCCTCTGTGGTCTCGAACAGGTTAAACTATTTGCTGGGCCTGGTCCAGAAAATCCCTCTTTGGTCTCTTCAATGAAATAAGTGGGCTAGCTCCGAGTGCATATATTGATATCTCCTGGTATTGTACGTGGCCCAACTTTATTTCCTATACCTATTAGGAGGGAGGAAAGTACGTAACTACCCCTTTATCCATTAGAATCCTCGAAAAGAAAGAATGTGTTTTTTTTTTTTTTTTTGGGTCTAAGAAAGAATGTATTTTAAGAGGTGATTAAAACACGTAACGATGATGACGTAGTGGGCGACCAATCACCAATGTCCACATGCTATGAATTCCGTCTTGCTTGGCGTCACGCGTGTAATTCATCTCAATTTTGATTGGCTTATTGTAGCACAAAAGAGAAAAATTGCGGCAAGAGCATCTTTCTCCTTTAGAAGAAGAGAGGTTATGTGTTGTGAGATGGGAATTATGGAGTTATCCGATTAGTAAAGGTGAGCGGTTCCGATTCTTTCTAAATTTCAAGTAGAACCTAAACCCTACCCTGCATAGTTTGAAATCCAAACCTACCCGCCATAGGTTTCAGTCGGTTCTAGGTTTTACTTAGGTTTCACTTATCGATTGCAAAGTGAATTATCACCTTTACAATAATGACCATCATTTACTCAAGGCTGCTATAATTCATTCGACCATAACTCATATGTATTAGACACATAAATAATATAAAACATTATCAAAGTAAAAGTCTCGGTCATGGATATCATCGAAAATAGAATCTCAAACTAACGATTCTAGACTACATACTCATTATCGAATATCATGAAATACCACAGGATCGATATAGAACAAGAAAAACACGAAAAACTTTTAGATTTCGGGTTCTAGGAAGTGGAACTTGAAGCAGACCCATCGAAATCGACTTTTCAATTTTTGAAACTTGGAACTTATCCTCGCATACCCCGAAATTGTGTGATTTAGAACAAGAAAAATTCAAAGGCTTGTTCTAGGTTTCAAGTTCTAGGAGGTGGAATCTAGAACCGGTTTCTTAATTTTTGAAACATGAACCTACCTTACATATCCCGAAATCCGAAACCTACAAATTTTGATGATATATAAGTTTGATATTTTTTGAAACCTAAAACCTCCCATGTATGTCTTGAAACTTGAAACATATTTTTTTAAAAAAAAGGTATTAGTTTGGTATCCTTTGCCAACCTCATTACAAGTCAGAAAACGAGCTCCATTGATTTCAGCATTACTTCTTCAAATCCTAGTGATTGTTCAAGGCTAAGAAACCAGAGAAAGGTACGTGAGAGCTGTCCTTGTGTGGATATGAATCGTACCCATGGGAATTGCTACAATGATTGTATTATTGTTGAGCTTTTGGTTGATTCTTTTGAGGTCCAGCCTCAGGGGTCACGAAGCACACTAATCATTATCAATTGACCAGACAAAGTGTGGAGGTACACCTTTGATCCCACTCCGTGAATCTTTTCTTTCCGCAAGAACCCACTAAAGGGGGACAAAAAAATAAATATTCTTTCTTACTTCACAAAAGGGTCAAATCAGAATTCATGCAAAATCATAACATATGGCCAGAAATCATGGCACTCCAAAGCATATGATTGCTTGACTTGATTGGATGTTGGTCGCTATGGAGCATGGAGTGCAAGGATTGGACACGTGTGTGAGGTTTTCTCTCCCGCAATTTCTGCTCGCCAATTCCCACCACACAATCCCACCTTCATTTACCAAAAAGTGAAATCGTGGTCTTAGCGAAGTTATAAGAAAGGAATTTCCCTCCTTATTATATCTTAGTTTCTATCGGCCGGTGTCGGTGTCGGCCAAGGAAACAGACCCTATGAGATGAGTTGTGAAACTTCTATGGCCGACATGTGTCGGACTCGAATGGTGGGTTCAATCTGATTTTCGAAAAAAAATTGGCTAACGACATACCACTTGACTAGTCATATAACGCTTATGTAAGACATATATAGACTTATGAAACATAGGCAATGAAATAATACGTACAATACGATAAAATATTGTGCTAATTAACTTTGAGGCTCAATAGATGTGTCTTCCCCTTCTCAAGTTCTTGTGCGCCTATGTGCCTGTGAGTTATCATCTAGGTATTGGCTCAGTAATTTTGATTTCCTCATTGAGAAATATTCATAAGGTCTAGCCTAATTCCATTTATAAGCACCAATTTACTTTTTCCTATTTTTTTCTGAGAAAAATAGAAAAAATAAAAAATAAAAAAAATGGTGATAGATCATCTGTAATTTGATTCTTTCATCATAAAGTTGCTAGAAATGGAAGAAACCTCCTTTGCCTCTTCATTTTCAAGGGGACAAAGATTGGAATAGGCTAGTCTTTTAGAACTCGTGAGTCATGATTGTCACATAACAAATTACATTGTAATGTTAAATGTGACCACCAATTCATTAATCCAGGGCATTGGAATTTTATAATATTCCTCGATTAGCTGATTTTGTTATGATTCGATTCGTGGAGTAACCTTGGCCCCCTTTAGGAATGATAATGATTCCTTGGTTCTTCTCCATCTCTTTGTTTATTTCTCTTCTACCTAGTCATCTTTAGATTCCTAGATTGGGGCCGGGGAATACAAAAAAAGACGAGGTAGATTTCAACCAGTATCCATAGGGATCGAGTAATTTCATGTCATCTTAATACCTAATATTCCTAGCTCAGACAAATGCTGATAGATGCGCACTCGTTGGTCTCAAGACTTCGGAGTATCCTATGTGCGCGCGGCACTCTTGTTGTTGCCAAGTATTTTATGTTTTTATAAAATGCAATATTTCAAAAAAAAAATTAAAATAGAATTTTCATGGCTCCTTCTTATTAAGATTCGGCGCATAATTACAAGAAAATAGAGCATAAAAGCGAGAAAGAGAAATTAATAGATAAGATTTTTCATGATTAACCCCCCCCCTCTCTCTATCTCTCTCTCTCTCAATATATATATATGCAACAATTATTCGTGTGCCAAGCCCAAACTACCAATAACATATGGGCTCAAACTAAAAAGTCATCCGGTATCCAAAGGGCGCTACCCCCTTAAGACTCTCGCCCGCTGCCAGGGGAACAGAACTCACATGCTTTTGTGATGATGGGGAGCATAAACCACACCCCCAACACTCGAAACAAAGGGACAACGCATATGTAAGTAACATTTTCATAAGTAGCTTAAATCGATGAAAGATGCACATCCAAAGTCATCGGAAATAGTTGATCTCATTTGCGCCTTATGAATAATCTATTTCACTAGCTATGTAAGCAAATATTACCCTACGATGAGTGGGAAAACCGTCCAAAAAATCCTAAACTTATTACTCTTTTGCCAATTCGATCAGTAAACCTTTTAATATTTTCAATTGAATCATAAATCTTTTCATATTTTGTCAATTGATTCCATCCGGACAATTACGGCTAGAAATCGCTAACGTGAACTTCACCATCCTACGTGGCACGGTCAACGTTAACACGAAAATTATCGAGTAATACCATTCTCATCTCCTCCTAATTTCGTACTTCGGACATTAATTGCTTTTTTAAAGTTTTTATTCCTTGTTTTTGTTTTCCTCCTTTACTTTTTTTCTTTCTTTCTTTTTTCCCTTTTCCATTCACCGGTCACCATCGAGCCCGGGCTAGCAAGGGCTACCCTCGCCAATTTGACAACCGGGGAGGGCAACCCTAGCCCTCCTCGAGTTAGTGAAAAGCTACCCTCGCCATCGGACCATCCCGCCATCGACGTGGCCCGGGTGGCTAACGGAGGGAAATAGGGAAAACTACAAAAGAAAAGGAAAAAAAGAAAAAATAAAGAAGGAAAATAAAAATAAAAAAAATATGATCAAAAAACATGTTTAACATATTATTCAAAATTGTCTACGCCAACATCGCCCATGCCGCGTAGGCCCACCGACATCCACATCATTGATTTTCGGTTAAAATTGATCGGATGGACTCAATTGATAAAACGTGAAAATTTTTAGGACTCAATTAGCAAAATTAAAGTTAAGAATGATTTGGCAAAATTGTAATAGGTTTAGGACTTTTTTGAACAATTTTTCCATGATGCGCGGACTAGTTTGAAAGTACTATGTTTCAAATGTTTCTAGAAGAATCTAACACATGGTAATCCTTTAACACGAAGAGTCCCCTTCAATTTGGAACGTATAAAATTGACTAAATCTTACATGCATTTCACTTTGAAGTTCAGACAAGATATGATAAAAGAGACAGCACACTCAAGTGGAGTCTTGGGCAGATATGCTTTTGCATAGTGGGACGGGGCCTAAAAAGCAAAGTGGTCGTATATATGACAAAATAAACATAAAGAAGGCAAAAGGGATTGAATTATTTGATACTTGACTGCATCTTTTTCTTTGACATTTCTGTCACAATGCTCTAATGAGCTTTGGGTGCACTAATAAATTTATGTTCACTTATTTAATTATTACTCAAAATAATTAAGCTGCTCACTAATTGCTTAGGATCCGTTAGTTTCGCGGAAAAATAACTTTCGGGAAAATATTTTCCGGATTTTAGGCATTCGATTCACGGAAAATAAACGAGTCTAGAAAAATATTTTGCATCCATGAAAAGAACACCTTCAAAAGTGGAAAAAATGATTTCATCTTTTTTTAGAAGAGGAAAATATTTTTCCTCAGCTTTCCTTCCTCCACTCATATTCGAACGTCCCAAATTGATGACCGACGTTGAACCATCAAAACCTATCCAAAAGAAAGTTCCAATTTCGACTCGATGCTCGAGCCCACTTGTTTCGGCGTGAAATTATCTCCTGAACTCACTCTATCATATCAATTCAGTCACGCACTTCATCAATATGCCATCTACTTATTTAGCAAGACCGACGATACCTTTCGAATTGAGTGGTATTGGACTTATCTCATTCCAAAAGCCAAATGTTACGATTCGGTGCACAATCACAATGAAGTAAATCTCAAAAGCGAGAAAAAAGAAATTAAGACACGAGATTTTTACTAAAGCTACGTCCAGGTAGAGGATTCTACTATAATTAGCACCTCGCACTTCTCCTTACATCATTCAATTACAAGCGAAAAAGAATATATATAACAATATCTATTTATGAGCGGGACTTACGTGATTTTCTATCTTTAGGAAATATGAACGACAAACCTAACATCTACTCCCACTTAACAATACCTTCGTCTCATCAAGAATTTGTTTTCCAATTGGATACGACGAATGTCCAAACACATCTGAATTTGCTATATAAATTTATGGAAGATCGTGGCATAAAAAGGTACATTGGACTTTAACCAGTCCTCTATCGAGCAACAGACCAATGATTCATCCGAAGGCTCAAAAAGAGGACCATGATTTGCCGTTGCAGTCTCGGACAAAGGATGAAGATGTTGGTGGCGTGTGACCATGATTTCCGGACACACTTTCTTTCTCACACCGCACTGGAAATGCGACACACCCCCATCATCTTCTTATCTCCTTCCTCAGTGGCTGTTACATCGAGAAAACCAACGCCTTCACGAAACCCATGCACCTCATGAGCTTATCACTCTCATCTCACACGGTCCCTTCCTCCATCCGAAGTATATGTGTGTGTGGATATATATACAAGCTGAAACTAGTCTCTCCGTTTGTCTGCTAAAACATAATGCCGTCCAAATCGAGATGGCTGCCCGAGTTCCTGGCGACGGCGGCCTCCGAGCTCAAGGTGCAGAGAGGGATTGCCGTGCCTCTGGTCGCGATGAACTTGACCTGGTTTGCCAAGATAGCCATCACAACCTTGTTCCTTGGCCGGCTAGGAGAGCTCCAGCTGGCTGGTGGCACGCTCGGATTCACTTTCGCCAATGTCACCGGGTTCTCGGTCTTGAACGGGCTGTGCGGCGCCATGGAACCGATCTGCGGTCAGGCTAACGGGGCTCGGAACTTCAAGCTCCTCCGCAAGACCCTTCTCATGTCCGTCCTCTTGTTGCTAGCGGCATCATTGCCCATCTCTTTCTTGTGGCTCAATGTGGACAAGGTCCTGCTCCATTTTGGCCAGCAAGGGGACATTTCGCTCGTTGCCGAGAGGTACCTCTTCTGTCTCCTTCCTGATTTAGTGGTCACCTCCTTCCTCTGTCCCCTCAAGGCGTATCTGAGTTCGCAGGGCGTGACCGTCCCCATAATGTTCAGCTCGGCCCTCGCCCTCGCTTTCCACGTCCCGATCAACATCCTGCTGGCAAAAGCGAAGGGCCTCGAGGGCATCTCGATGGCGGTCTGGATCACTGATCTGATGGTAGCGATTCTACTCGCTCTGTATGTGGCGATTGCCGAACGGGGCAAGGATCAGGATTGGAAGGATGGTGGGTGGTGGGAACATGGAGTTGGCGATTGGATCCAGCTGCTCAAGCTCTGCGGGCCGTGCTGCCTCACCACCTGCCTCGAATGGTGGTGCTACGAGATCTTGGTGCTGCTAACCGGGCGCCTAGGGAACGCCAAGTGGGCTGTGGGAGTGCTCGCCATCGTGCTCAATTTCGACTATCTCCTCTACTCCGCCATGTTATCTCTAGCGACATGTGCATCCGCGCGAGTATCGAACGAACTCGGGGCGAATCGGCCCGATATTGCTTACCAATCGGCCTACGTCTCTCTTTCAGTAAGCGTCCTCTCGGGCTGCATCGGGGCGATGCTCATGGTAGCATCTAGGGGGATCTGGGGCACTCTGTTCAGCCACAACCGGGGCATCGTGGCGAGCGTGAAGAAAATGATGCTCCTGATGGCCCTGGTGGAAGTGGTGAATTTCCCCTTGGCAGTGTGCGGGGGGATCGTGCGGGGAACGGCGAAACCGTGGCTTGCGGTGTACTCAAACCTCGGCTCGTTTTACCTCCTAGCCTTGCCCTTGGGCGTAGCTTTTGCGTTCAAGGCGGGGCTCGGGCTAGCCGGGCTGTTGCTCGGGTTCTTGGTCGGCGTGGTCGCTTGCTTGATGTTGCTGTCAGTGTTCGTCGCAAGGATCGACTGGGACGAGGAAGCTAGGAAGGCCCAAACGTTGGCCTCAAGCGCACAAGAAGAACAAGTAGATGGAACTCGAACGCATGAGGAAAGAGGAAACCGCATGGCGGCGTGAAATTTTGGCAGCCATCTTGTGAAGTTGCCTGCTTAGTTAGGCTTTTGGCTTGCCTCAATAGTTTCCGTTCCTACTGAAGTCAATGATTTTGGATTAGTCTCTTAACTAATATAGACAGAAATGGGTGCACTCGAGTAGAAGGTAATAACCGACCACGAAACCACAAAACTAAGTTCGAGATCACGTGATGCTAAGGCAACGAGCCGATTTTGGATCAGATGTTGTCCGAGCGCCTTTAGATCACACAATTTGCAAAATCCCGGCTAATGTTTCAATTGCGTAAACGGATGGACGAGCGATTGAGAGCAGTTGAATTTACCTTAAATCTTCACAAGTATGTTGCGCGGGAGTGAATGGCCAGCATGTCCCAGTTCATGCCTTGGACCTTAAGTTGAGAAACACCAGTGCAGTGCTCTGCGCTCCGGCTATCCTGCAACCCGGATTGGCCGGTCGGAGATTCTGTCTCTCCATCGGAATGATTATTTTATCGAGCGAGAAGATTCCGCGCTGCCACCGAGTCCAATATCGAGTCTGTCGATCTATTGGGGGAAAATGGCTTAACAGCCATCAGAACACAAGTTGAAGAGTACTCCGACATAAACATTTCGTACAAGCGCGAGCGCACGAATCGAAAGAATTGAAGTTCGCTAGAAAGAAGACGTTTGCAGGCGGAATTAAATTCTCTGTGATTCCAATAGAATTGAAAACAACAGCTCCGTCGCCTGAGGTGGTGAGGAATCTGAAGCAAAGATCAGTCAATCTCTTTGTTTTTAAGGAATCCCACTCGGTCCGATTGTGGGAGTACTGCGTGTGCGTGACAGACTAGACCGGATCATATGCCTAGCGGCCCCAGCCTCGGTCAAGCCCATCGAGCTCGAGTTAGACCCGACCCGAATATTCGATTAGGTCCAGCCATGTTGGGGCCCATTTGGATTGCTGCATTCAGGCCTGAAAAGAGACGAAGATGGCCCACTCAAGCGGCCCAACATGGAAACTCTTCCCACCTATGCACCCTTTTATTGGGGCACTATCCATGGTTTTTTAATCATGATGGGAAAGCCCAATTTAGGTAAGTAAATGCCCGACCCATAAATTTCATAAACCAGATAAGATACAAGGTAACATCTTATTTAAGACACATTGGTAACAAATGAAAATCCTATACCAAACAAAAGTATGCACCCTGATTAAAAGACGAAAACGTGACTGGAAGAAAAATAGCTAACTCCAATTAAATATGATCTTCTTGTGGAAAAACCTCGATTACATGCGACAAGTTCTTCAAAGCAATGTATAAAGGAAATGGCAAGCATGTAATCAACGGGGGAACTTGTCAAAAAAAGTCATAAACCTATTGCATTTTGATCAATTCAATCATAAACTTTTTAAACTTTATCAATTGAGTCATAAACCTTTTGATACTTTTGTCAATTGAGTCCATCTAGTTAATTTTAGCCCGAAATCGCTGACATGGACGGCGGATGTTCTACGTGATATGATCGGCATGACGGGGATAATTTTTTGTAATTTTTTGAAAGATTTCTGAGTTTTTTAAATTTTTTATTTTATTTTATTTCTGTCTTTCTTTTACTCTTTTTTTTGCCAAGCCCGACAAGGGCCGCTGGCCGACCCTCGCCGGCTACACCTAAGGGTCTTGGCACTTGCACATTGGCCAAAGAGGGTCACCGGCTCTCGCGAACTTGATAGAAAAAAAATAAAAATTACTAAAAAAAAGTCATAAACCTATTATAATTGTGCCAATTCAATCCTAAATATTTTGCAAATGTGTCAATTTATTCCATCCAGGTTAATTTTGGCCGAGCGGCATTGACATATACATAGACCGATGTGGCCATCCGGCAACGTAATAATTTAATATCTTTTTTTTTTCAAAATTTCTTTATGTTTTACTTGTTTTATTTTTTTTTTTCCTTTCTTTTCTTTTTCTCCTCCCTCCTCTTCTTCTTCGTCTAGCCAGCAAATGGCCAAAGGCAACCGCTAGCGAGGTCCACCTCGTTGGCCTCAAAGTGAGCCTTGTTGCCGTAGGGCGAGGTCGGCCTCACTAGATCCGGTGGGTGAGGTGGGCATTGTCGGCAATCGCCTTTGGCAAGCGACACTGGCCAAAGCAAGAGGGAAGAAAGAAAAGGAAATAAATAAATAAATAAAATGCAAAAAAGTACTAAAATATTATATTATTGGACGGCCGGCGTCCACATCAACACCGCCCGTCTAATATTAGTCTGATCAACTAAATTGACACAATTACAAATGATTTAAGACCGAACTGGCAAAAAAATTTAGCACGGAATTGACGTAATTGCAATAGGTTTAGTACTTTTTGATAATTTTTTTCGAAAAAGAAGAGAAAGAAAGAAAAGTTTCGCGAGAAAGTTCGATCTACTAGGGGGGGGGGAAGGCACGGTAGATCAAAAAAAAAAAAAAATCATTTTAAAATAATAATTTTTATTAAAAATAATAAATAAAATTATCTAAGTCAACACCGACCGTCTTCGTGTCACCGACGCCATCCACGTCGGTAATCTCCGGTTAAAATTAATCGGATGGACTCAATTGGCAAAGTGTCAAAAGGTTTATGGCTAAATTGGTTAAAATATAATAGGTTTATGAAATTTTAGACTATTTTCCCTAATCAGGGGACACGCCTTCATCGTGAGAACTCGATTATCAACTCCCCCACCAATTCACGAGTGTTCTTTTGAGCAAACAGAGATGGTTGGTAAGATCCATTATTATTCAAACTGTGGATCCAACCCCAATAGAGCAAAAGATCAAATGCAGCCAACACCATCTCCTTGTCTTCTACTACTTGTTGATGGTCGTTTTTATGCCCCAATGGTGAGCTGCTATCAATTCACTAGACCAAGAAGAAGCAGCAGAAGCGAGGGGCCTCCCTTCTGCCGCTGGACAAAAGCATGTGAGCTGCCATCAATTCACCAGACCAAGAAGAAGCAGCAGAAGCCATCCTGCCATAGCTTCGATCAGTCATTAATTTCTTCCTTTGCCGTTTCCGGGAGTTTTCTCCTTTCAAAGGAGAGAAATGAGGTGTATGTACCCAACACAACGGAAGTGGGAAGAAAAAAAATGAGGAGAAGTCAACAAATGTCACGTTTAAGGGCACTGTGCGTTGCGAACTGTGGCTGCAGTAAGAGCTGGAAATCAGCCATTCTTGGCTATTTTCCAGCATTGATTGGGGGGGGAGAGGAAGAACTCCTTGAAATGACAGCGAATGGTCAAGACTCGGGGATCGGAATTCCGACAATGGGTATAAAGATTGAGGAAATTATAGTAAGAGCAAAAAGATCTGGGCCTGGTTCTTGCACCTTCCCATGTGCAGAAACAGGAAGAGGATTCATCAAGACTTTGACCTACTTTCTTGGGTAAAGCCTTCGTTGATGGGAAATACCTGTAAAGACCCGGTTCGATGCGAATCAACGGTGGCCTGGCTGCTCACGTGAGATCCACGGAATCAATGGTTGTGATTCATTTGAGTGAGAAACTTTCCATGTTTAAAAGATCCGAGTAAATAAGGAGTCGATAACAAATATAATACGTTGAAAATCTCTCGTAGGTCGCGATAAGAACTCTTGCATTCATTCGATGTTTTGACCAGGTTCTCTGATCTTTTAGACGACTTTGCGTCTGATCCGATCCATGTCAGGAGCGCGACATTGTTCGCAAACAAACGAAGACTAAACTTCTCCTCGTCGATGTCTCTTTCGTTGTCCTGAGACCCCGCTCCACACGTATAAAACCACAGAGCCTTTCTCTCTTTCCTCGCATGCCTCGATCGCGACATGGACACAAATCCACGTCGAAACATCCATCGTTCGAGTAAAAACGACTCTGTTGACCGTCTGCTGCTCCGGTCGCGACAGCCCCTCTTCGTCCCTTGCAACTCAAGCTGTCCCGATGCCGCAAGTATCTTCGACAGAAACCCCCCCGATTAGATAAATCCACAAATGGTCAACAAGCAATTTAAAAAAGAGATTGGACAAACGTGATTCCTCGGGGAATTTGAGTAAAGTCGGATGGGAGAGCAAACTTTAGGTTATTCAGAATCGATTTCTTCTTACAATAACATCGGACGAGGTCGGGAATATCCCCCAAGTGTCGGGAATTTCCAAACTAGGACTGTCCATTTGTTAAGACTTGTTCAATTGGAGCATTTTGCTATCATCGAAAGCGGTCGTGCTCGAGAACCGAGGAGCGTTCTGTCGCGGCAAGTGAAAACGACGTGAAAGGGCGATCTTAAATTCTAGGGGAAATGGTTTTGCCGACAAGGTACTGCGACTCTTTTTATTGGATGGATCCCATCGTGACGCCGTGCACACGGTACCCGCGTGAAACGAAGTCGCTTGATCTAGGAATTTACTGTCTAGGTCGGCCCACTTCAGCCATTGCTTGTGTAAGTCTCGCGCGAGATACCCGTGGCTACGATTTTGGGACACCCCGACCCGGTGGATCCCGGCTCTCGACCACTGTTTTAAGATAATTCGTCCGGAGTGAACGACCCGGCCAAGCTTTTGTCCTCGAGTGGACCACCCAGAGCTATGTGTTTCATTATGAGTGCATATGTTATGAGAAATCGATCGACAATCACCGCGAGCGCACGGTCATGCCATTTTCGTGATGAAAATCTAGCGAATAGCTTTGCAAAGAAGGTAAAGGAACAGTACTAAATGAGGCGGATTGAAGAATGTAGGCTCCTTGTGATTTTTTACGTTCAATTTTCATTTTTCGAGAGGAACTAGAGAGGAGTCGAAGATGAGGATAGCTACTTTCTCTTAGCCGAATCTTTCGTAGGACATCATTGCACGAGTCCTCGCTCCCAAAAGTTTACCCGTCCCTCATTTAGAAGTGCTTTTTCTTTACGCATATCAACCAAACTTTTCTACTTTTGTGGGTTCAATGGATCAAAGAGGGAGATGAATAGATGCTACTAACAAAATACTTAAATATTAAACAATGCCTTCATATAAAGGTCAGACATATTTAATCGGGAAACAAATGAGATATGTAAAGATTTGAAGTTAGAATATTCTCGCTCTAATACGTATGAAATTTTATGGTATCACCGTCAATTATTCTAAAACTTCAAGCTTTAGATTAAAAAAAACTTGTTTAAAATTTAAGTATTATATTAGCTACCATAAGTAATCAATAACAATTCATGATTTCACGCCCGATGACATGTAATGAAAATGAATATGGTCGCGCTTTATGTTCTTGAAGATCGCGTGGTTAAGAGAGAGATCGATTCTGTGCAGCCCCCTCTCTCTCTCTCTGCAATCTCTTAGAGATTGTTCCAAAATCAAATTCCCGGCCCCCGGGAAAATCTGTCGCAATCGAAAAAATCTGTCGCAAACATCTGGCGCCAAAACTTTTTCGAAGCCCCAAAGGCGGCCACGTAAGAAGCATCGCGACAGATGTCATTGGACCACCTGGACCTTTCAGGAAAGGGAAGAGAAAGACCCCTTTGTGGGGCCCATTAGAAGTCACCCATGACGTGGGGGACCAAAACATGTGTCCAATTTCAACAACCTCGGCCCTTGCATTCATTCTTCAGATTTCATTTCACTTGCTACTCAACACGAGACATGTGAGGCAAATTATAAGGCGCGCATGACCATTTTTTTATATTTTAACTTTTTTTTTCATTTATCAGTTTCGATATTTAAATTTGAAATAAAAATTTATTTAATAACGTAATTTTATTTTTTAAAATTTCGAGATAAAATTTTTGCTCATAAATAAGTTTGAAATAAAAACAAGAAGTGGAAATTTTCTACTACTTTAAGTTTTTAAAACGGAAACATCAATAAGAATTCTTCTTTAGCTCACTTTATCTTTCTCGCGTGGGTCTCCTTCTCTTTTGCGTCCCTAATGCCGTTCACTCGCCACGAGTCTCCGATCCTAGCTTCCGATTGCTCTTCATTGTTCGGCATCCGCGGCCGCTAATATTTGTCCGCCAATCGCCTCTATCGCGTCCCTATCGCCGACCATCTTTAGCCATCTGTCGGACCATCTGCTAGTAGCCTATCGCTAGTCTCCAATCTCCGTCCACCAATCACCGCCCAAGACCTAACAGCCTAGCAAGCGTAGAAATTTTATGTTATTATAAAAAAATTTCTATTTTCAATAATAGAAATTTTGTGTCGTTATCAAACATTCTACTCGAAAACTCGTTCGGGGAATAGAAATGAGAAAATATATTTCCGGCCATAAATATAGCCTAAAAAGAGAATCGTTGTCATGTCGCGCCTTTTGTCCAATTCAGCAGTTCCTATTTGAAAAAGGCTTGTTTGGATGATGAATACATTCATTTTCTCACTTAACACAAGAGTTTGAATCGCCGCCCTCGAGTGCTCTCATGTAGGGTGAGCACTTTTAGGGTCGGTTCGGGTTCCATCTCGAATTTAGAACACACCAGTTGAAATTGATTTTCCAATTTTTTGAATTGGAAACTTACCACGTCACCGGTTAAAAAGTTTATTCTAAGATCTACCCAAGTTATACATATATTATTAATTAAACGAATGCAAGAAATCATCATTTTTAATACACACCATTTGTCGTTACAAACCATAACTCATATTTAAACACACGAAAATACAGAATTTTAATAAGTTAAAAGTTTTATTCATGAATATCACCGCAAATGCAAGTTCAAACTAATGGTTCCAAATTACACACTCATCACACGCTCTTAAATACCGTTGGATTACGCGAAGATATAGAACAAAAAAGGCACAAAGACTTGTTCAGGTTCCTAGAACTTGCCCATTGAATCGATTTCACAATTTTTAGAGCTTGGAATTTACCGTGTATATTCCGAAACTTGGAACTGGATTCTCGAAGTTCCTGATTCTTCCCTTGAACCATGCTCATCCACATTCTCTTAACGCTGCACTCACAATTGATGCAATCTTTTAACGCGAGAGCTCACCCCTGCGTGGATGAAACGATAGAGATGCCATGCCCTATAAGTTTCTTGTGAGCTCTCAAAGGGTGACGAACGAACAACTGATTAACAAAAGAAAGTGCGCTGGAACGCGAATTAAAATATCGTCTGAACTACGAGGTTCAATCGAGTCAAGCTTTCCATACCGCCTTTCAAGCCTCCCGTCTTGACAACCAACCAATTTTGGCCTAACGAAGAAGGGGTCACTTGCCTTTCCACGAGGTCACGTGTTCGATCCACGTCGTAAGTGAACCTCTGAACGAATCACATTGCTTTGCATAGTCATGCATATCTGACGTGGAGATATTTTTCGGCTGCTAGTATCTCAATGGGATTGCAGTGATTGAACACATTGATTAGGGGCGAGCATGGCTGGGTGGGTAGGGTCCAGGCCTAGACCCTGAAACCGACCCCCTATTATAATCAATTCTTAGTTTTTTGGAACTTAGAACCGACCATGTTTGTCTTGGAATCCGTTTTGGAATCAACAATATTTTTTCAGTTTGGTTCTAGGGTCTACCCAGAGACCTATTTTTCTTTTGTTTCTTTTTCGATTTTATTTTTTCCATCAAAATAATTTGAGTATCGATGAACTCACCTCACTCTAGATAGTTGCGTCGGTGTCGTGAGATGCACAAGGTTGCGTCGGTGTCGATTGAGATGCACAAGAGAGACGACAACTAGAGGCTATGGTGGCGAGTTTGGCAACAACGAGACAAAAGGCGACAATGAGCCGTGTTGTGTCTTTGCGGCGTCGACGTTGGTGACAACGAGAGGCGAGCCGATGATGGCGACAATGAGAGAGAGAGAGAGAGAGAGAGAGAGAGAAGCACGACGAGATAAACACGAAACAAAAGAAGGGAGGCAAGGCTCACAAGTGAGGCTAGGATTTCTTTTTTTAAAAGAGCAACTAAAAATCGATTCTAAAACCGGTCCGAGTAGGTCTTTACCTAGAATCGAGAACCGCATCGGTTTCAATCGGTTCCCAAAAAGTGGAACCGGTTCCCGGATCAATTTGAACAGAACCGATTCCCGACCCTATTTTTAGGGTGGTTTCATCCAGGTTCCAGGATAAACTTGGTCCGATTGCATATCCCTAACATTGATCCCCAATCCCGAATTGTCGGTTGATGGTACGAAGTAATTAAAGCACAAATCAAACATTCTACAGAGGTATGTTTGAGACCTTTACTTTAAGGCGACGAGGAAGACGCTAGTTTTTAGTCACCTTGTCCTATCCTTTCATTCTGGTAAAAAGAAAGACTTAATGAGTAAGAAGAATGTGAAAGGGAAATTTGCATATCAAAGATTCAAAAAGAGAACAAACAACGAGAGGAAAGGAAAGGGGACAAAATCGATGTGCTCTCCACAGCTCCTCCACGTCAAGCAAGTGGGGACCACAAGTTGCCTTCTCCTCGGATCCACCACGGATTCTTCGGACCAACGACCCCGTCCGATCTGGCGGGAACAGCAAGGGCTTCCCGCCAAACCGGTCCCAAAGCAAAAGGACGGATTCAAATGTTTTAAAGGCTGGAGGTGGACGGAGGGGCCGTGATTACTGGGGCCTTTGCTTTCAACTACGAAGCCGAAGCGGACGTCTCTTTTGCAATTGACACGCCGCCGTGCATGGAATCGGAACCGTTGCGTTTTATCTTGGGAGTGTGTAGTAAAAATTCAATATATTCACTTGGATAAAATAGTCAAGAGAGAACCCAAGCCAAACCAATTTAATTAGGCTCGTATTCACTCAAAAGTTTAAGTTAATGAGTTATTAGCCAATTACATCACGACAGCTTATTCGATGCGATCTTCTCTAACACAACTTATGCGTGCATCTTATCAACTCAGAGAATACGAACAAAGATGACAAGTATGCACTAACATACACCACATGTTCTCTATCCATGTTTGTTAAGTCAACCCCTTACCCATATTTAAAACAAGGATGACAAAGTATATGTAGATTTGTCAAAATGGGTCTACAACCCATATTTGATGGTGTGGGCCATAAATGGTTCACCTTAAATTCAAAAAACAAGCTTAGCTGGGTTATAATTGGGTCGATTATCAAGTTAATGGATCTTAAATGAGTTTTAAGACCACAAGCAGATTCAAATTCGTGACCTAACATCCAGGAATGTTAGCTCGTACTACTAGCCATCATCAAGACAAGATCGTGGTATTGTCGACATAGGCCTACCGTGCTCGTAAAGCGACAATAGAGAATCGGAGATCGATAATGAAAATGTGGAAATAAAAAAAAAAAGTGCAACGATTTTGCATGTCATAAGAAATCCAAGGGCATGTTCGCTTTTGCTTTGTTAATTTTTTTAAATTATTTTCCCTCAAGAATTTAATGACTAATTTAAAGTTTAAAAACTTCCGAAGAAATGTTTAAGTGGTTCATACCCACAAATTAATGGACACTTTCAGTTTCATCCGCGATCGGACCGCCCTTCTTCCATCCAGCTTCCAGCGCCCCTTTGGGTCGTGTCCCCGACCAATTAAATGCGACCCATGGGAGCTCGAGGGAAGTGACCTTTCTACCCTCGCCCGGCCCGCACGAATCGCGCGGGCTGACCCGAGTTTAGCAAATAGAAATTTTAGACCGGCAATTTACAAAAAAAAAAATCGAGCATCAAGCGACTGCGGCGGAATAAAGATCATCGCGGGGATTTCGTGTAAAGAGTCATCAAAGATTGATTAATGACGTCATTAATGCTGACTGAGAAATACAGAGCGAACCGACCCCCGGACGGTGGGGGCGGAAGAAAGGGGCCTGTCCCGTTAGGGGAGAGAGAGAGAGAGAGAGAGCGTCGTCACGTGCGGACGTCACGATTCGTCCACGTCGGCTCGATTCAAGACTTGATCAACAAGCCACACCCACTCCAGCGGGTCCCGCTGGGAAGCACGTGGGTGAAATCCCTCCCGTCAGATCAAGAATCCCACTCCCCCTCCATGCCTCGGCATGGAATCATCCTTACCTCTCTATCGGAGCGATCAAAGCCAGACGTCATACTGATCTCTAAAGCTTCGGCGAAAAAGTTATTTTTTTTACCAAAAAAACATCGTTTATATTATTTAAAATAATTAATATAATAAAAAATACAGTTATTATCGATAATAATTTAATGAAAAGATTTGCATTCGACTATCTTCCCAGGCGATAAAAATCACCTTTTTTTCAGAAAAAATATTTTTTCTAAATTATTCATTTTTTTAATCAAACTAAGCCTAAAATATTAAAATGCCCGATCACTAATCGTTCGCTTTTAACACATGCAAGTATTGACACGTGAGATCACAATAATATATAGCTGTTAGATCGATAATTTTGAGCTGCTCTTCATAATTCAATCGATCGTCATTTCGTGATCTTCCCACTAGCGTCGCCGGCAAAACGTCTTACCTCCGATGTAAAGTAGCCTGGCTCGACTTTCCCCCTCGCGAAGAAAGTTTCGTAGAAATAACTTTTTCAAAAATGATTTCCCGTTGAGGGAATATTTCTAGAATAAAATTGTTTTTTTTTTCCCAGCTGGAAAATGGGCCCACGGTATAAACTTCACCCTTAAAATACTTTTTCGCTAACCATGGTGGATTCGCCCAACTTCTATTGAGTCGAGACCACGCAAAGGGCCCACCCGCGATAGCACCCAGGTGGCGTCTGTGCTGGACATTCGAACCGCCAATGAGAGAACCCCCGCACCGACACGTGGCAGTATAGACGGTTGACCTAACGACCCCGCCCGGTCCGCCCTCGTGTTTGAATCTCGCAAGAGGGAATTCCAAGCGGGTCAGCCCGGGCACTCTCTCTCTCTCTCTCTAGAGTTTACGCCTTTTTGCGTGGGAGCGTTTTTCTTTCTCCTTTTCCTTTTTTTTTTTTCGGCTGATAAAAACCGAAAGGGAAAGGGTAAATCATGAAAGAATTTTATAAAAAAGATAAATAAATATATATGTATAAATCTGGCTCGAGAGAGGGACCGAGTTAAGTTAAGACCGAGGCATGCCTTTTGCGCTTTCAAACCAGAGGGAGAGAGAGAAGGTAGAGAGAGTGAGAGAGGAGGCGGATTGGTGAAGCGAAGCTTTGTTTTCATGGCGATTCGACCCAAGGCATAAGCGCGGATCGACCGGGGAAGAAGCTGGAGCGCCCCTGGCATTTGGCGTCGCTTGGTCGACTCGATCGGAGCGTTTAGCCTTTGCGTTCGGGATTTGCCTTTTCGTCGTCGTCGTCGTCGTCGAGTCGCTCGTCGTTTCTGCGGACGATCTGTTGGGAGGTTGCTTGTTGCGGAGGTCCTGCAGAGGCTAAGGCGAAGGCTGCTGTGGCTAGCTTTCTATGCGATGGAGTGGCCTGTCCTGGACGAGTATGAGAAGCTCGTCTTTCGGATGAATACTCCGAGGTTGGGTTTCTTCCCCCCTCCTCTTCGTTTCCGCAAGTTTGAAAGCTGCATCCTGATTTTCGTGCCTAATTTCTCTCTCTCTCAAGCACGAAGGCTCCGTTTCTCTTGCTTTCTGTGCTTTGATGACTCTTGTTTCGTTCTTCTGTTTATCTGGTCGTAATTTCCGATCCTACTTGTTTCCGCTGAAAATTTCTCAGTTCCGTCGCCTTCCTTTTCGTTTCTAATTTCTACTGCTCGGGTTCTTCTCTTCTGGACAAGGATTTCGCTTCTGTTTTTTTGCTGGCAATTTTATTTTCTTCGCCGTAATTTTGTGGATTTCGCTTCCTCTTGCTTTCTCGATTTAACCTTGTTCTTTTCGTCTGTTTTGTATGGATGATTTCCTGATTTGGCCATTATGATCTCGAGAATGGCTTTTTGTGCCATTTTCTCACATTGTAATCCACATTTTCCTTTCTTGCTTTGATTTCCTGGCACTCGCTGCAGATTTAAGCTGACCTTCATACTTCTTTCCTTTGTTTATTTGTCCTATTTGTTCCAGATTTGAGCTCATCTTTGGGATTGATATCTTCTCCCATTTGGAAACTCTCTAACATCACAAAATCTTCGCAATAATTTGTGATTCTCCATGTCTTAAATTACTTGCAGAATCAAAACATCACCCTTCATTAAATATGTTTGATATTTCCCCTTTTTCCGTTTCTCTTTTTATTTTTCAGAAATAGATTTTTCGGCGACGTGCTCCTCCGTGTCGAATTTGAAGTTCTCAAAAGCAATTTTCCATGAATTGACCTTTCGCATGTTTTTTTCCTCACAGGGTCGTGATCGATAATGGCGTTTGTGCCAGCGCCACTATTGTTAAGGTATGCTTCCACGAAACCATTGAGGGAAAAGGGGCTTTGTACAAAATAGACCAGTCCATAAATGATCAAATGCCTCTCTGCTTATTTGTTCTCCCTCTTCGTTGGCTTGAAAACATAAATTGACCGTGGGTCACGTTTTGCTGGGTCATTCAGGTTGATAGTGCCAGAAAACATGGAATTCTATTAGAGGCTGTTCAGGTCTTCACGGATCTGAACCTTTCGATCAAGAAGGCTTACATTTCCTGTGATGGAAGATGGTTCATGGATGGTGTGTTAAGCTTGCCTTTTTTCTTCCTTTCTTTACAATAGTTCCTTATTTTCGGGAGTTGTTTCTTGCTAATGTGCGCCTCAAAGCGTGTGTACTTTGGCTGGTTTTTCCTCGCTCGATGCGTCATGAGAAACTTCTCTGACCCTTCTTGCCTTGGATTTTCTGTGTGCTACAGTTTTCCATGTGACCGATGAAAACGGAAACAAATTAACCGACCAAAACGAAATTAGCTACATAGAGCAGGTGATTTACTATTATTTTTTTGATAATTAATTGTAGTTTAAGAAGTTTATGTTGCTTCTCGATTAATTGTGGTAATTGATGTTTCTCGAGCTTGTCTTGCAAGTTAATTATTTTCTTCGAACGTTTCAGTCACTTGGCACCATCTACCATAGAAGGGCCAATGATTACAGAGGACTGACGGCACTCGAGCTGACTGGAACTGACCGTGTTGGTCTGCTATCGGAGGTTTTTGCGGTTCTCGCGGACTTGCAGTGTAATGTTGTAGAAGCAAAGGTGTGGACTCACAATGGAAGGATAGCTTCGCTAATTTACATGAAAGACTGTAATTCCGGTTCCCCCATCGAGGACTCTCAGCACATAGATAGGATTGAGGCAAGATTAAAGCATGTTCTGAAAGGAGATAATGACATTAGAAGCGCAAAAACGATGGTATCAATGGCAGTGACGCACACTGAGAGAAGATTGCATCAAATGATGTTTGCAGATCGTGATTATGACAGGAAGCCAATCTTGCAGCTCAGTGCTGATTCTCCGATTGTAACTGTACAGAATTGGACAGAAAGGGGTTACTCTGTAGTGAACGTTCAGTGTAAAGATAGGACTAAGCTTTTGTTTGATGTCGTATGCACCCTGACGGACATGGAGTATGTCGTCTTCCATGCGACTGTGAATACTACAGGAGACAAGGCACATCTGGTTGGTTCATGATTGTCAATTCTCTGAAGTAATTTCATCGAAATTATGATTATGGGTAGGTTAATTAACTTGGGTTTCATTCATTTGGTTTTTCAGGAATTTTACATTAGGCACATGGATGGAACCCCAATTAGTTCCGAACCTGAAAGGCAGCGGGTAGTTCAATGTCTGCAAGCGTCGGTCGAGAGAAGAGCCTCGAAGGTATAGTTCTTATTTCTCTCGTTTGCCTATCACATCAAGTTTTTCAGCACTACCACATCAGTCGTCTAATGAGTGTTGTACTTATGCTTGATTGTGTTGCAGGGGGTCAGATTAGAGTTATGTACAGCGGATAGGGTGGGTCTCTTGGCCGAGGTGACGCGAACGTTCCGAGAAAACGGCCTCAACGTCACGAGGGCAGAAATATCCACGACGATGGATACGGTGCTCAACATCTTCTACGTGACCGATGCGCTGGGAAACCCTGCGGATTCTAAGATCATAGAAGCAGTGAGGCACGGAATCGGGTTTACCAATTTGCAAGTCAAGGAACTGCCGTTGCTACACGACGAGAAGGCAGAGCAGGAAGAGGAAGCAGTTGGGGCAGCTGGGGCTGTTCTGTTATCGCTTGGAAGCCTGGTGAGAAGGAATCTGTACCATTTAGGTTTGATCCGGTCATATTCTTGAAGGGAGGAAACAGGGCATAAAGGGCGAATTTGGTGGGGGAGAGGAGTTTGTCCACTTTGATTTGGAGGGGCATATTCTTTGCTTCTGAACTTGGGGGAAGTTGGGAGTTGGGACATATACAGTGTAAATAGGTGGGGAGGTGGAATTTGGTGATATAGTATAGTCGTTAGTTAAGAGTTGGGTGGGTTGGTTTGAGTTGACAGAGGGCCCACCGTTATGTACAGTCGACCGGGACGGACAGCTCCACCATTTTCAGGACACCATGGCTTTTTTAATTTGAATTCCTTGAGGAGGGGAGCCAAAAGGGTGGAGGGCTTGTCCCTTTGTAAATAGCTGGTAATTGCTGGCAGGAAGGGTTGTTAGATGCCAGAATTATTCGGTACAGTCCATAGTTTGTACAGTTTCCCACAACAACAGCTTAGTATTATTGAGTTGACCGCCCCCCCCTCCCCTCTCTCTCTCTCTCTCTCTCTCTCATACTGTGATTATTTATTACCGGTATTTAAGGAGATTTCCGAAATGTACGATGTCTTGGCGGAGAAGGAAAGGGAAAAGTCCTCTGCCGTTTCCGCCTTGCGTTATTTAGTTGGCAGTGCGCTTAGACCTTGGTGTGAACACGAGAATGCGAGACGTGGCGCGAACGAGGCCCACCCCCTCCTCCCCCACAATGGTGCGGTGGTCCTGGCCTAGGCCAACTAAAATTTAGGGAGCCACTTAGACATTTGGGTCGCCTCGGTTGACCCGTGTCCTTTCGGGGAAAAGCTCGGAAAAGCAAAAATCAGGCAGACCCATGTCTTTTCGGGGAAAGGCTCGGAAAAGCAAAAATCGTCTTTAGACTCTCTTTTTTTTTCTTTACCTTCCATTCTACGCTTATTCAAGAGAGAAAAGGGTAGTCTTTGGTTGGCGAGGCACTAACCATTAAGGTTCCCCGCGGTTGTCCGACAGCCTCCGCAGGGAAAGAAGCCCCACCACCGCCACGGTGGCCTCAATTTGAACAAGAGGAAAAAGTATACCTCTTTAAAAGAAGAGACACGGAAACGCAACTTTGAACAACCTTCGGCGCTCGCCATTCGCCTCCCATCCTCGACAAGCCCCGATGCGAACGAAATCGAAGACCTTATGTGTGAAAGAAAGACTTTGACTCTCGACTATCCGATGCCACCTCCGACAGATCTTTCTCAAGTTCCGCAACCAGAAGGGAAAAGGAAAAGTATCCCTTAGAGCCAGTTGTTGGGCATGAACAGGGCCTTGGAACGCGAGTTCTTCGGCTTTCGGTGTCGTCCTGAATTCAAACACACGACCTTGGAAATCCGACTCAATCTAGAAAGTAGAACATGGCCTTTATCTGACTTTTCTCTTGGTGGTGGCTCCCACTTGGATGCTCTTGGAATTAGATTTGGTGGGTAGGGGTGGAGGGAGGGGGTCCGATTTGGAAGAGCAGGTGACCAAGAATCATCTAAGCGATTCAAAAAGCTGACCTTTTCAAAATCTCGTGCTCGATTTCGTTTATTATATCATAAGACATCTGTGCACCGACACACGTGGACTTTTCCCCCCAACCTTTATCTTCTTCTTCTTTTTTTCTTTGGGGGGTGTGGACGGGTTTGGTTGTCGATGCACAAGCATGAACGCATTGTGACACGTCCACCTCCATAGTTCCAAACCCACGTAGATTGGAAAATCAAAGATGAAGAACGTCAAGAACACGACAGGTTATGTAGATCTGGAATTGGGTCCTGGATCCTCCCCCCTTTTAATTATGGTAGATAAAATCTCTGAACCTTTTTACCTACTTGCTTTTTTCCGCAGCAGGATTTGATACGTAAATAAAATAAAATAAAGGACTAATTAAATGGCAAACTGCTGAGAAAATGCATTAGTTGATATTCCCTAAGATTGGAGATCTTTGGAGTTGAAAAATCATTGGGATTTGGCCCTTTTTGAGGTAATCAAGCCATTTCATTCTTTTTAATGTGAACAGAATAGTGAAGTTGTGGATGGTGATCACAGCTTCAATGGATCATTTAATAATTGCCGGTGCTTAGCGGCCCTTTTCGGTGTAGGGCGACCAATCGATGGATTGCTTGAAATATAAAAATTAAGAGTTTTGTTTATGGTTGCCTCAGTCGTTAAAAATATATATATATATATATATATAATAGAATCATCTTTGTTTGCAGTCCATCGTCTCTCTCGTGTTATGTGTAATCAATCCATTATCTTTTTCCCCTTCAATATGGTTAAAGACTGCCTAAATAGACGGGGACTAGTTTAAAAAAATAAAGCAGAAGAGAGAAATAGAGAATTTCTGTGTATTTCAACGTACCTAGAAAAAGAGTACATAAAGCCTACTTATAGACTTTGTTTTAAGACGAACTAAGATAATAAAATAACGATACGAATGTAACCAATCAAGGATATTGCACTATAAAAAGAGACATATGCATAATCCTGAAATATTATGTGCTGGATCAACTAAACATCATAATATAATATTCCTAACGGGGACTTTTAATCAAGGGAATTGAGTATGGGAGTGGTCAAAAGAGGGAGAAAGGTTTTGAATGGACTGGTTTCTTAGAATATCATACCGTGAGTTCCACCATTAGAATATGTTGGATTTGTGGAAAATCCACCATTTTCGATATATTTTTTAGCAATAATATAATTTGGAAATTGTATAATAGATCTTGGTGATAATTGCAAGAGTATAATCGATCATAGAGATAATTGCCAATTCCATATAATTTATTTAGATATACCATATTGGGGTATATTGATTAGTTCAATTCCTACTGAAGAGATAAAGTATTTAAGGACGCCGGCACACTACATGCCACCAATTTATAAAATCGATTTTTCACCATTAATTCCTTAGTTGAATATATCTCCACTGAGATTTTGACCTTCTCTACGTATTACATCTCTTCCCGTAAACGGATCATTCAAGAGCTTTCACAAATGGTGCATGAATTTCGATTCAATGTGCAATGTGAGTTCTCGAACTTTTAATTTGACTAATATGGTGTATGAATTTTAGCTCAATGAGCAATATCGTCCCCGAATTTTTCATTTGACCAATATGGTATCCGAACTTTTAGAGCATATTCAATTGAATCCCCGAATTATAGGCGGTTGTTCAACGTAGTCATTCCATTAATTTAAATTCAATATTAATTCAAATTTAAGGACGACTTTGAATATTTTCTTGTAGTTCGAGGATGAAGTCGAGCATGTTTCAAAAGTTCGAGAACCACATTAAACAAACTAAAAATTCATGCACCACATTACACATTGAGCTAAAATTCATGGGCCATATCGATCAAATTAAAAGTTCAATGGATAACAATGCACATTACAACAAAATTCAGAAGATCGTTTGTCATTTTCTCTTTCATTTTTTATGGAATTGTCTCTCTCGTGTTATGCGTAATTATTATATTAAGAATCTAAAAAAATTCATTAAATATGAATAACGAATACTCATTTTGTGTCTTCCTATTTTAAAATGGACGGTTTGTATGGAAAATGCAATTTTTTATTTAAAGGCTGTTTTCGACTTGCGGTTAGCAAAAGGCAGAGGACCCGGAAAGGGCAAAGAAGAAAACGACATTGCCCTTCTGCGAGGCAAGGGGCCCTTGGGCTTCTGGCTTCTGCGACCGCGAAAAGCCGCCGAGCGCGGCGGCTAAAACGGGCCGAGCTGAGCTGGCAACTTCCGCGAGCCGTACGGAGGTCACGTGCGTCCCAGCGTGACTCCCCCAACGTTTGGCTCTGCTTTTCATGAACGCCTTGTGATTCATTCGTTTCAAGAGAGGAAGCACATGGGATGGGAGTTCTGAACCAGTTGATTTCGCTTTGCTGGAACCGGTCGTTTGTATCTTTTCTTAATTTCATCTGTCTCGATCAATCCTATTATTCAATGTATGACTGACAGTTATTTTTCGATAGTTATTGTCGCTATGTTACATAAAAAATTAATATGGCCATCCGATTCCTCGTAGCATATCACATGTTATCCAAATGAATTATAATTTTCGGCCGTCACCGGCGGTATATATATCATAATTATAGACGCGTCAGGTCACAGTTATGAAAAAAGCTGAAAATGGACAAAACGGAGCGATAAATCTCCAATAAAATAAGCAACAAATGAGCATTCATGTCTGGCTGCCCTTACAAAATCGTGGAGGAAGGCACTGAATATGTGCAAATAACTCCATCCTAACGGCGACAATCCTCATAAGTCGTAAGTATCGTAATTAATTTATGATATGAGATTTCATGGAATTATTAGTTATTTTAAAAGCTAAATCTGTTAAATGAATGCGTAATTTATTATTTAAAAAAGTCATTGCATGACTTGGAGGGAGGGAGGGGACATCCATCGGATCATGAAAAGAAATCTCCTATGCTTGGTTATTTAATTTTTGATCTTAGGTCTCATTTGGCTAACGGGAATGCACTAATGGGGAAGAATAATAGAATTGATCGGAGCAAAAAAAGAAAAGTTAAGGAATAGAAATGGTAATTGATTTTCAAATCATCACGCCTTCCAATCAATTTATGGTGTGTGAAACATTGTGATTGTAATTTACCACTATTACATTCGCAATCAAAGGAATCACGAGATGGACAAAATGGATATGTTGAATATATTGTTATTTACCCCCAACAAAAAAAAAAAACTTACAATAAAGAAGAATATGTTGACGCGTGTGACAATACTTACAGTAGAATTTCTTTTCCTGAGGAGGAATTCATTTGGTAACGCAACTTCCGGAAAAAAAATCCGTTTGGTTACGCAACTTCATTTTTCTACTTCTCGAGCATTAAGTAGTTTTGAATCCACTTTAAGAAATTAAAAAAAAATTACTCCTTTCCGTAAGTTGATTTCTAAAGTAGAATAGTTGCCATGCGTCCGCTTTGCTTCTCGGACAAAATGGTTGGGTATACATAAACAAATCTCGTCGTGCAAGTGGGGCTCAATATCGAGAGCAACCTAGGAAATTTAAATTTTATATCCTTAGCCAAGCAAAAATAAACTAAAGATGTCAAACCCTAGAGAAGGTAAAATGATGTTGTAGAAGGGTTAGCTGGTCCATGTGCTAGCATTGATGACACTCGACTTATTGAATTAGATTCGAGGATTTCTAGCCGATTATACACTCCAAACTAGCACTAATTGCAGAAAGATGCCTATAATTCATCATATTCCCCACCCCATTACTAGAAAATATGCCATCCATCCTCAAGAATCAAAGTGTTAATTAATCGATTTTAATGCGGGAATGATGCCCTCCAGCTAGTTGTTAGCAATTTTTATAGGGGATGTACCCATTTTTCACTCACATAAGTTCATTATTCCTAGCTAAAGCAGGATCATCTCGATATCTGATCACCCTAAGAATAACGCCGACCAAAGGAAGATCCTTCCTTTAGGTCGAGCAACATCTTCCAATTTTGGAGCACTTTGCATTGCAAGATTCGCGCTTCATGTCAAGTGGAAAAGATCCAATTTCCAAGTACGTAATTCGCATATCTCGTGAGAGGCGACCTTCTCGCGGAGCACCTGATGCTAGCGAAATGCATAATCTTTGCAAACCCAATAGGGAGGAAGATCCCACGACGCAAATCGCAAGAGAACATATTCAGAACATGAAAAGCGAACAGCCTCGTAACAAAGTAAGGTTTTCCTTTGGAGAGTTGTATTAAAGCAGTAAACCGGGCGGAATCTTCCCCCCGCCGCGTGTTCACACAACTTTTTTAACTTCCTTCTTAAGCGAAACCCACTTAAAAGAGTATCCGGTAAGTTGAATCTTCCAAATCACTAAGTTCGCTTTGAAGTGTAGATGATCCTCGTGCATCCAACGTCGGAAAAGATCATTTCGTATGTCGCATTAGATTCCTGATAGAAACGCACGTGATTTTGTGTACGGACGAATAATGTAATCTTTCTAGAAGAGAAATATTACGAGCCGACATTCCTGGAGAGACAAGAGGGATCTACCTTGGTAGGTATGTCACCATGCAGGATTGTCTGGTTGAGGATGCAAAATGGTTCATCTCCCCAGCTTTTCACCAAGCATTCATAGATTCCAACGTTCGAGGGAAATTACCAAAAAAGTCCTAAACCTATTGCACTCTATGCCAATTCAATTCCGAACATTTTAATTGTACTAATGTAGTCCTAAATTTTTTGATAATTTATCAATTTAGTCCTAAACCTTTTGAAAATTTATCTATTTAGTCCTAAATAGTAAGTGCAATGACATATTGTCCTTCATGCATCGCATCAGTTCAAAAGGTATGGTCCGATGCCGCTTCTAATACTAGCATTAGGAGATAAGAATAGTCGGATTGCAATATCGATTATAATAATGACTTGTGTACAACGACGAAGCCCAACTTGATTAGATAAAAATACCAACTTTGAAAACTACTTGTGCATGACGACTTTCATGAGAAGATGGCATGTTTTTTGTGCATGCAAAACTTCTCTTGAGTACAAAAAAATTTAATATGGTTCGCATAAGATCCGGTCTACTCTTCTATCCATCACGAAACCAGACCTTGTTGGCATTCGATGCAGCCCTTGGCATCACTTCGAAATTATCAACATATATATGTTCCTTAAAACGACCAAAACGCAAACCAAACCCTGATGTGTCTGCTTTAAAAACTTCTTATCATTTTCATTTGAGTCGACGAGCATGTCTCCACGAAAACCCTAGAAAGGTTTCACTGTTCATCCTTAATGATTTGGACATAAGAACTTCCTTACTTAAACCCTAAAAAAAAAAAAACAACCATATGTGGCCGGAGAGATTAGACCATGATTATAAACAGGCATGATACAATCCATCTAATTATTATTATTATCATTTTTTTTGTTTCAACTCTGCCGAACCCCCACCATTACATTTCCATCTGTTGAGTTGATGTAGACATAATTTTCAAGGCAGAAGATTCCGTGCCACTAGACAGACACAAAAAAAAAAAAAGAAGAAGAATAATAAGAAGAACCTTAGTATTATTCAATGCTGAAAAAAGAATTGAATTGTCGTCATTCGAATCAAAGTTGTACATTATGCTCATCTCGGTATCTCTGTCCCTACCTTGTCTATGATCCCCTCGACATCAGACACATCGTGATAAGACATCATCGGATGTATCAGTTCTAACAACAATCCCATCATTCAATCTCGCTTCCTCCACTTTTAAGGCCAAAATCATGACGACGATGACTAATTTTCTCTTCGTTTAATCTAATGAAGTGAACGTTTGTGTCGAATTTTCTCAAATTTTAAAGGCCAATCAATAGCAGAATGTTATGGTAATATTAGTTTGTTCTGTCCATTTTCACCAAGACTCCTTATTTTTTCTTTTCATTAGAATCGGTTATAATTCTATGAAATTAGATATCTGTGAATCATGCATGGTATAGGTATCGAAAAGTGGGCGCATGAAATCTTACTTTTTATAAGCAAATGTTTAAGGAGAGGAAAAAATTACTGTCCACACGATCGGCAGATCGCAGAAATTGTATCTTGTATCTATGATACTAACGTCCCCACCCTTTCAATCTTTTTACCAATAGAGCTATATGCCTATTGGTGTTGTTTGAGTTGAACCGACACTCTATTTTGCTTTCTTCAAGTCCAAGTCCTCCATTTTCTCAACGAAACAAATGACAACATTTTCTTTTTCTCCTTTTGGTGTTAAGCGACAAGCAAAGCGATAACGACTCAAAATCGGGATTCATGCAAACTTTAGTCGGCCCAAAAACATGGGCTAGAATATATTTTTTGGGCCGCTTTCAGTTGTGTTTCATGGGCCTCTTGTCATCATCTATATTTTTTAGGCCGATTTGATTTTTGGGCCGTTTTAAGTGCACATGTGGAGGCCCAACGAACATGGCCGAGTCATGGCCCAAAGTTGTGAGGGGGAGTGAAAGTACAATTGCGTCGAGTCGAGGCCGTCGAGTTACTGTTACTCGAGTTCGTCTCACACGCAAGTATCCGAGACTAGACACTCAGATTCGAAGTTGATCGAGGTCAATCCATCCGGTATCGACCTCGACTCACCCATAGAATTCACGTAGCTTAACTAATACCTCCCTTCAACCGGTCCCCTCCTTTTCTTTCTTTATGCCCCGAGATATGAAAATCTTTCGCATCGAATAGTGATAATCTCGACGGATGACCGGATATTGGCCCGTCTATGTGCATCGAACAACGCTTCGCCCACAAAGAAAGTAGGCGAGAGCCATTAGGTCTCCCAGAATGGGAGGCGGAAGTGGTGCAAAGCGAGCACACAATCCGATACATTTACCCATTCAATCGATCCTCGCACTATCTTTCGCACGAAAAAATTGTAAATGATAATTGAAATGGATGTGCAACATAAGGTCTCCACCTTATTTTTATTCGAAGGTCAAGTGGGTGCACATTTGATTTGGCAAAAGGCCATTTTCCCTCCTTCAATAACTTAATTGTGGATAACAATCCCAAATATAAGTAAGGTCTGCGGACCGACCATGGAAAAATTATAAAGCTTATTCCATGTCTGCTCTTTTTGTTTCCCTTATAGAGAACTAAGGTAATGCAGAAAGCAAATCATTATAATACCTGGAAGATAATGGACATTGGATTTATCACCATAATAAATAAAATAAAATAAAATAAAATAAGAGAGAATGGTATTTAAATAATCGGTCCCCAAAATTTATATACAAGTTAATGGTCAAGCATCACAGATTAAAAGATTGTAGTGGGAGGCCAAATGGCTCAAAGGCACATGCAATTCACTAACTATGTCTTGGCCTCACGGTCCCTCTCCAAAGAATATACCCTTTTCTAATACTAAGCTCAGTTGAATTAGTAAATGTAAAGCATACACGTGTCTCTTGTCAGCACGAAGTTAAGGTTGTCCTCTGACGTTTACATTGCTCTCGTTGAAATGTTCTTATGCAAGAAAAGATCCTGTTTATCAACTTGGGTCTGGTCGGATTGACATGGAGGGAGCATCAGTAGCCTGTTGATCCACACAACTTGTTTGGAATTTGGCGGATCCATTGTTGAACATCCCGCGCAAACATCGCTCGTAGCTTGTGTGATATCCGGCCTCATTGTCCAACGAGTCTTACCCATGTTATGCAAAAGGCAATTCAATCGTAAATTCTTCATTTTGATCAATTTAGTTTTGAGCCTTTTAACGATTTTTCAATGCAATCATCCCATCCAATTTTTTGACAAGAAATTGTTGACGTGGACAATGGCCGCCCGCTCTACGTGGCACGGCCGATGCTAATGTTGACAAATTTTTTCCATTTGTTAAAATTTTTCGAATTATTTTCTTCTTTTCTTTGTCAACTCGGGTCTCGACGATGGGCGACGATCGATCATAGGCAAGGACCGGCGAGGGTGACCCATGCTTGTGGTTGATTGTTGGCCTCGTCGAGACCGGCCACATGCGAAAAGGAAAAGAAATAAAAGAAAAGGAAAAACAAAAAAAATATCAAAACATTTTTTAGAAAAAAAGCAAATATCATCTATGTCAAGATCGGTAAGCCATGTAGATGATTGGCATTAATTGGATCACCACATCAGCAATTTTTGACTCAAATTGGCAAGAAGGATGATTATATTGGCAAATTATCGAAATATTTAGAACTAAATTGATAAAATTAAAAACTTTAGGAGTGAATTGAGAGCCGTGCAATATATTTAGGATTTTTTTTGGATAATTATACCCCTATACATCACTAATGAAATTTATTTAGCTTAATCGAAAGAGTCCACGAGTCCATAACTTATAAACACCGATGCAGCAAGACAAAGTCACTATTAAAATATACAAGAGAAATAAATATATTTTTATTTGCAATCGTATAACATAAAATAAGTAAAGATTTATGGGTGGAAGCAATTGATTCTTGGCTGGATCCGCAAAACGGGCTTAGTTCAATGCCAGAACATCGTGTGAAAATTTCTTGGAATGATTACTGATCGTTATAAAAGTTTAAGCCATTAAATGAAATCATGATTAATATGCAAATACTATAACACTCTTGATCATGCATATACTAATTTTTTTTTTTAACTTAAGACTAGAGCGTTGATCTATATAACTGAGCAGATAAATAAGGGATGATAAAGACTGTAAATCTTTGTTTGTTTTCCGAAAAATAAATAATTTTAAAAATATTTTTTTTGAAAATAATCGCTTATATTACTTATAAAAATGACTGAACATTGATTAAAATATTTAGATATAAATTATTATCCATGGTGAAAATATTTTTCATTGATTAATTATTTTGAGCGATACAAGTGATTATTTATAGGAAAATATTTTTCAAATTTTTTTTATTTTTCTCGAAATAAACGAAGCCTAATTCAAGAATTCCTACTCTAATACCACGAGAAATTTTGTTGGATCATTACAAACTTTTTTTGGCCAAAATGCTATTAGAAAAGTTGTCGGTGATGCCATAAATTTTCGTAATTGACTTAAAATATCATCCGATGGAAATATTGTTCCAATGTTAGGATTTTATACGCAGCCATAGGCGCTATAGACTTCTTGTGTAACTTAATCCTTCTTTAATCATGTTATAAGCAAGATGGTCCACTTATTTCAATCCCAAAATAATAATTTTTTTTATTTTATTTTTAAAGCCTTTGAATATGACCAAAATAAAAATATGGATTTTGAATTGGACTTTTTCTCTCACAGTTGGAAAGCATCAATAGAATATTTTTTTTTATCTTTTCTCTCTAACTTTTGTGGTCTCTTTGCAGAGCCTGGAGTCAAATTCCACGCCTATAATACTAATGTTTTTACCTTTTAATTCATTTATCAATAGGGCCGCATGCTTATTAACAGCATCAAATATCAAGTTTAATGAGCAAATAGCTTGTCTAATTCCAGTCTTTACGACGACGTCGTCCGTCATTTCCTTTCTTGTTTTCTGGTGCTCTTATGTTATTTTGTTTTTTTTTTTCCCAGCCATCTAAAATTTGACAGGTTAGTTGACCAAGTCAACTTCTTGCCAATGCGAGTTCAAGACAGGACAATCACATTTCTACGGACCCCAATCTTTGCAGTGTGTTTGTCCCCCGGCCCACAAAAAGTAAATAAATAAATAAATAAAACAAATTAAATAATCATAAACATTGCAAATATTTGATTTTTTTTATCTACTTGTTCCTTTTCCATCGATTTTTCAGTTTTATATTTTTTTAAGTGAAGGAGCGAAGTATCACCAAATCAAATATTTTAAAACTCTGTTTGTTTCGAAAAAAATAAATAATTTAAAAAAATATTTTTCTGAAAATAATCGATGTTATCCTTTGAAATGTTCTCACGTCGCCACTAATTTATAATTGAATATTCTCATGAAAATTAATTTTCTCTTCATTTTTTTTTATAGAAAATTTCAAATAAGGGCGTGAAGTGTCTTTATTTTCTCAAATAAAAGTTAAGTAAATCTTATTTTAAATAAGGGCGTGAAGTGCCTCGTTATTTCAAATAAGGGCTTGGCCGAACAAGCACTTTCATCCATTTAATTTTTTGAATTTTCTTTCATATTTTTATTTTTATGTTTTTCTTTTCTTTTTCCTCTCTCCTCCCACGTAATCACCGACTTCGGGCGAGGGTGCCTTGCTTGCAAAGGTGGCCCTCAACCGAGGCCGGATTTGGTGAGAAACACCCTTGCATGTCCAACGGCTACGGACCGAGCATTGATAGCGAGCCGATGGTGACTCGACCTTCGATCATGAGCCAACGGCGGCACACGAGGGAGCACCAACTATAGTTGTCGAAGCCTAGGAATCGGAAGATGTAGGCCGGTACTCGTCGGGAGATCGAAATGGAGATGGAGGGATCGGGGTGGCAAACTCATTGGCGGCCTCCCAGAGCATTAGCCGAGTCACGGCCTTCGACTTGGAAATTGAATGGCCACCAAGGTCTAGGTCGCAATCTCAACAATGAAGGTAGAGGCAAGGCCACGCGTCGGGCGAGGGCCGCACTCGCCGAATTTGGCGTGGCCAACAATGGCTGGGGGAGGGAAAGAGGAAAAAGAAAAAGGAAAGGGAAAGGGAAAAAAAACCAAAAAGTAAAAGAGAAAAATACCCTTCAGCTATGTTCTTTTTTGAGATGATTTAAAGCACTTTAGGTGTTTATTTGAAATAAGGTTCACTTCAGATCTTTATTTAAAATTTTCCATTCTTTCTTATAAGTAATGCAAGTCATCATTTTTGGGGTAAGTACTTTTCCAGATGATTTATTAAATATTGATTAGACCCAAAAAAGGAAAAAAGAAAAATTCACTACTAGCTATTCGACCTCAAAAAAGGAAAAAATTCACTACTAGCGCGAAAAGAAAATCATATATTTACTATTGGATGATTAGGTGGGTGTTTGGATCAACGAGCGAACGTTTAACTTGTGTTTTACACTAACACGGATTCAATAAAAGTCTAATTATCATTTGCTTGTTTGCATTATGCATTTCTTACCGGACCGGGGAAAAGGAGATTGCTTTGCTTTAGCGACCTTCCTTTTTCCCTTTCTAGATAAACATTATCTCTCTTTCTCTCTCTCTCTCTCTCTCTCTTCCTTCCCCTCCCAACTAATTTTTTTTTTATAGTTGGTAAACAATTACGATCATAATTACTTTTAGTATTAAATATTGATTAGCTTCGCTCTCCCACCTTCCCCAGCATGATCTTATTTTAAAAGAATTATTATGTCGCTAACCACTTTCGGTCCTATTTTTAAATTGGTTTTTTTTTCCCCATATCATTCAAACCAAAACGCACATATCAATGCTGTAATACTAAATTCATTTCACTCCAATTGTTAATAAATTCAATGATTCCGGCCGTTTCATTACATATATATATATATATTATATATATATATATATATTTTGGTCTTCTTTCCTTTAGCGAAAAATAATGTTTTTTTTTTTTTGGCGTCTTAGGAAAGTTAGGAGGCGCATTAGCCAATCAAGAAAACCGAGTTGCCTTTTTCCATGTCTCTGCATTTTCTTTTCCCTTTGAAATCACCCAACAACATAAGGCACCCCACAAAAGTTCGAAGAGCAAAGATTTTATCAAATCTGTCTTCAAGATCCTGCTGTATAGCCCTCCTCCACTGTTCGAAATACATTTGAAATTTCTGCTCTCTTTTTCATCCCTGGGAATACAGATCCCCCTAAAATTTGAGCTTTGTCCGAGCTGACTTGCCTCTCTGTGATCACGAAGCTTTCTACTCATTCTCACTGTGAAAAATTTCTATCTCTTTCGCCTGTACAAGACTCTCACTGGTTCAAAGTTTCGATTTTTCGGTCCCTTTGTTTTCTGTATTTTGGAGTTTTAATTGGTCTTCCTTCTGGGGCACGTTTTCTCTTTGTCCGAGTTCAGAGCTGCTTGGGAAATTTGCAGTGTAAAAGGAAAATGGGTTTTTGATGTCTAGCTCGTAGAAATTCGATTTTGTTTCTCTTTTTTTTAAATCTTTCAGTTATGGAGGGAAGAGATGGTGTGAGCGCTAGTAGTGGAGGTGTTACAGTGGTGGGATCAGACGCTCCATCGGACTACCATGTCGCTCCAAGAACCGAGAACCCCACCCAGACACCCGGATCGGCGCCACCCCCGGCGGCGGTGGCTCCACCGCCTCCGGCCGCCGCGGGGATTCTGGTGAAGAAGAAGAGGGGCCGGCCGAGAAAGTATGGGCCTGATGGGTCGGTAGGGGCGGCGCTGTCGCCAAGGCCGATATCGTCGGCGGCACCGCGGCCACCAGTGATTGACTTCTCCACCCCGAAGCGCGGCAAAGTAAGACCGGCCGGGTCGGTCAGCAAGCCCAAGTTTGAAGTGGAGAATCTTGGTAAATGCCCAGAAATGCGGACTCTTGTTGCATGCTTTTCTTGTTGATTGTGATTTTGAGCCTGGGCTGAAGTGGCAACTTGATGGTTTTCCTTTTTGGTTTAATGTTCTGTACTTCCATGCTAAGTGTTTCCAAGTGACTAGTAGTGAAAACATTTTTGTGTGTCAGCTTCAAGTTTAGAGGTATTTTTGCTGTAGAACTGGGACCGGGGATTGCTTAGCTGTGGAGATTTTAATGGCCGTGGTTTTTCAGCAAGAACGATGAGTAAATTTTTTTTCCTTATTTTTTTTTCCCGTTTTTATGAGTTGGGTTGATACTGAAATGCGGAGATTTTTTAGCTTTTGAAGAGTGGGGAAAGAATCTGGACGTGCAGTTGTTTGGCTATCTGAAGCTATTATGCTGTAATGTTCTTCTTGTTGATCTCAAGTAAAGTGGTAAGAATTGCTGATGTTCTTGCTCTCAGGTCTGCCAGGATTTTTAGGTCGAATCTCTCTTTTCTTAATTGACCACATTGGAAAGAGTGCAAGGCTTTTTAAGACTCTTTTTCACGTTTGTGAAGGCTTTCTCTGTTCCTTGTACCACAGAATATCGAAGTTGTTTTATGAGTCGATTATGGTTGATTGCATCAGAACTTGCTTTTGCAGGTGAATGGGTCGCATGCTCTGTGGGTACCAATTTTACTCCCCACATTATCACCGTTAATACGGGAGAGGTATGCAATAGATAATTGTAGGAATTTGATTTCTCTAGTATGATTATTGAGTTTTTTCTTTAGGGAAAAAAGAATGTGATTATGCCAAGATTTATGAACTTATATCATCTACTGTTACTATAAAAGAGGAACTTAGTCTCTAATTCTGTGCCATGAGCCTCACCGTTAATATGATTGAGATTGAATTAGTTTATTCCGATGGCTCCAATAGCTAGGATTTATTTAGTTCGGACTTGGTTGATAAAACATCAAGCTACTGAAGTTAGTTCTGATGTCGTTTTGGATGATGGAATCGAGACTATTTATTGGACATGCCCTTAATTTGGAGGTCTGGAGACTGTTTACAGTTTTATCAAGTAGTTCATGATGATGGTATTAAAGAGCAAATTGCACGTCTTAAAAAAAGATCGTTCCATCCATTAAGTACGTCATCCTCCTTATTTCTTCATGAAAGAATAAGTCAAACCACATCCTATCAAATATCTGAGCTAGGCTACTTTGTTAAATGCCAATATACTCTGATTAGCTGATATTCTCCTCGGTCATGTCACTTCATTTATCATACCCTTCATTTGACTGTTATTTCAAGTAGAAGACTGAATTTTGAGTATCTCTTATTTGGCTTAGGATGTCATGATGAAAGTCATTTCCTTTTCTCAACAAGGACCTAGAGCCATATGCATTCTCTCTGCGAACGGCGTGATCTCAAGCGTTACACTTCGTCAACCTGATTCCTCCGGCGGTACCTTGACATACGAGGTGATCCATTTCTGGTTCATTCTTCTTCTTTCCAGTTTGAAAAAGATTATTTATGAATGGCTCACTTCAAATCAATGGATGGCCCAGGTGCAGTAGTTATTATTAGATTGCAAATACTGTGCCAGCTTTTAAACAAATCTCCATTATCCATTGGAAAAATTCATTTTTCATGTTTGTTCCTGCACTTTTCCATTTTATAGTTTTAGTCCCTCAGTTTTCCTGGTCCACTTTTGCTCCAGGGTCGTTTCGAGATATTATCCTTATCCGGATCATTCATGCCCAGTGACACTGGAGGAAGGAGAAGCAGATCTGGCGGGATAAGCGTCTCATTAGTGAGCCCAGACGGACGTGTTGTGGGTGGCGGCATTGCTGGATTGCTAGTGGCAGCAAGTCCTGTCCAGGTATTTTCGACATTTACATGTTCCTGGCGCTGTCGGTAAGAGGATGGAAGTGTTGTTCTGTCATTTTAAGTGCTTTCATGGGTGATTCTTGGGCTGAAAATTCTACTTCCATATTTGATTCTTTCCGCGTGCTTATCATTTAGAGATCTCTTACAATGTTCTCTTGGAAGTGCTCCTGAGAAATTTTTATATGTTTCTGAAAATTGGAAAACCGTGAAACCTTACTAATGAAGTGTTAATAGCCACATGATGTTTCTGGCTGTTCTGACTATCTCTTAGTCAGAGTGTTAATCTGACACTAAAGGAAACAAATGCTCAACTGTTGATACTAGTTCTCAGTCTACACTATTATACCTTATGATAAATTTTAGCATGGAGTTATAATCTCTTTAAATATGTCTATAAGTGAAGTCATATTCATCCTCACGCACATCTTTTAAAAATAATTCTCTGGGAGCAAATTTTGACAGAGCATGTGTTGTTTCTGCAAAACCAGGTTATGGTGGGCAGTTTTCTCGCGGGGAGATCAGCACGAGCAAAAGACGAAGAACCCAAAACATGACATTCTATCAACAACAAACCAATCTGGGATTATTCCGATGCCTCTCTCGGACCCTAGCATAATTCTCTCGACAAGTCCATCCTATCGAGGAGATAACTGGTCATCGCTTCCATCAGATTCAAGAAGCAAGACGACTGACATCAACGTGTCCGTGCCCTGAGGAATGTCATGTAGTTTTCATGAGTGACCACGTGATAATCATGGGACTCATGTTCCTAGATTGCATTTTTTTTTTTTTGCAATTTAGTGTAGACATACATTTACATAGTCCTGTGCCGCTAGATCCACTGTTGCTCATTACCAGATTGTATTTCTGCTTAGCGAGAAAGCTGCCTGGTGTTGTCGCTTTTTCATGTAAACCATACAATATAATAGTTGTTGCCTAGAGTTATTTTCCGACTGCTGCAAGTTTCGCAGTGAGTTAAATGCTTCTTTTCTGTATCATCTTCGTCAAATAATTTCAATGTTATGTCTTGTTGATGGATCTACAATTTCCTTTCCTGTTAGCTGAAAAAACTACATTTGTGAAGTTTTCTTATGACCCCTTTTGCCTTCTCAGCTTTCTCTTGGTATACATCTGCAAAAAATTATTGGATTGCTGTCTCTTTCTGGTTCATGTTGATGCTGTCTGATCGTTCTTTGGGGAGGAAATGAACCACTTTGGTCAAGTCAAATCACCATCCATTGAGCATCAGAGAGAGACAAAGAGCAATTGAATAATACCAGTGCTTGGATTTTAGCTGTTGCAACTAACCAAGGTTGTCAATTCTTTCATCCAGGTTTGTTTTCAAGATTTTAGCTGGTCTCCTGCATATCTAAAGTCAATGATAGAGACCATTTACACGATATGTTAGGCTTTCACATCTTTGCCTCGAGTTAGTCTCTAAACCAAACTGAGAAAGCGGGGCGGCACCCCGCGCAGAAGCTCTGAAATCTTTCCGAATGCATCTGACAAATATTATTTAGAAGTCGGCGTAGAAACCGTACGGAAATGCCACAAGAATTTTGAGTCTTATTTTTCACGGAAAAAGGAGGGAAATGAGAGAAATTTTGTGTCTTGTGTGCATTGCAAGGAACAAGAATGAGTCTGCTTAATTGTCGCCTGATCATCAGGATTATGTTCTTAACTCGTTGTATTATGGATTTTTAATTTGCAAGATTTTGAAACAATGAAGTGCTGAGCACTTACCGAGTAACCTTTCCTTACAAGATTTTCATTACTTGAGAAGGTGGACTTCCTCGATTTTTCAATTGTTTGAACGATTGAAGCTCCATCTCTACACGGACACTATATTGAAAGTTTCTAAGTAAACCCATTTGTTATTGAGTGAGTCAGATTGTCCTTGACAAAGCTATAAAAAGAGACGGTTCTCTCGGGCAAAATCATGCGTTAAAAGTACTTTGAATTGCCGGCAAAACTAAGCATTTACTTGCCAGGGCATGAAGTTTGTCTCGGTTCCTATACTTGCATCCGCGGTGATCTTTGTCGCCCTTCTTCTTCTCACCTCCCCGACAACTTCAAAACATGAACGTACCGATCTTGTTGATCTGTCTTCGAGTCCTCTTTTCATGTTCTTGGCGTTGAATTTCATTGTTCTTGCCATACTCCTCGGTAGCCCCAACCTGACCGATCATGAAGTAGGAAGGCGTTTCTCTTTTTCCTTCAATGAGGAAGTCAGGGTGGATGATGTTGATGCGGACGAAAATGAGCTTCACGTTGATGAAGGCAAAGATGAAGATGGTGGTCATTCGAATGACGGCGTCACTTCTGATGGTTACGAGGAGGATGATGATGACAGCGGAAGCGATGGTGAGATCGGATGGTGTAATGATGAAGATGGCGATGAAGCTTCCGGAAAGGACGAAGATGGGGATAACAATTTAGAGAAGAGAAGCGAAGACTTCATTGCTAGGGTCATCAAAGGATGGTGGGAAGAGAGGGTGAGAGAAGATTGAGATCAAGCACAAGGTCAATGTATCAAAATTCTATGATTCTTACTTGCAACACATTCTTAATTATTGTAAGGTCAAATAGCATGCCATGGCTTGAAGTACGATGCTTCAAGTTTTTCTTCATTACATGAGAGATTTTCCAGCCCAACAGAATCAACGAAAAGTCCTCACTTTGGAATCATTTGTTTATTTTGTTTGATATCAGAAAAAGCACAGATAAGGTGCCAAGAAGATCTACATATACACTAGAAAAATTAAAGTGTATGGAGATGGTTTCATCTCCATGAGAAGCCTTCTTATTGAAGAAAGAATTGCAGAGACCATCTCATCAAAATAATATCAAGCACCGGGCTCAATCTTAAATCAACCAAAAGCAGGCATTTCCAAGAAGCATTTTTGAAGGTCACAAATCCAACAGACAAGAGCTTACTAGCAAGCTTTGCCAAATCTGCTGTCCAAGCACAGCTCCATTGAGCATTCTTGGAGCATTGGCCTTGATATGTAGGGACCATACAATCCATCAAACCATATTCAAGCGGCTCTTGAGCATTGAAGCGCTTTGCCAAAGTCAGCATAAATCTGCATAGAATAGCAAAACTCTCTAAGACACCGAATCCTCACATGGCTAAAGCAAACACTACAAATGCAAGCTTGTGATAAACAATGTAACGAGGGCTTCGTCCAGAAAATTCACCTTCTCAGCAGGTTAACCAGTCTCTAGGCCAATTCATTGAATAATAGCTCATTTGCTTTCTCATTAATATCATCAGCCTGAAAAACATTACCAATTACCCATTATCAAGTGATAACTTTAAAACGAGTGGAAGAGATTCAATAATTTGACGGAATATAATATATCTAACCACAAGTATCTTGAGAGGGAGATTGCAAAATAATTGCGTTTATGCAGCAATAACTGTATAGAATAAAGGAGTAAAAAGGGAGGGATCTCCATGTCACTCTTTGGTTCAGGCGAACCATCCACCAAAGAATTTTTATGACGCATTGCAATAAAAAGATTCGACGTCAATAAAGAATTCTACCCACGCTAATCATTGAGATGCATTCAAATCAACGGCCCACACAAACCAAACCCATAAGAGGAAACCGAAAATTCGTTATACATCAACCTTTGGCATAATGCATTATTTATTCAGGGCAAGAAATGGACTGGAGCTACCTGGAATCTGAGAATCTCTTTTTTGCTTGGAATCTGATAACTGTCAAAAGTACATGATTTCAGAACCCAATTTAACACTGAAGGACATTCAAAACCAAAATCGTGCTTCATCTGATGGAGCAACAATGAACCCAAAAGTTGCTGCTGCAACCATTTGAGAATGAGCAAGTGCATGAGCAGCATTAAGCCCTAAAAAGAAACAAACTTCACATGTGAAATTAGCATACCTAATTGCGTCAGCGTTCTGATGGGCATAGTAGTAAGCTGCTTGATCCTTCAGTACTTTCAAGACGTGGAATCTATTTCTCATAAGCTTCTTAAGAATGCAATGCCAAAGTCTATTAGGATGACCCTTAAGTATTTTCTATAGACAAGGCATGAGAGCCCCGTGACTCCATGCTGATAATTCACATCTAATCCTTGTACTAGACTTGCACTAAAGTCAGAGTCAAAACTCAAGCTTGGTTTGCTTAAGCTGACTTAGATTGGCCCCGACTTGAACAATTCACAAACAAATCAAGTCGTCATAAACGCCCGACATCTGAGATATGTGAGACTTGGGACAAGAAAGATGGTGAAGACCCAACAGGAGGTGCTATACTTGGAGTCAACAGCCTAAAAGCTTCCAATGAGCAATACTTGAGGTATGGAGGACCTAAGTGGACTCCACCCAACTATAGCCAGGAATTTTGGCTGATGCCTTTTCCTCCACGACCTCCCTCATTTGCTTCGCATCGGTCCACCTCCCAACAGATGCATAAATGTTGGAAAGCAGAGAACGATAACCAGCTCTATCGGGTTCCAATTTAAAGCAATGCCGAGCCGCAATCTCCCCAATCTCTACATTGTTGTGTGACCTGCAAGCAAGAAGCAGGGCTCCCCAAACACCAGCATGGGGCTGCATAGGCATGGTCTTTATTAGATTATATGCATCTTCTAAATGCCCAGCCCTGCCCAGTAGATCAACCATTATTCCATAATGGTCGGCAGCAGGCACAAGACCATAGTTTTTCATGGAGTTGAAGGATCTGTATCCCTCTTCAACCAAACCAGTGTGGCTATAGGCAGTTAATAATCCAGTGAAAGTGACTGAATTAGGGCATATGTGGGCATCCACCATCTCTTCAAACAGTTGTATTGCATCAACTGCCTTACCATTTACAGCATATCCTAGAATCATTGATGAATAAGCAACCAAATCCTTCTTCTTTAAGCTGTTGAACAGCTCGTATGCCTTATGGATACTTCCACACTTAGCATACAAGTCAATCAAAGCTGTAGCCAAATGGTCATCCTTCTCGATACCAAGCTTCTCCATCTGCAATTCAATCCATGATCCAAACTTCAAATCTCCCAGCTGTGAGCAAGCTGATATAATGCTGGAAAAAGTAATCTTATCAGGAACAATTTTCACACCACACTCGATCATGCCATTAAATAATTGAAGGGCTTCTGCGGGTCTGCCATTTTGAGCATAGCACGCTATCATGGCATTATATAGAAGCAGATTCTTCTCGCCGAAATGGTCAAAGAGAAGACGAGCTGACTCGACATCCCCAAATTTTGAGTAGCCACCGATCATCGCAATCCAAGAAACCTCACTTCTTTGGGGCATTGCATCAAAAAGTTCTCGAGCCAAGTCAATGTTCCCGCAATCAACATATCCACTAAGCATAGCATTCCAAGAAGCTGAATTTCTTTCCGGCATCTGCTGAAAGAAAGCCCCTGCCCGCTTCATATCCCCTGCTTTGGCATACCCAGAAATCATCGAGTTCCAAGATATAACATCCTTCTCCGGAATCTCACCAAAAAGTTTTCGTGCCATATCAAGATTTCCTAATCTCAAGTACCCAAACAAAATCGAATTCCAAGAAACAACATTTCTCTTGGGCATTTCATCAAAAACCTTCTGAGCGGTTTGCACAGAACCCAATCTTGAATACAAATCCACAAGCGCTGTTTGCACGTAGACGCAGCCACTGAAGCCATACTTATTAACCTGGGCATGAACCAACCTCCCACCAACAACGTCTTCAATCCTAGCACATGCTCTCAGAGCAGAAGAAACAGCGAACGTACTCGGACACAATCCAAGCGCCTGCATTTCGCCATACGCAGAGCAGGCCTCTCTGAATCGGCCATGCTGAGACAAGAAGCGAATCAAGCAACCCCACGAAAAGGAATCCTGGCTTTGCGCGTGACGAAGGATCGATTTCACATATCGAAGTAACTCGAAAGAGCAAGTTGGAGAATAAACGAGAAGCTGATGTGCCAATAGAGGCTTAAGATGATGAAATTTGTGGACGAGGATGGTGGCGTGAGTTTGTTGAACTTGCCTTAGAGTTAAACGTCGAGTCAACAAGAACTTCAGTTCGGACCCGATCATTCGGTCGTTCTTACAATTCAAACGCTAAAATTGGAAAACCTCTGCTTCTGACGCCAATGCAGAGAACGGAAGTTAATTTACTTTTTCAACAGAACCAAGCATGCCTTCCCTGTCATCTTTTATTTTATTTTTATTTTTTCGTTAATTGTTCATCAAGTCATGTTGGTAAATATAAACATAGTTTCAGTAATACCTCGCATGTATTATTGATTGTCATTCAACATTCATTAAAGTAACTTTTTAAAGAGTCGGGTGACTCTTCATTCATCCTGATTCCGCCGAGCTCTCGGGCGTGTTCATGTTGTCAAAGAAGTGAACAATGAAACATATAGAGCATGGCCGACCAAATCGATCCAGTTGTGTATGAACATAATTCGTCTATCGATCTGTTAAGATGCCTCATCTGAATACATCACCACATTTCCACATGGACACTTATAATGAGCAAACAGCTCATCTTGCTGTAACTTACTTTTGAATTCTGAAACTTTTATGGCCTCATCCCAGTTGGGCCAGAGAACTTGTCGCTGACCTTCGAGCACATCTTCAGTTATGCTCGATCCAACCAAACTCATCCATTTTGTTCGATATTGTGCAAACAACACATTGAACTTTGCTCTACCTCAGGGATGAATGATTCAATTCTTGGCCAAAAAGTTATGATTTCCAGAACATACATTCTCGTTTGAAGTATACACGTGAATCGTGTGTAAAGGGCGGCAAAGATACATAGTCAGCAGCACAGTCCTACAGCCTACGAGGAGGAGGAGGAATCACCGCAACTTTCCTGGAAATCGAAGTTCAAATAAATTAACAGAACACCCTAAAATCCTACAGAGTCCAAACTCCCCAAAAGTTTCCAGCATCCGCAGATCCCTGTAGTGATGTTAAAGCAGTAACCCCCGAGGACCGCCGACACAAGCCCACTCGAAATCAAATAACTTCAGAAAACAAGTGATTTCGCAGTTCAATCATGTTCATTCAGCGCACCCATGATCATCCTAAAGGAACAAACAACGAGTACATTAATTCAATATTATATTAAATAAGGCAACCGTAAGTTCCTTTTGGTAAGAATAAAGTAAATTATTGAAAGGTGGAAGCTCGTGATGATACCAAAATATGGAGAGGAAGAGCAATAAAATCAGATAAGCCAGCTTGAAAAGCCGCTGTTTCTTTTCCCACTTCAGCATGTTGTATATCTCTGTGACATCAACAAGATGCTGCCTTCGCATGTACCTAAAAAGGAAAGGAATAAGATTAGAAGCTATGGCTTGAGTCATACTATAGTATCAAGAGATGTCAACACATATTGAGACATTTAAGTGGCAGTAGACACCATCTTTAAGTTTTTTTTTTTTAATTTATATATTTATAAGAATGCATAGCAAGAGTGAGAAATTTCCAAGCTTGATAATCCTTTCGGCAGCTAAATTGCTCTTCACAACTTCATAGACCTCATACTAATTGGCTTCACGAGAGAACTCTAGTGTTTGACACCCGAAACTCAGTAAAAGGTTCACAAATATCCCTCAAAACACCCCTAATGTTCTGGGCATTGAACAAGGACATTCCAAACAAACGGAAATCTTAGTCATGTGCATAACCAAACATGGAACATCTCTCTCGGATGGAACATCTGCAAGTGTCAAAGGTATCTATATCTTGTTTACGCATGCAAACCTAATCATACCCAAGTGCTTGGAAGCCTTAGCAGAATTAAATAAATTTCTCAAACTGGTTTTGAAAGCAAGAACATGCACAAATTCATTCATCAGCAAAAAGGAGATGGATGCATTCTAACTAATTAGGGAGCCTATGGTGGAGTGGATTGAAGAAGAAAACTTACAATTGCACATTGTGGTATAGATATGGAACACATAATAGGGACATAAACCAATGCCCTGTTACCAGATAGAAGAAGCATAACACTCCTTGCCCAATAAACTCTGGCATCACCACTCTGTTTATACGCGACGAGGAATCGTAAGGGTTTATATAATCAAACTCCAGATCTGCCAAGCACATGAGCTGCAGGCAATCCAATAAAAGATATGAATTTTAGAACTTGAAAAGACAGCCAAGCAAGCACCAAGTAGCTGCATATGTAGCATCCAGATGCCATGAATTATATATGAGTGAAACGAAACATATGAACAGCAACTTTCTATGCGGAGGAACCGTTTTAGGACCTTAACACGCAATCTTGTATCAGAATGTCGTGCAAGAGGGTAAGCACACACAGTGTAAAACTAGTAGTTGAACAATAAAACTAGTCTCGTGGGATTAAGGCATATTGAATAGCTAAGAGCTGCTATCTTGAGCTAATCCTCCTACCACATAACAACCCCAAATTTCCGATGCCAAAAGTGCTTCGCGAAGCAACGAACTTAAGGTCACCTCCTCCACCTTTTGCCATTTGAGGGACTACTGCGATGTCATGAACGTAAAAGACAGCACCCAACCTCAGATTCTCAAATTCACACCAATCAGATTTCAGGATACAGTCCTAGCTCAAAAAGATGCACAGAAACCTCGGAACAATTAAAACTGCAAGTGGGTAAAGCTTATAAATCTATTCCCTCAGTGCAGTACAAACACATAAACAGGATCAATGTTCAATGCAATTCTCTCTGGTAAAAAAAGGAAGGAACTTTGCTCGTGTTTGCTCTAGCATAACTTTCTAATTTTCAATCACATTATTGCCTTAAAGCTTCTGATCCATCTCTCCATTCACTAATACAGCTTCAAGGAGCAAGTCCCGACTTAGTTCCTTATTATATCCTCATCAATTGAACTTTTCAGTCAGTTTGATCCTCCAGGACGAGGTAAAACATATTCCGGATACAGTACAGTGTTAATGTGTAACTAACTGAAAATTAAATAGCTCCCAAACATTTTCTCCACACTTCGTTATAGCTGATACAAAGTTCCCAGAAATTTTTGATGAAAAATCGAAACTTTAGTGCAGAGAAGGCAAAAACAAAACACAGTACGGAAGGTAGGGTATTAGGCTTTGACCTGGAAGACGATGATGACGAGCAGAGCTATGATGATGAAGAAAGACCCGAGCCATGCGTAGAGATCCCACATCTCACGCGCCGTAATCCGCTCTCTGTCTTGAGCTCGATCACTCCGTCTCTCCCGCTCGCTCGCTCGCTCTCTCTCTCTCTCTCTCTTCTCTCTCTGTGTGAAACTCGAGAGAGAAACTGAGAAGGAGGGGAGCGCAAGATAGCAATCTGAATCCACAGACGCTTGTTGATGCGCCGGGGGGGCCGTAATGCGCACTCGGCTTGTTCTTCGTCCCCTCCGATGTGGAATGTCAAAGTCAAAGTCAAAATGTCAGCGGAGAGACAAGGAAAGGTGGACCCAAATCCTAGGCTATGTGGGCTGAGGGCCTTTTGTCTGTTTTGAAGTATTATGGAATTGGTCACGAAAGAGAAGGCAAATGAGTTGTTTCCTTTGATTCAGAAACCTAAATCACATGATTAAAGTATGTTCTAACTTCTAAGCATGTATCATCGATGGCATGATATCATTTGCGGCACTAATAATGGAAATTCTCGATATACGTCCATATAAGAATTGAATAAACATAGACTACGTTTGATCCTCTCGAGATTATTAAACAAATACTTGTCGGCGAGTAATGTGTGTATAGTCTCCTAGTCTTCACGGATCTACCTCATTGATAAAATGTTGGATGCATGATAAATAGGTTGGACAACCATAATGGACATGAAATGCTAAACATCCATGCACTCGTCGACGTGTGAGTTGCGTTAAAAAAATTTCATATTGAAAAATTAGTGTGATGTGAAGTAGTTAATATATTCTAGTTGGTTCATAACTCATTGAATTAAATTTTTTTAATGAATATGAGTCCAACAACATATGTTGACAAGCTTAGGCTCCTTTTTGATGATGTATCAGACTTTTGTTGGGAATGGTAGATTGACGGATTCCCAATCTATTTCGGTGTTTTGTAAATACGACAATGAAAGAATTTAGTGATCTACATAATATCTAAGTGGTGGCGGTTGTGGCATAGTAACTTGAGAAAAAGACTAGGGATGAAGTTGGGCGTTGATGAAAATTCAAGTTGAGATATTTAGATGCTAATTAATTCAAAACACATTAGCTTATGAGTGAATATGGATCCAACTAAATATGTTGATAAGCTATCAACATATTGGATGATGGTATGAAGAATTGTATGATACATTTCTAGACAAAAGCGTCACTATATGTGAGAGACGGGAAATGATATATACTTTTCAATTGCTTCACTATATACATTTGATTTAAATGGGATTTGAAGATCATATGCATGAGCTGATGCAGGCAATTTAAGAGCTCAAAGGGTAGAAATCCAATGAGGCGGTGTGAAGGGTGAAAAGAAGCAATTGATGAACATGTTGCTGTCTTGTGTTCCAAGCAATGTAATCTCCATGGTCTTCATCGGGTCAAGCTCTTCTGATCATTCAAAACAAATGAAGAACCTCCAAAGCTTAGGCGTTCTCCGGACTATTTTTCCGATTCTCTGGGCGATGAAAGTCGGCGCCAAGAACAGCGAAGGCGGGATCGCCAGAGAGCTTGATTTTGCAGGTACGACCTCCGGAATCAAAGAAGCAGAGGCTTCACTTGTCCTACGACCATTGCTGCTTCTCCGCAGATAGAAGCTTCTGCTGCCCACATGTCCAATCAGTTCTGATTTGTCCAGACCTGAACATTAAGGGGGATCGTCTCACTGGCTTTTCTTTATTTGCCCAGCAATCTGCTGGTAGAAGCAGCATATCTACTTATGTGATGAAAATGGTTTCAAATTTCGACGGAGGTTTTGGCTCGCGTCTCACCTACTTTACACGGTTAATGAAATATTTGGCGGCTCCGAAAACTATTCAGCTAAACCAGATTCTCTTGATGTGAAGACTTGCGCAAAGCTAGGAGGACGAGTTTCTCGAATGCATTTCAGCTGCCACGTACCGTGGAGGCTGAAGTGAGAGGGGTGCAGCTCGAAAGACGCCGGGGCGTCTTGGGGCAGCAGCTTAGGAGCCCGGCCTTCGTGGCCGTAGCGGTCCATGACCAGCCTGACGGTGTCCTCCACGCTGGACCCCAGCCTCACCATGGCCCTTATAGGCCCCGGGCTTCCTTCCACCGTCACGTTCACCACCACCTTCGCATCTCCCTACACTCCCACATGACTCCATCCAAATCCATTTCAGTCCTCAGAATCGAAACCTCTCCGACACTTAAGGAAGATAAAGAAAATCGCGTAGATTAGTAAATGAAATTACAAGACCTCAAAGTTTTACCTCGTAATTCGGTGGAGAAGAAGTCATGCCCAACAGAGAAGGAGACGATGACGATGCCGCCGAAGCCGCATAGACATCCATGCCCGTCTCCCGCCTCGACAGACTTCCTCCGTGGTTTGACCTCCTGATGACGCTCCTACCGGCACCATCCTCTACCGAGCCAAATCTCCGCAGACTCGGCTCCGAGTACGATCTTTTCAGCAGGCTCTCGGCGGCCGGTTTCTGCTGCTTGTTGACCGACGATCGGCGAGGCGGCGGCGGGTTTCTCCGGGGGGAGCCGACGGGGACGGCGGGCGGTGAGGATCGGGTTTCCGGGCACCGGACTGGGGTGCCCGCCGCGGGTGTGACCGAGCCCTCTGCGACATGGGATTGAGATGAGATTGCGGCCTAATGGAAATGTGTCGAACGAGTGAAGACAGGAAGGAGGATGGAAGGAAGAGAAAGGCAGTTGTCGTGTCGTGAAGTTTTTGCTTTCGGTAGTTGCCTAATCAACCGTTTTCTGTGCCCAGTTGTCCGCAATTTTCAAACCTTAAGATCGAACAATTGCAATTTCTCTTTCTTAATATGCGCATGACGTGGAGCGTCGTGGTTCAGACACGTACATATTTATTTATTATGTCAATTATCTAATTTCTGTCTTCCTAATTAATATTACTTCGGTATGTCGCATAGAAATGAGAATGATTTATCTCATTTTTAATTGCGTATTTTTGGGTCTTTATCTGGTCAGCGACTCAGTGATCCGATCTCACGGCGGACTCTGACTCGGGTTCCCAAAAATTAATTGTGATGTCGATTTGAGGGAATAGGTGCATCTAATATGAGACCGGGGGGGACTCGGATGAATTTAAGTGATTCTGCGACACGTTGTCTTCTTTTTTTTTTTGTTGGAAGCGACACGATGCTTTGCATTTACATGCTTCTTTCTATAAAAGTCGGAGCGGTACTCGTGTGAAATGCGAGATATAGATGTAACCACGTCAAACAGACAATCGAAGGCGATCCGACGAAGGATAAACGGAAGAGGTGAGTGTCGGGATCAGAACTCGTGGCATATGCTCTGGCGGCCATGTTACACAAACCCTTTTTCCGGGCGAATTTTTAAAACCTATGAGGACGCAAATATGTATAACGAGATGCTTGAGATGGAAAAATAAACCAAATGGCTTTTCGAGCGCTTACGACATCGAATGACATTGGTCACAATTGGGGGCCGGCCTACGAGGTTATAGGCCCAAGTAAGGATGATCGATTCCTGATCCGATCCGGTTCTCCTAAAAAATCGAGAACCGGACCAGTAGTCTCGATTTCCGTTTTTCGGAATTAGGGATCGGACAAGGCACCCAGGGAGCCAAAAACCTGATCGAATCATCGGTCCGATTCGGTTCCTGAGCGATTCCAAAAAACCTGTGTAAATCAATACAACATTAGCAGGGGCCAAGAAAAGAAAACCATAAAATTTCAGAACAAAGACCACAAGTGCTCCCGATTGTTGAACTCAAGAGTTGTGCATCGCACAAACGGGAGACCACAATAGCCAGAACAATGACTATCTAGGCTGCCATTTGAAGGTCAGAAACAGAGTCTTTGGACGCACGTTCCCAAAAACAATGACTATCTATGCTGTTGCAAGTTCATCACACTACTGATAAAAGAAGAGACTTTGCATCGACATTGTGAATCTTGGATTTCGACCAAAAAGAGAGCATTGAGTATTTACCTTGACGAGACACAATTGCGGTCGCGATCGGCTAAAACAGAGCGAGAGAGGGAGGCGAGATTTCCACACTCGAGCTGAGATCTTGAGTGGGAGGCGTCAAGCGAGAGGGACGCAACGCAGACGAGAGGGACTAAGTGAGCCGAGCGAGAGGCGCACGCATGAGAGGAGACTGGGCGAGTTGAGCGACGCTAGAGGTGTTGAGCAAGAGGCGCACGCAGCGTGAGAGGCGAAGGTTGAGCAGTCGGGCTCCTAGGGTGTGGCACAGAGACAAGATCTGCTACTGGGAGCTTGGGACTTGCGGGAGAACTTCTCTTGCAAAGAGGGTGCGAGCGAAGTGGAGAGGCAAGATAACTAGAAAAGAGGGCTGCGAGCGAAGTGAAAAGAAGATTGCGAGTGAAGTGGAGCAAAGCAAACCCTAAAAGTAAACATTATGTTTAATTTTTAAAAATTTAAAAAAATTTGACCAATCCTGTCCGGTCCTCTGTTCCTAGAATCGGAAACCAGACCGAACCCCTTTAGAACCGAGAACGGGACCATCGATCCCCGTCCGGTCCGGCCGATCCCGTTCCGATCAGTCGATTTACTCACCCCTAGACTTAAGCCACATGATTTTGTAGGATGGTCGTCGGCGTCGACCGACGGCCTCAAATGCTTTGTTCGGGCCCAACCTCCAGTCTCCATAGGATCCATCGAGAATACCCGCCAGAAATGATGTACGTACCCCCCAAAAAAAGTTATAATTAAATTCTTCTTCTTGACTCCAATCATTTAAAGAAAAATTAATCGAATTGCACTTTCTTTAACGAATTTTGATTGTTATTGAGGCTTAAAAGAAATTAGTCAATAAAAAATATTTTCATTATAAATAACAATCAAGGCCTAAATTTTTTTTAAATGACAAAAACATTTTCTATAATTAATTTTTTTAAGAGATGTAAAATGGGAAATATTTTGGGCTTTCCACGGAACAAATAAAAATAGCGATGTGGCGATTTCTGGTTGGTTGTTCATCGCTGAGTGTGGTGTCACTTGTACCAACATCGAACAGGAAATCTAGCAGATATGATATTACGTTAATGTCCCGACATCGATTATAATATTATATTGATTTTTTTTTTGGGTCGGAATATTAAGTTTATAAACGGAGTTTTGGTACACTTACCGTTATTCTTTAGAGGGTTCATCAGACCCATTGGGCCCCGCACGGACCCCCGACCGATCGAAGAAGTTGTGTCGTTGTCCGCCTTAAAGAATTCAATGCCGTGCACCGTCATACCTCTGTTCTTCGTTGGGCGAAGGAAATCTATGCGGAAAAAATTGAAAAAGCTTGAAAAGTTTCACCGATCCAATAAATTCTGATTTTTGTTTTATTTTTTTAATAGTTATTAACAATTTAATACACCAAAATTGTTGATCTAATTGCTGAAGATTCCCTCAAATTGAGGACAACGTCTCAAGTGCTGTCCTTTTTGTCGGAGATGTCACGAGGCTAGATCTGGAGGGTTCGCTACGCACCTCGTATGATCCTCAACCTGAACTTCACAAAACAACAGTCAAAACAGCCGAGGGATTCGAAAAAAGAAATGAATTTTACAGGCAAAGTGTGTCGATAATGTGGTCTTACATAATGTGAAAAGCAATAAACTTCCGATAAGATTCATGATCCAATACAGTCGGCTCCGATGGAGTCAGCACCTGATATGAAAACGAAGAAATGAAGTTGGCAAGGAAGAGAAATCAAACTTGATTTCTCAACTTTTGAACAACGATACTTGACCTCGAATCTCCCTTGGCGTACAGAGAGAAGCGACGGACATGATTCGAGCCTTGAAATGATGATCGACATGAAACCGATGCAAGGTGCAATTCGAAGAGGAAGAGGAGGAGAACAGAATTGTTATTCCTATTATTTAACACTAAGAATAATAAAAACTACCCGTTGTTTTTTAGAAAATATACCGCACTTTAGATCACCTTTTGAAAATCATGCAAAGTTAGGTGTCCAAATAAGTAGATTTTCGTTGGGATGTGCGTTATTTCTAGGTGCTCCGATTATTTTTATCGAATTTAAATTTGTATAGATCGATCCTCTTTGCAGATTGTGTTATCTCGCACTTTAGTAATCATTCGCGAGTGCAACATCTTAATCCTTAATTCCTAAGATTTATGTTCCAATCTAGAAAAGGGGTGGAAGGACCATTACTTCATGTCATGTCATATGGATCAAATTAGAAGAAAGCTATGTAGTGTACAAGTAATATTGAAAAATCATGCTGATTTTTTTTTGTTCAAAAAAATTATGCTAAATTCATTTACATTTTATTGAAAGTTCAATCAAATTTTAAACTTCAAAAAAAAAAAAAATCAAATCTTAAACAATGGTTATCATAAAACACATAAAAAAAGGGAAAATAAAATAAAAATCAAAAGAGGACTTGCCCGTGTTGAAAAAATTACCAATAAAGTCATAAAGTTATTGTATTTATGTTAATTTAGTCATAAACCTTTCAATTGTATCAATTCGGTCCTAAACCTTTTGACCACTTGCCAATTCGAGTCACAAACCTTTCAATTATGCTAATTCGATCATAAACCTTTTGAGATTTTGCCAATTTTGTTCTAAATATTTTAAAGTTTTTCCATTTTACTCATAAACTTATTGTTTGAGTAATTAATCGGAAGGATTAAATTGGTAATTTATGAAAAGGTTTAGGATTAGTTTGGCAAATCGTTAAAAGGTTTAGGATCAAATTGACATACTTGAAAGGTTTAGCACCGAATTGGCAAGTTGTCAAAAGGTTTAGGGTCGAATTAGCATAATTGAAAGGTTAAGACTAAATTGATATAAATATAATAGATTTAAGACTTTTTGACTGGCTAATTCCCTAAAAAAACACCAACTTTAGATCTAATGACTATTATGGCCCGAATTTTTTTTATCTCATAAAAAGACACTAACTTTAGGTTCAATAATAATTCGACCCAAATTTTTTTTCATCTCATGAAAAAGCACCAACTTTAACTCGAGTCCCAAATCCGGGCCCCCTTAATTTGAAACTATTAATTGTTCAACTTGGGAATTACACTTCATCAATAAATTCACATGGCTTAGAGATGTGGATTTAATGCACTATTCATCATTTTCTTAACACGGATTTTGAGATTATTCATCTGCTTCACCTCCGGCATAACTTGAAGGACGACGGTTTCGTCTCATTCACTTCATCTGCAAGTATCACCTGTTTAATTGAAAATCCGAGTTGTGCAATACTACTCGGAAGAGACGTCATGGACGAGATCGCCAAGTTGTTCATCCGCTTCACCTCCGGCACAACTTGAAGGACGACGGTTTTGTCTCATTCACTTCATCCGCAAATATTAGTTGTTTAATCGGAATCCGAAGTTGTGTATTACCACTTAGAGAGAGACGCCATCAACGAGATCGCCAAACTCATTATTAAAACCTTCATTTTTTAACAAGCCCCGCTATATTCCCTCCCCAAAACGGATGAACAACTTCATATTCCTTTCCAAGAAGACAAAAAAAATAGTATCTTAAATTTACGTCAACAAGCCATGTGAATTTATTGATGATGTGGAATTCTTTATATTGGACAACTAATGATTCCAAATTAAGGGGCGGATTTGAAACTTGAGCTAAAGTTTGTATTTTTTCATGAGATGAAAAAAAGTTCGGGCCAGAATCATTATTGGACCCAAAGTTGGTGTCCTTTTATGGGACAAAAAAAATTTGAGCTATAATCGTCATTAGACCTAAAATTGGTACTTTTTTAAGAAATTAACCCCTTTTTTGGACAATTTTCCTGGCCCCCCATTCAAAACGATTCCAGCACCACCCGCCAGCTCATCAATTCACTCCCCCCCTCCCATTTCTGTCGACCACCTCCCCCGTTTCTCGTTCTCTCGCTCTCCCGCCGCCGTCGCGCATACCCCGGCGAAGTAATGCTGCCCTACCGGACGATCGCCGACGCCGAGGCGGCGCTCGGCCGGAGCCTTACCTCCGCCGAGGCCCTCTGGTTCGACTACTCCGCCGCCAAGTCCGATTACTTCCTCTACTGCCACAACGTCCTCTTCCTCTTCCTCATCTTCTCCCTCGTCCCCCTCCCCACCGTGCTCCTGCAGCTTGCCCGCCTCTCCGGCTTAGACCGCTTCAAGATCCAGCCCAAGGTCCGCCTCTCCTCCTCCGAAATTTTCAAGTGCTACAAGGACGTCATGAAGATGTTCTTCCTCGTCGTCGGCCCGTTGCAGCTCGCCTCGTACCCGACCGTCGAGGTGAGCATGCGTCCTCTGGAGGCTTTTTCTATGAATTAGATTGGTGTGGATTGAGCGTCATCTACATGACATTGTAGAAACCTGGATTTCGATCATTACTCTTTGAAGAAATCGTCGCATTTTGGCCGCATAGGCTATTGTCGTTTGTCCTGATTTTCGACTTTGCAACTTTATTTTTATGCTATTGATTAGTTTGACATGCAAAATTTACGCCGCCTGCCTCTTTGCTGACGTTTGTGGATAGATAGTTAACCTCCGAGATGTTTTTGCTCCTTTTCCTCCTCGCAGTTGCATTTGGCTAGCCGTTTCCATGATATGTTGCCCACGTCAGATTTTATTGGATTTTCAAGATTTCTGGCCGTTTTTGTTTTGCTCTGATTTTCTATGTTGTAACCAGTACCGGTAGATACTCCTAGGTCCGAGTTTGTTTAATCACGGATCGATGCCTCTTCGTTACCTCAATCTCTACGCTGACGTACGGAGAGATTGAGATGTTCTTGTTGTCTATACATTACAAAGTATATTTTTTTCTCTCTTTTGTGTATGTATAGATGGTTGGGATCAGGACAGGATTGCCATTGCCATCATTCTGGGAGATTCTGGCGCAGCTGTTGATCTATTTCATGATTGAGGATTACACCAACTACTGGATGCACAGATGGTTGCACTGCAAATGGGGGTATGAGAAGATCCACAGGGTTCACCATGAGTACACTGCTCCAATTGGTTTTGCGGCGCCATACGCGCACTGGGCTGAGATTCTAATCCTGGGAATTCCTTCTTTTCTTGGGCCTGCATTTGTTCCTGGGCACATGATCACATTGTGGTTGTGGATTGCTTTACGACAGATTGAGGCCATTGATACTCACAGCGGGTAAACATCCTTTACTAGGCCATTTCACTATAATCATTGTGCTTTCAGGGGTTGTCTTTTTTATCTTTTGCTGGTCAGTCCTCTTTATAACATGAATTAAGATCTGGACAAGTGGGACGGAATGATGGCACCTTAGAAGTCCTTGGGTCACTTTCTTCATTTTGAAAGAATTCTCTATAAAGTGGTTTGATCTGAGGAATCTTCCCATGTAGGCGGCCTTTAATTGTTGGAAAATTGTATCAACGCGTCTCTTTTGGTAGGCCTTGCAATTCATGTTGCAGTACTCTTATCGGTAGTAACTTTGGACCGATACCACAAGAAAGTGTTTTCCATTAAATGGGGGACAAAAGTAAAAAATTCTCAACTCATAGCAGTTTTCTAGTTATTCGTGTTCGTGGTGGTGTCAATTTCGAGTTTCTCAAAATAAATTTATTCAGGCTCTAATCATGGTCTTTCTGTTGTGTCAACAGTTGCCACCATGAAATTCTACTTTGAATGCTGAGTTCCTCTTGCCTCCCAAGAGCTTTTTTTCCCCTTTCCCCTTTTTAATTAGTTGATTTTTTTTTTCTGTTCTTCTTTAGATGTAACTTAGTAAATTATGTAATAGTTTGCTTTCTTTGCTTTCAATGAGTTTGGAATATTTTTAATATTGCATTGATCTGGGTTTTTTAGTACAGCTTCTCCGTGACATTGGATAGTTTATTGGAAAAGCTTTAAAGTAGTCGTATAGAACTACAAGTTGCATGTAAAGACGAAGAAACAGTAACTTTGAGAAAAGAAAAGGATGTAGTTCATGGATGTACTTTAGGTAGAATTCCACCCTAGAGAAAAGCTAGCAACAAAGAACATGATCATCTGTCCGTTTGCCAAAGTATGGTCCATTCGAAAACTATATCTGATGATGTTGAAATCTGGTGTACTTTGATGAGTAGGGCAAAGGAGATTGAGTACATTCAAATTCAGGATTAGCATCAGTTGACACATTCTCTGACAGCATACCTTATGGCCATTCTTCAATTACTTATATTCTTATACATCTCAAGCAATATAAGCTATATGCACGAGACACTTTTCCAAATCAGAGCTAGTTTCTGCGCAATGCTTTCCTCGTGAAATGTTTCTGAGAATGAGTCCATATTTCGTAAAAGTTGTTGCCTCGTAGATTTTTTTTTTATCCTTAAAGAAAAAGAAGTATTACGAAGGTAGATCAGGTTTCCTTGAATCTGGCATGGTCTTGTATGTTGAATGGTGCATGAGAACAACTGATTTGCTTATCTTTTCTCTTTTAGCCATAAAGAGGTTTTGCTATCTGATTGCTGCCTTTTTCTCGCCTAATCATGCACGGGGCCAAAGTGGTTACTCATCTGCATGTTGCCATTTGATTGGGATACTGTCTCAGCAAATGGTAGTTTTTGGTAAATGCTTTCACTTGTCTGATTATTGACCTTTGGTGGGCCATCTGTGAAGTTGTCTGAGTAGAGCTTCAGAGAAATTATGTAGTCAATGAAAATCTTCCTGACATTTGCTATATTTTAATCTCTCAACTATGAATGTCATGTACGAGTTCTTTTCTTTTCTTTTGCTTCTACCTTTTTGTCTTCCATGCTATTTTTAATGGATGTGGAACTTCATGTGCAGATTAGATTGTTCTAGTATTGTAAACAGCTGACAGTAGGTATTAAGATAATTGCTATACTCTCTCTCTAATACACGTGCGCACACGCATGCGAGCTGCGTGTGCCCTGATTTTTAAACTTTTTATTTATCCCGCAGAATTATCCTCATTAAGCCGCGTCTCTCAGGATTAACACTTTATGAAGCAATGAATTTATCTATACCTTTATCTCATTACAGGAGACTGTCAAATAGGGATTCCCATCTTTAATTTAACACTGCATGAACTTTCGCTGATCATTGGAGACATTTGACTGCAATGCAGAAAACAAATTTCGTTATAACCTTTTGTGTCCCCAAGTTCTTCAAGGGAGGAGTATTGGCCAATAACTAATCTCTAATTCATGGTTCTATCGGTCATGATAGCCTTAGTGCTTAATCTGACTAATGTCCTTTTGCACAGTTATGACTTTCCCTGGAGTCCTGCGAAGTACATTCCATTTTATGGTGGCGCAGACCATCATGATTACCATCACTATGTGGGCGGTTTAAGTCACAGCAACTTTGCTTCGGTGTTTACCTATTGTGACTTCATCTATGGAACTGATAAGGTTAAGCATTCTTAGTTGGGTAATACCTGTTGTGTTGTCTGTTAAACAATTAATTTGCTGATTTCAACTCGGAAATGTTCACCAGGGCTATCGGTATCAGAAGAAAGTCCTCGGGAAGGTAAACACTTTGTTGCTTCTTCTTCAATAGCTTTATCATCGTCAATAATGTCATCCTCGTGAAGTACACATAAGTACATTAGGACGTTAGGGGTAAATATCACCTTGGATTATGGCAATTAGCAAGTGACTCAATACTTTGAAGCCCTCAGATTGTTAGCTACCTAGATTGTATCATATGACGCTCAAGATCGAGTTATTTTTAGTTCTATGTAAATTTCTTTTCCATCCTTTTGGCATCTCTTGTCTTCTGCTGGAATTGCTTTTTTCAACCTAGCAAATGTGTCTTTAGTTTTTCCTGTATCACATTTTCTGTACTTATCTTTTCTTGTCTGGATCAGATGAAGGAGGAATGGAGAAGTGGCGATTCTACTCGAGATCTTAAAGATGACTAGCTTAGAGGAATCACAGTATTCATTCTTGGTGGTGGTCCCTTGTTGCGTTGACCGCTTATCATTTTCCCAAGACCACTGCCGTTGAGCCAGCATCTCATACGAATCCGGCTAAGTAGAACCAACCATGGGCATTAGTTTGGTCAGTGTCTTAAAATGTGTTATTTTCAGGCAGCTTGAGAGGGGATGCCAAACTATCTAGGGGCTGAAGAAGACTTAAGTTCCTGTCTGACATTAAGGAACATAAACGGTTATCATTAAGGGCATTGCCGTTAGTTCAGCCTCGAAATTTTGGTCCTCGTGCCCATGAGTTCTGCTTCTCGCGATAATACGAGTCTATACCCCGCTCTATTTTTTGTCTTCTTCGATGTACAGCTTCTAAATGAGGAAGTAATATCGTGCTTCGATGAGCCGTATCGTAAAGCTTTGTGGACCATGGCGAGATGGATTCTGTCTTTCTGTTTATGCAAAGAGATGAAACAAATGTACAATGGAAATCATCGAAAAGTGAAAGATCCCAGTCACGAATCCCCTGGCAATAATGTATGATGTCAATGAACGACTTGAACTGTCTACCTGGTTATTGTGCTAGTCCATCTAAGTTTGATGCAAAGAATGGCAACCAGCAAAGTTGTGAGTGGATACTTTTCATATTGGGTAAAGAAAAGTCGGAATTTTTGTAAAGAAGAAGAAGAAGAAAGGCCCTGCGCTTGCTAAAATAAACATGTAAAATTGCAGGAATCCAAAGCGAAGCTGAAGAGTTAAAAGGCCGAACAGGTGGTCTCGCTTTGTCATTTCGTTCTCGAAAGGGACAGGTCGGCCTGTTCCCATGTTTTTGGCTACGGCTACTACGAGGAATCATGTCCAGATCTTCAATTCAATGCCGTCGTCGTTTACCTTTTCGCCTTATTTCAGACATGAGCTAACGTCCAAATCTTGTGATGGACAACGGTTGTGCAACAGCCCGTCTAGCTCAGTCGGTAGAGCGCAAGGCTCTTAACCTTGTGGTCGTGGGTTCGAGCCCCACGGTGGGCGTCTCTCCAAGTCAACCTTTTTCTTGGGCTGCCCTTTTCAATTGGGCCCAACAAAGCTCATGCAGCATCTCGACCCTTCCAAAAATCAATCCTCCTCCTCTTAATTATCCCTAAGTGACATTTCGTTAAAGGGTTTTATGTTTGTAGTCTCTCTTTTTTCATTTCGACAGGAATTTCTTACTTTGGTAATTCACTTGAGCTCAAACAAGGTTTAGGTACTGATCTGTTAGATCATGGACCGGGCCTGGTACTTAGCAGGAAAACTAGAAAACTAAATGCTGCCGAGAAAATGCTTTTGACTTTCTCGTTCCATTGACTCGACAGTAAAGCCAGGTGCCCATCCCGCCACCCACTTAACCTCATTCGATCAATTAGGTAAGCGCATAGTACTAATTAGATACAATCATGATTTTGAAAGCGCCCTCTCGTGCTTGAAAAAGCTTCGTCGCTAGATTCACCGATCAAGCGTTTGATTGACTCGACCAGCAAAGCCGGATAACCACCTCGCTTCTTTTTTTTCCTAATCAATGACTCGACTCGGCTCATGACTCGAAATCAATTTGCAAAGAATCAATGAATGGCATCCAATTAACGAGTCCTAGAGTGAGAAAAAAAAAAAACCTAATTTTCGTGCCTGTTGTACGTGGACGATATCGTCACATGACCCACAGCGTTCACACTCTATTTCACGAGGAAAAGTCTAGACACGGCGTTGATGCTGACGGGAGCTAAACTTCAGGTTTTCCCGATCGATTAGTTAATCGAGTGATTTCTAAGTGAAAAATGGATGTAATTAAATATAAAAGAAAAGAAAAAGAAAAGGAAGGCCCCTAATATTCTTCACCAAACGTGGGGTCAGCAATTATGGGACTTTTGATCTCATTATGACCAGCTGTTTTTTCTTGGCTAAGAGTTTTTCTTTTTAATCCACCGACGGCTAATTTCTTCTTTTCCTTTTTTTTTCCCCACTTTTTCTAAAGTCATTATTCCTTTGGCGTATTTTCACTTTGAGGTTTTTTTTTTTTCGAAGAGGTGTTTCTTTAGTTTGCAAAATAAATAAATAATAATAATAATAATAAAAAGAAAGCGGGGATTATCCGATCGCCACCGTACACTTGGCGGTCATCTGCCGGCACCTCCTGGCCCAAGTCCCTAATGGGCCCGGCCACCCACCATTTTATTGTGTGCGTGATCTGCAAAAGGGCGTTGTGACAAGCAGCCCAGGACAAATGGAAGTTGCTTGTGCTATGGAAATGGAGGGAGATTTATATAATTTGTAGAGTTCTGTCAAGATGTTTGGTGAAAATTTTCTTATTGCTACTAATTCTGAGAGCATGAATTGTCTTTTAGACGATGTTGTTTACTTTGAAGATAGCATGAATCCAAAAAACTCATCGTCTCGTGCGACCCACTATTCAACCCAATTGAAATACCATGATTATAAATTCGTGCACAAATCTAATTCCTTTACTTCGTTTGGAAATTTATTTTCCTTAGATGACTCATAGGAGGCGGCAAGGGCCTTTACTGCCCCCGTGGTTACTATGATCGGACCTAGTGAGAACGTCTATCTACACATATATGATCGGGAGATAGCGAGGATGCACATCTTTCTAGTGTTCCGATGATCAATATCTTCTGTTAAGGACGGGGTTGTACGGACGATCGAGTACCAACGAAGCAAGCCTTGACGCTCCTAAAAACAACAGAGCGCGCCTTATGAGGAGATACAAATGCAAACTTCAGATATGCTTAGCACACACCGGTTGAATATTTCGAAACCGAGTCATGTCAAAAGAAGCTCTTTATGGCTTACCAAGATTATTGGGTTGGTATTGGATGCCAATTACTTTAAATTCACGGAATTACTATGTGCTCTAGGCTAGGTTTTATCCATTATTCTTGAAATCCACAACCCCTTTCCCCTTAAAAGAAAAAGAAAACACTAATTCTCAATCTTCGGCTGCTTTTGTTTGCTGCAAGAATAAGAAGACAAATGACACTTGATAGGTGAATAAAAAGTCTATCGGAACTCAAGTCTCGTAGCCCTAGGCACTTCGAAATTCTTATTCCGTACATGACATATGTGGAAAACAAAAGGGGTTGCACAGATTATGTGCCAGAGATAGATCACCTCCTAATAAACGCAAGTAATGAGTTGAGAGAGAGAGAGAGAGAGAGGAGAGGAGTTGATTTTTGGGGGGTGGTGTATTAACTAGGGCAAATTAAAAGGGCATTGCTTGAGGACAAAGACAAGGTTAAGAGCATCTCTTTTTAAGGGATAATTAAGCAACAGCTAACAGCTAACTAATGTACTTTTGTCCTCTCAACTGTGTAGCTTCCCATTGGTTTCGGCAGCCTCAAGCAATTCAATCCCACCATTTTCCCCATATATATATATATGTATGTATGCCACACAATATTTATTATGCTTTAAAAAAAAAAGTTTCTTCGACTATTTTCGACTCCACGGAAAATGGACATTGTGGTTATATAATAACAATCCTCTAGATTGCTTAAATTTCATGATATTTTGGATCACCCTACTAATCTTAGATCCATTATGATAGTCCCTCCATCCTATATATTCCGGATAATTACTGGAAACACATAGATCTATTCTCCTGGGGTTGACCCTAAAAGAGTGCGCAAACATGGGAATAAGAACCCGTCTTAAGTGAGAAGAACAAACGCGATTATCATTTAGGCAACCCTTATAATTAGTTCCTTTCATTACCCATTCTCCCGACCTTTCCTATTAAGGCTTTTCCCGCATTATAATGTCTTAGGAATTTCATCGGCGCGCTCTTTTATCCCGAACTTTGGTATATATGTGTACATACTTCTCTTTTTTTAATTTTTTTTCCATCAAAGAGTTTTAAGGTTTGTTAAGACATGTAGTGGATATGCAATATATGAAGTGAAATGAACTCCTCCTCTCTTGCTTTCCCTTTTTCTTTTCTTTCTCGGATCATCCCTCGAAACCTTCGGAAAGGCTTGATTGCTCTTGTTCTCAATGTATGCAAACAACCAAGATTCTGGGAAATCGATTCGTCCATGAATACTTCACGGGTTAGGCTTGAGAAATATTCCACCACGGAATCCTTGATGTCATTTAAGCCGACCTTGTTCATAGTACAAACACCCCCCCCCCCCCAAAAAAAAAAAAATAAAAAATATAAATAAAAAAAGAAGAAGAAGAAGGTCGAGCGTACATATTAGTACAATAATCTCATGATACATATTGTACATAATTAAGTTATGATAGCTGAATCTATATAGCGTGTTATGGAGCCAATGATACTAACTGTGCAAATGAAATTCCTCCTTAGATCTAGTGACAACGATGTTTACTCTACGAAGGCCTTGGTATGATTTCCCTTGTCAAAACCCTAGCTACGTATGGGTATGATCGGGTTCAAAGGAGGCTTTGAGGAGCTGGGACGTTATCGACCTTAATGCTATCATTTCATGCGACGTCGTGGAGTTGGGAGATGGCGGGTTATGGTGTCTCAAGCGTCAACGGGTTTGAGATGAACCTGGGTTAATCAATCCAAGAAGAATTCACGATCATTTGGAAACTCTAATTTATTTCCGTGGCTTGATTCGCAGCGATAAAATGAGGCGAGAGACAAATTCGACATTTTAGTGTTCTTTCAGAGAGAGAAAGTAGTTGGTTGTTTACATAGTTTTGGTTATAGAGAAGATTTTCTCTCTCCTTTCTGTAATTTCGTAACATACATTACTAGTGTGAAGAGTGTCATAGTTAATCTTAAATGAAAGTCCAATCAGACATTTCGATACAGCACCTTCTGTTTTAATAGAGAAAATGTCTACTATATGCATTCATGTTTATAAACTCATTTATATCATAAACTGAAGAGTCTACTGTAAAATCTACGGTGTTGAGTAAATACGATAAACCTATCAAATTCTAAGAAGAACGACAGGGCAAAGGAAAGTATAAAAGGTGACAAGATAGTTCAGTTTGTTTTACCCCTTTCTTGCTACGTGTCCAAATACGAGAGGTAAAACAAAAACGATTATCTTACGTAGTTGGGTCATAATCAGAGACATATAAAAACAAAAATCTCAGAAACCCTAAATCTCCGTTGCATACTCAATTTTTTCACAACTCATAATCTCTAAAAGGGAGAGGGGCAGACATTGCCAAAACCCTAAAGAGCAAGGTATTTTTGTTGACCTTACCTCCCTATATTTCAAATTTCTTTTGAGTCTATCCTGGTTTTACTGCATGGAAAATGTGATTCTCGATCTACCCAAAGGAAGAGAGGTGCGGCTAGTGCGGGGAACACATGGCATGATGATACTGAATTTAGGGGACATTGCTTGAAACTGAGTTTATATCATCAGCAAAGATCGAATATCTTCCCCCTTTTTCTTGGCTTTATTTGTTGCCAAGATTACGATGTGTTCCTTATGGCCCTGCCCCCACCAAAAGAAGAGCAATTCCTTCAATAAGCCAAAGCCTTTCGCCCTTCCTAATTCGATCAAGTTTCACATTCACATATATCGCTTTCCAATCACTGTAGTTTTGGTTTTACATCTGCACTTTGTGGGGATCTGATTCATGCTCCCCAATCGAAAGGAATACACATGGATCCCACTCCACGCCGAGTGGGCGGGGGTTTCAAAGGAGCATCGCCCCTAAATAACAGAGAGTTTTTATAGTTTGAGCCCATAATTTTTCATTAGTAGTTTGAGCTTAAACCCATAAATAATTACCGCTATACATACTCTTTTTCGATTGTAATTGAGTGATGTAACGAGAGGTGCAAAGTGTTAATGATAGTGAAACCCGTTCACTGGACATAATCCTAGTTTCGGGTTGAATGAGGATAAAATCTCGATTCCTCTTGCTCGCTTTCTTACACTTTACTTCATTGCAATTGTGTGCCGAACCCTAACACACTTAAACTTGGGGATAGCAAGTGATACAATAAACCACATATTTCAATGTGAATCATTTTCAAGAAACATGCATGCTTCCACACCCTAGGTCAAACACGACCGACGTTGTTCCCACGGGTTAAGAGGTTTAAAAAAGTTTACCATTTACAAAAGCAAGATCCACTTAAACCTAGGGCACCCAAATATTATAAAAGCCAGTCGTTCACTGGACATGTAATGCTATAGTTTTCTAGCGGTATGCTTCAACATCCAATGGATTAGCTTCTCGATTCAGTTTAATTATGCAACGTGATGTGCGATTGATGGGGGCAACGGAGGAAGAGTTATTATAATGAGATAGGACAACATGGAAAGTATTAAAAGATCTGGCCACGGTGCGCGTATCGATATTTTAGTGTTGAACGTCATTATGTGCTCCACTTAGTTAGAATATAGAAAAAAAAGCTGAACTAGTTGGAACCCTAATTAGTCAAGCAAACCACCCAAATCGCTCCTATTGACCCACACAAAGATGGGAAATTATATAAGATTGGAAAATTGTTAAAAAAATCTTAAACCTATTATATTTTTATCAATTTAATCATAAACGTTTTTGCATATATTCAATCCTAAATTTTTTGTAATTGTATCAATTCAATCTATCCAAATAACTTTATAAGGACGAGGCCAACGTGGACCCAATCGGCGCCGATGGGGCAAATTTTAATAATATTTTATTTTATTTTAATTTTTTTTATTTTTCCTTTTTTTTTTGGTTCATTTTCTTACTCCATCCGGTTTCGAGATCGGCGACCGACTAGAAGCGAGGGCCAACGAGGTTAAAGAAAGAAAAGAAAAGAAAAAGAAAAAGAATAAAATATCTGAAATTTTTTTATTGAAAATTGTCCCGTTATCGTCGACCGGCCAAAGTTGTCTGGATGGGATAAAGTGACATAAATGTAAAATGTTTATGTCTGAATGTTTAGGATCGAACCCAGCACAAACGCAAAAGCTTATGACTAAATTTGCAAAATTAAAAAGTTCGGGACTGAATCGGTAAAAATGTAATAGGTTTAGGACTTTTATGACAATTTCCCCTCACATATACATGGTCGTGATTTTAAGTGTGGCGAAGATTTTTTTTATTTTATTTTATAATTATTGTTGTTTTTATTTTCTAGGGTTTGTTGGTTCAGTTGAAAAGAGAAAGAACAACAACGGACAAAGGACTTTTCAAGCAAGTGGTTTAATATTGGATTAGGAGAAAAAGAAATCTAGAAAACCATATGTGTGTTGTGGTCACAAAAGTAATCGAAAAGGACAAGAGCAAAGCTTTTTCCTTCGATTTGTGGGATGTTTTGGCTTCCAAGATCCAACCCCCAAGCGATCTTCTATGCTGTTTTCTGCCGGAACAAAGAGCCAAGAAAGCTTAAGTCCCTCTCCTTCCCGTTGACGGCACCTCTCCTCATCTCTTACGAGCGAAGACGCCAATTTCCCTTGGCATGAACAACATCGGAGAATGAGAAAGCTTACATGCAATAATCAAGATCCAATAATCTCGATAGCCGTATGTGGACGAAGTTCATATAAACCGTGACATGTCGAGTGACATCGCACAAGCGCCCGAGCCCCGTTTGCCAAAGGAAAGATTGGTCATAAATTGTCCCTTTCTCGTGCATCCAATCGATGATGCGTCGAGAGTCGAATTTGGATTAGCTAAGCCTCTTGTTGATGTTCGACGGAGCCAAAACGAGAAGAAGGCCGTCTGAAATCCTTCGGGGTGCTTTTGTATTATCCCTACGTAAGGAGAGGGAGGGCGGGGGCCTTTGTGAAGTGAGCGAGAGGGGCAGTTTGATATTAGCTGGCAAATGGGAAAGTCTCGCCTATGCGACGGGTCGTTTCCAATTCCCATTTTCGTGTCTCCCCTCCCACTTTGAACAACTCTTTTTTTTTCCCTCCTAATTGAATTTTCACGTATGCATGGTTTACACCCTTTATTCCTTTTTATTTTTATTTTTTCCCATTCCTTCTATGACCCAATTTTCGAAAAAGAAAAGAAAAGAAGGAAAATAAAAAGATACATCGGTTCGACAGAGTCACACGGTCCAGAATATGCCGTAGAGAGGCGCACTCGTTTGGAGCGATAAAATACCTAAATATTAAAAACCATCTTTTCATGTGACAGTTTGAACTTCTAAAATAGTTAGCAGAGATCTTGCAAAATCTCACATGGAATCTTGTGATGCCCGTCGATCCCTTGCGAAGCTACTTGACTTGGCCAACTCGATCTTCTTTTTGCCATGTTTCAACACGCTTTTCCAATCGTCTTGAGCATTAGCCGATGTTGGGACGAAGATTTTCGCCTCAATTCGTAGCGTAGGTCTAGTTCGTTGCAGTCCGATCTCAAATAAGGCTAGCCCTCCTCGTCGAAAAAGATTTCTTTCTTTCGGATTTAGCTTGCTGTTCATCCTTTTTAGCTGGTTCTACGAATTAAACCTTAGGGCTAGCTTAGTTACTTAATCATCGTAGGGTTTTCATTTCTGCACTTTCATCTCTTCTCAAGATAGCTAGGAAAAATTTCAAATAAGGATCCAAAATGCTCTTATTTTCTTAAATCGGGACACGAAGTGAACATTATTACAAATAAAAAGCTTGACTCACCGATTGATTAGGGGCATTTTCATCATTTACTTTTTAATTTTTTTTCTTTGTTATTTCATTTTTCTGTTTTTTAAAAATTTAAAACAAAATAAAAGTTAAAAAGAAAAGAGAAACATAGGCGGGAGGGCCACCCTCCCGCGGTGGGATTGCCGGCGCCTCGGCGATGGCTAGCGAGGCCTCGCTAGAGTCGAGAGAGGGACCTCACCGGCCATGGTTGCCACCGCCGGAGAGGTGGGGTGGCGGCCACAAAGGGAGGGTAGCCCTCCCGCGCTGTTTCTTTTTTCTTTTTAACTTTTATTTATTTTATTTCGATTTAATTTAACTAAAAAGCACGTTAAAAGTTTCTGACTGAAAATGTCCTTGATCGGCCGGCGAGGTAAGGCCATAATTTGAAACAATCACGATCTTATATTTTTATTTGAGAAGATGAGGGCACTCTAAATCCTTACTCGAAAATTTTCCGGATAGCTTGGGCCTCTCGTTGCAGGGAATTCGAAGGAAGACAGATTCTCTTTGGTCGTGTGCTCGGCTAGTGGGCGCGCGCTCGTGTAAATTTAACGAAATAAAAACAACGTCTTTTATTACTAAGGAGGTCGGATCAAATCCTAAAATACGCTCTACCCTTGTTTAATTATTTGATTTTTTTAATTAAAAATTTTATTTTTTTTAAAACGATTAAATCAGGTCATGTGTAAGGAGGCAGGGCCCGGAACACATATATGGCATAATGGGCCAACTCTCTTCCAGGGAATTTTGTTGGCTGTGTTTCTTGGTCAACACTGCGCTGCTCCAGAGAAAAAACATTTGATATTAATTAATTAATTAATCAATTGATTAATTAATTAATTAATTCAGATTTGATTTCCGAGGTTGCCCTTTGGTTTTGTCTCCAACCATCTCCCACGCCCCCGTATGTGAATACCCACATGGACAACAAGTCACATTTGGGAAATTCCGAAAAAAAAAAAAAAAATCAAAAAAAAAAAAAGAGAAAAAGACTCGTCCAATTAAATCGACTGGAATTGTGATGGGGGGTAGAAAAAATTATATGAAAATTGGGGGATTTTTAGGGGAAAACGGACAGGAACAAAAGTCTCCCTCGAAACAAAGACACCCCCGAAAAGAAATGTTTAATTAATGTTTTTTTTATAATAAAAGTGATTTAATAATTGGGACGAAGAAAAGCGGAGGGGGAGAGAGAGAGAGAGAGAGAGAGAGAGAGAGAGAAAACATGAAAGGAGTGTCAAAACAGAAATTCTCCCACTGATTGCGCGTGACTATCACTTTCCAAATAAGAGCAAGTGACGACCCCGTCCCACGTTGCCCGAGTCTCGTACGTGGGGACTCCTGTTGATGCAATCCCCATCAACGTCCAATGATCCCCTCCCCCACTCCCACTCTCCCCGCGCGTCCCCGCGCGTGCACGTCCCTCCCCTCTCTTTCCCTGCTGCCCTCCCAACACACACCTCACTCTCTCTCTCTCTCTCCCTTCTTCTTTCCTTCCTTCCTTCTTCTTCTTCTTCTTCTTCCACTCCCTCTCTTCCCTTCTCTCTGCGAGACTGCTTCTTCTTCCTTTCTTCTTCCCGTCATGAAGCAGCTCAATTGACCCATCAACTGACCACCCACCGCCCAAAGCCCCGCCAGATCGCCGGAGCCGGCCATGGACGCCCGCCGGAGACCGAGCTCCCGGCGACCGTACCCGCTCTAGCAACAACAACAACAACAACAAAAAATGCCAGCTCCGACACTCCTTTAAACCTCCCCCAACCCTCGAAGACCCGAAATTTATTTTCTTACCCTCCTCCAAGAAAAAGGAAGAGAGGCAAGGACCGGGACGAGGACGACCCCCCGTTTGGTTAAATGGCGGCCACCACCAACACCTCGCAGCCTCCGCCGGCCGCCCAGGTGGACTCGGTCTCGGTGTCGGCCTCGGCCGACGAGCTGACGGCCAAGGCCGTGAACAAGCGCTACGAGGGGCTCGTCATGGTACGGACCAAGGCCATCAAGGGGAAGGGCGCGTGGTACTGGGCGCACCTCGAGCCCATGCTCGTCCACAACGCCGACACCGGCCTCGCCAAGGCCGTGAAGCTCCGGTGCTCCCTCTGCGAGGCCGTCTTCTCCGCCTCCAATCCGTCGCGGACAGCCTCCGAGCACCTCAAGCGCGGCACCTGCCCCAACTTCGCCTCCGTCCCCAAGCCCATTTCCTCCATCTCCCCCTCCGGCACCCCCGTGGTCACCCCGCCGCAGCCGTCGTCCTCGGCGGCAGCTCCCGGCGGTGGCCACCGAAAGCGGAGCAGCTCCTCCGCCCGCTCGGTGCACTCCTACGATGCGTCCCCGCTCGCGATAGTGGATCCGACCCGGTTCTGCCCCCGAGTTCAGCCCCACGATGACTGTGGTCCCTCATCATCAGCATCATCAGCAGCAGCACCACCATCAGCAACAGCATTTGGTCTTGTCGGGTGGGAAGGAGGATTTCGGGGCCTTGGCCATGTTGGAGGACAGCGTCAAGAAGCTCAAGAGCCCGAAAACCTCGCCGAGCCCGACCCTAAGCAAGACCCAGATTGACACCGCCCTCGATCTCTTGGTGGATTGGGTGTACGAGTCTTGCGGGTCCGTCTCGTTCTCGAGCTTCGAGCACCCCAAGTTCCGAGCTTTCCTCAGCCAGGTGGGCTTGCCTGCGGTCTCGAGGAGGGATTTCACGGGTTCGAGGCTGGATGTCAAGTACGAGGAAGCTAAGGTCGAGTCGGAAGTGAGGATTAAGGACGCTATGTTCTTTCAGTTGGCGTCGGAAGGGTGGAAGTACCGGGATTATGGAGGGTTTAGCGAAGAGAATTTAGTGAATTTGACTGTTAATCTGCCTAATGGGACAAGTTTGTATAGGAGGGCACTGTTTGTTAGTGGCTCAGTGCCTTCTAAGTATGCAGAGGAGGTCTTATGGGAGACGGTGACTGGGATTTGCGGTAATGCAGTTCACCAGTGCGTCGGTATCGTCGCAGACAGGTTCAAGGCCAAGGCGTTACAGAATCTGGAGAATCAGAATCCGTGGATGGTCAATGTTTGCTGTCAGATTCAGGGATTGAGCAGCTTGATCAAGGACTTCAGCAGGGAGCTTCCTTTGTTCAAGAACGTCACCCAGAATTGCTTGAAGCTCGCTAAATTCATCAACAACAACGGCCAAATTAGGAAAAGCTTCCATAAGTATCAGATGCAGGAGTCTGGCCACGCTGGGTTATTGAGAGTTCCTTCGCACGGTTACGAAAATCTGACCTTTGGCATTGGGCCTGTTTACATATTGCTGGAAGACATACTGAATTCGTCTCGGGCGTTGCAGTTGGTTTCGTTAGATGAGTCGTATAAGTTGATATCCATGGAGGATCCTGTTGCGGGAGAAGTTGCTGAGATGATTCGGGAAATGGGGTTTTGGAATGAAGTGGAGGCAATGCACTCCTTGATCAAGCTAGTGAAGAGCATGGCAAGAGAGATTGAAACCGAGAGGCCATTGATTGGGCAATGCCTCCCGCTCTGGAATGATCTCCGTTCCAAAGTGAAAGGTTGGTGCTCGAAGTACCACATTGCGGAGGGACTAATTGAGAAAATAATCGATAGACGGTTCGATAAGAACTATCACCCGGCTTGGGCTGCGGCATTCGTTCTCGACCCCCTGTATTTGATCAGGGATACTAGTGGGAAGTACCTCCCTCCATTCAAATGCTTGACCCCCGAGCAAGAGAAGGATGTGGACAAGCTCATAACTCGGCTTGTGTCGAGGGAAGAGGCACACATTGCCTTAATGGAGCTCATGAAGTGGAGGACGATGGGTCTCGATCCGGTATACGCGAAAGCGGTGCAGATGAAGGAGCGTGATCCTCTCACTGGAAAGATGAGGATTGTCAACCCTCAAAGCAGCCGGTTGGTGTGGGAAACTCACCTCACCGAGTTCAAGTCGCTCGGGAAAGTCGCGGTTAGGCTAATATTCCTCCACGCGACTTCCTGTGGGTTCAAATGCAATTCGTCCTTCTTGAGATGGGTGTCCTCCCATGGGCACTCGAGGGAAGGAATCGAGAGGGCTCAAAAGCTGATATTCATCGCCGCTCATTCCAAACTCGAGAGGAGGGATTTCTCGAGCGACGAAGATAAGGACGCTGAGCTATTTGCATTGGCAAATGGTGAGGATGATGTGCTAAATGAGGTTCTTGTTGATGCACCATCTGTGTAACATTTTTTTTTCCTTTCCTTCCCTTTTCTTTTTAGTTACACCTCCTTAGGATCTTGAAATTGTAGGATTTATTGAATTCTTTCCACTACCTATTTTTCCTTCTGTGTAATTGTTCACCTAGAGAAGTTCTGGCAGTGGAGTGGGAGGAGAAAATGACATTGAATAGGGTATTGAGTTGAGGCTCTGTATTTCTCATATTGCATCAAAGAAAAAATTATGGAAAGTGGTTGCTCAGTTTTCTCCGTAACTCCTTGATTTTGGAGTTTCTATGTGCTTGCACTTGCGGAGCAAAAACTTTCTCTGCTCTGTAAAAACAGAGAATGCTGCTCTGAGGGTTTGATCGACATGGGGATTGTTCTTGTGAATTTGTGTTTCCTTGAGTAATTCGGTCCTTCAACTCTCCTTTGGAGTGAAAATAATGTTTTCCCTGTTTGGAATCATCTGAATTTGAGGGTAAGTATCCAGTGAATTGTGATTGTGATACACTATGATCTCAAGGCTACATTTACCCAGTTAGCCAGAATGGATGGTTTGTGTAGAAAATCACTTCAATCTCCAACCTTAGGGGGAACATCATACTTTGCACCCTTCCCATGGCGATCCCTCCGACATTGAACGGATTCATGCGATCATGGGAGGAGAGCTCACCAATTTCCCTCTGTGATTCAACTGGCTCAGTCAATGTCACTTGACCACTTTCATAGGACAGATTGAAGGGGCTTCATCCCCATTTCGGCATCTTGCCGTGCCTGCAAAAGTTTGTCCCGCCCTGGTTTGGAAATCCATTCCATAGTCAGTGGAGCTCTTATACTGGACTCAGGATTGCAGCGCACGAATCACGACCATTGTCTTTGCTTTGCTCAATGTAGCCTTGTGAGCCTGTGGCATCTTCTTCTGTTATTTTCCTCCAGTCTGAGGCAAACAAGCATAAGGGAAGGTTTCCTACATGGGAGCCTCTCTCTCTCTCCCTCTCTCTCTCTCTCTCTCTCTCGAGAAGCAGCGAAATTCTAGTGCTCACCGATCGGGAAAACGGTTGTTAAGGATTTGAAAGCATATGCCCGAAGTCTCATCATTGTGCCTTTGAAGTGTTTACGAAAAGCCCTGTTCCTGGTTAGCACTTTTTAAGCTGTCATGAAAGATTCTGATGAATTTAAGCTTGAATGCCCATGAATGCTGATGAAACCTAACTCCCTCTTTTTACTGGTGACAAAGCCGTTCGACAAAGATACCGTGGTCGACGCGGCTGAAGAGACCGGCCATGAGAGGAGGTTGTTGAGCCGGGAGTCGTCGAACGCAATGATTAGAAGAGGATCCAAGGATCTGGGTGATTCATAACTTGGGCAAGAAACCAAGTTTGTTTGGTCAACTGCACTTAGAAGGACCCCCCAAAGAAACAGAGCAGCAGAGCTCTTTTTCGAGCTGGAAAATCACTTGCAACAACTGTTTTTTCCCCCTCTCGTCGTCATCATCCATATCGCCTGGTTTTTGTGTCTTCGAGAGAGCAAAGGGACCCGCCATGAAAGAAGTGCCGGTCTTTGTCCGAGCTCCTCTGGTTTTGATGGGGGAAGACAGAGAGAGAGAGAGAGAGAGAGAGAACTCGTATGGTGCAACACTACGGCGTCGTAGCCGTGGCATGGGGAAATAGAAGTGGAACTCTTTTATCCCTTACAACTACTTTATAATTAACTATAAAAAAATTGTTTAATCAACTGGCCGGTCTTCAAACTAATTTTAGTATTTTTTTCCTTTCTATATACGAATTTATAGAATATTTTGCTAGTTATATTAATAAATAGATAGAGTACATTTTTCTTCTTAATTTGGTTATAATTTACCCCTTGGACATAAGTAAAATCCTTAAATTGCTTCGTCCGAACTCCTGAACGTAAAATTTCGAGGTATTTTCTAGGATAAAAGGTATTTTCTCTCAACTTAAGAAGGTGATGGTGAGGAAGGTAGACTCCGCGTCATCTTCTGATGGCTACAAGAGGATAGGGTCGTATAGTAGTATCTCGTGTCCTAGGGTGAATCATCGAAGCTTCGGCTCTTGCGTCGTCAACTTGTGCTTTGCACGGTGTCTTTGAACAGATTTGTCGACGACGTACCCCGATTCAAAGACATTGTGTGAAGCCGTGGTACATTTTTCTTCTTAATCCGATTATAATTTACCCCTTGTGTTATTACTATCCTCGAATATAATATTGGGATGAGAAATAACATTGGGTGTCCTTAAAAACGGTTAATACCACGAAAGACCCCAAATTGATACATTATAAAACAAATTTAATCCAAACTATTTGTTTGACTACAAAAAAATTCTCAACTGGTACACCTATGACCCCAAATTATTTTTTTTTTCCACCGTAAGCCCCAAGTCGATACATACGTGATAAATTTATTCAAACCAATTTTTTTACCACTAAAAACCTTAAACTAGTACATTTGTGATAAATTTACCCTCCGTTAGTTCTATTAAAATTTTGTTGTTCACTTGCCGAGTTAGATGACACGTAATGCTTAAAAAGTTTACCACTTTGAAATATTTATCCTTTATTTGTCATAGGTGTATCAACTTATGGGTTTTTGTAGTATTAACCGATATATTATTTAGTGTTTTCTAGGTTATTTCGAAACAAAAAAATCCTTTATTATTTTATATTAAGTAGTAATTCTATTATGAAATATCCCTTCTTACACGCGACAATAACACAAATGGATCGAAGCTTTAAGATAAGAATATGTTGATCATTTTACCTCTTCATCACCCCCCCTCTATTTAAATTCCAGGCTCCATGGTGTCGTGATTTTTACTTAGGATACTGCTTACATGTTCACCAAATAACTTATACGACAGTGAACCTTTGTTCAAGGATAGCTATATGATGATGTCCATGGATATGCCTCGTTTGTTCGAATTAATACTACAGAGATAATTTTGAGATCCTACCACGACACATATATGTCAATTTTTGTGCCGCACGAAATAAGAAAAAGTAAGCGCGAATGAGAAATCAAGAGTAATTGGATTACTCGGCTCTTTCATAAAAAACTTCAATGGAGAGGCAGAGTCATGTGGCTGCATCTACTATAGCTATTATAACTAGTTGATTTTCCTAGCCAGTGAATGAGGATCAGCAAAATGAGAGAGAGAGAGAGAGTCCAATAAATTTTAGTAGTTACTGCACAAGCGAATATCTACCTACGGTCTTCAATCTCCCCCATTGAAACCCTAACTCTTCCCTTTTCAAATGTGGATGAACAGTAGAAATTCTTCCTTTCTTTTTCCTTGTCAAATCAACTTTAAGACGAGGGTAACTTCTCGTTTAAACATTCTCATTAAAGGCTCGTGAGAGAGAGATAGAGAGAGAGTTAACCCATGATTGAGAGAGAAAGAGGGGGGTTCCTGTGAGGACCCCAACAAAAGAGAGTCCTGTCGGCATGAAGCACCACAACACCCTCGGAAAGATGCTTCAGTTTGAGAGCGATTCCACGCCCAATTCGTCTCTCGTTCAAGAGATTAGGTCTAGGGTTTTATGAAAATTCTCGAGATAGGATATGACCCTAAAGGGGAACCCATCTTGAGGGCCTCATCAATTTCAAAGGCGGAACAAAAAGGGTTCTTGAGATATGTACTACTAATCTTGTTTTCATCGCGCGTGTGTGGCCTAGATTGTTCGCAGAAAAGCGTATGGTTGGTCGTACGATATAGCTAGGGCCTTCACAAATGCTTAAAGGATTTGCCAAATGGAAAATAAAAATAAAAAATCAGGGAATCGATTTTGCGGAAAAGGTGTTGCACTCACATTCTAGACATCACAAATTCAAGGTCAGTGCTCCATCTGTTTACCATATTCTCCTCCGTGGCAAGGGAAACTAATATTTTAGCGTGGAGGCTTTCAGGATTATCGTCCGGAAATTCGAGCTTTGCCCCGGGATCAACTTTCGCATCGATTGGATTTTATCATGACGTGATTGTGCATAGTGCCTTGGAAATGATCTGATGGTTTTCGCGATGGGATCCGGCCGCGAACTCGGAAGCCTCACCTTTATATAGTGCTCGTGATAATTCGCGACGCCTACTAACGTAGATTGAACTATAAGACAATTGTATGGACTTAGCTAGTGATGCTTCGGGGGATCTTTAACAATTCAAAGAGAGAATCATGCTCGACCACACCTATATATTTTTTAAAATTCCTCACTCTAAAGCATCTCAGAACTAAATCACCGTATTTTGGAGCCACATGGCTATAATCATATTAGTGAGAGGAAATCTAAATAAAGTATTTGGTAGATATATTACGTGCCTTTGTCTTTATTCATCGCTAGTCCCTCATCATGAGCTTATATAAAATAGGGAAACAAGAAGCAAAAAAAAAAATAACCCCCATTTCATTTTTTTTTCTTTTTGGGTTGATGATGAACACTATTGGTGAAAAAGAATAATCCCACAAAAAGTGCCGACCCAACACCAAGATTATGTACCAAAAAAAAAAAAAAAAACACCAAGATTATGCAATTGTGGGAATCAATGACCGCACAAACGTCAACCTCTTGACTCGACACGCATGGCAATCGATTGGCGCCGCAAGTCGTTTATGCAAGCAAAAGGTCCCAAACGCACCAATTATCAAAAAATATAATTTCTTAAAGAGGGTGCTCTTGAGAGGCGCCTGGAATTTGTTCTTCTTTTCTCAACTTTCATACACGATCTACAGCCGAAGCCTGCCAAATATGGAAAGCCAGATGACCCCGTTGATCCGGGGACCCCTTTCTTCCATGGCTGAAAGCACCAAAACGAGAACCCCTTTTCTTGTTTCTCAATAAGAAAACCAATGCATAACCATGATATGATAAATTTCCATCTCCTTATGGCGCATCTGGTAAAGCAGCTTCTGCCTCCATAATTGTACACGCAGGAAGCTCAACAGGCAACAGTGAAAAGGTTGGTAGAAAGGAGGAAAAAAGGAAAGGGGGGGAGGGTTTGGTCCATTACTTTCGAGAGAGGGGGGTCGTAATAATGTGCGTAGAAAAAGCGGTAGGAAATGAGTAGGGAGTGAGTGAGTACAACATGTCGCAACACAAACGAAAATTTATCGGCCTCGAAGATGTGTACTAATTGCTAGTTTTAGTGGGGGAGAGAGCGACAGAAATTCTTGTCGGCAACGAGGCCCCAACGCCGACCGCTCACCAACCATTTTTAACCAATCTCTCTCTCTCTCTCTCTCTCTGTTAATAGGAGAGACTTTCGAAGGGTCGATCGTGCTTAATTCCGTCCACTCGTCTTTCGTCAAAGAGAAAGAAAGGAAGACAGGAAAAAAAGGCGAGTGGTTCTAACGTTTGTTCACCTCTCATTCGAGAATAATCAAATGATAGGTAAAACCGATAAAGATATGATCCCGATAATTTTTATGTGATCATTTTGCTGGAGGACGACCACAGCATCTCTGTCTCGCGGAGAGTACAAGAATCTTTGGCTCTTCCGATGCTAGCTCCTCTCATGAAACTCATAATCACATCGCTCTCTCCCACTGGTAATAATTCGATGGATCCTGTTTGGCGCGCGCTGTTTCTGGCGATCTCTTTACGAAACGCGCTCGTGTAGTCCCCTCTCCAAAAGAGAAAAAGAAGGAAGAATGGCTCGTTGCTCTCGTTTGCATGAGGGTGGGTTTGTTATAATTGTAATGAATACTCTCCCTCGTTTGCCGCCACATTCTCACGAGGAAATCTCTCAAGAATCGAATGATCACAAAGCCCCCTCTCCGCATCATGCGCTCTACGAATGTCAGTGATGTTCATCTGCACTATCGTAGCAGCAAACGTTCCTCTTAATTAGCCCTTTCTTTTAAGCTTTAACCCTGTAGGATTATATCCTTCGGTTCAACGAGACGTGTCGCTGTTCATTTACCCCACATCTTCTTTTCACTTTTTTGGGGGAGTCTTCGAGAAAAATTATTGGTGGGTCAACGGACACCTAGGGTAGTCAAAAGAACTTGCCGCGAGTTTCAACTAGGGCACGGACAGGATTGCTCCAACCAAGTTTCTGCTACTGGATTTATGCTACTCAGTGACTGATATATGGTATTCAAATGGCATTTAACGTTTAGTTTATGTGCTGTTAAGCGTTAACCCTAAAGTTTTTTTAATATGTTAAGGTGAGATATTGCGAAAAAGCAAGTGCCCTTTTATCACGGGGAAGAGAAAAGATACGGTCTATACGTTAACTTTTCACTGTTGCTTCACATGGTACATCGTTCGTTCTTTAAGGCCCTAAATGTCCAGTAATCTCAGCTGATCTCTCTCTCTCTCTCTCTGCAGAATGCTTGGGGAAAAGTCTTCTCGCTTTATGTTTCATCACCAACCACCAATGCACCAAACTTGCTTTGTTTGTTTGTACTAATACATCATTATACTTATTCTCTCTAAACCCTCGTGGTCCTTACCTAAAAGAATCGCCATGATGTATAATTTTAGATCATGCTGATCGAGCTGTTTACTTTTTTTATGTGGAGGTTGTACCTTGCTCCTGTAGGATTAGGGCGGAATTAAGGGCCAAGTTAATTTTTTTTTTTTTACGCATCTCTACTTTTTGACAAAGTAAGATGCTGTAAAATAGTGCCAGCATCGCTATTTTGTGTTTATGTTTCCCTAATCCCATCAGAAGAAAGGGATTAGCTGGCTGCCTCTAGTCGCTAAAAGATAAAATTGGATCGAATAGGGTTAGAGCATATAAACTTTTATTGTATCTTCTGTTTAGCAAAACAGTACTAGATATTGAGTGTTCAGTAGACGTATAATAGACTCGGGAAGAAACAAATTTACATTAAAAAAAGAAAGGAAATCCTAATTTATCATCATTTAGGGCGTGATCGCTCGTTAATAACAGCCACATATCCGTGGCAATTTATATTGTGGTCGCCGCTCATGGGTGACTCAAGGTCGATGGATCAAGGTCGCTGCTTGTTAATAGTAACCCAATATATATGTCTGTGTATCAAAGTCGATGGATGATAGCAGCAACGGAGCGTAGGTAGCGCTGCTTAACTATTAGAGGCGACAATTCAAATGGTTGCCGGAGACGAAGGGTCTACCGACAAAGGCGGGTGGTTGGGAGCATGGTGGCCCTCTGCTAGGGTTTTCAGAGTCGAAGAAAATAGGCAAAGCAATAAAGAGAAAAGAACTCAAATGAGAGAGGAATAGACATCATCGAAAGTCGGTGTAAATGAAAAAATGCCATCCATACGAAAAGAGGTCAAATCGAAAACGTCAGTTTGTCTTGTAAAGGATGTTAGTCCTTGCATAACTGGACACGATGTAAGTCCTTACTTGTGTCATTTGTGTGTTGCCATATTCCTCGTTCTCGTTGAAACATGAGAAAAAGCATCTTTAGTCACTTCTCGTATTATCGGAGCCATTGCATTTTGTCCGTGCACCCCCAAAAAAATAATTTTTTTAGACCTAAAAAAAGAAAATAAAAAGAGATAGCCGTTACCTCTGTCGTGAACCTTGCTGGAAGCTGGGTCGCAGATATTTTAATCTAGGCCAATCAAGTGACAAGTCAAAGTGAGATGCTAAGGAAAGAAATAACTTTATTTATAAGAGCGACGTCGCTTTTCATGATATAGATAAAAGTGAACAAAAGAGTCGACATAGGGTAACTTTATGTTCATTCTGAGTGCTTAACAATGACCTTCCCACGATTAAGCATAGGAAAAGACCCCCTTGGCCATAGCAAGTGCTCCGTAATTTGGATGCCGATGCCTTAAATAGTAATTCAGACCAAACAGGAGAAAATAATTTAGACAGCACAAAATTATCAAGTTGCTCTTTTAGAAACATTATCGCAAGAGGCACGTATGATAACACTTACGGAATAGAAATCCATTGGATTACGCCACTTCATTTTTCTACTCCTGGAGTATTTTTTTTTTTTTGTGCTTCAAAAGTAGTTTTAACATCATTTGGAGATGTTAAAACAAATTTTTTACTTCTCTCCAAAAGTTGATTTCCAAAGCAAAAGTGTTGCCATGTCTTTGAATTGTTTGTGTTTCAATGTAACTTGCTTATCAATAGTTTCACTCTCGCTTCGGTACATTGCACCATCATCTAATTTTATATGTCGTCGATCTCATCGGCATCATTCCCCCATTTTTATGTGTTCCTCTTCATCAAGCGATTTTGTATTTCAATCTCAAGACCTAGTTAAGTAGAGGAGGGGGGGTTTCTGAGCTCAAATATTTAGGTTAGGCGAGCGTTAATACGCTGGAAAATTATTGTGAACAATGCACGTACTTGAACATTTCGATTGGCGGGCTCTTTCATTGAATCAAACCGCTAGTGGCTCGTAATTTTATGAAATCCCTTTTTCGACTTGAGGGCGGGGGAGTTAATGGTGATTAAGCAAATTGCTAATCACAGATAAACAACAATAATTAGCACAAGAGGCATTGAAAGTCCCAAGATGCTCTCTCTCTCTACTTGATAAGATTAGTGGGGTGGAGTAATCGAGGCACGTGTCTCATTCATGCTACTTTAAATTATGTCTACAGACGTACGGTGCGGTCCACCTCCCCCTCGAATAATTAGGTGCACTTTATTTGAAATCATCATAATACTCCTATTGCCCTACAATATATATGTGTGATCATACCCATGAAGGGCCCCACGCTCTCTTTGGAAAAAAAAAAACATCATAAAACGTAGAAAAGATTCTTTTATTTGTTTGTATTTTCTCTCTCTCTCTCTCTCTCTCTCTCTCTCTCTCTCTCTCTTAAACTTATGTTGGCCGTGCTGTTTGTATTCCTTTGCGGGTAATGTTTGAAGGGCTCGTCCCCTGATACACTCCTAACTTCAAGTCCAATCTCAATTCGATTTTCATCTTCTTTGTCTAAAAAAATAATTCACTATCCATGCGTCGAAAAATCGCAAATGATATCTTTGAGATTATCAATATCGAGACCGATGTTATTCCGCACGAAAATTACGATGTTGATGACAACGCGTGTTTTAATAATGAATCTTTATTTCCTAGAATGTTGATAATTTTAAAGAAATTAGTGGTAATTCTCTTACGAGTGAGGGAATTTGGAATTAGAGTGACGTTGAGTATTTTTTTAGACAAAATATAATTTTGCGCACAATTGAGGTTAAATAAAAATTTGGAGGGTTTTTAAGGAATTAAGTCAATATTTGTCGGCATTTATTCCCAATTAAGTCAATACTTGTTATTTTCATACACTTGAGTTCTTCCATCATCTTCGTGTGCCCAAAATGCCCCGTGGATTTGTTCTCCACTGTTGTAGTCGTATGTCTTCGTTTATGCTATAACAGAACCCTCTCGACAGTTAAAAGGAAGTCGTTTCTTGGTGCCAAATGGAAATATAAAAATATAAAGTTCCATGTCTAAAATATTAAAACAATTTAAAAATTCTAAGTTGAAAATTGAGTAAAAACTTTAAATACAAAAAAACTAAGATAGGAAGGGTTTTGGGTCTGTTGGGGTGCAACACTACACCCCTCTCGTCGGCGACACGCCTCACCGTGAACGGACTAGGGCAAGCACCCTCGTCGGCTCGGTGGTGAGGAGGACTCACGCCCCTGTCTTGGCTCCACCGTCGAGTTGGCAAGGGCCGAGCCGCTGCCCTTGTCAGCGAAAGAGGACGGCGACGCCACCCCCTAAAAAAAGCCCGCCTCAATGCAATTATCTCTTTATTTGGGTTTTGTTTTTCGATATCGAGGTTCTTTTCAATTTTTTCATGTTATTTGTATTTCATTTTCATAGAAGAAGAAATTATTAATATGGATCGAAAGAACGTCATTTTAAATTCAATGATCGAAGAATTGATTAAAAATAATAAGAACAATCCACATGAGTTTGTCAATTCATTTAAAATCGATGGAAGGACTCGAGTGCGTTGTTACACTTCGAAAAATTTACATTATCACGGGGCAGTATCATGTATAAATCATAGTCCTTGGCAAATTTGCCAGCTGATTCCCTTAATTTTTTGTCCCTCCTAGACGATCATAAATCATGTCTTAATTTTTTTTTTCCTCACAAGTAGTAAACTAGGCACAAAAAGACCCGGACTTATTACTTCAATAAGCTTATAAGCTTTGCGGGACAAAAGAGGTGTTTATATGGGCACCCATGGCACAACAAAAGGGGACAAATCACGTTTCACTCGCTGATTGAATCTGAGCTTGAAAAGAGAAGGGAGAGAGATGAAGAGAGTAAGTAAACGAACGTAGAAAGTAAACCATATGAACTCTTCGGGGTCGACCGAGTTGGTTGGGGTATTAAGGGATTTCCAACTCAGAAGCTAAAGATAGATTGGTTTCCGACAGTTTTGTGGGCATCATAGTACCTCGTATACGTTGTGGCTGTGAATGCGGTTCCGAACGCGGGAAAAAATGGGCGATTGAGGCATCATAAACCTTCTCAAAGCGATCCGACGAGACCTAAAACCGGCACCGGAGCTCGTCACAACTTCGGCTCATATTGAAAAAGTGGAATTTCAAATCCCCGGTTCATTCCCGAGTGCAGAAAATTTCGGTGATCCGCCTCGAACTCAACAAAATCTCAACTCTCCGTAAATAAGCAAGCTTACCAAAAATAGATACTTTGAAAAATGCGATTTGGAAAGTCCGGGATGAAATTGTATTTAGATTTTCATCATAATACAGAACGAGGGAGGGTGTTCACAAGATTTTACCATAACATAAAGGTTGATGAAGATACACTAGTTCTAGCATAATGACTAATCAGTGTTGAGCACATGGTAGGCGTGGAGACTTAAACTAAACAGATACGGGAGAAAAAGAAACAGAAGTACGGGGGAGAGCAGTAAATTTTTAGTGGAGGAATCAGGTGCGGGTGCTGGACGGAGTAAGTAAATGTCAAAACTATTTACTTATTATTTTACGGAAAGGGTGATTCTTGAAGAGTGTTTTTTTTTTTTTTTTGTAGGGGGTGGGGGGGGTCAGAGATTCTTGAAGAGTTAAGAAGCGAGATTAAAAAGAGGCTTTCTAGTTAATATCTTAAAGACAAGAGAAGACGAGGGACGCTCGTGGGAATTTCCAAAAGTAGGAGGTCCATTTGCAACATTCACTGCAATTTACGAGGGGCGTCGTTGCAATTTTCTCAAAACATGGGGGTAAAAAAAAAAGGAGGCGAAAAAAAAAATAATTAAAAAGTAGAGCGAGGCCGGGCCAGTTTAGCAGCACCGCGGCCAGCACACGCGCCGGGGGCACGCGCCAGAAAGGAACAAACGCAAGCCCACTTTGACCAAATGCCCTTTGACCGGAACACCCCGGAGCTTTTGGGACTTTGGTGGACCGGCTCGGCTGCGAAGGAACCTTATTCTCTCTCTCTCTCTCTCTCTCTCTCTCTCACGCTCATCGCGGTCACGTGCTCAGATACTGTTTCGACTTATTAGGTCAGGGATCTCCGTCCGTACATTCCGATGACGCAAGCATCCCCCGGGCAGTGACGTCACACTAGAGCATCTTTCCTTCCCTTTTTTTTTTTTTTCATTCTCCCGTGGTCCTCCCCCTTCCCGTTCCTCTCCCAATGGGAGGCGCTTCTATCGACGCGAAGGCCTCGTTGATCAAAATGCGATTAGCACTTAATTTAATCACATTTCATCCTTTCATATCTTTTTTTTTTTTTTGGGGGGGAGGGGAGGTCGTGTATCTTTATGCTCCACAAAAAGTGCAAAAAAAAAAAAATGGAGCCAAAACATTCACGTGTAGCAAGTGTGTAGCGGCAGTACCAGTAGGAGTAGTCCATTGGGTAGGTGGCAGCTGGCGCTGGTACAAGATTAGGTCGGGGTGATTAAGGTTTTGTTTAATTTCATGTTTCAATCTCATCCCGCGACTTGACTAAGGAAAGTTGTCTTCGGCTGGTGGCGTTTTGGGCTGGCTGGGCCTTGTTTCATGGGCGGAGTGTCCGAAGGTTGGATCGGACTCGATGCGCGACTAGCCAAGCCTTTTTTTTCTTTCTTTCGTTGGTTTTAACCTTTCATGTCCATGTTGTGAACCATGTTGTGCATGTATGTTCGGCTACGAAGCCCTAATTATTACCTCGTTGTCGTGTGATGATGATGATGACAACGAAAATTGGGCACCAACAAACTTTCCAAGAGGAAACCGTGGCTTTTCAAAAATTCCGGGGAAGAGTTGGTCGAACAGCTCTCGGCGGGGGGAAATACCGGGTCATTTTATGCGCGACGGGAGCGATGTCCAACTCCTTGGAATCTTCTGCTTTCACACCCAATCCTTTTTTTAAATTTGTTCTAAAACGATTGGCGACAGTGCATCGGTAACAAGGTTGCTGTGCTTGCTCGTGCGGACGGAGATCGCTAGCCATGGACGGTACTTCTCTAAGTATCTTGAAAAATCTCAGCCGCGTGGTACGGGGCAGCTCACCGAAAGGATCGCCCCTCCCAATTTGATCGAGATTTATCGAGATACCGAAGGGAGCTCCTCGTAACGGTCAAAGAGTCTTTAACTTCATTCTTTCTACTTTTCTATTCGACCCTACTAATTTTTTGTGAATACGGCGCGATATGATAATAGCCATATTCATTCAAGATTAACATTCCGTTTGTTCTGACCAGTAGCTGAAAAAAGAGTTTACAAGAGTTTACAATTGGGTCTCCTTAAAGGTCACGACACATGTTACATTCTTCGAAAAAAAATATACCCGTCGGACGATAAATCCATTAGGACCCCCGGCGTTTAAAGAGTGATAGTACATAGTCATCTCAAGAAAGTTGCATACTCATATCATGTCATGTTTTATGCTGGGCTCTCCTCCCTTTCAACCAAAAAAATAGAAACTGAAAAAGGAAAAGAACAAGAAAGAAGTGGCAGCATCCTGCACATAGTGATTTCTACGTCGTGAATTCCACTTTCATGATGTCTTTTATTCCTACTTTATCCAAATTATGAATGTAGATTCAGTTAAAACTCATCTTTCATGGACAACGAATGGAATCATTGCCACCATTGCCCCTTCTTCCACCTTTTTCAACCATGTATTCATTATGAATTCCGAATGAACAATCAGCAATCATCTCCCAAATTGTCCATAATTACATTGGTACGAGGAGATTCTCTTTACAGACACCTAAAGAAAAAGAAAGATGTGGGCACATTGTGTATAATATAAGCTTATTTGAATCCCGAGCAGACACTACCATATCTTGTAGCTCACTCTAGCGGGTTTTACCGATGGCGGTCCATGACCATTGAGCCGAGAAGAACAACATTAAGGAATATGCACATGCATTAAAAATGGTTGGTCATGCTATGACTTACTCGACTGTATAAAAACAGAAAATTTCAAAAAAAATATTTAAAAATTATAAATAAAAAAAATTGTCCAAACCAGCGCATACGGTGCCACATAATACGGTCGGCGTCCAAGTCGCGATTTTCGGCTTAAATTGGTCCCGATGAACTAAGTTAGTACAAATGCAAAAAAGGTTTAGGATTAAATTGATTCAATTGAAAGATTTAAAACTGAATTAGCACCAACGCAATATGTTTAAAACTTTTTTGGTAACTTTTCTCCGCTTTTTTGAGTGTTAGTTGGAGGTGGAATCAAGGGTGAACATGATTTGATTGCGTAGGGTTAGTCTATACACCTCTTTTTGTAAGGTTTTAAAAGCGGTCAATCGTGGTCTGATTTGATTCTGTGCTTCTTTTAGGGTTTACAATACGAGCATTAGGTGCTTAAACAAAGAAATTACTTTCAAAGGCCGGAGATGTCAACACCCTAATATCTCTGTTCCCTAATTGCACTCCCCCACCCTTCATTTGCCCACAAAAGGAAGCTTTCTCAAGAAAGTGAATCCGACCTAATATGGAGTTTAGTGGGGACATAGACAGCCCCTAATATTCTTCGGGTTGCTTAAGACAAAAGGAAGTTGTCGCGGTTGGTCTAATGCGTCTCAAAGTCCAACGCATGTTATAATTGCGAATATAATCTCTTTTTTCACTGGCATAAGTTACGCGAGGATACATGATTAGAAAATTGAAGCGGGGTTAATTAGTTGGATGAAAGTAATTAGCGTACTAGTTACGTTCGTCAAGGGGGAGTCCAAATCCGAGCCCGTCGACATATCCAAATGGATCCACTTTCACTTTAAAACTTAAGTCATTGAGTTAGGGATCAACTTGGATGTATTAACTGCTTCACATCACACCAATTCTTCGACGTGCGGCTTCTCTAACACAACTTACATGTACATCTCAACATATTCTTAGCCGTTGGCACATCTTTTCCTTCGACAAACAGCATCTAAATCCATAACGAAATAAGCGAGAAAATTCGGAAAGGGGAGGGTTATACTTTGGTCATCATCTCATTTACAATGTTTAGGGTCTAAGGGAGATAGATTTACTATCATGTGTTGGAGAAAAGCGCGAGTTAAGAGATGTAAAGTTAATGATGTCTTAATTAGCTGGCGCTGCATTTTTCTCAGTTACTCCTTCACAATCACAGCGGATGATAAAGAAATTATTGCAATGCAAAATATGGTTATAATGTCCTTTTCTCATTCATAGATTTTCCTTCAGTGTATGGTTATAATCACCACGCCATCATGAATTTAACGCAATCTTGGCACATGGGACTATTTTGTTCTGTCGAGTTCGAGAGACTATTTACGTATACGTATCCACGTGCGTATACATAATGCATGCAAGTTATGACGATTTCTCACTGCATGATTATCGCGGTTCAATGCATGAAAACCCTAGTTAAGACCGTGAGTGTCGCAGCAGCAACAAGTTAACGAGCCACGAGACTCAATTTCTCTCCCGTTATGTTTCTTCTCTTCTTTTTGTTGGAAAAATGTTAGATGATATGAAAAATAAAAACCGTAGGAAAAATGTTGGAAAAGAAGAGAAAAGTAAGAACAATTATCTAAGGCGTGCAAACACTGTCTTTAAGGATAATTGTGCCCCTCGGAGTACTGAAACTCGGTGCGTAAGGCTTCTAGTGGATATCCTCTCAAGTCACAACAGACGTTCTTCTATATTCCGCACCGAATATTAAAATGAACATGAATAACATTATGTGTACAACCCAAATAAGAAGAGAAACTAAAGAAGGAAAAATTCTCTTATTGTAATTTTTGAAGACACTTTTGTAGTTGTGATTTGCGAATTTATATTCAAACAAAAAGAGCCGTTAAAAAGAACCGTTAAGAAAACCGTTGCAAGACCATTAGTGAATGATTAGAAAACTAGCCGTTAGAAAAATCATTATATGTCCGTTGAAAATTTGACCGTTAGAAAACCGTTATACGACCGTTAGAAAATCAACCTTAGGAAATAGTGATAGCTAATCATTGCTGTCATAATTTTATCAAAACTATTGTAAAATAATATTTCAAAACTATTGAAATATCCAACAATCCCCCACATATTTCAAAAAGTTTTGAAAAGAAAAACTAGAAAAATGTTGGGTTATTAAAGCGTAATGCGTTGGAACTGGTGCTCGTTAGGCTATGAATCAGCCCTAGAAAGAATGAAATACAACTCACGAAATCATTGGTGAAGATTGAAACTTCTATGAACCAAAAATTCCTTTTTGTGAACTATAATTTTCACCAATCACATTATACTCCTACAAGGTTTGTTGTTCGACGCGGTTTTGCGCTAATAAGCCATGCGCATGCTTGGTTTATTCATAAGTGCTCTAGAGATTATCGCCAATAATTCTCATAGAAGAGGTCTCACTCCACACTTATATAAGTGATTCCATCAAGTATATTCTATAGCTTAATACACCATCAATAATGACTTTGGAATTCATTAAGAGCTTGGCTCAATCTTTTTTTCCTTGCAATCCGGCACTATTCTCACCTTAGGAGGGATATAAATTTTAATGGTACATAACTGGATCAACAAGTGACTTGTTATTATCCATATGAACCTAATTCATGAGATCGCCAATCACATAGGTTGGGTTACCATTACTGTTGATTTTCTTCAACTGGCTTATCCCATTTCCCTCGATGAATAGTTAGAGGATTGGCCAAATCCACTTATGACTTCATATAACCAATGGACATAATTCCATCTTTAAGCAATTGCTTTACCACATCGTCTTAATAGGACGTGTCTCTTTTAACCATTGTAATTTTCATTCTCTTTTAACCATTGTAATTTTCATTCTTTGCAATGGCTAGTGCCTCTTGGCAATCACAATGCCTATAACATGTAACTTGTCGGTTTCAAGAACTTGAGCAGTCCTTGAATCACCAAAACAAATATTTTTCATCTCCTTCCCCAATTAGAGTGTAGGAGGATAGCCATGGCTAGAGCCTCTATTATATAGAAATATTCACCATGTCATAACAAGTAATATGACTTATATTGACATCATATCAAATAAATAGAGGTGCATGTTCATGTTCTTGTTATAAAACAAAACAATGCCAATTGTATATGCTTATCTCCAATTGCTTATACTATTTCAATTCCGCAACAAGTATTTTGCCCTCAAATATGCATTAGAACAATGAAGAAGAATTCGAACAATATTATCAAAAATTTCTCCTTCTTGATCACATGATATGACACAATCTAATCCACAATGAATAATTTGTTGCTTCGGAGTTCGACTGGAAAAGCCATTACAAGTTGCGTCATCTCCATCCAAGAAATCCATTTGGATCAATATGTGAAGAATTAGACGAAGAGAATGCCGGGAGCTCCTTCCTCATAACACGATAGAGATAAGTTGAACATATGATGCTATCACATTATTTAAAATGCATTTCATGGGGGCAACTATGTCGACATTAATCAACCTAGTATGTGTATAACTCACGCTAGTAATGTAAAAGAGCTTAAAAATCATATTATACTTCAAAGCATAACCGACGTAGGGAAAAGATAACAGGAAATACTTCCAAAAGGGTATACTTAAATTGATTGAATAATGATGCCGATTACATAGGGCGGACGTCCTTTATACGAGATAGGACCCCATTTAAGAAATCAAATCTAATCCTAATCAAATAAGAATCAAATCAAATCAAACATAATTCAAATCAAACCTATAAGAATTCAAATCAAATATATTGCAAAATTGCTCGAAATGGAAAATTGCCCGAAAACTCATCTAAACGACTCGAAACATGAAAATCCATCGTACATCACGACAAAACCGTGTTTATTGATCGAGAAGGCCGTTTCACTTCAGCCCGACCGAATTTGAGCGCAATTCGAGCTCGCCAGCCCAAATCAGTGAAATCTACTCGATTTTTGGCATTACGTTTTTCCGGAAAAATCACACGCCGGTTGTTCTATATCAATAACCCAAAAACAGTATTTCTCAATAAACAATTAACTAGCATAGAATCATGTTCACACAATTTTCACAAGAACAATACTTGAACTTCCCAAAATGAGCGCTTCCGTTAACGAGCCATGAGACTCAATTTCTCTCATGTTATGTTTCTTCTATTCTTTTTATCGGAAAAATGTTAGATAATATGAAAAATAACAATCGTAGGAAAATATTAGAAAAGACGAGAAAAGTAAGAACAATTGTCCGAGGTGTGCAAGCAACTTGTTTTAAAGGATAATTCCGCTCCTCGGAATACGAATCTCGAGTACGTGAGGCTTCTAACGGCTATCCTCCCAAGTTACAACAGACCTTCTTTTATATTCCACATTGAATATTAGAAAGAACATGAACAACATTATGTGTATAATCCAATGAAGAAGATAAACTAAAGAAGGAAAAAAAAATTCTCTTCTTGTACTTTTTGAAGACACACTTTTGTAGTTGTGATTTGAGAATTTATATTCAAACAAAAAGAAAATTTAAGAAAACCATTACATTACAAGACCATTAGTGAATGATTAGAAAACTAACCATTAGAAAAACCGTTATATGTTTGTTGGAAATCGGCCCGTTATACGACCGTTAGAAAACCAATCGTAGGAGATATTGATAGCGAATCATTGCCGTCATAATTTTATCAAAATCATTATAAAATACTATTTCAAAACTATTGAAATATCCAATACTTCTCGATAAGATTTCTCGTAGCTTTCATCGTAATCACTCTCCAGTAGTGTGAAAGCGGAGAAATTTCGCCACGGCTCGATGCATTCTTATTCTAATGGCTTCGCCGGATCTTCCGAGTCAATGAAGTTAGGTTTTACAGCAGGAAGTTTTCATGGTGTTTGAACTTAAGTTGGATTAAGACCATTTACACATGCTTTTACAGCTTAGACCGACCTTGTCCATCTCTCTCACCTGCCCTTTATTTCCCTTCTTGAAAGACAGTACAAATTGCGGTGGAAACGGAATCATCAAGAATCGTGGAAAAAAAACTGACTTAGCACGCACAAGGAGGAGAAACTCGCCCGCACCCAGATAAGTATCTGTATTAAAGAAGCCATAGTGAGTTCTAGTTGCCAATATAGCTCTCGCGTTTTCATCGTAGAGTAGAGTGAAATCCACAATTTCTCCGAGTCGTATGGTTTTCGCTCGGTAGCGCTGCTGGCTTAACCACATTCCATTTTACTCATCTAGATTGATGTTGAACACATTGGCTACGAGTGGCATCCATATGTACCCGACAATGCTCGGTCTCGTCTAACCAGGCTGATTTTAATTTGTCGCTTCTGGACGTTTTTCCCGCGACGTACCAAAAACTCAATTACCACCATCTTTGTGGGTTTCTAGGGTTTGAATCATGGTGCCATGTCCCTCGAGGTCGGTATGGTATTTGATGGGTCCGGGATTCACCCACCTAAGTAGGTTTTCTCGTCATGTTAAAGGAAAAAGTTGAGGGACAAAATTGAAAAAGCCAGCTCTAGGATCAAACTGAACTGCAAAAAGGAAAGATGAGACCGGGCCTCGAAATTCACTAGGCAAGCTCGAATGGCCTCTGTAATATCCCAAGAGCAACCACCCACTAACAATCCATCAAGTTGGGCTTCATTTGCACATTCGGCCCACTGTAAGGCCCGCACCTAAAGCCCATTCCAAGCCCGATATTATTGCATCTACACGTGGCAGGTTTCAATTCATCCACGTAAGTAGTTTCAAAACCACAACTTTAACTGTAACTAACAGTTCCGACCAAATAAAAAAAAAAAACTGTAACTAACAGCTCCCGTCTTCCCTCCATTTTTCCCTCTCCAGACAAACGCTCCATCTCTCTCTGCGCTTCGATCCTGCGTTTCTCTCTCATGGCGTCTAGGACGGCGATTTCTGTTCAGCCGGGGAGGTTTAGGGTTTTGAAAGAAGGAAGGAGACGCTCTGATGGCGCAGTAGGACCCGTGGTTTACTGGATGTTCAGAGATCAACGGTTGAGGGACAACTGGGCTCTGATCCACGCCGTCGACGAGGCGAACCGCGCGAATGTGCCCGTCGCGGTGGCCTTCAATCTGTTTGATCAGTTTCTGGGTGCGAAAGCGAGGCAGCTTGGATTTATGCTCCGAGGATTGAAGCAGCTGCACGGAGAGATTGAGGAGAGTCTTCGGATCCCCTTCTCCTTGTTTCAGGTATGGGTCGGTGATTTCGGTGGAGTTACCGTTCTTTGAGTTTGCGGTTGATGGGGGAATTGTAAAATTAGTCATTCGCACTTGAGGGTGGATTTCCACTGGGTGGTCATTTTGGTGCATCTTTGTGAAGTAGCTGACATGGTGCTTTTTCGATGAATGAAATTATTTGAACAGTAAAGCGTTTTATCCCGAAGAAATGGCACATCAGTGGTCTTAAATGTAACGTTGAAGTTTTACTACAAACTTTTGTACTTCTAACAATAAAAGACTGTTCTTTCCAGTTAAATGAGTGAAATTTAGCTGCCATATCTTGGCTTTTTAGTTTCATTTAGGTGGATTTCGTGGTTGTGTTATGTTGATATTGATAATGCAAGTCGTTATTTTTACATCATGTGAAGATTGTGGTTGTGTGTTTTTGTTACTTGGAGCTACTAGGTACTCTATAGCTGTGCGCCTAAAGATTTTAGGGGGTCATTTATGAGCTACTGAGCCCATTGCAGATGAATCTCTTGCACTCTGATTATCTAGGGGGAAGCTGATGAGACTATTCCAAAGTTTCTTAAAGAATGTGGGGCTTCACTTTTGGTTACAGATTTTTCACCCTTGAGAAAAATTCGCCGGTGTAAGGAGGAAATCTGTGGGAGAGTTGATGATTCAGTGACTGTACATGAAGTTGATGCGCATAATATTGTACCTGCTTGGGTGGCATCACAGAAGTTGGAATACAGTGCTAGAACAATTAGGGGAAAGATTAATAAAATGCTTCCAGAGTATCTGATTGATTTCCCTACCCTGCAACCATCAAGTAGAAGATGGGATGACACCAATCGATCAATTGATTGGGACACTCTTATTGCAGATGTCCTGAGGTTAATTTTATGCTTCATCTCATGGCTAAATATGAACTTCTAATGCTTGGTCTATCCTGCTGATAAATTTTCTTTTACATAATAGGAAAGGAGCCGAAGTTCCTGAACTCGGTTGGTGTAAGCCTGGGGAAATTGCTGCACTGGATGTATTGATGGGAAGTGAAAATGGTTTTCTCACAAAAAGATTGAGAAATTATAATGCAGACCGAAACAATCCATTGAAACCCAAGGGGCTTTCTGGACTTTCTCCTTTTTGCATTTTGGCCAGATATCTGCCCAGCGCTGTGCTCTAGAGGCACGTAAAGTTCGGAAAAGCTATCCTCAGGTACTTCATATCAGATTACTGAGTACGCAGATCAAGTTCTAACCGTGCCAGGAATGTGGAAGTATGACTTCTGCTGACAGTATTTGCACGATTTTCCTCCTCTTCGCGGAAAGTTCCTGCAGTTCTGCGAATTGTGTCATTATGTGTTTATCTTTCTCTGGCTCATCCTCTGGTGACACGCAATTTGATATTTCTTCAACTTGCCACTGTGAAGGCAGTAGATGCATTCTTGGAGGAGTTGATTGTGAGGAGAGAACTTGCTGACAACTATTGTTTCTATCAGCCTCATTATGATTCGTTAAAGGGGGCATGGGAGTGGGCAAGGAAGACATTGATGGATCATGCCTCTGACAAGCGAGAGTCTTTCTACACGTGAGTGGCAAGCACTTGTTTCCATTTTTATCTGTATGTTTTCTGAGATCATAGTCCTGACTGAGTTTGGTTAAAAAAATTATCTGTTTTGTAGGAGGGAGCAGTTGGAGAAAGCTCTAACAGCTGATCCAGTAAGTTGATCTTTCGGATTTTTTAGTAGCGAATTGTATTTTGCCTGTGTTTCCCTTCTCTGGTGGCAGCCTCAGTCTCAGGCTCAAATGACATCTTGAATTTGGTCTTCTCCAGCTTTGGAATGCCTCTCAGCTTGAGATGGTGTACCATGGGAAAATGCATGGTTTCATGAGGCAAGTATTCACCTCCCTCCTCTTCCCCAGCGCTCTGATCAGCCGTTTGATAAACTGATCATTGTCTAATTGTGGGGAAAGAGAAAAGTGCATCATGGGTCTTGAATGAAGTACTTATTTTTTGGGTTGCGTTGAATTCTTTACCTCGACTGATCTTGCCAGAGAGGTTACTCACTTCAGTTGCTCATGTGGCTCTACATGGTGACTTTTCACTGTTATCAGAATGTACTGGGCCAAAAAGATTCTTGAGTGGACAAAAGGACCTGAAGAAGCACTTGAAACAGCCATATACTTGAATGACAAGGTAAACAAGTGAAGGAAAGAAACGTGATTCAGCGGCATTTCAATTTCTAAATGGGTGATTGTATGCTTATTCTGTTTATTATACCCACATTTCCTAACTGAATGGACTCTGAGATGCAGTATGAAATAGACGGACGGGATCCCAGTGGTTATGTGGGATGTATGTGGTCAATATGTGGTGTTCATGACCAGGTAAGCAATTATCCCGGATTCATTTCGTGTTTAATTTTGTTATAGCTCCCGTTGCAGGAGATGATTTGAACTTTCATGCCGGAGCCAGCCTTTTATTAGTACGTAGGGTGTCGAGTGTTTTTGCTTGGCTAATTTGTAAATCTGAGTATGTGGCTTACACCGAATACGCTTGATCACGGTGATGGCTCATGCCTCGCACTATGGATTTCTCCAGAATAATTCCTAATTCAATGTTGGGGTTTTGGTTGAATGGCAGGGTTGGCGAGAGAGGCCGATATTTGGGAAAATAAGATACATGAACTATGCGGGGTGCAAGAGGAAATTCGATGTCGATGGATACATTACTTATGTCAAGAAGCTGGTTGGCGAAGTGAAGAAAAGAAAGGCAGAAATTGATTTAGATAAGAAAGCCAAAAAACTCTGCAGCTAATATCAGTTATCTGTGATTCTCATTGCCTTTAGTAGTCCAGTATTTCGGCTCAGTTTGTTTCTTAGGATGCTCTGATTGGAGGAAAATAGGCTAGATGATCGTTTTGTTTTTTTGTTTGAGAACTTGTGGAGTCTCACCAGTTTAGAATATGGTATGGGGAATGAAGATTAAGGCAGGATCATTCTTCAGGATTTTGTTGATCTTGACATTGTTGGATTACTAGCACTGGTTAGTAACCACCTTATTGGGTAAAATGTTAACCATATGATTCTTACATTGAGAGGAAGTCATGCGGCAAAGAGCTTTCTGCATGTTGCTGGTCTTATGATCAGTATCTTCTCTCCCTGATCCGACATTTCGAGCAAAACAAAATGGTTCAGAAAGTTTAATCAAACAGCTAGTGCTCTGTTTATTTTGTGGAATATGAATAATTTGAAAAATATTTTTTCGTTGCTAAAAGTAATTGGAAAATGAAAAATATCTTCATTATCAACAAAAATTTATCTTAAAATTTTCTTGGATGATGTAAATATTTTTTGTTACAAACAACTATATTTTTTAAAAATATTTTGCAAGTCATTCTGCAAAACAAATGAAACCTAGCTTACCCTCTCTCAACAACCATTAAGCTATGGCTAATGGTAGAGTCAAAGACCAAACCTAATCAAGTATTTCTGAGGTCGCAACAAGTGTCCCTCCCGAAGAATCTTCCCCAAGCTTTGACGTACTCTGTGCAAAAGTGCATGTTGAGTTTCAGAAATTTCTTCCAAAATGGACCCCCATACATTCAGAATAAGAAAGCAAAAATATACGGAAATTTGTACCGAAGACAACCGTTTATGGTCATCCCCTATGTTTTTTATTTCTCTCTTCTTCCTTAATCATCCATCAATGTCTGACCCACTACTATTTCAGGGGACAGGAAGGCACCTAATGCAGGGTAATAGTCCTCACAAGAAAGGCGAAAACATTAATGAAAGACCGCTGGTATTTCAGCATTAATTTGCTCGACATGTCCAAAAACATGGACCAGAACCTATTTTCCAATCAGATTACAAACTGCATTGACACGTCTGTCAAGTTCTCATCCTCTCGGCTGCTATATTATACACATGAATCGGCTGGTTGGCTCCAGGTATAGGGAGGACAAAAAACACAGAAAAAGACAGAAATGAAAGAAAGAGAACAAGACACACAACCCTAAATCAAGAATCATTGTTGCGGGATCCTCATCAGGAATAGTAAGTTTGAACTGGCGCTCCACTGTACCATGAGGCATTCTTGCAACAAAACATGTTAAAAAATATACTTGGGAGTCAACTACAGGTGTGAGCAGATGCTTATCCAGCTTGGAAACCTTCCCAATTATATCTGGAGATCATCCAGTGAAAGCTCATTCGCCGTCAACAGCTTCAGCTTCTGCAGATCGAATGAAACATACAAGAGCATGAGCACATTTCAAGAACTCTCTTAGTGGTAATAACTGAAAAACAAATTGATCCCAAACTGTGTAAGTAAATATGTTACCGTGATGAACTGTGGAGGATCATCAAGACTGGATGAGCCTAAGACCACTTCCCTCCTTAGCTTAGCTGTAAGCTTATGGCAAACCCTAAGCTGAGACAGCAAAAATTTCAAGAGCGGTAAACAAAGCAACGGGAAGAACACAAGTGGTGAAATAAGTAAATTCTTTTACCTCTGATCTGGTAGCTCCACCTACTATGAACACAAAAATCCGATTGCCTAGTTTCTTGAAGTCGCTAGATTCATGTCTTAGAACTGAATCACTGCTGGAAGGGATAAAATCATCACAAATCCATTAAACTTGATGTTTGGACGTATAAATAAGTCTCTCTAACAGTAGGCCCATGAAATCACAGGTCTTTAGGGAATGAGGAGGACAACGATTGCATATGCTTCAAAAGAAGCCTCCAACAAAAAACTACACCAATCAAGGTGAAGAGAAACATGGAAAATCTCATAATAATTATGTGCCCTGACAGAGACAAAAAATTAGACAAAGAAGGCATATCTAACTGAGAAAAGAAAACGAAAGACAGGAGGACATGAGACTTCTATCGGTCAATTATGGAGGAAAGAACCAAGTTAAAAATCACCTTGAATACCCATCATCAGAATTGCGAGGTCGGGCCCATGTTGGTGTCCGTTTGGATCTCATTGAATGAGCAGCTGAAGTTGGATTAGATGATAGAACCTGTGATGTCCCATGAAAGCTTGGACTAGGATCGTTCATACATGGATAGTCCTCCTTTGGTAGTTCCCCTTTGCAAAGCTTTTCAATAAGCTCCTGAAGGAAAAGATAAAAAGACAACATTTCAAGCTAATTAGGGCCAGCATGACAACGATTCCGATTCGAAAAAGTGAATCTAATTAGTATTATTTTTTATGATTATATTCATTGGATGAGTTTTAGAGAATCGAACGTGTTTGGTAATTGCACAAAATTTTTGTTCCCAAAAATAATTTCTCTTCTCTATTTTTGTCATTTAACTCAAATAATTACATAGTTACTTTGTGAAATTTTATCCTACATTTCGAATTAATTGAAGATTAATCCATATTGATTCTCTTACATAACCTATTGCATATAATATTTTTTCGTGCTGTTCCATCTAATAGTCGTCCCATATATTGAGCCATAAGCTTAAAAAAGGAAAGACCATGTTCGATTAGTGCGTGATTTCAGATTAGCTTGGGCTCTCGCAGCCTATACCAAATCGCAATGAAGGAATATCAAATTCGATCTTAGTGTGATTAATGGCATGTGTATGTGTACATGCAAATGGAGTCGATACCGGTCTTTGAGGAAGATAGATTGAGAACCTTATCGAGTGGTCGGGATGAACCGTTCAATTCTACGCAACCGGAGAAATCTAGGGTCCAAAGACTTGGTTACGTAAGTTTTTCTATCGACGCCATTTCGGAACCGAAGTTGAGTGTTTTCTAAACGTATTTCATGCAAATTTTTAATTCATTTTTAAATCTATAATGCTAAGTGTTCATGCAGGTTGTGTTTATCTTTTTCCAAATTTTCGAAAACTAGACTAAGTCTAAATCACTTAAACCTACACAAATCACAACCAATGAAATCAAGTGCCCAATCAAGGAATCATGACATTGATAAATTGCATCATAAAACCCTAATGAAGCCCTAAGGGCTTAGAGAAATGTGGTTCAGAGTTGAATTTCAAAGGTCTTTGTGATTTTCCAAAAATAGAATAAAATATATGAAATCTAGGGAATCTAGGCCCAAATTTATGGAAATGATGTCAAACTAGCCTAATCTAAGTTTCGTCTATTTTTAGGGATTTTCTGAAAGTTTTCTGATTTTTTACGAATTTTTTATTATCTTATATATTTTTCTTTGAAAATGAGACCTTATTATGTTTTAGGTCGAGTGAAAAGTGATGAGGAATTGAAAGGAAGAAGTGAGACATGAGAAACTTCATTCATTTTGTTTTGTGATTATCAAAAGTGATTCTTTTTTCAGAACCAACTTATTTTTTGTTCTTGTTTTTGCTTCCAAAACTGTTCCCGGAACAAAATCAAAATCAGAATCATTTACGTTACCAAATATAATTCTCATCCTTTTTTGTTCCAAGGAACAGAATTAGAGAACCAGAATTGTTGCCATGAACACCCTTAACTACTGCACCTGATTACCTTGACTCCAACTACCAGTAGAGGCAGTTTCAAGTTCGCCCAAGTTGTCAACCCAGAAAAATATTAGAAAAGAAAAGATAAGCTTGCCAGCAAGGGCAAAATCCTGTTTACAATCTAGAGAGCTTATAAGTACTCACTAGTATCTTGGACTTATAATGAATTCCCATCTCTGCAAACTAACTTTTCATAGTAAACTGATAGTTAAGTCATAGATGTGGTATTAGTAGACCCATACATCACAGTTAAAGCAGTAAACAGAGCTCCATGGCCTAAGCACCAGCAAAACAAATACTCCTCTCCTATATTCCTCTGCTTTTTTACCATATAGCAAATGACCTATCAGCCTCATGTTCCGTCAGTGAGATAGTTCTCCTAGATCAAATCGCTCTCTCCCACACTCCTTCCCTCCCTCTCTCTCCCTCTCCCCCTCCCTCAAACCACAGATGTGTATCCACATATAAGACCATGAGGGAGCTTGTGCCCGTATTCAAATAGAAGCACGTGAGCACAGATGCCGCACATATAAAATGCATTTCAAACTTATGATTCATTGGACTACAAAGAAAGTGTAAATTATGTCACGAAATCTATACCTTATTCTTCCTGGAAAATAATCAAAATATCCCCCCATTTCCAGTTTAAGAAACTAAAATAAAGTCTTTCGTGATTCCTTCCCTCATGCTACTGAATGAAAACAGTAAGTGGGAGAACAGCATGGATTCAAGTTGTGGCTTTCATGCAACAGTTTCCCATAAGTTTTTTTCATGTTGAGCAATGATAATTAAATCTTTTGTGCTCTATATTCTGAGATATACAACCATCCTCCTCAATACTTGGAACATCTTTCCTTCAAATAGCTGGAAAGTAAACAAGAGGGCAATCTGACAACAAAGAATCTTTAACTGCTAAGATTTGCTTCTTATTCGTTTTCTTTGGTGTCAATCTCTGCTTGAAATGATGGTAGCACCAGCATGTGCTATCAAAGGTGATAAATTGAATCGTGACTTATCGTAACCCCTTTGGTGTTGCACTGAAAAATAGAGTGAGCACATCCTTTTGGCAATTGCAATTTTAACTCAGAATCCAGAGCTGACATGAAATGGATTTGTCTCATTCAGACTCAACCGAAGTTACCCACTAAGTGTGCTTAATGCCTTATCAAAAGCTCCATCTAATGTATTTCATTAACGGTCAAAGAGAATTATTACCTCTATCATGGGATAAAAGCGCGACAACTGCCATGTTTCTTCTTCACTGGTACGTTCTTTTCTGGCTGCACGTTTTTTCTATTTATATAGAGGTAGTCAGAAAGAAGCATTTGAACACAGAAACTCGCTATTACTGAAGAGATCATATCATACAATACACCTACCTTATGCATATCAAACTTAAGAGAAAAGGAACTCATAGTGCTTTTCTTGGTCTCTGTTGCTCCCCCAGCAATCTCATGTTATTCACCGCATTCATATCATCCATAGGTAATTTTGCAAGCTGATGGAGGGAAGAAAAAATGAATCATATAATTTCTGTATTAACTGATTTAAGATGGCTACTCAACTGGCAAAGTAATTCGACCAAAAAAGAAAAAAATAGCATAGTAAGGATGTGAATTTGTATAAGTATATGAAACTCATTTCTTCTATCAGTTGAGGGACCACCAGAGAGAGATGATAAAAGAGTTCATGAAATCAGGACAAGAACTACCTTCATCAAATTGAGACCCTTCTCACCCTCAAATTTCTCCGGATAGATAGCTGCAAGAATCATTAGTAACCGTAACTTATGTTCACGAGTTGCATCCTGCAGGAAAGTATGTTTCGGTTACCTATTATTCTGATTACAATTATGTGGCCTGCGTCAAGAGTACATCAAGCAGATTATGTAACATATGCATTACCTCCTTTGCAGTCAAAAACTTAATTACTTCTTTCATTCCAGCATCTCCAAAAACAAGGTCCTGCTCCAGCTGCCCCAGTTCTCGAAGTGCCATCTCTCTAATAATCCTATTGATCTTCGCCGCAATCTGTATAGGCACAATTCACTTGTTTTGTATGTTAAACGATCATCAGATTAAAAAGTTCAAAATAAATGATAAAACTATATCAACCACACATCCTACAATGAAGGCTGCAGATAGTGGCAACAAGCAGCTGTACATCTTAGTCTAAGGTTCAGACTGCAGATAGTGGCAACATCACCAAACTCCATACAGGTCCAATGAAGGCTGTCCCTAGAGCAATACCTAAGTACAAAAATTTTCTTTTACCCTTATACAAGATACTCACTAACAAAAACACAGGAGAATACAAGACTTCTTCCCCGAGCTGTGCAGCTAAAAGAATTCCTAGTTCATCAATATTTCACAAGCAGAAAATTTTATAGGATAAGAAAGTTTACACTCGTACAGAAACCGACCTCTACATGGAGGGAGAGTTTGTCTATTTGCTCACTATATTGTGGCAGCGCTTGAACCATTTTCTGCAAGTCCCGAGTGGATAGTTCGCTGCCGTCTCTATAAAAACCAAGAGTCAACATGTCAAGAGATGCATTAGCTTAACTCAAGTTAAGTAGAACTCACTGCTTCAACTTTGAAAACAGGATACAGCATCAGAAGAAAGCAGAAATCTTTATTTACTCACTAAACGGAGGGGAGACAAAACCAAAAAAAACTGAATTTGAACAATGGAGAAATCTGAAAAATAAGTACCTACAGAACCTCTGAAGAGTGGATGGAAAAAGATGGTAACAAGAAAAGTAAACAAAAGGGATGAGACCGCAAAGTGGGTCAACAACCAGTATGATGATCAGAGTTTGAATGTTACATCCACATCTCAGCTTGTAAAGGACTGAAATGTTTCATGAGAAAAGTTTCCCACTTAGGACTGAGATGTCTCATGAGAACAGTTTCCTGCTTAAAATTGCTTCAACACTCGAGAGAATATGGGAACCCTAACCAAACTTTTGAACCTCTCAGCAAAGTGCAGTATCAACATCAACATCAACATCACCTTTAACCCAAACTAGTTGGGGTCGGCGGTCGATGAACCCAAAAAAAGCAAGACCGAAAGAGCTATAAAAATAAAACAAAATACAATAACATAGCTATAGCAATATAAAGAAAACAAAGGGCTAGGACTAAACTACGATCCAGAACATAGGAATTTTTGCCCCTCCACAATGTTAATCGCTTTCTCCACTCGTCCTAAGACAAACAAGACGCCAATCTATATCCCACTCCAACAAATCTCGTCTTACTACTTTTCCCCAAGTAAGTTTCGGCCGACCTCTCCCTTTTCTCATGTCATGCTCCCTATAACACACTGTTTACCGGAGCATTTAGGGGTCTTCGAAGAATATGTCCAAACCATCTCAAACGATGTTCTCTCATCTTTTCGCCACCGATACTACTCCAACTTTTCGTCGAATATCCTCATTTCTTATTTTATCCATTCTTGTATGGCCACACATCCACCTTAGCATTCTCATTTCTCGCTACTTCCATCTTATGCTCATGTTGCCTCTCTTTGTGCCAACACTCGCCTCCGTATATCATTGCGTCTTACTACTGTTTCATAGAATTTTCCTTTTAGCCTAAGAGAGATTTTGCGATCACACAAAAATCCGATGCACTCGCGCCATTTCATCCAACTCCGCTCCGATTCTATGGCTTACATCCCCGCAATCTCTCCCCCTTTTGCAATATTGATCCTAAATATCCGAAAGTATCTTTCTTGGGTACCTCTGTCCGAGCAAATTGACGGGTTCATCTCCCCTCTTGCCTTGTCGAACTCACACTTCATGTATTCGGTCTTACTTCGACTTAACGTAAACCCTTTGGACTCCAACGTACTTCTCCATGATTCTAATTTAGCGTTAACCCCCGCCCTTGTCTCATCGATGAGCACAATATCATCTCGCAAATAGCATACACCACGGCACCTCATCTTGGATATCTCTTGTTAGCTCGTCCATAACCATAGCAAAGTGCAGTATATTAAAGGAAAATGACTAGGCATCGAGACAATTTCATCAAACGTGTCTCAGACTATCAGCAAACACCGCATACATTCTATCCAAAAAGAATGGCAAAAAAAAGCAAACAAGAAGAAAGAAATGGAAAAGATGTATAGTGAAACAGCATAAAAACTCTGCTCTCTCAAACTAAGCTCCAATCGAGTGCGCGTTGACTGATTGAGACATGACTAGTGAAAATCTAGGTGCAACTTGATTAATGCAACAGAAGATGACCTAACGGAGAAGGTACTATTTCACCAAATTTTTCGACAGACTGTTCAACTAAGGACACGAGAGACACTGGCCAAATACGAACAAATCTAAGCATAATAAACCAACACATTGACCAAAAGTTTTTGGCAGTTAGTCAACAATTTATCCATAGCTTCAGTATCTTGCAGAACAAGGTTTTCTAATAAAACATTTGTACTCCTGTAAAGTCAATAAAAGCCAAAAAAAGTCAAAACCAACCTTTGTTGCATTTGTGCAGCCTTGTTTTTGGATACAAAGTTGGTCATCTTCTCATGCAACCGTTCACTAGCCTGACAAAACAGTCAATGACCAAAGAGAATTGATAAAGTTCTGAATGAAGCAAAACATTGGATAGTAGGACTTACATCTGCTATATGTGCATGGCGAAGCTCTAGCCAAACAGGATCATGATCCTCCAACATAACTTCTTTTTCTCAGGTGCACCGCCTATTTTGCTTGGTACCTCATGCACGTATTTATTTCCCTCCATACTCAACAAATCGTGGCACATAGCATCGTATGTCCATTCATGTATAACAGGAGCAATCTGGAGCACAAAGAGAGCAAAAATGTCCTCATCATGACTAGTGCAAATGAGGAAAAAAAACCAACAAAGCAAGTATAACTACATTTGAAAACATATTACAAGACCTGGTCTATAGATCTGTCAAGAACGAGCAACTCGCATGTTTCTGTCTGAGGAAAATTTGGAATACTTTGCTTGTATTTTGCTAGGCAATTCCAGATCCCAGCAGCAAGTTTTGTTGGAATGAGATCACGGAAGGTTGTCATGGTGTTCGCATCAAGTGACTTGGCAGCACGGTAGCGTACAAAAGGAAATTCCTGAAAGCTTAAGGGCACATACTTTTAAAATATGAAATTCAACACTAACTAAGATTTGGAAAAGTACATGTGTATACCCTCAATGAAGTAAAAACTGTAGCAATGCGAGTAGCCATGACATTCAAACAAGCGTCACCTCGGCGAGTATTCTCATCATCCCTAAAAAGGTCCTCCAAAGCCCGTTCATTGTCGGTAATGAATCCCTGCAAAGGAAATGATATTGAGGAATTCTCCGACATTAAGACTACAGGACGTTTATCAATGTGCCACAACATGCAAGTCAAAAATGTAGTTCAAAGTGAATTCTGCAGTACATAATGCCCAACACACTGCCCAGATAGAACAAGCAAAATCGACTGTGATATCTCATCATGGAAGAAACAAAGCTTCTACATCATAACTGAAAGCCATAAAAGATAACTCATCAGGATTATAATTGTATTGACACATTATACAGCTTTAGCTCAATTAAATGCATAGTGTGGGTCGTATGGACTAAGAAATCAATTTCTAGAGTATGAACAGAAAGGGATCATTGGGTGGAAAGTTAATTGCTGTTTTGTGCTAAACCCAGTGCGTGCGCCAATGAAGAGGCTAGTCAGGTTGATAAGATACCTGGCTGTCTATTGGAAAGTACTCCAAGTTCATCTGCAGATCCCATAAGAATGAATTAGCAATTGAAACTGGTTTTCATTTTCCAGATAATTAACGTGTTGATAGCAGATAATATTTTAACCAATAGAATATGACCTCTCTCAGTGCACCTATGCGTGGTAGGACAGTTGAATCCCGCTTGACTTGAGCGACTAATTCTCTTGATATCGGAGAGCTGAAGAAAACAAACGCCCTTGACACAAAGTAGGGATAAAAGAATCAGTGACGAAGGAAAAATGCAGCACTTCCAAAGAACAACAGCAAACAGAAAGAAACAAGGAAATGTATTCTGACATACTTCTTGTATAAAGGTGATCTTCCAGACATATCGGACAGAAACATTACGACACTGTAATATAAGGGACAGAGGGTAAGAAAGATTAAGGAAAACCCATTCCCACATACAAAGAATTATCAAACAGAGTGATTGGAGAAATGTAATGATGATGAGATATCTACACAGATATGTTGAGCATGCCATGAATAAAGAAACATCCATCAAACCAGAAATACAATACTTTTCTTTAGATGGCTGGATAAAGTATATAGCATCCATGGAAGGTAATGGCTGCCTTCGCCTGTATATGTCTTCAACCACTGATGACAGAAAAAGGAAGTTCATTATTCCCAGACAAAAAAAAGAACTAATTCCCACATCAATGAACAATAGAAAGAAAACCATAACTGCTTGAGAAAATACTTCTGGACAGCTCTACAGTCAGTTAATTTGATTTGCTTGCACTCAAAAAGTGGCCAAGCAAACAGCAGCACCAAGCATAAAGAGCAAGCAGCAGATTAAGCATTTGGTCAAGAAGCCATACACCAAAGGTGGAAATAAATTTGTAATCACTTCTGAGGGAGAAATGAAAGAACATCAAATATATGCAGGTGTTAAATCCTACAGAAGTTATGGTCTTCAAATTTAAATTACTAAAGTCAGGGGAGTAAACCGGTTATGTAAAACATCTACTTTCCTGGCTTTGCTACATATAGAAGAACTGACACCTCAAGAGTTCCTTTATACAGAATACTAAGGCATAATCAAAATAACCCAGGATTGGGAGCTGTAAGCATTCACAGTAAATGTGAGATTCCATCCAGGGACTAGAAAGCAAAGAATGTGGAAAATACACTCTTGTATAAAGGGTGGTCTATGATAAGGCCATTACATGTGGAAAAAGAAGTGTCGAGCATATCACGTGGCATGCTTATCTAGAATCAGCAAACCGCTCAAGGATTTCCGTTAATTGCAAATGACTGACGACAAATGCACATGTTTAGAAAGCGCGAGCATTTAATTGTTTGGTGATACCACATTAACACAAAATAATGTATCCACATGATATAATTTCTCATTTGTTGGCACCTTCGGATTCTCTTAGTTCAACTGAAAACTTGCTGGTTCATATCATATCATGACAAAGGAAAATACTACATCTCATTAATATGTTACTATATTTGATAGAGAATAACAAATCTTATAGCTGAAGTGATTGATTCAAGTTAAAGGACATCTATTTCAGTTAAAGAATGTCTTCATGATTGCTCTAGAAGAGATGCAAGGGGACTGCTTCAGGTGAGGACATGCTTCAGGGAAATTCTCATGGGGTTATATTGATTCCCTCCCTCCCTCTCTGCCCTTCAATGTATTTTTTATTTCTCCACTCCTGTCCAAATTCATCTAATGGGCAGGTAGGGTTACTTCTCGAATTTTAATGGCCCAGCTATATATCACATTACATGAAAGTGGAACCCATCTGATACGAAGCGAGGTGTTGTAACTCGCATTTCTCCACCGTGGCCATGCAATTCATGGTGCTACAACCAGAAAAACATTTTTCTGTACAATTATACTATTAAGCTGAAAAGAGACAATGGAGTGCGAGTACAGGTAATCTGTACTATAAAGAATTAAGCAAAAAGCATGCATCAGGGAGAATTTTCAAACACAAAATATCGAATTTCTTGCATTAAGCTAACACCACGTATTGAATAAAGTTAACAACAATAAAAATCAAGATAAATTGGAGTTTCAAAACCAAATAGATTATCCAATAATTCTTACATGAAACTCCTTCCTCAGTGATATCGGCCATCTTACAAGACCAAGACATTATCTTAACTGTAAGTTTGTCCATGATGAGTACCTACATGCAGAAAATTTGAACTACTTTAAAAGCTTTAAAAAAACACTTTACGAATATGCTGACCCCAAAAAGGCCCATAAAAGTAACATGACATTCACTTAAACATAATACTAATATACACTATCCCACAAATTAATTTCAGCAGGGTTCAAGACATAAAAGAAAAGGAGCTTTGCTTATAACTCAACGATGTTTCATACTACTTTGCTGTTTTCCGGACGCAAATATTAGAAACTATACAACAGCTTGAAAAAGTAGTTGATAAAGAATCTTCATGAAAAACAAAGGTGCAAACAAAAGGATACAGTGAAATTACTCCGCAAGAACACTTGAAGACGACTGTTTAGGACAATTGTAAACTAAAACTGGATAATACTAGTGTATATTATCAATGGTTGCACAATGACTTCTTGTTGAGATGGGTGGAAATGAGAAAGTAGGAAGGTATAAACAGACGTATCCTGGTATTACAGTCCACCAACAATAAGGAATAGCAAATGGCTTGAAGAGAGAAGGGGCAGCTTGGTAGGAGCTGCTTGAAAAATTGTATGCCGTAGTACACGTATTGGATGACTATGACCAGATCATGAACCAAACGGAATGTAGTGAGGACTCAAATTGATACAATCTATGGATAATTCTTCACTTTCATGTGACACAGGCAGAGAACACTTCCAATCAACATAAGTCCAGAAAATGTTGACTGCCAAAAGAATTCATCATTTGATAAATAAGAGGAGGCCAAAAAAAGCATGTACCTTCCATGTCGATTTAGAGTCGCCAGTTTTAGCTGACCGTAGCATTTCATACAACAACCCTGATTACATGTCCAATTTAGGTAACAAAAAAAAAAAAAAGAGGTCAATCGTCTGCAAACAAAAGTGCAACATGTCCAGCTCAGTTTATATACGACATTAACCGTTGTGTGGCAAAGAACTAGGCAATATCAAAACTTAATAGATAAATTCAAGTGAAAATCTCTTAACCTGAACCAGAAATACTGAAATCTCACAACAAAATCACAGCAGCCAATTTTTAATCTATGGACTCAATGCAACATATATAGCAGCTAGTTTGCACAAAGCATGTTCCTTCTGACCTGCACTAAGGAAAACTAAAAGAAACTAATGATGGTGATTGAATCTTAAAATAAGAGGGATAGTGCAGCTTATATCTGTCTAAAGAGCCGCCACACCTCTTCCGGAACCCACAATCTGAACTTCCATCTTGGATGGCCAAAATAGGCAATCTGATACCAACCATGCACTCATGCAATTTAATAACATCACCATTGACCTAACGGTGCTAACGTATTCTTCAACATAATTATTATATTTCTATATGCCTCGACTAGACTTTCCCAAACATAGAAAACAACCTGGCTGGTAATGAGTTTGATAAACTAGAGTCCACATTACATCCTTCATTCAGAAAAAGGAGTACCGTAAAGAGCTGCTACATTCCCATATCACATAGCGCATGGCATCGCAAAATAATACTTCCACGCTAATTGAGACCCAAACTAGGGAATCGACTAAGCCTAACCCATTAACGCTTTCTAACCAATTGGTGTACCGCATTCTGATTCCCACGCCGTGACCTGTATATAAACTTGGTATAGATAATTCTCGTCAACATGCTGTTCCTATTTGTCCCCAGACAGGCGAAAAAAGTTCAGTTCACAATCAATGGGCGCAACAATTGCATCCTTGGAAAATGACAGTAACAAATCAATATAACCAACCGACAGAAACCACCACTCATGCGTTGTCTAGGTTCTACAGAATTGCACGCACAAGCCCAAGTTGAGCAGAAACACGATGTACCAAATCAGGCTATAAAAGACAAGTGGCAACTCAAGCACTACTCCATACTGCATAAACTGATTGACGATACAACAAAATGCCTGCATTTGCTTAGCGAAAATGAAGTATGCGACCACACTACACTCCCAATCACACAGCAACATCCTACCAAAACAATAGCAAGGCAACGACCGCTGAATCCCCAGCCCAAACCAATGTCCAGTGATACAACTCAGTTGCGACGGAACACAAAAACACGCGGAAGAGCGATTAGCTCCACAACTTATGAGCAAGGCGAGAAGAGGAGGGAATCGAGAACTCACGATCACGCGTGATTTGCCTGAAATTCTTGTAATCGCCACCGTAGGAGGACGAGTCGGAATCGGAGTACGACATGGCCGATACAGCCGAAGAAGCAAGAAAGCTCTCGCGCTCTCCTCAGGTTGCACGCACGCTCGTCTCCCGATTCAATCGATCAAGAGAAGCCCAAAATGGAGCACCGATCGTGAAGCAGTAATCAAAGTCGACGAAGGTGCGCACGGTAGAGAGAGAGAGAGAGAGAGAGAGAGAAGAGAGAGATTGATTTTCTGTTTACCTTTATGAGAAGGAAGCGAAGGGGGTGATTGGAATTTTTTTGGGAAAAAAAAAACTAGTGTATTTGGAAACCGAAACATTTATAATAAATGACTTTTTAGAATTATTAAGAATCTGTTGCAAAAATATTAAAGTAAATTATTCGGGGATGACGTGTTGACTGAGCCCAAAACGTCGAACAAGGGCAAAACCGACATTTTGACGGAGCTGTCCTTTGGGCGGGCGACGGGGTGAGGAAATTGACTGGACTGCGCAAGACTTGGGCGCGATGCGTCGTTTACAATTATACCCCTCTCGTCATTTTTCTATTTTCCTGGAATCTTTTTTTTTGGTCGAATATTTTCCTGGAATCTGATATAGGAAAATAATATTTTTTTTAAAAAATTGGTGACAGTTTGATGTACGGCATTGCATAGCAGTCCGACAGCTACGGAAAGTTGGAGAACGTAGTTGAACGGTCCGCTCTTCGATGTTTCATATGAACTTTAGACGAGACAACCATCGATCCTCGAGCACACGCAATTGAAATTTCAAAGCGAAGCCACGAGAACGGTACCGAGTTCTTGTCGGGACAAAAATGCACGACTCGTTCCAGGAAGCAACATTTTGGGACTTTCCTAGGAAAATTTGGCACTTCTTCCTGGAACTTTCGGCGCAGCACGGTTACACGAATTCATGTGCATTCCACGTGCGTGGTCCTCACCTTCCATTTTGAGGATTCGTGGCTTCTTTTAGGTCGGCAAATGCTTGTTGAACGGAGGGATGTGATCGATTAGAGTTGAGCGGATACGGTTCCGCACTGGAGTTCGACTCGACTCGACCGTTGAATGCTATTAACAACCTTAGAAGGGATTTAATGGACGTGCGCTCCATCGTAATTCGAGTAGATAAACAATATTAGGAGGATGAAACTAGGAGACTTCTTGAGTTTGAAGCAGCCCTGGATCAGAGATCCTGGTTCCAGAACCCAAAGTCCAGAAAGCATGGGACGGGGTTCCCTCGGACGGCCCAAATGAAAGCACAAGACGGGAGGGTTAAGAAGACAGAGGAAATCTTTGAAAATGTCGAGCGGAGAGCATTTTGGATTATGCCATTAGAAATATTATGCTGCAATATCGGGTAAAGTAGCTTTGGAGCAACAGGAGTTAAAGAGAAGTTCAAGCTCAGTTGCTGGATAATCCATCCGAGTAGACCGCAGTAACCGAGAAGCATTCATGCAAGGAGGAACGTCTTCTCATTGTACAGGAGGGCCGGTCGAAAAGCTGTAATAACTTATCAACTGTCAGATTTCTAATGACATGAAGTCTTTGTATGAAGACCCCATTGCTGAAGCTGAGTTTGAAGATGCTCTTTGGGCAACCTAGTGAGGACGAGAGTCCCCTCGCCAGACGGTTACGCCTCCCATTTTCTCGAAAAAACGTAATTAAATTGTCTTGAAAAGGCAAAATACATTGAAAGTAAAGATGAACAATACGAATTCTTTTATTGATTGAGCGGTCCTTTACAAAGATCATAACTTAGAAATCAAACATGACCTCCGTGGCTCTTGCTATTTCGTAAAACTTATCTACAAGCGGTAACAACATTCGAGATTCTTGACTCCACTACTCGACAGTCACCTCAAGCACTCCCTCCAGTCAACCAATTTGGTCTACTTCATTCGTCGACTCATCGCTATTGTAGCAGGCTTTTGTCGATCGAGTCGTTGACTAATCACTTGGGCATTTCTTAGCGTTAAGGTAACCCATTTTAATTTAATTCTTTTAATTTACTGTGCGCCCTCATCATCATCAAGATAGGAAGAGACCTGCATTTAATAATCATATGTTAGACATCTTCAACCTTTTGCTCTCAAACTCTTCTTTCCACAGCTTTGAGTGCTTCGATCATCACTATTCGCAGTCTTGCTCGTTTCGGTAATCTCATGGGATTCGAACGGGAAGGCGAGATCTCTCTTCAATTTCACTTCTTGTTCCTCCATCTTTTGATCAGTGTTTTCCTCGTCACCGTGAAGAAATTCCAACTACTCATCGAGATTTGTGGTCGAACAAGTCCGGTCAAAGATGAATCGTATCCCCCCACCAATTATTTTTCCTCCCTTTAGGGCCTCTTTAGGGTCTCCCTCCATCTTCTGATCAGTGTTTCCTTTTTTCTCTTTTCTTTTTCATTGTGCCAGAGAGTATATCGGCAACCATCGCTGGCCGGTGGCGTGACCGGCAAGGGCACAAAGGCCCCCTCGCCCAAGTTTGACAAGGGCCTTCGCAGCAACCCTCGCCGGCACAATGAAACAACAAAAAACCAAAAGAGAAAAAAGAAAAGAAAAATAAACAAATCAATTTTTTTAAAATAAAATAAAACGTGCCACGTAGGACGCGCATCCACTTCCAATAGGCCTAATTGGCAAATTATCAAAATATCGAGGACTAAATTAAATAAATTAAAAGATTTATGACTAAATTGACATATATGCAATATTTTAAGACTTTTTTTTATAATTCCTCCATTATCCATGGCACAAATACCCAAGTTGTAATCTTTGTAATGAACAACTCAATCAAAAAAATAACACTTGTCATATATATATATATATATATATATATATATCTATTCTACCTTTTCAGTACAATTTACATTGCTGATTATTCGTGCCTTTAAATTTTTTGACATTTATATTCATGTCTAAGAATCAGCAAACAACCCTTCCAACCTTTGTGATCGGAATACGTTGTTAACTCAAACGGTTGTTTTTCATCCTTTCCTGTGAGAACAGTACCCTAATACAACCAAGCAGCTGCTCGATTACAATCCTTTCATCGCGTTGATCATATGAGATTCATTGCATTGCATAGGTAAGATAGAATACCTTAAAGCCTCTCTCTCTCTGTCATGTCTTTGCTATCACCGTGGTCTCCATGTCCATCCCCCATGCAAGTATTGCCGACCGACACCACAGGCGCCTCTACACCACCGCAAATCACAATTATCTTGATCGAAATCACTGCATCCACCTCCTGCATCACGTCGATACCTTCACCGTCGCCACGCTACTACCTCCATCTCCTTACGACTGCCATGGCCAACTCTTCCACCCGCATCACCGGCCCATCAACTTCACCTTCCGAACTCCGCCTCACCACCACCTCCTTCACCTTACCCCCACTCTTGACTGTCTCTCCCATATGCCTCACCGCATTTTCCTTTTCATCATCACGACCATTGTCCACAGTAAAGGGCAAGACATCCCCTAGTTTGCCTTCTCATCTCCAAGGCCACCTTCTCTAGACCCTAACTATCAAGAATCACCAGAGGACATGATTGTCGAAAAAAGAAAAAATGGAGCCGCCATCTGATTTAGATAATTAGTTGAGCTAGTCTCGTTCATCAATAAGATGACAATCTACCTAGTCCATTGAAAAACGCTCGGGTCAATCGAACCGACACACACAAGCATACCCAAAGAGGGTCCGACCGGTCCGACCTCGATTCGGCACAAAGACAACTACAGTGCAGAAGATGATCCAAAAATCACTCACAGAGGCGATGCAATCACTGATCCACGAGCGACAAACTGATTGTTCCTTCGTATTTTCGTGTTGGCATGTGTTCACCGCGGCGACCACCCAGGAAAGGACGTTATCTCCTTTTCAGAGCAAAACCCACAGCCCAAAATCCCCAAAGAAAATTACAAACAGCGAGCAAAGAAAACAAAGATAAAGAGGGAAATGATGGCGAATAGACCAGACAAGGATCGAGAACAGAGCCTATAAACAAAATGCCAAAATCTTAATTTGACCCAAAAGACACGTCGTTTTCATCCTCTATACCCCCGGTCCCAAGTCCAACTGCCAAAACATTTGGACCCTTCACCTCCAAAAATTAAAAAAGGAAAAAAGAAAAGAAAAAATCGACAATGTTAAGATTAAATAAGTTCCACGAAGATGTCCCCTGCTATTATCATATTACAAAGAGAGAGAGAGAGAGAGAGAGAGAGAGACTACAAAAAAAAACATTGATGGGTGAAAAAGAGAGAAATGGTCTCAAATTCAAAAGTTCAAACAAGTTCTAATTAAGGCGAGGTTGCTGAAATAGAGCCCTTGTCATCAACAAGCATACCATTTGCGCCACCGCTACTGGAGTACCGGCACAGTACCTTGCACTTGACCACGTGGCCGTAGACGTAGAACCCGGGTGCAACCATGATCCGGACCACGGTCGGGATAAGCCTGTCCCGGGCGCTGTCTGTGCCCATGTCATCCATGTAGACTGGGTCGAACCGGGCCCCCTTGTCCACTCGGTAGATCGGCAGACCCGGGTGGACCGAGTTCGCCAGCAGGTGGACCAGCCACACCCCCTTGGACGCTCCGAAGAACGCCTGCAGCAGTGGCTCCGGCCACGCCCTCGTCCACCCCAACATCGCCACGATCTCGCTCATCTTCCGATCGCAAAATCTGCCCCCGGAAACATAAAGAGAAAAAAACAAAAAAAGACATTTACTACCTACCTGCACTGAAAAAAAAACGTACACATTGCTTATCTAAATAACGTGTTAGTGAAACTATAATTTATCCATACCTGCTAAACTCTTCGCTGAAATGCCTCGTGCCTTTATTCAACACCTCGTCCCACTTCACGTTGCACAGCACGTTGAACGACGTGAGGTTGGCCTCGCACCGATCCACCGGGTTCAGTATCGTGTACGCCGCGCTCTTCTGGAACCCGACAGACTCGAAGTCCTGGAAGAAGGCCCTGTTCAGGAGCGCCTCGAGGTGGAGCAGCAGGCTCCGAGTGCTTCTCGACGGCGGCGACGCGACCTTGACGTCGTGAGGCTGGAGGAGGAGAGACACCCGCTCGTGCAGTTTGCCTCCCATGCCGCGGAGCTGCATGGCGAGCGACCGGCTCAGGGACCTGACCGAGGACCGAGCCTCCGACACTGCGACGAGGAAGGGCTCGACGACTTCGTCGTTAGAAGTGGGGTTCGGGTTGACGTGGCGGGGGTTTCGGAGGGTCCGATAAGGCGAGTTATTGCATTCGTCGAGGCCGGACTTGAGGCTGTGGCAATAGAGCTCGAGCTTGTTGAGCTTCTTCTCGAGCTCGGCCATGGAGTACTTGAGCCTGGAGGCCTCCAGGATCGCCTCGTCCCGCTTCCTCGTGGTTTGTATCAGCTTGTGAGACAGCTCGGCGAGTGCGATCTTCCACTGCTCCTCCCTCACAGAGGAGGCCGCCGAGGACGCGGCGTCGATGGACCGCGGGCTCCTCTTGGTCAGCGTGGACAGGATGGACTTGAAGATGCCGTTGGGGCTCGGGATCGAGTGCCGCCCCAGGCCGTGGTGGTGGCCGCCGGTGTCGAGGGGGACCACGGAGATCTTCTCGCGCGCGTGCGGGCGGCAGTTGTTGCACGACACCGAGACATCGTCATCATCGCCGCCGGACGATTCTTGTCGCTTCTTGCTCGCCGGCTTGCCGCTCCTGTGGGCATGGTGCAGCGGCGTCGGGAGGTGGTGCTTCGGAGTGGTCGGCGCCGGCCGCGCGTGGGAGGCCGGTTCCTCGACACTGTTCGCGTCTCCCTCCTCTTCTTCTTCTCGTTGGCATTCTTGGATCTGCAAAACCGAGAGATTAGACCAGCCGTTCCTTCCGCGAAAAACGAAGCAACAAGAGAAAAGAGGGCGATTTTCCGCTTACGGGAGCGAAATGGGGGGATTGGAGAGGGAAACAAAGGGGAGGGGAAGGTGGGGATTTGGAGGAGGAGGAGGAAGGAGAAGAGGATGGTTTGGAAGGAGGCATTGTGGTTATCCGAGGATGACGATCATGCCCTGGTCATTTCTCTCTGTTGGACACTCAATATGTGCCGGAATTCTGTCCGTGGGTGAGTTTTATCCTGAGGGAGGAGAGATGTAGGTTGCCCTTTCGTCGTCTTGTAAACATGCTTTTTCACGACGGGAGTCGCAGGATAGAGAGGCGACTCTCTCTCTCTCTCTCTCTCTCTCTCTATCTCTAGAGCCCAGCTCTGGATCCCTCTCGTTAAGATGAAAAACCTTACGAAGATGATGAGCGTTTACATGATCATCGTGAACGAGATCGCGGGCGGGGTTTGGTTTACGAATTCGTGCATTTTTTAGTTCGGTGAAGTCATGGTAAGAAGCAAATGAGTCCCACCATTATGGCCATCATAATGGGGTTGAAGAATTTAAGGCCATATCATAATCCAAACGCTACATTTATGGCCATCAGCTCGGTCCAATTTTGACCACAGAATGTTTCATTCTACGCCAATTTATGGGATCTAAGTTCATTCATAATGGGATTCGTTGTTTTGCTTGAGGATGGACATGGCTGTAAATGCTTTGTGCATTTATGGCAGGTAAAAAAGAAAAAAACTAGACCATCTAACGCTGTAAAAGGCCATTGATGTCCGTATTTGCAGTGTGAAAATGGGGGTTTTTACTAGTGCAGAGGAAAGGGACTCACTCACTCGCATGCTTACTTCAAATACCAGCAAAAGAAGTAAATGGCCAAGTGCTTAGCGTGGCAAGGGCTAGGAAAGACTAGGACTAGCTCCTATCCGGGGGTTTCATCGTCTCCGCCGTAAATGCGAGTCAGCATCGCGATTTCTGCATTGACAAAGCCATCATCATCAGCATCCCCCATATCTTAAACTCTTTAATGAAGCGAAGGGAAAGCTCGTTCACTTGGGATTTTTTTTATCGAGAGAGACGTGGGCTTGAGGTTAATAGGTGGGGGGCGGCTCCTTTTGCCTAATTGATGATTGGTCCGGGGGTGGGTGAAGTGGGAAAGCAGCGTCTGTCGTGAGTAAAGGGAAAGGGGCTTAGGGCTAGGACAGGCGGGGAGACTCTCGGTCAGTCGGTTGTCATGCATTTACGAGGATGCCGGAGGAGGGCGTTGTCGCATTAAAGCCACGTATCAGCTCCACAACCACCCCCGTCCCCCCTCATTTATATGGCAAACGAGAGAGAGAGGGGGGGAGCGGAAGAGAACATGTGAGATGAGTAAATGAGGATAAGAGGGGGGGGGATGGGATGTTTTGTTTTGCTCGGCTGCTCCGTGGTCCCCTCCCCGATGCTGTTGGCAGCAAAAAGATTTTGCACAAAAACAGAGGCAGTGTCGTCGTCGATCCCAAGTGCCCCCTTTTCCCAGGTCTCCACTTCCCCAATCTCGGTTACACTTCTCCCTCGGGTCCCCGTGCGCGCGTTCGGACGAGGCGAGCGCAGCGGGTGTTCGGCCAAACTCGCGATGCGCGTCGGGCGTGATCGGGAATCACGCGGATCGGATTAAACGTAGACCATCTTCAGGCATGGCGTCTGCAAAGACGATGGAGGAAGGCCCGTCTTCCATGGGAATAACTTTGTATATCCATACCACACTCGTGAGATATCCGTGTAGGTAGTGATGATTAGGGGTGACAAAAAAAATCGAGATCCAACCAAATCGAATCGGACCGTACTCAATCAACTCGATTTAGAATGGTAATCAACGCGTATCTGCATCCGGTTCCTAATTATAATTTTATGAAACCTGCGGTATTGATTCGATTCATAATTTTAGGTGATTCATAGTTTCAGGTAGGAACCATTCAACCACAAGGTATATTGATATTATATAGATATATTTTTTTAATTGAAGCTAAAACCCTCAAATTTTCAATCACGTAACCTAAACAAACAGGAGCTTTAGATTCTAAAAATGAAGGGGTCGATCATGTAGTGGCCTTTTTCTCAAAAGAATGCTAAAGCAACTTATAAAGGTGATATTGAGCTGGTAGTGGAGGTGACAAATGCTCAGCATCTTCGGCCTAAGAACAAAGTAGTCAAGCTTAACTCCCTCAATTGTAGAGCTTCACCCAGTAAGCATCTAAACCCCCAGAAGCCAGCAATTTCCGACGTTGAAACCTCGAAAGACCTTGAGACTTGCAAGTTCAATATCTGCATATACATACATGGTTTGTGCTGGTGCATATGATCTTCGTTGGTGCCTTTTTAATTGATATTGATGCTCGTAGCACCGGTTCTATGGATCCAATCGGGAATCCGATCGACCGGCGGTTCGGTTCTCTATTAGATCCATAGAATGAGTAGGTGATTCAAGGTTTGCATTTTGCGAAACCGATCTCTAGCGGGCGGATTCTTAGTTATAGGGTGAGAACCATCCATGCTAAACCGATCACCCTAGTGATGACTATCTTGCTTAGGCCATATGGATCCTAGGGACACTTTCGGACAGGTTTGGACAAAGCCATTCAATGATAAAGGGCCGGCCTGGTTTCAAAGTTTCTTTAATGTAATTTGGGAAAACGATATCGACGGTCTTTGAATTTCAATCCAATGTGCAAATTATCCATGAACTTTTTGTGTATCCAATGCGTTGATATATATTCAATGCCGTCCCCAAAGCCTTTAACTTGTTCAATGCCGTCCTTTGATTTTTCGTATATGCTCAATCTAATCCCTATGACTATATGAAAATTTTCATTTTAGTTTTTCCATTTATTCAAGTTCACAGTAACAATGTTGAACATCTTTATATAGTTCATGGACTAGATTAAACAGTATCAAAATTTGAGAGATCTTATTGAACAAATTAAAAGTTCGAGGATGACATTGAAAATTACCAAAAGTTCAAGGATCCCGTTAAACCATTTAAAATTTCAAAGATGATATTACACATTAGACTAAAATTTTGGGACCATATCCTGTGTAATTTTTGTTATGGATGGACTTGGACAATAAATTAGGCCTGACTTAAGGAGGGTTACGCCCGGTCTGATGCCTTCTCACCCCAAAAATCCTATCTACTCGTGTTTGACAACAACTATAGTGGGTCGTACGATTTCATCTTACTTAACATTAGCCGCGTCTAAAATATTTAAAGGTGCGTGAAATTTTTAACACGTGAAACTTGGTTGGTTGATCGAGACTTGACCCCAGGATAGGAAGAGTACGCTTCTAAGAATAGGTCAATTTGTAGTGGGTTGGTTAGATCTTCTATTCTCTTTCTGTTTCTCCTTTTTTTGCTGACAAAGCTAAGTTAAATTCATACACTTATTGCTCCATGATATTTTCTTATGAAGTACAAAATCATCGCGATCGAGCATGGCATGAGCAACCCTCCGGTGTTATTTTATTTATATTAGGAAAAATTTCAAAAAAGGACCCCAAATGCCTTTATTTTTTCAAACAAAGGTTTGAAGTGCCATCATTATCTTAAATAAAGGCCTAAAGTAAATATTATTTTAAATAATGCCTAAAGTGGCCTTATCAATCTCAAAAAAGGGCATGATTCACCAGTTAATAGGGGCATTTTAGTCATTTAATAACTTTTTGTTATTGTTTTTTCCTTTTTCAGCTTTTTAAAAAAAAATTAAAAAACTAAAATTGAAAAAAAAAAAAAACAAGAAAAACACAGGAGGGAGGGCAACGTCGGTGGGGTAGGGTGAGCGGGCGGCGGGGGGCCTCATCGAGGGCCTACGACCTTGCGCGCCGGTGGGGTGGCGGACAAGCGGGAGGACAGCCCTCCCGCTTGTGTTTTTCTTGTTCCTTCTTGTTTTTTTAGTTTTTTTAATTTTTTAATTTAATTTAACTAAAAATTAGGTTTAAATTGTGTTTTGAGAAAAATACCCCGATCAACCGGAATTTTTAACCCGCTTACGACGCCTGCGAGGTGAGGCCTTTATTTGAAACGATCATGGTCATTTGAGACCTTTATTTGAGACAATAAAAGACTTCTGCTCTTATTCAAACAAAGATCACTTGATCCCCTTCTTTGAAATTTTCCTTTTACGTTATTTTGAGTCATGTTTTTTTTTTTTTTTCATTTTAAGGTTGAGCTTGTTTGGGTAGAAGATTTTTTTCCGAATTAATTTTTTGAAAATGATCTATCAACAAAAAATTATTTACAATTAAATAAACTATACATACTTAAAATTAAAAAACGAATTTCCTAAGAAAATATATTTTCCCGTAAAATGATTTTTCAAAAATTGTCTTTCCAAAGAAACATACCCTAAATGCGTGATCCTACTGCATAATTGAATCGGGAAAATTTCAAATAAGAATCCGAGTCTTTCTTATTTTCTTAAATAAAGGCCTGAAGTGGACATTGTTTCAAACAAGGACTGAAGTCACCTCTATTTGTTTAAAAAAAAAAGCCTCACCGTGGGCACTTTCGTCATTTCATTTTTTATTTCATTTTCCTTTGTTTCTTTTCTTTTTTCCCATTTGTTGTCCTTTGTTTCTGACGCTGGACACTCTCTTCCTCTTCCTCCGTCTCTGTCTCCTCCTCTTGCTTCCATTTCAGGCTTCACCATCATCGACTACACAGGCACAAGCTCTTGTCAAATGGGAGAATTCTCTCTTCCTTTGTCATTTCATAAAATGTTTAATTTTTTTTTCCTTCTTTCTTTTCCTTTTTCCCATTTCTTTTTTTTTCCCTTTTGTTTTGGCCGGTCACTGAGAGAGGCTTGCGAGGGCTCACCGGCCGCAACAGGGCGTCCCTCGCGGCTATCAAGGAGAGCCCTCGCCCGATCGTCCCTTGAAGCGAATTCGCTCTGAGGTTGAGGTATTCAAGGTTCAACGGGTTGGCATACACGTACTCAGGAATTTCGCCGATCAATGTGTTTTGCGATTTGCGACAGGCCGAGGTATGTCAGGTTCTCGAAATCGACCATGAAGCTTGGAAATTCTCTGCCGAGCAAATTGATGAAGAGATTGCTCCCTAAGTCGATTGCTATTGCTAACGTCAGAGTGGGTCAGGTTCGGGAACAAAGCAAAGTCAAGCGCATCGAGCATGCTGCTAAAGCTTGAGCCGGAGAGGCTGATCTCTAAGACTGAGCAGCCATTGCTGCAGGCAACGCCAATCCAGATGCAGAGATGCGCCATGTTGGTGAGTGACCATGAGCTCAGAGAAGGTGGAAGAGGAGAAGGGGGAGAAAGTTCTTCCATTTGACAAGAGCTTGTGACTCTGTGGTTGATGATGACGACGCCCGAAATGGAAGCAAGAAGAGGAGACAGGGGAAAAGGAAGATGAAGAGGAACAGAGTGTCCCAGGGCCGAAACAAAGGAAAAACAAATGGAAAAAAGAAAAGCAAGACGAAAATACCTTTGATCATGCGCTTTTTGAAACAAAGATGGCATTTCAATACTTTTTTTAAAACAAAGTCCACTTCACTTTTATTCGAGAAAATGAAAGAACACTTCGACCATTATTTGAAATTTTCCCCTAATCGAATCATAAACACCATTAATTTTCAATCAACATCGGCAAAGTTAGTTCTATCAAACGATCTGTTTGGGATAATTGCTGTACAATGTTCATATCTGGTCAACCTTAACCTCCCCGAAAATGGCTGCTTTTCGCTCTAATCGAAGAGCAAAACAAAAACAAACACAAGGGGAAAAAAATGTAAAATAAGACTATTTTCGAATAACAATCTCCTCCCCCGACCGTTGATCCAAGTGCTTGATCCACCTTCTCCGACCCTTTCCACCGCTCGTGCTCGCCACGTGCGCGATGTCCAATCCCTTCCCCACCGGCAGGAACACCGACCGCGCCACCCGCCGCGATCCTCCCTCCACCATGCTCCGCCACCGCGACGCGGCGCCTGCTCCGGCGCTCGCCGCGTTCTTGCACACCAGGACCGCCCCACGGCTGCTCAACTTGGCCTTCTTCAGCACCGTGGAGTAATCGCTTCGCGGACAGTCTACCACCATGAAGTCGATCCCTTCGAGCTCCTCAATGGCCGATTCCGGTCCCCCGACGATCACCTCAGCCGCAGCCCCGCCGGCGGCTCCGATCGCCTCGAGGTACTCCGACCGGGACGCCTCGTCGGGGACCACGCACACGTGCCGGCCGCGCGTGTGGCGGGCAGCTACCGCGAGGCCAACGCTCGTGGCGACCACGCCGCCCCTCGACCAGGTCTCGAGGATGAGCTGGGCGTTCCACCCCGCCGCCATGGCGGCCACAAGCTCCGCGACTCCGGATTCTTGCCGAGCTTCAAACTGCAATTTTTAACGAACATCGTGGTCAGAGCAATTTCCAAAGGAATCGTCAAGTTTCGGTTTTGAAACTTCAGGCGAACTTCAGGGGAAAAATTTGTCCAGGACGAAATGATGAGATCTTGAAGAAGGGTAAGAGCTTACGGATTTGATGGTGTCGATGTAAGCTTTGGACGCAGTTTCCGGAGACCAAACTAGCTTCATCGCTTCTCTCCGCGCGCGGCCTCTTTAGCTCTGTGCTTGGCTTCTGTCCTCGTGCCTTGGCAAGAAAGTATGAAGAATGCCTTCCAAGAAGAAGAAGAAGATGGTGATGATGATGAAGCGATGAGTTGGTGAAATGTGGAGGGTGGGTATTTATGTCGAGGAAGAAACCGTTGCGGGTTGTGACATGGATCCGCGCAAATCCAACGTGCTGGATTAGGATTTACAGTGGATTCTCGCGAACAACTTGATAAAATATTGAAGCTTCCGTGCAACAACCTGGATTTTTCATTTGGGGCAGCGCTTTTTTCGCTTCTTTACTTGTCAAGTGTCGAGGCTACGCGAGTATACTCGGACACGTACACGTAAGTTTGCCACTTGGCGTGCAAACTGACTGACCGATTTGGTGTCTGACTCCTGTTAATGGCTCGGGATGTTGGCCCGGGTTTTTAACTCGATTTCGGTCATGAACCCCTGATCTGGTAAGGATACATTCAAACCATGGACCCGTCAAAACGAGTCACATGTTAATTTCTTAGCTCATATTTTAATGACTCAAATAATAAATGAGTTTAGAATGGTAAAAGTTAGAACAATAAGCCTGTTAAATGGACGCACAATTTACTTAGATTCAATTGACTTTTATTACTCTATTTTCACTCCCTCGTTCTCATTTGATTTCATGCTCGACTTGTTAGCTCGTTTCGTGTTCTCACCTCACTTTGGGCATGGGTTTTCTTATATTACGTTGAGTTTGAAAGTGTTTTTAGTGATATGGTTCGGGTTTATGATGTCTTGGGTACATATTAGATCAAGTAAGAGTCGCTAGATCTACATAGCATGGAAACAAAGTTGAATGAGTCAATTTGGGTCGGATCCGATCCACTCATTTTGACGATTCGAACCATAATTAAGATGTCTTGTGTGACGGATGGATTTCGTAGCGTGTGTTTTAAAGTACAGCACCTACAAAGATTAGATGGCGGGCAACTTTGAAAAAATCACCAAAAGCAATTGCAGCCGCCAAATGATTGTTGATCTCTTTATATATATATATATTTGGACAACAATCTCTTTATATTCAATTGATAGTTTTGAGCTACTAAAATCAGCCCTAAAGAAAGCTAGCCGGATAGATGTTCTGTCAAAGTATATTTATGCCCTTCTTCTTAGGCTTGATTCTCACCAGACAGCCCTCTAGGGTCATAGGTCGTCGTGTAATTTACCAATATCTTTCCGGGATCGAGACTTTGTTGATCGCGATCACGTACCCTTTAATAGTATTTCGTTCACTTATTTACCTATTAAACTTGGTATGAAATTTGAACCTGAGCGCGTCAAAACGTGAAGTGATCCTACATCTCAGAGCCAACTCCAAGGTCGGAGCAGCTCGATTCTGTGGGTTCGGGCTTGGTACTTCTTCTTCTTCTTCTTCTGAATTTGTTTCTTTTCTGTTCATGTAGAGAAAGTCAAATGTCGAAAGATCTCGAGGTAAATGGGGATCAGATGAACAAGCAGAAACGGCCGCGTCCTCATAGAATACGATAGTCAACCGAGGCACGGAATCGGATTTGCCGTCTTTCCTTTCCTTAAACTCTGCGAAGAAAGAGAGACAAAAAAATTAGGTCGCTCCAGCTTTGTTGACTTCGACGTCCATCTGACTCCGTCGCCCCCTCCCATTGGCCGCCAGCGTCGCCACGTCACGAGTTGGCCATCCGCGTGGCTGACGTGGCTGTCTTGCTAACTGGAATCCGGCCTCTCCACCACCTCAAAAATCTTACATGACGTGTCCGAAATCTTTACGCAAAATGAAATCAGAGTATCATAATGTGAAAGTAGCTGTCGTTCCCATCACCATTTTGCCCAGCGTAAGCCGCCGTCCAGTCGCAATAGAATATGAACTACAATAAGGTGCACATTTGAGAAATGTTATGCATTTATATGCACACACATGTAATTATTCCTATCATGTTCATTTATTTAAGGAGCTGGCTTACATAAGCTGTAGCTACCAGGTCGGGACGACTTTTGGGTAGGGGTGTCAATGGCTCGGGTCGAGACGAGTTTCCATTACATATGACCCGGCCCGAAACACATGTGCTTGACCCGACTTGAAACGCTATAGAAAATTATCCGAGCGGTCAAGTCGGTACCGGGTCGGGATTCGAGATTCTTTTTTAATAAAAAAATAACTATTTGCAAAACCTCATTTTAGACACAAACCGAATTGAAAAAGGCATGTGAATTTAGTTGTTGGATGGTATATAAGGGCAATTAAACTCACTGCTCGTCTAATATAGAGTTGAAATTTGAAGTGCATTTAGGTCTAAGAGATTGAAGGGTTGAACTTGAAACACTGCGCAGAAGACGTGAAGAAGGAAAAGCAAGATGGGATGCCAAAACCCGTGGTAGCAACCTTCAGACCACTCTTAAAATTGAATCATGTGAAGCAAACTTGCAGATAAATTGATGATGTCATGTAACAATAATATAAGTAGCCGACTTAGGAAATTCGACTAGCTTTGATATGACAAGCCGATTATCTTTTTTTTTAATCAGAGGTTTCCACTTTATAACAAAAGGAGGTTGTCGATCCATGATGATTAGAGAGAGAAGATATATTAAGTTGAGTTTTGTTAACATAACAGTTTTTGGATGGCGGTAAGAATAATAGTATGCCGTGGACCATAAATTATTAAATAATTGGGCCTATAATTTTTAATTATTTATTATTTATTTTGTTTGCCCAAAATAGACTGCTAGATTTACCATCGTCAAAAAACTATTACATGATCATTTCTCTATTAAATTCACGAGAGGAAGTATATTGTTTTAACGTTCGGTCGAGCCAAAAAGTTGATTAATCTTTCCTACATTGGACTCTAAAGCATTAGAGCACGTTTAAATTGACAGTGCTATCATAAAACAAACAAAAGAATTTGCTCTTAATGATGTAAATCGGAAGGATAAACATTGGATATTCAAAGCTTAACAAGTCTTAAAAGCTTTGGTAACTTGCGCGGTTTGTTCCGTAAACGTCAGCTTAATAGACGCTACTTCATTCTTATATGAATGCTGACGAGGGGCAATGGAAAATATAAGAAGGAATCTGTCTTATCACTGCCCATTGGTGATTAGGAAAACAGATCAAGGCAAAAAATAAAAGAAAAATGACATAAATGATCAATGAACTTTGACCCGATTTACAATGTAATCCCTAAACTTGTAATTTATTCAACGTGATATCTAAACTTTGACCCAACGTGCAATTGATATCTAATATTTTAATTTATTCGATGTGAGGTATTTGAACTTTTGATGCATATTCAAAATTAGTCCTTAGACTATATAATGTTCTACTATTAATTTAAGTTTAGGGACAATAGCGAACATTTCCATATAGTGTTGGGACTAGTTTGAATAATACGGAAAGTTCAATGACACATTGAAAAAAGTAAAAGTTCAGGACCACTCTGTAGACATTGAGATAAAATAGTGGATCAATAAAAAAAAAAGATAAAATAGCGGAGAAAAGTGTCAAAAAGCGCTAAACCTATTGCATTTGTGCTAATTTAGTCTAAAATATTTTGATTGTGTCAATTTAGTCCTAAAATTATTGCATTTGCATCAATTGAGTCCATCCGGCCAATTTTAGCTGGAAATTGCTAACGTAGATATCGATCGTCATAAGCGAGAAAAGTGTTTAAAAAACTATTTAAAAAAAAATATCCACATCGTGTCCGCTTTATCATGTAGGACGATCGGTATCCACTCGGTAATTTTTTGCTAAAATTGGCTTGATGGACTCAATTGATATAAATGCGAAACGTTTAAGACTAAATTGTCACGATTAAACAGCTTTATGACATAATTGGCATCAATGCAATATATTTATGACTTTTTTGATACTTTTTCCTAAAATAGTGACTGCATGAATAAATCAAAAGTCGAGAGATCATATGACACATTAGGCCGAGTTTGCGGACCGTTTGTATTATTATCCCAAAAATAAAATGAACTTTGTATAAAGAGAGAATAGATTTTGGTGATATATGGGTCATTGACCAGGTTGCTGGACTAAGTCGGTTCATTGACTTGCAGGTTGTTCCATGGACTTCAAAATAAACAAGTTTTCTCAATCTTACCTTTCAATTATAAATGTAAAAATGAAGAAGAGAGAACCTTTATGTAAAGTTATAATTCCCTCTCCATTGTCTCCATAGGTTATGGGATATAAAGGATGAGTAAACCCAAAGGTGAACCGCTGAACCTTGATAAGAAATTTATTACACAAAAGCCTCTTTGTTTTACAAATACTTCAGCGAGTTTAGACATTAAGTCAGACACTTCGAACACAAAATTAATTTTTCCCACGAGTATTTCTCTTCCATTTCTCACCTTGTATTGCAAACATGTCTGTTTTTATTGCATTTTTATCATAAATTGTTTGGGAGATTAACGACATTACTATGATTGTTTTGGCTGGTCGTTCATGCGTGGTTTCTTTGAGTTCCTTTGGGCTGTCTCGAACCGCCTAAGGACTGGGCACGCTGTGAGGGATTTTTTTATTTTTGGTCTAAAACGAAGAACTTTTATTCAACTAGAAAAAACAAAGGGGCCCAAATAAATGGGCCTCGAAACATAACAAGTCCAAAAGAGTTTGATGAGGTGAAACAATTCAATCAAAAGGTAAAGATTTGCTAAGGATTGAGCTTACCAATTAAAAGGGGGCTGAATTGTCGTTACAGGATTTTTCAAAAAATTTAACAATGTATAGAGGAGGAGATAGTCTTTGTATGTAAAAGGCGCGACCAAGAGGAAATATCTTCTATCAATAGAAATGTGAAAAGAGTAGGAGATAAAAGTGACTGTAAAACGGCCCATGTAGTTTGGCCTTTTCACTCAGTTCATTCGAGTATTCTAACAGCTCTAATGAGGTCGGAATTCACTAGTGCAATTCTTAAAACCTTAAGACAGGATTTACTTATGAAGTTGCCTCACCACGAGGGACTCTATACAGCTCACTCTACATGTATACACCTAGTAACAAACTCGCCGCCTTTGGAAATTAAAGTCGTGACACGATAAACAAACGCGTAGTGTTTGTCAGGCTAAATTTGATATGACGTGTCCTGGGTTCCGATGCAGGGGCTTGTTGGGTTCGGTCCAGGCGCGCTTGCCATCGGTAGTTAGACCTGCCCGATTCCCAGAGCGGCATGTGGGACGAGCCGCTCACATCCTTCGTCAATCCCCTGATCCTCTCAAGCCCGTTCACATTTAAAGAAGCCTGCGAAGCCACTGACACATTTCGTCGAACACCTGATCAACCATCACCCCACCATCACCGTCCGACGTCCGCCAGTCGAAGCCACAGCCACACACTCTTGTCCGCGTGACATTTCGCCAGGGGCTACGTGTCATTCTTCTAAGCTTCCTGGTGCCACTGAGCGTCATTCCTGCCCTACCGCTCCTCCATCTTCAACCCAGAACTGTGAATCATTCAAATCACTGATCTGCCCGAAAAAGAACGAACAGATGCACTGGTTGAGGTCACCTTTCCGGTTCCGCACGTCCATCGCGTCTAGTTACTTGACCCTCCGCCGTAACCACCATCTACACGACCTCGACAATGTAGGGTCGATGGCCTCCCGGCTCAAGACCCGGTCCGTGATCAGGTTCAGCGGCCCGGACACGATCAAGTTCCTCCAGGGCCTACTGACCAACGACGTGCGGCGGTTCGGTGAAACTCCTGGTGAGGAGGCTTCGAACCTGCCCACGCCCAACCTGCCCGTGCTCTCGGTCCCTCCAATGTATTCTGCTCTATTGACTCCTCAGGGGAGGTTCTTGTATGACCTGTTTCTGTACAGGCCCGCGAGGCCCGAAGAGAAGCTCGACGAGTCTGGGTCCGGACCCAGGGCCGATGACGGGGAGCTCGAGCTGCTCGCGGACGTGGATGCGCAGGTCTTGGACGAGGTTGTGCAGACTTTCAAAAGGTCAGTCTGTTGACAATTTCGTATTATTGTCTTGTTTTTGGGGGTTTCTGAATTTGTGTATGGTTAGTGAAGAGAGGACGAAAGTGTTTATGCGTGTTGGTACGCCTGTGTGTCAGCCCGGCAGAGTGCTTTCGCCACTGGTGTTCTTTCCGATCTTTCATGGCTCCACCGGAAATTCCCTCTGCCCCTTCCGTACTCCACCTTGGTAGTTCCCACCCCAGTCCAGGGTTGGAATAGTTCCTGTCATCTCCCTTCAGTTTATCATCCAAAAATTGCACAATTTGGCTGTCGTAGCTGTTTTGGGTAGTTCTCTGGAGTCTTGGGATGCTGATAAATTCCATTTGTCCAATGTTTGAAAGGTTAACCATTCGAATTGTCTGTGCAACTGCATTGAAACTTTGTACCCAAGGAAGAACCTTGGATATGAATGCGATCTGGGTGATCAGAACAATTTCCAAACCTTCAATTGTCAGAATAACCGTGTCATGAGGCCTTCGGTTTCTATATAGGACATGTACCTCATGTCAAATCATGCTAGTTCTGTGATTGCAAGAACTACTCATAACTGCTATTTACTACCATAGAGTGTTGCTCTCCAGTCTCACCGCTCACGTAGTAGCTGACCTTTGTCCCTCGGGATGTACTGACACGCCATCCTTCTTTTGTTTTTGAACCTATGGTGTCTTTACCGAGCATTAGAAGGACCTGGTATAGTTGAGGTTGCTGCATTCTTCTTTATGTTGGTGCTGCAGATGAAGCTCCTATGCAGACACGAAGTTAGGTGCTTTAACTTGATCTTAACCGTCAGATGTTATCTATAGTTACGAGTAGGCAATTTATAATGTCTGAGGCACACATTTCTTAAAGAAGTTTGGCATCATAAAAAAAGAAGTGTCTTTTGATTGATTTTAGTGGGAAGATCTTTGTTTGGTATCAGTCTTGCCTCATGTGGATCTCCAATTAATGATAAGTAGAGTTTTAGGCAAAGTGCATGCTGTAAAGTGGCAGCCTAGGAAGCACGAATACTCTCCAAAAGCCTCCGTATTGGTGTCGGACGCGTGTCGGATTTTCAACACGTGGTTCAACTCTTCTAACACGCTAGCGCACGCGTGTCGGGGTCCGACACGTTTGAAAAATATAAAAACCTAATATTCTAAAAGAACTCCAGCAACATGTAAAAATGTAAATTTCTCCAAGCTTTATGGATTATTAGAGTGGACTGTAGTTGAATTTGTCAATTCAAAACTATGAATGATACTAATAAATGGTGGATTAATGTTTTTAGTGTAAATTCTTTGTAGGCTCTTTTTTATTATTTATTAATTTGTGAATTTAAATCAAATTAACTTGATTGAAATAATCATAAAAATGAAAATTTATCATGTTTGTAAAAAAATATACATTTAATATATATTCTAACGTGTCGGAATTCTCTATTTTTTAGAAATGACGTGTGGGCTCGTGTCGTGTTGCGTGTCGTGTCGGTTCTACTTAGGTGGCAGCTTTCTGCCACGTTATATCTGGGTAGGATGATCAACTTTCATTAACTAATATTTTTTTTCGCCCAATCTGAGAAGTGGAAACTCGTCACACGAAAAGTGATCTTAGTTCTTTCTATAGGCAATTTTTCTATGACTCTGCATTCACATGCATGTAAAATGATTTGGTGTTTGGTTTGTGGTAAATGGATGGGCTTTAATGGACATTTTTAGTTCACCAGGAACTTTGCCCCTCCCGACAAAATAAAATGATGACTTTCTCCTGGACTCATGTGTATTGTTTCTCATTATCCTGTCGCTACAGATACCGATTGAGGGCAAAAGTGGATATTGAAAATGCGGCCCAAGATTTTTCTCCTTGGCAGCGTTACGGCGGTAACTACTCTCACAAGTCCTCAAAAGCGGAGGAGCCAGATGCTGCTAGTGTCGGCTGGGGTGCTGGCGTTGACAAAGCTGCTATGTCTGCTTCAAAAGGAAGTGAAAACGGGTGGCAGTGGTTCAAAGATCCTAGATTAGACTGTCTGGGTTATAGAGGAATATTTCCATCTTCTTCAGAACGTATGTATTTCTTGTCCTTTCTCAATTTGGTTGCTCGCATGTCTTTGGTGTCATGGTGCTGAAAACTGGGCCATCATCTTATATTTCCCTGCAAATACTCTTTTACCTAAGACTGTTAAGCTTCTTTCTTGTGTCTATTGCAGCTCCTTTGGTTGAAGCAGACAAAGAAACAGATGAAAAAAATTATCTTCTTTGGAGACTAGAGAAGGGGGTGGCAGAGGGCTCAACAGAGATTCCCAAAGGTTCATCTTGTTTCCCAATTTTACACTTGAGATGTAACAGTTGTGTTGAAATTTGTTAAGTTTCGCAAGATATATAGAATCTTCTTGTCAGATGTTCTTTGTAAGTCCCTTTTCGGTAACTATTTGAACATTTCTGGAGGCGTTCAAGTATCTAAAGAGATTTGTCTCTTCCCACATGATTCCCTTCATGGCACATAGTAGAACTTGGTGCTTTAGATCTTCAATTATGCAGCAGAAGCTGTTCTATATGACTATACATTGCGCTCTCTCTCTCGGCCATGTAATCTCTAATCATTAAACAATTACTTCTGTAGGGGAGGCAATTCCACTAGAATACAATCTAGAAGGTCTTAACGCGATAAGCTTCGACAAGGGTTGCTATGTTGGGCAGGAATTGATTGCTCGAACCCATCACCGAGGTGTCATCCGCAAACGTTTGCTGCCTTTGAAGTTCCTTAACGATGAAGGAAAAGGTAAATCTTCTGCCTATGTTTTTGCTACTTGCTTTTTTTTTTTTATTATCCCAAGTATCTGATGGATCTCCGATGCTCCTTGTGTTATAGAAGCAGAGCAGAAAGTAGCTTCCAGATCAGAAATCCTGGATGCTGCTTCTGGCAAGAGAATCGGAACAGTCACGACCACTCTGGGATGTCGAGGTCTAGGTGTATTACGGTTGGAAGAAGCTCTAAAAAAGTCCACTTCGCTTACCATACTTGGGCAAGAGGATCTCAAGGTTGAGGCAATTAAACCAGATTGGTGGCCTCCAGAATGGTTTGAAGAGCAATGACGGCGCAATGCGGTTGCTTAAATTTTTGTGGTGCTAATCACTCGTACTCTTCACCTTTTTGTCGGTAACAACTGTCCTTTTTAAGCTGTTTTTGTTAGCAAGAGAAAGACCCGTCCGAAAAAATGTGTATCGATAGTCTTAGGATTGTAATTTATTCCACAAACTCCGATTCAGAATAATTGCGAAGGAAATAGCAATTTTCAAATCTTCAAGAGAAACAGAGGATTGGGTTGATGAGCCAGTTGAGTCACTACTGGCCTCATCTCCATGATAAGTGATGTCAGTTGATTCCTTTCCTGTTCCAGATCATCTTTGTTGCTCTTGGAACATGTTTTAAGTGTCAAAATCGTGAATTGCTGGGAGGTCTGAGAACTGCGGATCTGGTGTTCCCTACTTATTGATAAAGAGTGGTATCAAGCAGTCTCCTGACCAAAAAAGTACTGCAGTTGATGTTGGGTTGGCCTGAGATTTGCAGTGCATTGCCACAGCATACCATTATGCAAGGCCAGAATGAGAGAAAACAAGCGATGCGGATGGGATGAATAATTTGATCCTGGAAGATCATCGGACGCGTACATCATCAAGGCCTCAGACAACTTCTGTTTCGTTCTCAAGGGAAAGAAATTTGTTTTGGGTATCGTTTTAGTTTAAATGGAGGAAGCAACATGCCCACCTAAATGGGAACGAGGGTGCAATTAGAGGGGACAACAGTAGTTGATGATTATTGGAGAAGTCCAATAATGTCCGGTCCATTTTCCAAAGGCCCGACACGGCAGTGGCAGTGGCAGAGGCAGAGGCAGAGGCAGAATGATTGAACGGACAACTTTCCCAGGACACCTCTTGGCTCTTGGCCAACACCCAACTCACTTCCCCAAAAGAGCACCTGTTCCCAAACGTTCCACATGGTTCATAAAAACTCACATCGTTCTATGTTGCTTGCACTGTATTAGAATTTCAAGCGCAAGGCTTATGTTTATATTGACGATTTATATCATCTCATGTTATTATTAATTGATTTAATATCATAAAAAAAATTCAGATTAGTATATTTATGATAAATTTACTAAAAAATATTTTTTTACTACAAAAAATTTAAATTTATATACTTGTGATAAATTTATCTTAAACTCGATACACATATGATAAATTTACCCTCCGTTATTTTTTGTTAAATATAACCGTTAAATTATTGAGTTGGATGACAAGTGACGGTTGGCCAATATCTTAGTTTGAGATTTTTACTCTCTTTTATCAAATGTGTATCAATTTGGATTTTTTTGTAGTATTAACTCAATTTAATGGAAGATAAATTTGTCATATGTGTACAGATTTGAATTTTTGTTGTAAAAAATTAGTTTAGGATTTTTCCGATCAAAAAATATTTTGAGATAAATTTATTTTAGGCGTATCGGTTGAGGGTTTCATAGTAATAATCCTTATTAATTTTATTTTAAATTATTTCACGAAAAATAAATATTTTAGATTATTTACAAATATATTTAAATTTAAATTATTATCGATAACGAAGATATTTTTCATTAACTACAAAAAATTATATTCATCGCAAATATTTTTTTTTGTCTAAAAAAATAAATCATCAACTTTCAATCTAAAAGTCGCAATAATCAAAGCAGCAGACTTTGAATTAAAGAGAAAGCTGATGATTTTTTTTTTTCCAAAGCGATTGGGCTGCATTGAAAGTTTGAATTTCTTTTTTCAGGAAACTAGGCCTATAAGTTTATTATATGATATCTCAGAGTTATAATTAACTTTTTCTTATTCGGTCCTGCACCAATAGAAAGAGAATAATAGTTTCCCCAAAAAACGAAGGGGGGACCCACCTCGTCCGCTTCAAAAAATTAAACAGTCTTCCTCCGACGATCCTCAAACCGCCGCTTCATTCATTTCATCGCTCTCTCTCTCTTCCCCCCTCCTCCTCCTCCTTTGCCCGACCCGAGAAGAGACACAGGCCCCGAATCGGAGTCCGAGGAGATGGGCAAGGACCTGACCGACGACCAAATCTCCTCCATGAAGGAGGCCTTCACCCTCTTCGACACCGACGGGGACGGCCGGATCGCCCCGTCGGAGCTCGGGATCCTCATGCGCTCCCTCGGCGGCAACCCCACCCAGGCCCAGCTCAAGTCCATCATCGCCGACGAGAGCCTCACCTCCCCCTTCGACTTCCCTCGCTTCCTCGACCTCATGTCCAAGCACCTCAAGGCCGAGCCCTTCGATCGCCAGCTCCGCGACGCCTTCAAGGTCCTCGACAAGGAGTCCACCGGCTACGTCTCCGTCGCCGATCTACGCCACATCCTCACCAGCATCGGCGAGAAGCTCGAGCCCTCGGAGTTCGACGAGTGGATCCGGGAGGTCGAGGTCGGGTCGGACGGGAAGATCCGGTACGAGGATTTCATTGCCAGGATGGTCGCCAAGTGAGAGCGAGCGTCCCCAAGAGAGGGTAATTTCGAATTTGTGATGTTTGGGTGTATTTTCGTGAACTTGTATTGTTTTCCCCCTTTTTCTATGCCGGGTGGTGGTTGTTCTCTTTGGTATTGTTCAAGTTTCTGTGCAAGGTTCAATGTCGTAAGGGTCGTTTGTCCTCTTTGTCGTTTCTTTCTCTTCTTAATTTGGCTACTGTGTTGTTAATTTGTTCGATTAATGCATAGTGGTTTATCTTTGAGGGCATGAGGCGTGTTTTATCTTTCACGGAGGAATGGGAATGGGGTTTATCTTGATGAATTGGATGGTGTTGCAAAGAGGAGTGCGGGTAGGGAAATGGGTTTATGACTGACAACTACGAGTTCCCCAGGAGCTAATCTGATGGTGGCTATATTAGGGATCAATAGCGTTGCATTCTTTCGTGGTTGACGAGGCGCCTCAGCTTGGGCTTTACCTTGATAGTTTTACTTTGTGTTGGCTGTTCTAGTTTGCGCGGTGGCTTGGCTTTGGTTTGTAGAACTTGTTTTAGTCTAAAGTTGAACATTTGTCATGGACACGGTGCAAGCAGCTATATATCTGAGAAAGCGGTGAAATGGAGCTTGCAGCACAAAAGTCGCGTGGTCTTTCTGGCAATTCCTTGTGTTTTGTGTAGATTATGGGAACTATTATGAGGTTCCATATTGCGAATGTGCCTTTTGACTGTCCCTTCAGATGTTTTACTCATGGTTTCAGCCTTGCTCTATCCAAAAGATGCTTCCTGTTTATACATTTGAGCTTGGATTGAGGATTCAAAGAACCCATATTGGCAAATACCTCATCCTCGACGAACTATTTTTTAAGTTCTTTTAATGTACTTTTCCTGTATGTTTAGTATGGGGTTCCGGAAGTAAGTAATTGCTCAGGTGTGATTCGTATTTCCATTTCGAAGGCATTAGCCTAGATATGGAGCTGTTTTTACTGTATTCAGGGGATCTTAGTGCCCTATCTCTGCTACTTTTATCATAGAGCTATGCTTTTCAATTGTTTCTGCTGTAGTGTGGGCGAGTGCCAGAATTTTTCTCCACGCACACTATTACATTTCTAAATTCAGGGGATACCTAGTCACCTTTCGCTGCTCCTTTTACTCTAGATCTATGTTTTTTTAAGTGTTGTTGCCATAGTGCGGGCGAGTGGCAGAAATTTTAATCTTTACACGCTCTTGCAGTACTACAGTAGACATGGTTATTAGGCAATCTATAGGTCATTCGACCAAAACATTCAGGTTATATATAGAAAGTGGAGTTGTATGCAACGCAAGTTGTGACAAACATGAGCTGATTGGTAATCTTGAAGCCAAGAATAGTCCTGCTTCGACTGGAATAATGAAGAAACCTATTTGAGGGAAAAAAACTGCAGCTGTCGTGGGTTTGGTACTAACACCGGTTACAATAAATGGTGTAATAAGCTTCCAGTTGAAAGTTGCATCTCCTGGATGTCGATTACCACCTTGCTCTGGAATCAGACTTGGTGAAATAGACATAGCGAAATGATTTTCCACACTCACTTGCGGGAGCTTGCACTGGAATGTTGGCCTGTCAGTTGTTCTTCCAATGAAATCTTATTAGCAGTCACGCCCTTCTGCTGCTTCACTTGTTTAATGGATTTTGTAGGGTCAGATGAACCTCATAGTCTGATCTTGTTTGTTGGTGTGAGGCTTATGGAAGTGTCAAAATCAAGAGAATATGGCTGCCAGCCATGTATCCAGCACAGTTTAGTGTTCTATCCCTTTTCCTTTAGTCAAGCCTAACACAATTTGTTCCTGCTACTGGAACGAGAACGCTTGTAGCTCTATTAATGTTCCTTTTTTTCTTGCTCCTTTGGAGGTATCATAAATTACTTCCATTTACATATTTAAACCAACTCAAGCCATCTGCAGACAATGGAAATAAAAAATGGTGGTCATGTCCAGTTAGTCTGTAGGTAGGTTCCTATGAATGGGCTGGTTTCTTCATAGTTTCCCAGCTTGTGTTGTCATTTTGGTTACAGCCTGATATTTGGAAGCATACATTCAGCTCGGCCATTTGAATCCTTTCAATAGTATCTTGAAAGGAGAAATGCCCGTCCAGTAAAATCAACTGGGCCTCTTCTTTTTCATTGTATGATTTTGATCCTTATGGAATTTGATGAGTTAACCATTCGCGTCTTGAACAGATGCCGGGAAAACTCAAATACAAATCTTATGTTGATATGACGCTGCTTAACATACGACCACAACCCTGCTTGCCGGTGATATTCCGTGTACGATTGCAAAGGCTACAATCTTTGGGACATGTTTCAACTCTTCTATATGTTCTTTCAACTTCGACAATGCCACGAAGTATCAATAAAACGCCAAGTCAAGGCGAAAATTTTCCATGGCCACTTTCGGACTGTCCTCCGGAATGGACGAGGGGCAGGTCTGCACTTCCCCAGCCCTCATAATGGCATGGATTTGTAGAAGAGAATGAAACACCCGTTCCTTCCCAAGAGAGAGGCCAAAATACAAATCCTGCCGGCTTACCAACAAGAACCCTGTCTTTTCATATTATACAAACAAGAATGCTCGAAGCTTTCAAAATTTTACAGTTTTTTACTTCCTCAGCAAGAAGTCACGAAATGTACAATGAACAGAAAGAAATGCCATGATTGTCAATGTGTATTTCAACAGCTCTCAGCGGGTGGCAATGCACCACTCCATGAGGATGTTCACTCAAAAGCATCAATTTGAATACCAATTGCTCAACTGCTCAAATTCAGCTTAACCCCATTCACAAACTTCTGATGTTTTCTACAACTTCCCTTTATGATGAATCTCTATCTCCGTATGCCATCTTTGACACTGGTGCGCTGAAACTGCAACCCGATTGTCCATGAATCTAACAAATGACAGCGCGCTGAAAGCTTGTGGCTTGGAAACAAAGTAAGAACTGAAAACACGGGGAAAAAGAAGGTATGCCAGTTCCTCTATCACACCTCAAGTGACTCTGGTTCAACTAGCTGATTTTCGTCAGTAGAGTGCTTTTCTTCAAAACTGTGAGTTCCCATTGTCTCCTGAGCTGGATGATCGTCTGAGTGTTGCTTTTCTTCAAAACTATGAGTTCCCATCGTCTCCTGAGCTGGATGTTCGTCTGTATCCTGCTTTTCTTCAAAATCATAAGTCTCTGTCACTTCTTCATCTGGAGGTGGTCGATTTTCGGAGGAAGGAGGAGGAGACTTTTCCTCATTGTCCTTGGAAACATTAACAGGATCTCCGCATTGATTACTGCTGTCGCTGGCACTGACAGCTGTCACAGCCATGGCTCCTCGAACCAAGTCTGGCCGAGCTTCAACCCCAACTCGTCTGAGATGTAGCTGCCACGCGACAATTAACACAGTTAAAAAAATCTTCGTTCTTAACTAGACAAGGGGCCAAAAGAGTACCCCAAACAAAAGAACTACCTTTTCAAATTAGACTACCTGAAGATGTAAGTTCACTTCATCTGGGCGAGAAAGGAAGGGAAAGTCTCCTCCAGTTTTCAGGTGTGCTCTTCTTGCTTCAGGATACCTCTCACTTACTTGATCTTTTAGGTTTTGAGGAGTTGCACAATAGTCATTTGTCTTCATTGAGAAATGATATGGCCACAAATGAGACAAATGCACGATCAGCAATTTGTATAGATTTCTTTGTAAATACAAGATTGAAACAGTTAATCGCCAATATGAATCAGTTATGCAGTACATCAGCTGCATTTTGCTGTGAATTCTCGTCACGTGGCCTTATTATCACAGATGAAAAACAAACCCACAACAAAAATTACAATGAGGTTTCAAGCAGAAGAAAATAAGACAATTTTCACGTTTCCCCGCTTCCAGTATGAGAGAGATTCTACAAAGATTTAATATACAACCTGTTAACTGCTATATACCAAAAAAAATAAAACAAGGTCACTTACATCCATTATGGTGATAAATGAATCTGACAGCAGAAGAGATCCAACCGAAGCAGCATCAACCATCAAAGTTAACCTGGAGGCTAAGTCTTCCCTGGAGAGAGTCTCAACCTGTCAATTACCACATATTGTTTGGTTTCAAATATCAACAAAACTAATCCACAGCGAGATTCCTGTTTTAGTTAACATTCGAGCAGCAAATTCAAGCGTCGAGACAGATGGGCAGGTAATTCATTCAAGAATGCGACATGAAGTCCATAAAGGACAAACAGACATCAGTTAAATCAGGCAATCCATGTCCATTATTCGCTTCCCCCTAAAACTTGATTGTTGGGGAAGAAGTAATTCGAATGAGAATGAAATAAGGACATACAAGCTGTTTTAAACCACCATCTTTGCAAATTAACATCCTACTTTAGATAGGGTCAGGATTTCAGAGCGGACAACTAGAGTAAATAGACTTTGTTTGCTATACCTGAGAGACGACAAAGTCGACAGAATCAGCAATGAATGGTTCATGAGGGCCATCACGAATCCCAGTTAATACATAGCGCTTAAGCAAAAAAGAAGGGGTCCAGCTAACACTGCACAAGTCAATAACAGAGCGTCAACCAGCTGAATGTCAGATTTAGTATCAAGTGCTTCCAGACTTAGAATAATATCATTATTAAATAAGAAACACTGCTTCATACAGATGAGAAAACGTTTGTATGAGCTCCCCATAAACTCCTTATCAAAAGGTTTAAACGCAAGGAAAAACCTAACCTAGAGCTTCAAACAGGACATTCAATATATCCTAAGAAGGCAGGACAAGCAATTGGTGCAGGCCTGAACCATTGCAACTGAAATGAGGGGAAGTTCCACCAGGAATGCTATTTCGCAGGATTAGCACACGAGCTAAGTGATTTGCAGATATATATAGAGCCAAACTTAGTACGCCCGTAAAGGAACTAATCTAAAATTTTAGCAATTTTGCTAGTCATTTTCGGCATTTGCAGGACGAACAATTATAGTATTATCTGATTGAAAATACAACCTGACAAATTCATATCAAATGAAATACCAGCGTAGTCTTAATGCATGTCTGTCCTTATAAAGATCTCTACAGATAGAAATGATGGATAGGCATGAACGGAGAAAGAAATAAATGCTCAGGGCTATATCCTCCTATCAAGAGAATCGAGGTATCAAACATACATTGGAGCCCATGGCATTGCAGCAGAAAAGCTCTGCGTTTCCAAGAATGTATTTGATAAAATCAATGATCTGACCCGCCTGGGACGATGTTGAGCGAATAGTTGTACTAGAAAGCCTCCCAGAGAGGTGCCATAAAGATGTATCTGTCAAAACCAAGCTAATGGGTTCACGGAACATCCTAAATATAATTAAGCTGTCAGTCAATAACCGACACGGAATGTATGAAGAAATACACTTTCAGATACACATTCAGCATTGCAGAATGAACCAGCAGGTGTAATTACTTCACTAAAAACTTCATCCATGAGCATAATTAGCCAAGTTATCCCAACAAAGTTTCATCATTAATGTAAATCAATTCTAAAATATGGTGTCTGAGAATGAGGCCTATCAATGACAAGAGTTCAAGAAATCGTTTAACAAGAATACCACAAAGTTACTAATAAGCAGTCTTGAGTGTCGTAAACAATAAACAAATGCCAAGCAGATAGTAATTTCATATCCAAAAGAGAACTTACATGATGAACGTCGATAGCATCCAAGAACTTTTCAAATGCCTGAATCCATTCATGATGGTTCCAAACACGTGGAATATCAACAGAAATCACCCGATAACCCTGAAATTTTTAAATTAGGTCCATTGATCAACGAGTGGTCAAAGTGCAAGATAGTAAAAAGTGAATCGTAGAAAACTAGAAATTTCTCATCATTGCTCATGTTGCAGCTGCTGAAAAAACTCTATGATACTGAAGTAATTACCTTCATCGCCAAAGACATGACCTGCTTGTAATAGACATCTGCCGTTCCTGCTGTGCCAGGAAGACAAATAAGTGGTGGCACCACTTTTGGACCAAAATCGTAATATCTCCATTGCTTTATGCCAATCTGGCAGAAAGAAAAAGACATCAGTTGGGTAGCTATGAAACAACATAGTGCATAGAATTTGGCTGGAGCAAGCTGAGAAGTTGGGGCTCAAGGGTGGTGTTTAAACCTGACAACTTTAGCTTAGAGGACGAGGATAGCCAAGGTACTTGTGAGGATTACAAATGGCAACTTTAGCTTAGAATACAAGGATAGCCAAGGTTCTTGTGAGGACTACAATAAACAATTGATAAGCAATATGAAAATTGACCATAGGAGTAAATCAGTACTCTTGATGATTTGAATTCATGAATGTTGCATGAAGCTATTTCAGGCATCAAGTTTCAACAAATTGTCAAAAGAAAACGAATTTCAGAACCTCCGATATAATCCACAGATAAAGGATCTCCCATAGCATGAAGCTATTAGCTATGACGCACATCCCAGGCACTAAAGGGAAATGACACCATTGAATCAAAACTATCAAATATTACCATTCATATCTAAAATCAGAAATGTGTAAGATGTCAAACACTCGATGGAACGTTACTAGGGGCATGACATGTTACTACGTATCACGGAAGCAAGCATCTGCTGAAACCATTGTAAGTTATCGAAGATCCAGCAATGCTCACTCAATATCTTTGTTGAACTTGACCCCAGATATAATGGTCAATGGTAAATATTACATTTAACCTTATTTTCTCGTCTCGTGAATATGATTAAGTGCAGAGTCAAAGTGTAATATTATTTTAACTCTACATCATATAATTATTGAAGAGGCCACCACCAAACACAAGAATGACTCACGACTAGGGCTTTATAGTCCTGTTGCAGTGTTGGCCCCTGCTTTTTGGGTTCTTTGCACTAAAATTGCTTATCTAGATCAAATCACAGCATAAAGATTGGAGATGAGAACCTGATATAATCAAACAGAACATCAAAAAGGCGGTTGATTTGAGAAATCAACTGGTCAGCATCACATGGGTTGATCTGTGAACTTTCGAGCATAAAAATAACATAGATGTAGAGACAGAATGACTTTTTGCCAGAATTAACGATCTCACTTAAGTCATTACCGCGTGAATACACCGAGTTCTTGGACAAAAGTGTAGAGCTTAACCGGACTAATCGAGCAAGAAGCAACAACAAGCAGAAGAATTCCATGTCATAAACAGTAAACCAAACGCAGCAAATCAAGAATTGACCAAATTGAAGGAAAAAGTGGACACAAATGCCAACTTAAGCACACAGGCACGCGCACCAACAACACGAAACTAATCCCACAAACCAACAACGACAATTCCAAAATGAGAAACTTAAATTCGAGATCGAGAGAGAGAGAGTGAGACTCACGGGGATCTTGTGAAGAGGGACCTGAGACTTGAAGTGGACATAATCGCCGGGCGCCGAAGAGACGCCTTTCATGGCTCAATACCCCCGCGGTCGTCGTCGACACAGACCCATCTATCGAAAATTCTCGTTGAAAGCCGTCTTGTGACCGATTTCGCCGTTCAAACAATCATTGACGACGCCGGGATTGTTCTTGGTGTTTTGTCGGGCCGTGTCTGCTCGCAAAACTCTCGTCTTTTTCTTCTTCTCTCCCAATTAATCAATTTCACAACTCAATCGATGAGTGGGAATTGAGGAGAGAGAGAGCACGTGGGACGTGGATGGAGTTGGAGGTGAAGTTGGAAATGGAATCAATAAACAGTCAATTGACGGAGCCCTCCTTCAACAGCTCGTCAGCGTTCTTTTATATTTTTGGGATATCCCATCTCTGTCCGAGCGAACACCAATCTTGGGTTTTCCATGAAAACTAGATGCATCCTTACCGCGCTATTGCCGAAGAACAAGAACAAGAACGCCTGAATTTTGCAAACACCATTACTGCACACTCTCCAAAAGCTCGCATGATGTCCCAAGAGACTAGGCCCAACCAATTTGCTTCCAAAGCCCAGAAACGTCCCAACAGGCCTGCCCGATTCCCGAGCACCACCTCTCTCCAGGTGTCCATGTCCAAACGAGTCTTTTTCTTGGTCGAAAAATGTCCAAAGTTCACCGGGGCAAAAACAGAGAACTAATGAAATGTCCCGAACCGCCAACATATGACTCGGATCATCAGAGCTAAACAAGTCTGTCAAGCACCCTAATTTTGATCGCAATTTTGGCACGCTTGACAAGTCTGTCAGCCTGAGCTATCCGGCTATTATGGTGGGCACCTTTTTCCCTCCTTCGAAGAAGATAAAATGGCTCCATTTCCATGCCCAATTTATACTTTGCGTCGTTTGATCCATGATCAAGTCGAGATAGAGCAAATGACATCTTTGATTCTTTCGACCATGTTTACTTCTTGACTTTAAGTGTTGATTTACATCGAAATAACTTGTTAGCAAAAGACTCGGAATGGGAGAAAAGCAAAATGAAAAGACTATTTGTTTCGCACGAAAATATTTTAGCATTTAGCAACAACACATAATGGAGACTGTTTCTTATTCTCTCGACCTAGCGAGAACACTAGATTAGTGATGTGCATTAATGGTCTTTTCATTTTTCATCTTGTAATTTTTTATATCTATTTTGACTACTTTTCAAAAAAAAATCAAAAAGTCCGAAAACTATTGTACTTTTGCTAATTCAATACTAAATCTTTTAGTTTTGTCAATTCAATCATAAACCTTTTGTGTTTGCGCCACTTCCGTCCTAAACTTTTTTTTTGTGTGAATTTAGTCCCAACTTTTTTGTATTTGTCCTAATTTAGTCCATTGGAAGGAGTGGTATTTGTACCATGCCAAGACAATTTTAATAATATTTTATTATTTTTTATTATTTTTTTGTTATTTTCTCTTATCTTTTTCCTTTTTTCATTTTTTAAGGGTCTCCTTCTTGGAGGAGAGGTCTAGTGGGCGCGCCGCCGTGGGCTGGGATGGAGGACGACCACGCCATGGTGTCCCGCGTTGCCGAGCTCCTTCCTCCGCCCGAACCCTTTGAATCTCGTTGTCATGACCCACCTTGATCTCTATAAGTATTGCGTGGTGAGCTAATGGATTACCGGCTTGGCTCGGGTCCACCACTATCCATCCCAAATCACGGCCCAGGCAAAATTAGATTACGTCTTTATATGAGCAATGACGTGTGTGTGTACGCGGAGGTGGGTCGCGCGCCACTCTTTGAGGAAGGTGAGGCCAGGAAGCCTCGGGTGCTCGAGAGGTTTGGAAGCGGGTTGGGTCCGCCTAAATGTATCGAATGTTGTGGGTTCGGAAGGAGACTCTGGCCCAATTAGATAATTAACACCCTTTCGGAATCTAAAGAGGTTAATGTTTCTAAAGAGAGCGACCATATATACATTTATCCAATCAAAACCTAACAGTCGTGGCGAAAGCCGTGCTAGATGATCACGCATCATGGTTTTATGTTATTTTTCGTGCAATTCACGTGCTTAATTCTTAACCTAGCATTTAGAAAAGTAATTAATAGGCAATTATTGAAATATAGATATGTGATTAGACGCTCAAATATCTAAAGTAGCTACCTATTGACTTTGGAAAGTAAGATTCACAAACCCGATCAATATAGGTTCACAATCCCAAATAAGTCAGAAATTGAGAGATATGATTGGATGTACAACAAATCAAGTGGAATGGTCGTTGATCATCACTCTGGCAGAAATAAAAACGCAAAATTATTAATTAGAGGCGTCGGCCCATCACTCGGCTTTATTAATTGAAAAGTGGGGCCAAATGCAAACAAAAAATTATTTTTTTAAATTTTAAAAATATTATTTTTATATTATTTCTAAAAAGGAAAAAGCAAGCCATACGCTGCCTGGAACGACGTCGTTCGGGCGCGTGCACTTCCGCATTTCCCAACCCTTCCAATTCCCAACTGTGCTAAATGCCTTGAACCAGCCTCTAGCAGGATTTTTTCGGCCTTCAATCTTTGGATCTCGAGTACAACCAGCAACAAAACTGCACATAACATGTAGTAAACATGCTAGGAATGACATTAACAAAGAAAGAACGGCTAAAATAAACAAAAACAATAACGAAAGGTCAGCGTCGAAGTCGAGGCTAACCTGTTGTTTGCAAGAACTTGGTTTGAAACCTAAAGCCTTGGAAAGCGTTTTCCCGTCCATTCTGAGAATGACAGTGACTAAGAAAAAGAACAACTAAAACGAACAAAAACGCAACGAAAAGATCACCTCGAAAACCCACGGGTCTGGCCTGCTTTTTTCTAAGAACTTGGTTTGAAAACAGGCTGAAAGCATTTCTCTACCTTCACGGCCCTCGAGCACAACCAACAGCAAAACCACTCCTAGGCGCATATTAAAACATTCTAGGAATGACATCAACTAAAAATAGCAACTAAAACGAACAAAAACATAATGAAAGATCGCCTCGAACTCGCGGGTCTGACTCGTTTTGGAGAACTGGGTTTGAACCCACATCAAGCAAAATAGGTTGCATGCAGGTCCAAGCCCCTAAACCTATCACACATGCATCATTCAAAAGAAATAAATCAACCCAAGCTAAAGTACGGAACACAAGGTTTCAAATGCATCAAACGGCTCATAAAATAGTTGAGCACATGGCATCACAAGCGTAATCACGAAGAAGCCCTCGTGGGACGCCCAGCCAAAAAGGAAAAGCGCAGACTCGGCTACTCGCGAAGGGTCAAAAACCCTCTGCGCGGCGCTCATAAGGAAGAACGATGGCGAGACGATGGTGTTGAACGGTGGGGGAGTCTCCCTTGAGGTCTCAAGCTTTCTTTCGCTCTAAAATCACTCCGCTCACCACGGACCACCCCTCATTTTCCTTCGTGACCAATTTTTCTGAGGTTATCTCAGTTTTTTTTTTTTTTCGACAAACAGCCCTCTCCCTCTCTCTCACTTGTGTGGGCTCTTGATGAGACAAGACCGAACACTGGGAGTGGCGTCGCTTGATGGGGGGCAGGGGCTGTGGGGCTATCCTAAGACTGTAATAGACCTTTGGTAGAGAGACCTTAAGATTTTTATTGTGATGCTACAAGTAAGTTGATGAGCAGATGGGCTTGGGTACACTCTTCTTGCCATGACAGAAGTGTGGATTGACCCATGATGCATGATGTCGTTTTGGATGGCGCGATTTCCTCTCGATGGATAGATAAGATAAGACTCAAAATATCATAAAAATTAAGTCAAATTTTGATTATACCAGAAATACGAAAATGATTCGGTCGGATTGCAATTAAATGTTCCTAAAGCAAATGTCATAACTGACTGAAAGTAGGAAAATGACAGGAGGGAGGCCAATTTGATTTTTTTTTTGAAATTAGGTCACGAATTCACTTATGAGTTGGAAAAATATTATCCTAATGAATTTTTTTAAAGTGTCCAAAAATGAAATCAAGTTGCAAAAAAATTATTGACTATTTTTCCTTATTTTTCTAACCACATTTGAGTATTTCCCCCAATTTTTGGCCATTTTTAAATGAAAAAGAAACTCCAAAAATACCGAAAAAATAAAAAATAATTTTCGGTCAAGATTATTTCTCCTTAGGCATAGTCAATGGTTTCAAAGTTAATTTTTTTAATCTAATGAATTTTTTTATAGATTTTAAAAATTTGTTTTAAAAATTAAAATGACAAAAAATGTCGGTGTGATAAGCCGTTCTTTGGAAGTGATGTGCGATAGAGGTGGCTCCCGAAGAAAAGGTGATCTTTGCGAGTTAAGTCTCTTTCGGCCCGAAGATAAAATGGAAGCTATGATGTTTGATAAAAATTCCATGAAAGTTCGAGTTCAAACCAGATTTCTTTCTTTTCTTTCCCAATATGAGAGTGGTAGAGAGAGGGAGGGACTCACTCGGCGCATACCCATCAGCCGGATGATATGGATATTATGGATGTGAATGGTGTTGGTGAAAACCTAAAGTTTGGTTAGAAAAAGCTCTGGGATGATTTGATGATAAGATGATCCATATGGTGGACCTAACCATAAGATGACCTATGATGACATGATTTGAACTAGAATGATCCGTGAGGACCAGGTGTCTAATTTAAAATTCCCTGTAAGAATGGATTTAATCTAAGATGCAATGTAGGAAGAGATGCAGAGAAAAGTCCTAATGATGCTTTTAGGAAAGCCCGAAGGGGCTTTAGTTTCGAAAAATATTTCAAAACTTCTACTTGAAAATCTTATTTTGGCAAAAAAAAAAGAAAAGAAAAGGAACATGCCGATCTTTGTGACCGACGGTCAACATTTACGCGAGGTGAGTGAACAGTGTCGACCAAATTTAGAATTTATCGTTATTTTATAATAATAATAATAATAATAATAATAATAATAATAATAATAATGAAGTTATAGATTTGGCGGATGCATGTTGGGATTTCTACAAATGTTGATAGACTCTAGCAAGTCAACAGCCTTGTTGGCGCTTTCTAAATTTTACTAATTTATTTTGCATAAAAATTAGAACTAATTTTAGTTACAAGCAAAATCATCTCACATGTTCATTTAGCATTGGCATATAATTTGAGCTCAATAACGGGCATACGGACTAGGCATAGGGTGAAAAAATGTCCAGAAGATTCGGACTTGAAAGAAATATTTTCTCGAGGGACATGTGCAAATACTCGAGAACTTCGGGGCTATGTATTGCAAATACTCAAAATTTCGGGCTGTATGTACGAATACTCAAAACTTGCGGTTGTCTATTTGCAAATACTTAAAACTTCAGGATGTTTCAGAATCGATAAGAGAATAGGATGAAGAGAAGATGGAGAAAGGAAGATGATGAAGAAGATAATGAAGAGAAGGTGAAGAAAAGAAGATGAAAATGGAAGATGAAGAAATGAAGGTGAAGAAGAGAAGATGAAGATGAAGATGAAGAAAAGAGAGATGAAGATGGAGAAGAAGATGAAAATGGAAGGTGGGGAAATGAAGATGAAGAAGAAGATAAAGATGGAAGAGAAGATGAAAATGGAAGGTGAGGGAATGAAGATGAAGAATGAAGGATGAAGAACTTTGCCTAAAAAGAAGAGAGTTCTTGAAGAGAAGGAGGAGTTTTTTGGGGGGGAGTAGAAGAAGTTTGAGAGGGTTTTGGAATGGAAGAGAATTGAAGAGTTTTTGGAGGAGGAGAATAGAGAAATTCTTGAGAAAAAAATTTGAAAAGAGTTTTGAGAGAAGGTATGAGAGTTTTGGGCCCGATACTACTATTGCTAATTTTGCACCGGTCAGCTCAAGTTCTTGGTCGATGTACATCGTTCGAAGCTCGTCATGACGAAAAGAAAGAGTAAGTGATTCCCTGATTTCCTTTAATTTCGAATCAAATTAACTCAAATTTTCTGTTTGATTTTCTCTATGTTTTTATGTTAAATAACAGTTGCGTATCGGCGATAAGGCGATCAATGGTGCGAGAATGAGGAGGAGAGCAAAAAGGGAAAAATATCAGCCCTTGGTTGCGATCTCCAAGAAATTCGGCGAGATGAGAAGAAGCGTGAATGAGAGATAGGACCAAGAGATTTCACGGTGTACAACGAGTCATCGAAATCCGTCGATGGTTCAAGGCGAGCCCGAGCCGAACCTTATTCGCGAGTTGAGGTTGGGGAGGTAATCTTGAACCTATTTCATCCTAATTTCTATTGTAATTTATTTATTTCAAACAAATGCTACAGGGAAGAAAAACAAAAAAAAATTGATTACTTTGATCTTGAAGTAGAATTAAATCAAATTTGTTAAATCCATTATTTGTTTCATGAATTTTAAGGTGCAGAAAGGGCATTAGTTGTAATTAATGTAACCAAGTCCCGGACTCTTGGTCTACGGTTCGTGAGAAATAAGATAGTTTTCTCCAGCTATTTTATTTAGGTTTCTAATCGACCTACAGAAAATGATTAGTGGCGACTCCAAGTTCAAATCACATTGCATGTTAATCATTCGAACCTTAAGTTGCGATTTGGTATGGGCTTGGGAGGAGTCCGAGGTTAGGTTAGTTAATTAATTAGCGCTAATAATCCATTACTTGGAAATGATAACTTCGTTTATTTTTTTTTGGGTAGCGACAACCACCATGATATTATAATATTATATTAATTATTTTATTAAAGTAATAATAAAATGTTATATTTTATATATAAAAAGAAGAAAAAAGGGAAAAAAGTTCTGAGGCATGTCAATTGCTTACAAGTTCTTCTGCTCATTTTCTGAGTTGCCGAAGTGATGCAAGCGCTTAATGCTTGAATGATGTTGTAATATTGATTTAGAACGTTTCGCACAGTAACATCCTTGCATTGTAATTATGTAAAGAATATAAAAATGCTTCGTTGTCCCGGCGTGGTAGTGGCAATGATAATGGGAGGTGCGATGCTTCAAATCAAGCTCGGGATGCCCAATGCAGGCGGATGTTGGAACATGCCGCGGAGTGTGTGATGCCTCGAAGTGGAAGTTGCCCCATGTGTCGGGATGCCTTGAGAGTGTTTGGGATGAAACAGATGAAGTAATGAATAAGATGCATGCTCACTTACATACATTTATTTGCGTGAATAAGATACTAGGTGATATTAGTACATTTGTAAATTGACATGACATTCATTTCATTTTGCTAAAAGAACTAAAATTTTGAATCCACGATTCATGCGCATGTCTTTGTTTGACATTTTCTTCCTATGAGCGGTAATTTCCTCTCTCTGACGCCATGTTATCTCATTTTATTTTGGGCTAGTCCATGGTTTAGGTTGATTGTTTATGAATCTCATTGTCTTGTTTCGAATTTGACACTTTGCTTCCGTAGTTTTTACAATTTTAAATGATTGTCTCCAATGCTTGATTTGGCTTGTTCCTATTGTACGATTTTACTAAATTCTATGATCGAGTTTTGAGTAAGTGCCAAACATGAAAGTTGTAGATCTATGTTTCAACTAATATCCTACAAAATTTCAGGAATTAAATTCATAGTTTAAGATGGCTTTTCGTTTTTCAACTACTTGCGGTTATAACAGTTTTTGAATGCGATTTTTCGAAAAGACACATTAAACTGATTTGATCCGCTCATTTCTAGTCCGATTGGCCAACTTAAAAGTTGTTCATCATCTTCTCAACTATAGCTCGTAAAATTTAGACTTATTTTGACCAGCGTGCGAATTAATACGTATTTTTTTCGTAAAAATCGACGAAACTGAAAATTGTCCGATGCGATCTTTTGGTCATGTCTAGTTCGTTCATTGAGTCTAGAAGGAAGTCATGGACCGGCTCTCTATCCTCGCTCGTTGTACTTACTCTTGACTTGTCGTTTTTCGGGAAATTTATCTCGGATCCTCCGCATATTACTCGATTGGTGAGTGAAGACAATGGCCGACATTAACGCCGTTGTCCATGAGATTTTGAATGAATAGCTCGGTGCTCTAACGAAGCGATTTGAAGGATGATGTCTCACAAGATGATGGATAACTTCATAGCGAACTTCAGCCCGTCCAGCTCAAGCCCTGTCGTTCGTTGCGGTTCCTAATTTCCTCGTGACGATTCTAGCAAGGCCAGGAAGGTGTTCCCTATCAGTCTACACCGCTGGCATATATTATAACAGGCAGGTTCGAGCATACCACCCTCGATTCCAGCTCCCCAAACCAACCCGATGACGACCTGACAAATTTGTCATCATGGGGGATACATGAGGAGGGAAACCTAGTGGATTCAGAAGTATACGACCAAGATGAGTTCAGTCAGTTATGAGGAAGTTCGGTCAAGATTTCGAACGACATGAAGAGATCAAGCCCTTGACCGGTGAACAAATTATCCGGTCGGCCTAGGCGATGCGGAAAACCCTAAAGAAGTTAAGATCGGGGAAAACCTTTCCTCGAAATGTCTGAGCGCTTGATCGAACTCTTGAAAAGATTCACAGGGCGTTTTACGCTGGTCCCCATCTGAATATGCCGGTCTTGACCATTCCATTGTCGAGCATTGTTTGCGTGATCCTTCCGCCTAAGCTAGTGGTGCAAAAATAAGGGATGGACGGAAGGAGGTTGTGGGGAAAAAAAAGGGGGTGGTGAAGCTTCTTGTTGTAGGATTGATTGAGGCTATATTTTTTTTTGGGTGGGTACCTTGTGGTCGTCCCCCCTAAAAAAAAAAGGGGGCGATAGGTTTGTTTTTGTGTATTTAGAGGATAAAAAAAGGCGCCCAACAAAAATTTTTTTTTTCCCCCCCTTTTTTTGTTTTTTGTTTTATGGAAAGTTTGGTTTGTTTTGTTTTTTTTTTTGGTTTTTTTCTCCTTTCAAATTGAATCCTAGATAATGTTAATGACAAGTTGAAAATCACTTTCACCACACCATGGGGAATGTTCCATTACCGGGTAATGCCGTTCGGTCTCGAAAAAGTGAAGCCACATACCAACGAGCCATGGTTGCCCTTTTCCACGACATGATGAGGTTTACGTCGATGACATGATAGCAAAAACAAGGCATGGAGAAGATCACGTCGAAACGCCGAAGAAATTGTTCGACAAACTCCGAAAGTACAAGTTACGCCTTAACCCCGCCAAGTGTGTCTTTGGGACCAGCTCAGCAAGCTCACTACGATTCGTGGTAAGCGTAAGGGCATTGAAGTTGACCCTTCGAAAGTCAAGGCTATTCGTGAGCTTAAGCCGCCGACGACGGTTAAAGAAGTTCGAAGTTTGATGGGTAGGCTAAACTATATTGCTCGATTCATCTCTCAATTATCGAAACCGCTAAGCCATTCCTCAAGCTGTTAAAGAAGAATGCGCTAGTCCAATGGGATAGCGAATGTGAAGAAGCTTAGGGAAACCGAGCAAAGATCTCATGAATCCACCCGTGCTTGTTCCTCCAGCACCAAGGCAACCTTTAATCCTCTACCTCACAATCTTTAGTGAGTCTTTGGGTGCTATGTTAGCCCAAGAGAGGCAGGAGGATGGAAAAGAACGAGCCATTTATTAACCGAGCAAGAAATTCACAGCTCGGAAATGAAATACTCAGCGCAGAAAACGTGTGCGGCGTTAGTCCGGGTACGCACAGCTTCGGCAATATACCTTGCATTACCAGGTGCTTCGGTGACAGAGTGCGATCCTGTCAAACACTTGCTTAATCAACTCGCCTTGATTGGTAGACTTGTCAAATGGCAAATCCTCATCTCCGAGTTTGATGTTCAATATTTGTCCCAAAAGTCAATCAAGGGACGGGCTATAGCAAGATGTCCTAGCTGAAAATCCGGGGCGAGATGATGATACCTATCATTCTGAAAATCGAATCATGTCAGTGGAGGATTACATCTGGACTATGTATTTTGACGGAGCTGTCAATTTATCGGGATCGAGCACGGGTGCGGTTCGATATCTCCAGGTGGTCGAGATTATCCTGGGCAAAGAAATTGGTATTCCTTGCACAAATAACGTAGCGGAATATGAGGCATGCATCCTCGGTATGCAGGCTGCGATTGAAATGGGGATAGCCCGACTCAAGGTGTTCGGAGATTCCGCTTTGATTATCCTTCGATCGTTGGAAAGTGGAAGACGAGAGATGCTAAATTGCTACCCTACCATGAGTATCTAGATGAATTGGTGGAGGAATTTGAAGATATCTCATTTGAGTATCCGTCCAGGACTCATAATCGATTCGCTGATGCATTGGCTACCTTGTCCTCAATGTTACAAGTCGCCAATAAACTTGAGGTTGACCCACCGAAGATCGAGGTACTAAAAAAGCCGGCATATTGTATGATCGTGATCAATGAACCCGATGGTAAGCCATGGCATCACGACATCAAGACTTATATTCAGAAGTAGGAGTTCCCTGAAAAAAGTACCGTATCCGACCAAAAGTACATAAGGAAGATGGCCTCAAGTTCTTCTTGAATGGAGAGAATTTGTACAAGCGGTCATTCGATCCTTACTAAGGTGCGTTGACTCAACCGAAGGCAGTTCGTCGATGATGGAAGTACATGAAGGGATCTGTGGTCCACACATGAACGGTCACATGTTAGCTAAGAAAATCACGAGGTTAGGTTATTACCGGCTCTCGTTGGAAAGCGATTGTATTCAGCATGTTCGAAACCTGTCACAAATGCCGATTCATGGAGACAAGATCGATGTTCCTCCAAATGAATTGCATCACCGTCGGAACCATGGCCATTTTCTATGTGGGGCATTGATGTGATTGGTCCGATCAACCCTAAAGCATCCAATGGGCATCGATTCATCTTGGTGGCGATTGACTATTTCTCCAAATGGATCGAGGCCGCATCCTATTTAGCGGTTACGGCACGAAATATCGCGAAATTTATCCGCCGGGATATCATTGCTCGATACGGTTCACCTGAAGCCATAATCACCGACAATGGCTCGAACTTAAACAACAAACTAATGGACGAATTGTTCAAGGAATTCAAGATCAAGCATCCGAACTCTTCCCCATATCGTCCTCGAGATGAATGGAGCAAGAGAAGCTGCCAATAAGAACATTAAGAAAATTTTAGCGAAGACGGCTGAAAATTATCGCGATTGGCATGAGAGGTTGCCATTTGCACTTATGGCATATCGACCTCAATCCGGACATCTACAGGGGCAACCCCGTATTCTCTTGTATATGGAATGGAGGCTGTTCTACCAGTTGAAGTGGAAATTCCTTCCCTTACGTATACCTGTCTCAAGCTAAGCCGACGGAAGCCGAATGGATCCAGCAGAGAGCAAGCCAATTGAATCGATCGACGAAAAAAGACTTAAGGCCGTATGTCATGGCCAGTGTTATCAATAGAGAGTTGCTAAATCATTCAACAAAAAAGTTCGGCCTCGATATTTTCAGATGAAGTGGAAATTCCTTGAGCATTCGTTTGTTTCCTCGTTACTAATCTTTGTTGAGAGATTGTTTCGAATGGGGGAGCCTCTCCGCCCAATTAAATTGACCATCGTGGAGCGTGAGATTTACATATTCGCAGAGTAAAAGGGGTTATCTTGCGAAACAAATATGACGACCAAGATGAAATGAGTAAAAACTTGCATTCATTTCATTCATCGAAAGCCTTACAAATAGATCAACGGGGTGGGAATGTAAAGCCAAACCGAGCCCTAATGAGCATCACAAAGGAGTTTAACCGACTCTCCATACAATGATGCTCCGCTTACACCGATCGCTCCGAGAATCGAGATCCGCCAACTTAAAGAGGAGGAGCTCACATTTCTCTTTGAGGTTGGCTACCTTGTCCTCGTGATGCTCAAGCAGAAATTCCAGTGTCATGGATCGGCATTCTCCCGCGGGCTATATCCAGGGTCGAATCGTCCAGCCTTTCCTCCACCATGCGCATTGGAACTTTAAAACAATGTTGAGCGGATCGCGCTCGAAGATGATTTGGGACGTGGCCAAACGTTCTACCAAATTTCTCCTCTCACGAATCGGAGGGAGACTTGTTCATTACCATAGTCGAGGGCCTTCTTATAATTGTCGGCTACAAGACCGGCCAACACCAAGCCGTCCGATCGATCTTGATAGCGTGCCTTCACAAGGTGGGCCAAAGTAACATCTTGATGAGCAACATGGTAAGCCTCCAGGAAGTTAGTGAAGAGGGTGGGGAAGATCCCGTATTCCTCTTCTAACTTGGTACCTTCAATATAAGCGGTGTCCATATCCCTAAACATAAGACGAATTTCGGTTTCGGCCTCCCGGATGGCTGACTATATAAGAGTAGCCATGGCCTAGGAGATTATAAAGTTTCTCCCATTTGGCCAAAACTTCAGCCGAGAAGGCGTGTGCGGGGAGGGGAAGCCATTGTTGTTGAAGCGGCTAAAAAAGAGTGGATGCAAAAGAGTGCTTAGAAGGTTGGAGATGAAGATATGAAAGCGATAATTGTCTCGGCGTTAAATCCTAATTTAAAGGGCAAGAAAAGCTATAGCAATAATTATTGTGGATGCCGAGTCAATTATCTCGGGTAAAACTACGGACGTTTCATCCGTGAATCACGGATCTACCATCTCGAGCCTCATAAATCCGAAAAAGTTACGAAAAGATTTGAGGACCCCACCATGTTGAAAACCGAGTGGGAGACAAGCAGCAATTCTTACAGAGCCACGTTAGTTACTCGGGTGAAACTACAGGCGTTTCGTTCGTTGGATCCTGGATCTATCGTCAATCCGTGATCTCGAGCCTCACAAATTCAAAAAGTTACGAAAGGAGTTGGAGTCCCACCATGTTGAAAACTGAGTGGGAGACAAGCATGGTTAGTGATTTTCATCCGCATTTGGATTCGGGGTCCCATCACCTTGAAAAAATAAGACAAGACGGGAAACACGAAATCTTGGGAAAAACGTCGGCTTAGTGATTTTCATCCGCGTTTAAAGGGAGGCTTTGGAACATATCCGATTACTCGAAAGAATTTGGAGAGAGTAAGCATACATTGGAGAATAGAGTGAACAAAAAGGCGGTAAGAGGTATTTCAATCCAACACGTTTAGAAGCCATCGCACTTACCGGAGGCAACCAACCTAGACATCCCCGAAAGCGAACTGCTGGATTTCGAGACCGGATCCAACGCTGAAGCCGTAAAACCCAACTCTCTTGGCAATGAAATTCAAGATCTCGACAAGCAACAACAATGGCAATGCGGCACCGCAAATAACCCCTGAAAAAGAAAATATCAAATCAAAGTGCTCGTTGCCTTCAAGGAGTGCTCTTACGTGAATAGGAGACGCAAAAAATGAATTGAGCCGGATGATAGGAATGGAGCCCTTGAAGGTCAAGTTTTGGTTTCAAAACAAGCGGACCCGATTGAAGGTTAAAAATGAAAGTCATGAACTTACGTTTCGAGGGAAGAAAGTGAAAAGCTTGAGCGAGAAACAAGAGGTATAGGGATGCTATCAACACCGCCGTTTGCCATGTCCGTAGCGGCCCCATCTCCTTTGGTGACATGTCCCTCGATGAGCCACATCCGAGCATTGAAAATGCTCATTCACTGGTTCATCCCCCGAGCAAGTTCTCGTACAATCCGATTTCGTTGGAGATACATCCCGCAAAGTCGGTCTTGCGGAGGTAGAACCGATGCCCTTCGAGGAAAGAGACATGCATCACTGCAATTGGAGTTTCCTTGATGTCATAGCCAGCCAATTCAACGCCGATGGAACTCCGAATGTGTAGCCTGCATGAAGCTTTAGTTTTTTTATTATGGGCTCTCAAAATATCTCTTTTTTGAGCATTACTAGCCAGCCCTTACGAATCCTCAAGAGAAGTAGTGACATGTATGAATGAATGTACTGTTTTTTACAAGATCCCCATGTGAGACATTCTTCTTTTAATCTAGGGGCAAAGAACAGTACTATCCATGAACATCATCATGTTTAAATGCGTGAATTCCTCGCGATTTGACTAAGCATTGAAAACCTTTACGTAAGTAAATGCGAAAAGATTTGAGGAGGGAAATAACCGCCTCGTTCGTAGGAGGAACCGAAAATATTTGAGGAGGGAAATAACTGTCTCGTTCGTAGAGAAAGTGAAAAGATTTGAGGCCTCCTCCATGTCGAAAAGTAAAAAGAACGACGGATTGAGCGAGAGATAAGAGTTATTACGAAATGGATCCAAGGCACTAAGACGAAAAGGAGAGAAAAGGCATCATGGAGACCAACGGATCCGAAAAAGTTTATAAAGAACTTGAAGTCTCCATGCACCTCCGTAACTCGTCACGAAAGGCCATCATCGCTTTTGTGATTTTCCGCAATATCTTTGCAAGTCCAAAAGAACATCTAAAGCCCAGCTCTAGTCGAAACACCCATTTTTCGGTCTACATATAGAAGGTTTTGAAAGGAAAATAAGTATGCGTACATTCCAGGGGAAGTATGGGAAGCCTCCTATCCCGAGGATCTGCATGAGTCATGGCCATTGATGGCAACCCCGTTTCCTCTCGATCCTCGTTGCTATGCCGAGAAAGTGCATGTACGCAGTTTCAGCTTATGTGAAAGCAACGGAAGCCTTAGAGGAGCCGAGGCGAGCAAGACAAATATGATTTTGACATCGTCGTCACAGCCATGGTAGGGATCGATATGGACGGTCTCGATCTCTTAAAGATCATTGATTCCGAGTTGAATATACCGGTCATCATAACATCAGCAAGTGATGATCAACGGTTCAGTAACGAAGGCCATATTGCATGGTGCTCGGGACATCCTAAAGAAGCCGGTCTGCGTTCAAGTGCTCCAAAACATTTGGCAACATGCTGTAAGGAAGCAATTACTCGAACAAAAGAAGTATGGCCAAACTTACTACGACGATTTTGTCGGAAAGAAAAGGCCCCTTTGGTCCGCCGAGCTTCATTCTATATTCATCGAGGCGGTTCGACAGCTAGGAATCAATTCAAGACGACCAATGGTTGTACTCAAAATGATGAATATAGACGGACTCACCCTACGAAGTGTCACAAATCACCTTCACGGATTTAGAGATAAGCTGAAGAAGCACGATGTAGCTTGGAACCAAGGCGACCGGAGCAAAGTTGACTGGAAGATCAATCCCAGGAAAACCTACGGAGCAAAAAGTACCCGACCACTACCCAATCAAGAATACGGGCCATACCGACCTTCCGCTAGTGGTTCTAGCAACGGACCGATTGATCATCCCTACGAGTTCCCGAGCGACGGCGGAGGCTCAAGCTCAAGGAGTCGACCGCTCACGGCAAAAACAAAGTGGAAAATCTGTCTCCGGTATTAGCAAGTAACAATGCCCAATTCGAGTATCAATTGCCCGAAAGATCAAAAGGTTACTTTGATGATGAGCTCACCGCCTTGGTCGCCCGGTTCGGAGCCGAAAGACCTCTAGAGTTGTGATCCGAAGCAAGTGATTATGGATCCTCAAACAACGATCGTTGGTGTATGATCCAAGATAAAATCAGCCAATCATTGGAATAGCCAGAAAAGAGGTGGAACCAATCTCGCATGAATACTTCTTTAATTCCATGTATAGTTCCTCTGCGTGGGATACTTTTACTTTCTAGTTGTCTAGAATTTGCCTAGAGTTAAAAGGCGAATTTTTCTCCTCTCTTATCAAATGCGTAAGTTCCTTATTAAGCTAGGCCTGTAGCAAATCAATTTGTGGACGACGCCCCGAACACCCATAAAGAGAGATTCCAAATAGCCTTACTTGGGAGAATGCAAGGAAAAAACCAAGCGGTGCTCAAAGATGGGTAACTCCGTATCGTCCCAATTGGCTCTCGGTCGTTTCAAATTCTAAGTTAAGCTTATTTATTCTCCACAGGAGGTTGCCAACTGCTTTGAGAACAATATAACAAAAGCGAACCACCCGTGGACGCCAACAACACCGCAAAGATAGTGGTTGGGGGAATGACAAGTGGTCCGAGGCGTCCCGGGTCGATCCCGGGATTTGGCATCAATGTACAAAGATTAATAAAAACTTTTTGCTTCGCAGATCGAAACTCAGCCCAGACGGTTACGTAACCCTGGAGAGATAACATCCTGGACATACAATCCGATCAAGATGAATCGATCTTTTCAATTCAAAGTTCGCGAGGAATACGTACATGGGTAAAGCGGTATCGTTTCAACTCTTTTAGAACATGAGGACATACATTGATGCTTTCCCTTTTGATTTTTACAGGGGTCACTACTTGTCCAAACAGAGAAGTATCCCTTCTCCATGAAAAATTAATGAAATGAGAAATTCTTGGAGCCTTTGACAATCTCATGTCTCAAGGCGACAATGAAGTGTTGCAACGCATTTGCATGAACAGGGGCAACTCACGATCCACGCCCCTAAGAATTTTTTTTATATACTTGCGAACTTTGTCCGCCAAGATAAAAAGTTGCTGCATTTTATATGCTCGAAAACACTCATACACTGCATGGTTTGCACATGATTGTTCCTCATGTTTAATTTACCAACTCGAATAAGGAACATGAACTACATAAGATACATCGAATGTACGAAGGGGGCATGACAGGATGATGAAAGGCAATCCTTTCCCCAAACACCTCCAATTTTTTCAGGCGAGATGAACGGTGGCAAAATTCCGCATTCGCCGAGGTAAAAAGTTTTCTCGCGAAGGTACGATAACCGAAGTGATGGAGGCATTCATTTCTCTACCCTAAACACTGCAAGTTATCCATTGATCAACCCATTTGAGCGGAGATTTCACTTCCACAACCCTCGTCAAGAACCACCCCACATTGGGGCAAGACAGAGATAATTCCATCAGCATCACGAGACAAATGGCTAGAAATCTTCTTGCTTGGACTAACATCAATCTTCGGGTGGTTCTTTGCATTGTACTTGCGCTTTAATTCAAGTGCCTTAGGGTGACGAAGAGCATTTCTTTTTCTATCCCACACATCTATATCCATTTGCACAACCCATTTGAGCCTCGCAAATTCGTTTCTAAAAGCCCTTATTGGGTGATCATTGTTGTCCCAAAGCAAATATGGCCCATCTTTGAGTAGAAGGACCTGAAAAGCTGGATCCATAGAAAATCTCCCAATGAACTCATCAAGATACAATCGTAAAAGAGAGTTGGGAGAAAAAAAAAGGAGAAGAAAGAGGAAAAGCTGATCCCACAAAAAATTCCGGGCATTTGAAAAGCAAAGTGCCTACCAAAAGCAAGGCCAATGCCCTTTCGATTCATTGTTCATTTGTAGAATATTTCCGAACTTGAATGCACAATTTTCCCGTATATCCTAAAAGGGTTGAGAGAAAAATCTCCATGAAGTGTCAAATTGCAAATGCAATCTTCAGTTCATACCATCCTCGAGCAATGATGGTATCATAGAAGGCCACGATCGGTGACAAGATTGTAATGATCACCAACATCAAGCCCCTTCTCAAATATCTTCGAGCCAAAACGAACCCTTTCGTTTCTCGCCCCCAAATCATTATCTCCATTACAACCCTTTTAAAAGCCTTTTCCGACTAGGGCACTTGAATTAATGTGGAGTTCAATGATTTTAAGCATCACTCGAAGAAGTTCGAGCAAGATTACTTCTCTCTCATTTTGCGGGGTTCTTGACTTGTAAACCCGGAGAGATGACGAAGGAATTCATTTCAAAGACCTTGACTCAACTAGAGTCCCCTTTGTAAACCTTTGACCTAGCCCTCATTACGGTCCTAATCAAGACCTCCGGGATCGGCTCGGTCGTATCAATTGTGAGATTACTCGGATCCTTATCGAATGCGATGATGGAAAGATTGAGTGATTCCTTTTGAATCCCGCAGACAGGATAAATAACTTTTCTTGAGAGTGAGAGATAACCCTTTCTGACCGAAGTCCCCCATTCAGCTCACATTCGAGGTATTCATAATGTGAGAACATCCTTGGACAAGATTGATAATGCAAACTTGATAGAATGGTTATGCATAAACCATGGTATGAGTGATTGCATTATACACATGTTATTTCTAATCATTGCAAGCTCGGTAGGAAAGTTTTGCATGAACTCATTGTTGAATATGTTTGCGCATGTTACCTCCGACATTCTATGATGGGTAATACATTCTCGATGTTCGATGTCCCTCCCAAGGTCTCGAAATTCATCCAAGGATTATTGAATGAGCAAGTTCTCCTGGCAAATGCCTACCATGTAAGATACGAGCGATCTGTTTCGTTCTTTGATTAATAGTTCCGAGAACCCAAGTAAGTTTTCCGAACCCATTTTCAAATCAACAACTCCTCCGATGATAGTTGTTACGATTCAATCCAGGCAATATGCCTCTCCCCGTCAGGTCGTGTAGACATATGCACCGGCGATCTTGACATCTTATCATGACGACGTAGCTCTTATGATTTGGTCTCGATCACGAAGACATATGCACCGGTGATCTTGACCTTTAGTCGGCTCATAATGACATAGCTCTTATGATTCTCGGCTCCTTTATCAAATCACGAAGACATAAGCGCCCGTGATTTTGATCCAAACCAAATCATAACGACGTAACTCTTAAGATTTTGGTTCCCCTTTGTTAGATCACGAAGACATATGCACCTGGTGATCTTGACCTTTAGTCGGCTCATAATGACATAGCTCTTATGATTCTCGGCTCCTTTATCAAATCACGAAGACATAAGCGCCCGTGATTTTGATCCAAACCAAATCATAACGACGTAGCTCTTAAGATTTTGGTTCCCCTTTGTCGATCACGAAGACATATGCACCGGTGATCTTGACCTTTAGTCGGCTCATAATGACATAGCTCTTATGATTCTCGGCTCCTTTATCAAATCACGAAAACATAAGCACCCGTGATTTTGATCCAAACCAAATCATAACGACGTAGCTCTTAGGATTTTGGTTCCCCTTGTCGATCACGAAGACATATGCACCGGTGATCTTGACCTTTAGTCGGCTCATAATGACATAGCTCTTATGATTCTCGGCTCCTTTATCAAATCACGAAGACATAAGCACCCGTGATTTTGATCCAAACCAAATCATAACGACGTAGCTCTTAAGATTTTGGTTCCCCTTGTCGATCACGAAGACATATGCACCGGTGATCTTGACCTTTAGTCGGCTCATAATGACATAGCTCTTATGATTCTCGGCTCCTTTATCAAATCACGAAGACATAAGCACCCGTGATTTTGATCCAAACCAAATCATAACGACGTAGCTCTTAAGATTTTGGTTCCCCTTTGTCGAATCGTGAAGATATATGCACTTGGCGATTTCGACATTTAATCAACTCACAACGACGTAGCTCTTGTGAACTTGATTCTACTTCTTTCGACTCACAACGACGTAGCTCTTGTGATCTAGAAGGATACACATATCTTGCGCCGTCTCGCATTAGGGAGAAGTCTCGATAACGTATAGGCCGAATACCTTAAGGTCCTCGTGTTTGCAAGAAACTTGGAAATTAAGGGAATCACCAAACTTATGAGGTATTTGGTAAAACAGGTATCCTCGTATGCGATCCATGTGCAGCTTTCTCTAACATGGAAAAGAGAAATTATGACACATGTTATTTACAGACTTGCATATCATTGCATCACTTCATTACATAAAAAATGGGACTAAAACTCCCGCCAAAAAGTTCATCCATCATTTGCACTATCAAAATTTAGGGTTCAATTTTGTCTTTGAGCGGAACCTCTACGAGCCTCCACTCAAAGAGGGGCAACTGTTGACGCCTAAATTTTGACTAATATATTTTTTGCATAAAAATTAGAACTAATTTTAGTTCTAAACAAAAATCATCTCACATATTCATTTAGCATTGGCATATAATTTGAGCTTAATTTAACAGGGTCCGGACTAGGCATGGGGTGGAAAAATGCGCCAAGAAGATTTGGGCTTGAAAGAAATATTTTCTCGGGGACCGTATTGCAAATACTCGGAACTTCGGGACCAGTATTGCAAATACTTAAAACTTCGGGACTGGATTGCAAATACCAAAAGAAGATGGGGGAAAGGAAGATGGCGAAGAGAAGGTGAAGAAAAGAAGATGAAAATGGAAGATGGAGAAATGAAGGTGAAGAAGAGAAGATGAAGATGAAGAAGGGAAGATGAAGATGAAGAAAAGAAGATGAAGATGGAGAAGAGAAGATGAAAATGGAAGGTGGGGAAATGAAGATGAAGAAGAGAAGATGAAAATGGAAGGTAAGGAAATGAGGATGAAGAATGAAGGATGAAGAACTTTGCCTATAAAAGAAGAAGAGTTCTTGAAGAGAAGTAGGAGTTTTTTTGGAGTAGAAGAGAATTGAGAGAGTTTTTTTTTTTGGAGGAAAAGAGAATTGAGAGAGTTTTTGGAGAAGGAGAATAGAGAGAGCTCTCTGAGAAAAAAAATTTGAAAAGAGTTTTGAGAGGGTATGAGAATTTTGAAGCCCGATACTACTATTGCCAATTTTTGCACCGATCAACACAAGCTACTGGTCCATCGCCATCGTTCGAGCTCGCCGCAAAGAAAAGAAAGTTAAGTGATTCCCTAACTTTCTTTAATTTCGAATACAAATTAGCCGATTTTCTACACCGATTTTCTCTACGTTTTTATGTTAAATAACAAATGCATATCAACGATAAGACATCAATGGTACGAGAATAGGAGGAGAGCAAAAGGAAAAAATATCAACGCCCGTATCATTGCGCCTCATGAAATTCTAGCGAGTTGAGAAAGAAGCGTGAAGGAGAGATAGGACCAAGAGATTTCTCGGTCTAACGAGTCACCAAATCGGTCCAATGGTTAAGACAAGCCCGAAGCACAAGTTTGGTGCACGAGTTCAAATTGGGGAGTAACCTTGAACCTATTTCATCCTAATTTCATGTAATTTTTTTATTTCAAAAAATGTCATGGGAAGAAAAATCCAAAAAAATTGATTCTTTGATCTTCAAGTAGAATTCATCAAATTTGTCAAATCCATTATTTGTTTCATGAATTTTAAGGTACCGAAAGGGCATTAGTTGTAATTAATGTAACCAAGTCCCCGGACTTTTAATCTCCTGGTTCGCGAAATAAGATAGTTTTCTCCCGCTATTTTATTTAGGTTTCTAATCGACCTACCGAAAATGATTAGTGGCGACTCCAAATTCAAATCACATTGCATGTTAATCATTCGAACCTTAAGTTGCGATTTGGTATGGACTTTGGGAGAGTCCGAGTTAGGTTAGTTAATTAATTAACCCGATAATCCATTAGCCCGAAAAAGATAACTTTGTTTATTTTTTTTTAGGTCGCGACACAAAGGAATTTTCTTCTAACAATCTAGCCACATCCTCAGCTCCGCAGTAGGTCAACATGGCAACAATTCATTGTTCTGCAAAACAAGCCCATGCCCCCCACTTCAGAGCTATAGCAGTATTTCTGAACTCAGGTTAAGATGACTATGAAGGAAGAGACCATTCGGATCTTCTCCTGCCTAGCGACGACCTTGTTGGATCTTAAATGCCCCGAATTCGGCATTACCTTGTCCATTACCATAAGTTCAAAAGGAGCATCTGAGTATTGCGCCTGATAAACGAACATCGACTCATTTCACCTTAGATATGACTGGCCTCTCAATGAAGCAAACCCTACTGCACCTGGAGCATTGGAACTCACGTGACCCTCGTATATAAAATTGCAGTAATCTGAGAAACCAGAGGGACTGCTGGCCGAGGCAATTCCCCAAAGAAATTATAAAACTACCAAGAGCAACCTCTAGCATACACTAGAGAAACGGACCATGTTCACAATGTTTTTCTTGGGATTGGTCCGGGAGCACGGCAAACTTGTCTTGGCCAGGAATTTTTTTTTTTGTTCCCTGCCTCCGAATCGAACTCTCTAATACAAACAGAAGTCACGCATGAAAATGGACCTGAGTAACTTTTAAACTTTTCCATAAAACTTGGGTTTCACATCTCGGATATAGGTGACCGCTGACCAAGAAAGTTTCCAAGGAGAAGATCAACCTGCGCCGGCTTTCAATCTCACAAGACAAACCTCTCTGCACTTAAAACAATCAGAAAAATTTGCGGATCTCTCGAACTCCGGATGCACAGAGACAAGTGACTGAATATCAAGATATGTCCCAACTGAGAAAAGGAGAAAATTTCAAAAAATCCCTTCAAAGGGGGAATGATCCCTATAATAGACGACTGGTGAGAGAGAGAGAGGGAGGATTTCAAAATGTTAAAAATAAAAAAAAACATGTCAAGAAACTATCCATCACATCTCGTATCAAAAACTCTTCAGATTATCAGAATCTATACAAACAGAAGTCATGCCAACAGAGAATTTAATTCTAGGAGGGAAAAAAAAGAATACTATCATACATCGACTTCCATAATGGAGAAGTTAAATAGCAGTTTCTCATATATGACACAATTCATCAGACATTCCCCTCTTCACCCCGCTCACAAGTTTACTCTTGGCAACTACCTCTCATTTCTCCATCTTCAATGGTGACCAACTCTACTAATAAATTCTGACGTGCGGCTCACTCATTTCATCTCTCCGACATTCTTGACCATCAGGGCACGCCTTCCACTGAAGGCCCAAAAGACAGTCCAACAATCCCCAACGGCAGTCTCTAAGCACATTGACTATATTATGGTGCCCACAGATCCAAAAGAAATTGGAACTTTTGACCACATACCCATTTCATATTACTGAGTTGAAGAAAATTGGCTGGGTAAAACACAAGGCACAAGTACTGCTTCGTTAGTCGCAGCTTTTGTTGCAGCAATGTCTTCCATCTGTTTCCATGTCGCTTCATGTTTCTTCTTCATATCCTCAGCTTTTTCTTCATCCTCCTGGAACTTCTGCAAGCACTCCTCAAATAGTTCTGGATCAACATCAGAGAATATTTTCCGAACATTAAGGGTCAAGCTCTGGACAACCTGGTTCCAGTGATTACGACAATTTCTCTCCAGAGCAGGGAACACTATTGGCAGTATAACACTTCGATTTTGTCTTATTAAGTTCTCAATATGATCATTGTTCCACAAGTACAAAGCCCTTTCTGCCACCTGAAAGGAGCAACCGTTTAACTAAACTTGCCATAGTAGGTAAATTACATGTATAAAGAACGAAAACCGCGAATTAAAACACGCCATAATCATGCAGAAGGCACATCAGAGCACCCTAGACCCAAGAAAATCGATGAATTAACCAAACAAATTGATTTAATTTGCTCGTGTATGTTCTCAGAAAAGAATGGTGCTCCATGCATGACCACGGTAGATCCATCAGAGATGCTTTCTTGCATGGACTTACACGAATCCCTTATCTGGGGTAGTGAGCACATTCATCCTTCTAGCAAATAAATTTGATTCTAACTGCATACTACACCCACATATCATTGACGCTGACATATCCAAGTCACCATTTCACAACGTTTATTCCCTGGAATAAAGATAAGAAAATCGATTTAATTGCAGACACCAACCTTAACATACCATCAGCCATGGATCCATTAACACCAGCCCATTTATAAGGAATTAAACAAAGGGCTATCCAAAGAAAACTCTTAGCTTCGAGTCCTTTGAGAAAATCGCCTTCAGGTAAACATCCAGGACTGACAGATTTTTGCAGCCTTACATACAAAGGAAAGGGAGAGGTCGGCCGAAACTTACTTGGGGAAAAGTAGTAAGACAAGATTTGTTGGAGTGGGACATAGATTGGCGTACTATTTGTCTTAGGACAGAGTGGAGGAAAGCGATTAACATTGTGGAGGGGCAAAAATTTCTATGTTCCCGACTGCCATTTCGAGTCATAGCCCTTTGTTTTCTTTATATTGCTATAGCTATGTTATTGTATTTTGTTTTATTTTATAGCTCTTTCGGTCTTGCTTTTTTGGGTTCATCGACCGCCGACCCCAACTAGTTTGGGTTAAAGGTGATGTTGATGTTGATGATGTTGACATACAAAGGAAAACATCCACGAGAAAAGGAGAATTTTTGTTCTTTAGTAGGCTCAATATTCTTAGGAAATCTATATTTAGAGGAATGAACGAAGACACTATGGTAAGATTCGGTACTTTATGACACGTGATTTACTTTTCATGAGTCTGGCTTCAGTTGTAACTGATGTAAAGTGAATGCTCAAAAGGTTCTTTCAACTGCGAATCCTGTGATTTTCTTGAAATCAGGGGAATAATGACGGCCCAGCTACTTAAATGTTAAAATTAAAGAATGCAACATTTGGTAACAAAGATTTTGGTCATAAAGGGCCAGTTCCAGAGATATTCCCCAGTTTAAACATTGTTCTGTAGCGTGCTTACCTAGATATATTATCTGAAAAAATTACATCATCTTGATCTTACCCTTCTAGGAAAGGGATTGCACATCCACCACTGACACAGATAGTACCATCACCCGATTGTAATTCACTATCCCAGCGCTACAACTTCATCACAGGGTTCCTAAATACTACCACAGTACTATCATGGAATCAGTGTCTAAATGCCACCCAATCCATCTCAGCGACCACTTAAGGAACTACTGATCACAAGTGCTCATTTCCACCACCTCAACTAGTCATCCATCGCACCAGTGATCACCATCCAGTACATTTACACCTAATGCTTCCATCAATTTCAGTGCATTCAGCCTCTTAGGGGTGCATGTTTTTGCAATTGAATCAGATATTGGAACGATACCAGAGAGCTCAAATTGGAAGCAAAATCATAAGGAATATTGTAATGACCACAATCTTGGAAATATACTTAGTACCAATATTAATGATTTTGCTTCACCTGATAAATATCTACAACAAATCATTTGAAAAAGACACAAGCCCATCAACAATGAAAAGGCTTGTGAAGGGAAGCCCGATCAGAAAGTTACTAGAAAAGCTTAGATCCGATCTTCACCAGTCCAATAATCAAATTTAAGTAATCGTAATTTCATCCAATTTATCACATCACTTTCACATTTCCGTTATTCTTCTAAAGAAGGAAGGAGAAACATTACTTCATAACTCATTATCCTCAAAATCATGAATACATCAGATAATGAGTGCAAAGAGAACTGAACAGACAATGAAAGTTAAAAAGATCACAAATTGATGTCACTACTACCACTAATTCTGATACATGTAAATATAGTGTAATTGCCTAATGGAGTCATGAGCAGAACTTAGAAGGCAGTGCTATGGGCATGTCCAAACCAATATTGTGAAAAACCAAACATATCCTCACTACTATTCGTCCCCCGAAAATCCCAAACACAATTTCATGATTCAGCTTCATTTTCTATTATATGATCTCAACATGCAGCAGTTTATCATCATAAACAGGTGTGTGTGTGTGTGTGTGTGTGTGTGTGAGAGAGAGAGAGAGAGAGAGAGAGAGAGATAGAGAGAATGGTTTTGTGCTACCTGAAAGTGTGAACTGCTCAAGCATCGCGCAATTTGCCTGAAAAGGGGCACCATACATCTCTGGAATTCAGGTGGCTGAGTTGCTTCCAGTATTTCTTCCAGTTCACTTAAAAACATGACCTCCTTTGAGCTATTAGTCACAGGCCAATACTTAAGAAGACCCCTAATTATTGTGTCTGCGAGTTTGCAGTCTTTCTCCACAAACTGCGTGATGCAATAAGACAATTGCTGATGGTACATTGGCAAGCATTTAGGTTTGTGCAAAGGAATAAGAGCCCTAACAAGGAATAGTTTGTGTTCTTCTTTCAACGGGAGAGCAAACCCATTGATTATGCTGCCCAAAACTTCTAAAAGCTCAGCAATCCCATTATGCTTCTCTGTTTCAAAGATGAAACGAAAGAAGATGTTGTTGATAGCTTTTCTGATGAACGGTCGATGTACCATAAACTTTCCATATATTCGATGCAGAATTGTTTTCAAATATTCTCTTTCTCTAGGATCCTCAGAATCAAAGAGATCTAGCAGCTTCAACACAAAAGAGTGATCAACATATCTCTTAGCCAACTTTGCATCAGTTTCAGGTGATGCAACAAACCTCAGAAAAAATTCATATACAATTTGCAAATGAGGCCATGCAGGGTCCATCAAGGGCTCTTCCTCTTCCAAGTCAAAAGCTTCAAATACCTTGTTCTCCCGAGGTTGAGGGGTGAACGGCCTAAACAAATTCACTGATACCATTTTTATGATCTCTTGCATTACAGTTTCAGTGAACTTTCCATTTGCAGAACTGACGTAATCCACAAGCTCGAGCAGTGTTTGCCGTTTAATGTCCTTCTCTTTTAAATTCTTTGTGGGATCAGTAAAGTCAAACAAAACACAACACATGTTTAACTTTCTAATGAACAAATTTTGCTTCTCAGAGTTTGGTACGTCTCTGAAACCGGGCAACGCTTCATAAGAAGCAGGGGTCACATTATCATACTTTGAATTCACAAATTGGGCAGGCTTACGTCCATGACCATTTCCCAAATTTGAAGCAGAAGTAGGACCTGGAAGAGACGCATTGCCCAAGCCATCCAGTCTATGACTCGCAAGATCGCCACTCCTTGAACCCCCGCTGGCCTTCATAGACGAGGCGACCGAGCCTCCATGGTCACGGCTTTCGGACTTGGACGGCTTCCGTGGAAGTCTACCCAATATCTGCTTGATCATATCTCGAATGCAAAACACAGGGAAACCAAAATATCTCCAGGCGAGCAATGTCCAGAATCTAAGCCACTCTAGTCAGAAGCAAGAACCTTGACTTATCTATCAAGAACAGCTCCAGACATATGAATCCTGCCGAACCAAATGACAAGCAAACCTTATTGCACGGATTGATCTCCCACAAGCAGAGACACTTATACAGGGTAAAAATTGACAAGCAAACCACAGAAGTATGGCATCAATCAGAGTTTTGCGTCAAAGAGACCTCACATTTTGCTGCAACAAAATGTCTGGAGTGTCGGAGAACCCTTCTTATCACTAAGAAGACCCCTCAACAGCCTCTCTGCGATCCGAACCGCAAGGAACACCAAACCTAAATCAAGTCAAACTCCGAAACAGCCCCAAAATCTACGCGAACGACGAACCAGATGATTAAGCCCGAAACCGATTTCTTCAAGCAGCAATTGCCCTCCGAATCGCCCCGATCAGTCGCGAAACCGAGCTTCAGCGAGTGGCGACGAGATCTGGTGCGATCTGGAAAACACGAAGCACGCAAGGCAGGCACGAATCAGCACGAAAAACGAAAAAAAAATAAACCCCCGCAGACTGTTATGGAAATCAACCGAGCACAAGTTCGAGAAGCCAACTCACCCGACCGAAAGCCAAAAGCGGGGGAGCAGCAGAGCATCAATGGGGAAATCGGAGAAACTTCTCGGCACTTACGGGAGCAATTCCTGTGACTTCCTTCGGAGAGAATAAGCAGCAGCAGGAGGAGCAGGAGCAGGAGGAGGAAGAGACGGAGATGTTTCCCGTCTCACTCCTCGCTTTTGAAAGTTGAACCCGAGCGGAGAGCGAACCGAGCGACCGAAACAGCGAGAGCCTCTTTTAACGACAACGATAAAATCACAGACAGAGTCAAAAAGGAAGTGGCAACTTCTGAGAGTTCGACGAGTGAGCGACAGAGAGAGAGAGAGAGAGAGAGAGCGAGAGCGAACGCGCGCGTATGTTTATTTCTCTAATCCATATAATTAGCTCCTAATTGATATTATCATATTATGATATTAACTCCTAATTTGCATCTTTCCACACTTATATTTTGCAAAAAATAAATGGAAAAATATTTTTCTAAAGATAATTGTTTGTATAGTGATACAAAAATGAACAAATTAAGAAAAATTTTATTGTCCGAAAAAACCTTATAACATAAATTACTATCAATAATGGGTACTTTTTTTTTGTTAATTAATTATTTTAATGAATATAAGCAATCATATTTTAATAAATATTTTTTAAAATTATTTATTTTTTGTGAAATACACAGAGTATGTCATTATAAATTTATTTTTTGCAAAACAAATAGAGTATTTCACTGTAAACTTACGAATAGTGTATCGAACAGGGGACGATTCACCAGTGCTTTCGAAGTACACGGAACTAAAGAGGAAACCTAGAAACTGTGGGGGCGATAATGGAAACCTCTTTCACCGTCGGTTCGTGTTTGAATTGAAATGAAGATTCGTGGCCCCTTTGGTGGGTGTGCTTTATCGGAGATGAATAAGGCCACGACACTTGCCCGCGGTAGACGGATTTCAACAATTTCAGCTAATGGCCTCCACCACCATTATGGTATCGTTCGTGATCACAAGGCACATATAAGCGAAAGGTACTTCCATGTTTACGAAACCTGTAGGTAAATTAACTTTGCTTAATCTTCACAAGTTTGAAATTTAATCTGCTCGTGAATTGACCACCACTCCTTGAAAATCCCCCCAAATGCTCTCGAGAACTCGCAAATTCTTTCTCGTTAAGAGCGACCGTTAATTCGTGTCCTAAAGCACCATCCTTGATTTCTGATCTCTTCCTTAAAAAGCCTAGGCTTGAGTATCCTGCCATGTTATGACACATGCAACCATTAAGTGGTCTTTAGTACCGATCGTAGCAGAAATGAGTGATTCAAAACCTCCCCGACGTCGACCAAAAAAAAATCCCTCTCGGCCTATCCCCACATCGAGATGGTGCGCATCCATGCAATCAACTCAATCCAAGGTGACCTCCTAGATCAGACAACGGCGAATTGACCCGTGCGTCCTGACAAGCACAAGAAACGTCGACGGTCAGCACTGATTTTTCATTCGCGAGGAATTATGGCTTTCATTCAATTTTCTGACAAAGTGACAAGGAAGCATCAAGCTAGACCCGCAAGACAGGCTTCAGAATTAAAACCCGGAATTGTTCTGCCACATGCAAGGAACCACATGCGTCAGTAATCAGGTGGTCCCTTTAGCAATAAGAGCTGTTGACATTGAGATGAGGAGGAGGGCAGATATTTGGCAGAACCCCACTTTCCCTTTTGGAATGCATACTATCATAGTGAGATATGATGGGGAAAACCAAAGAAGCAGGCTTATCACAGGAAAATAGAAATCGTTTTTGCCTGAGCTCAGGAGCAGAAAAGGCATTGCTTCTGGATTTTGATAAACTGAACCGCAGGATGCACATCGATCTAGAAAAAGACATCCCAGCTCTCTTATCATGACAATCAACCCTGTTTGGTACCGATATGATAAATGACTAAATCCAAGCGATCCACGGAAAAACTAACGGCGGCAACAAGAACGCCTGTGACAAACGTCAAAACAAAGCTGTTAAATCCTATAGAGAATTGGAAGTCACGTCTGGTTGTGATCTTCTCTAATAAGCATTGCAGAAAGACCTTTCATTTGGGGAACAGAGTCAGATGCCATGAGAAAGGCATCTCCGTTAACGAGGGGAATGGAACAAATGACTAGTGTGAATTTGAAGTAATTCAAGACTAGGGTTGATGCATAAGGGCACGTAACCTCTTCCTTTTAGGTTTTTTTTCTCGCGTTTGCAAGGAAAAAAAGTCACATCGATTTAAGGTCTTTATACCACTTGAAACTATGAGGGAACCCAAAAGGCAAATTACGTGCATTCTTCAAGTAGAAGAGCAGAAGGGGAGATGCATCTGCTTCGTCACAAACCATGTTCTGCTCTGACATCGACAAAAGCCTGAATGGAGGGTTCTCTTCCGACAAAATCAGAGATAACTTCAATAGGATCCTTCGCTCCTCCAGGAGCTAATACCTGAAAAGAAAATTACGAGATGATTTAACCGTGCAACAGAAATGAAAAACTACTTCAGAGTACTCCATAAGCACTGAGTTAATCATATAGACATGCGCATTCAAATTTCAAGGAACCAAGTGTCGCTCCCAGGTGGAATGAGATACCAAAACCAGACTCCACTTGATTGAAAGCACATACAATATATATCTACATGCCAGAGAAAAGTACACATAAGGCACAAGGAACCTCTACTTTGAGAAATCATTAGTGAGCAATGTTCTCTTCTGAGAGAACATACTCAGATAATCTAATTGAAAATCACAAACAAATGTTTCATCTGCTGCTTTCCAACATAACCTACTTATGTTATAGGTAGATTGTTTTACCTTATTCCTAAACACCATTCCCATATTTTGGTTGAAAATATCATCCCTGAACTTCGAGAGAAAAATATCGGTGGCAAATACCTGTCAATTGTAGTGTTAGCATCAATACTGAGGAGGGAAAGGCCATTATAGATCAACCATCTTTGGAGCATTTTTAGGTCATTATGATGCTCAGGTTAAATGCATGTGTAAGCAGCTGGGAAAATGAGAGCTGGTAGAAAAGATAATGGTTATCTTATCAGAAGAAAAAAATTCCGTCGATCTTCTTCAGACATCAAAAGTAATGCCAACCTCACTCCAGATTCTACTGTAACAAGCTGCTTCGTAACCAATTGCACAGCGTGGAAAACAGGTTGCTGGATTGGTTCCTTCCAAAATCGGCAATCCCAGCATCACCTAAAATAGTAAAGAAAAGTATAACGCTAATTTCTTTAGACACATCTCCACAGCTACATCCACGATTCAGCTTAGCTACCTTTGGATGGAGATGCTTATATAACTCCACAATATCGATGTCATCAGCAGAATGTATAATCTGATCGAAAAGGCCTGACATGCAAACAAGCGTGAGAAAGAAATGTTACTCACGCAATTGGTATTGGATATCATGATTGTCCCTGCGAAAGCATTCACGTGATTCCAATTGAATATCTTCTTTCTCTGTTCTATAGAGGCGTCGTACATTTCAATGTAATGAAGGTGACCCAGATTCAAACATGGAGCAGCAGGCAGATAAGGCAAACTCTAAAATTATATTTGCAAATGTTTTTGGGAGAAAAAAGACCCAAGGAGGCCAGTAGAGCCAATTGGAAGAGGGAAGGGAACATTTCTGGACACAATTTCCATTCGCCAATATTAAGCCAAAGAATTTTCTTTTATACTGTCCACTGATACCAAAAATTTCAATAGTCCAAAAGCAATATTCAATCAAAATCTTCTATAAAGCTATCGAGCATCATCCTGCCAAGAATCCACTGGTGCAAGAAAACCAATACTACCTTAAGTGATCTTAGTAATCCACAGCGTTCACTTTTCTTTCTATTGAATATGTATGAGTAATAGGCAAGCCAGCAAACAATTCCATCTGACAGTTCTGAATTCTACGTTAAAAGTATGAGGAACAGAATGCTCACTATAAAGAATTTCTTGCTTCAATTTAAGTGCTGAAAAACTGTATCGCCATCTTTTTAGTGATCGGCACATTTCATCGTTGACTGGCTTCACAAATCCTTCAAATAAGAAGAGTAAAATACATAACATTTACACTTTGGATCAAATGGATCTGAAGACAATGTCTGTGCAACCATGTGACTAACTCACCTGATGGAAGCCAGATATCAACTCTAAGCAGAGGCTTTCATAACACCTGAAAGGTCTTGAAATGTTACAAGCCGGAGTCATCCAAACATGGGACAGCATCATTCCTAACTTACCAATTTTCAAACACTTGAGCAGGGATCTCCTCAAAATCTGGACTAACACGCAGCCCCGAGAATCTGGCAAATGATGCCCTGTTGCAGATATGCTGCATCTGAAAACCGAACGCCACCCAAATGCCACAAAAGAGAATTAAAGCCAGCTTTACCACTATTCCATCAGCAAAATCAATTTCTTAAATTATGGCCTCTACAGGGAAGAAGTAAAGTTTAAAAGAAAGGAATGAAATAAAGATCAATAGCTTTACAATTCACTTCGTTCTTACATATGGAAGTACTTCTGGTTTATAGCGTTTGTATCGTTTGGAATTCACCAAAATGAAAAAAGACTAATTGAGATAGAAATTGAAGCTTGACAACGATTTCCCATTGCTCACCACAATGTCCTCGGCACGCTCTTAGAAGTCAACGTCATTATGGGCTACATTGCAAAATATAGAAGATGAAGACATGGACCCCTAGAGTGAAATGCTATTAGGTCAACTAAATCTAGAGCGCAGGCAAGTGATACATTAGTAAATTACCAAACAGAGGTATCTCAGATGCTTCAACATACCACATGTCCAAACTCATGGAAAAAGTTGACCACTTCAGAGAATCGTAGAAGACCGGGATGAGCACCAATATCCTTTGGGAATTGAGTTATCAGCAATGCCACTGGTATCTAGCACAACAAAAGCCAGATCATGTAAAATATTTCGGCAGGAAGGCAACTTTTGGGCTGTTGACAGTAAAAAGATCACCGAAATGAAACAAACATGGGAATTATTTCATTTATAAACATATTAATGAGTGAAACCAAGCAGATGTTCGTAATTTGTTATAAATTATATACTCTTTAGATGTTCTCTAAAATCCTAATAAGCAAGACAACACTTCCGAGGAAGCTTCAAATGCTACACAAAGTCCTTGGAGAAAGCAGGTATCACACTGCACTAAGACCAGAATAAATGATGCATGCAATGATCACATGACCTGCTTCGAGCATTATTCATGTGTTTATCCTAGGGATTCGGTGCTCTGAAAGCTAAAGACAGAAGGACAATATCTCAATGGAAAAGGGTCAGCCAGAGTTCACATGATATGTTATTTGTACAAACCAGATAACATGCCATATGACTTCAAACCCATAAATCTAACCTGAACCAGAACTTCCAATCAAGCAAAATGCCGAGAGAACTTCATTTGATGGCCGTGCTTGGATATCAAAAATATGCATACAGGTATAATTTTTGTGGAACTAAGGCAAAAAGTGATTTTCCACCAAGTATAACGTACAACATACCACCTCGAATAAAAGCATGCCCCAGAAAAGAAAAGATATTTGAAATGGCAAAGAGGAGTCTTGTCATGGGTTAAGCACCTGGGCAACATTATTAAAAGATAACGATCTGTTCTGAAGAGCAACCACACATGTGTGACCGTACTTTCCTTCTCTGCAAAGAAATTCAAAATTCAAGTAAACAAAGAATTAACAGTAACCTAAAGCTTATAGATCAAACACAAACCTTTTATACATATCAAGGTAGAAATACCCCAGGAGATCACCGGAACTTAAGTCGATAACTGAAAATAATCGAACATCACAATGCCAGACCTCAGGGTCCGCAATTTCTTCAAATCTCAAACCTGTCGAGCAAATGCATGGGCGTATAAATCCCACTGTATATAAGGACAAATAAAGGACGCAGAGCCAATTAAAGTTACCAAAAAGGTCTTGGAAAACTTTAAAGATGCCTGATAGAACTAATTTGACCGGAAAATATTGCTTAATGGCTCCAAAATCTAGATCAAAGTGCTGCTCTTGAAATGTCTTTATGTAATACAACAGATCCTCGATTCCAAAAGGGACATCTCCTTCCTCTTTTCTCTGAAACCAAAACAGAGCACCATAAGATACTACAATTAAAAAATATTACCGTCCACCCTAAATCAACAGAGCATATTTGCACCTTCAAGTCCTTCAATACTGTCAGTTCCCTATCAGCCATGTTTGTCAAACTGGCAGAGACGTCCTCTAAGAACTCAAAAACCTGTTGCATAATCCATATAGCAAAAACAATAATTATAAAGATTTGGATGGAGAGCTGCAGTACTGAAATGTATGGCATTCTACTTTAGAAATGCCACACATCCACCTTTGATAAATGGACAGACTCCACGTACCAGTAAGAACAACATCACATAGATAGATATGTTCCATATGAATGGAATGCAAAAAATGGCGATCACTACTCCCTATCCTCAAGATTTATCTCAAAAGCGGATGTAAGAAGGTCTAGTGACAATGTTCAGCCAAGCAAAGCAAAAATATTGGCATCTGGAACAACCTTTCACAAGTAGGTAAATGTCTTTTAGCTCTTCCGTGGAGTGCAGGAAGCTACTCCATTTGTTATCAGAAAAAAATAGTCTGATCTACCAGAAAATCTACAGACAAGGATCCGGTGATGGCAGCAACACAAACTATGCATTTTAATGTGTGATCTCTAGCTATATAGTCATTCAAAGGCGTCTACATAATGCCCTTCATTGCAGGGTATAATAGTCACCAAACTATAGATGAATGACAGACTGACATAATTTCACCATTTACACACTGAAATCATAACCATTTTTGTACCAAAAAGTTACCAACATCTGGACCCTCTCCACAATTCTTAACAAAACTAATCAGCAAAAAGCAATTCAGCAGAGAAGAACAAATACAATAGTATGACGCCTTTGAAGTGACAACTCACACACACACACCTTTGATGGTTTTCTCGCCATTCTGCAGTCAAGAGCATATTCTGCATAATTTGAGTAGCCAAGTAATTTAGCTAATTTATGTCGAAGCTGCACCTGCATCACGAGGACATATTTAGTCAACTTTACATGCCAAAAGTCCCAACTGTAAGACCTCAATAATGCAGATTCAAGGAAAATTAAGACCTTTGTTAAAAACTCGTGCTAATTTCACAATGTGCAGGCTTGAATATATGATGAAAAAGGAATCCAGAATATGAAACTCACTAATTTACTAATGAGGAACTTCATTAAGGAAAAGTAAGGAGACTAATTAAGTTTCCATGACCAGGTCCGCACTTTTCCAGCAATTATGCTGCAACAGTACTGAACAGTCCTACTGCCAGCTCTTGGCCTTGATGTTTCATTCTTGTATTGGAAATATATCCATTATAAGGAAGGGGGAGAGAGAGAGGGGAGAGAGAGAGAGAATGTAATGAGAATATATGGTTCCACAGTATATAAAGGAGAAACTTCGAATAGATCAACTCAGCTGATGAGAATATACAGATTGTACGATAGTTCTCAAAAGTATCAATAAGATAATGATAGCAATGTCAAGCCAACTCAGCACAAAGCATTTGTTCTCATGCTTTTTGATGTCTTGTCCATGATAAAGCCTTCGGAATCCAATGGAAAATTATGCAGCCAACACCATCTCGATATACTGAGCTTATAATGATACAGTGAATGCTTAGAAAAATTATCAACAAAGTGGTGGGGATTGAAAAGGAAACAAAAACAGGGATGCAAGACGTACCAGATTTTCTAGAATAGACAAATTGATTTCCCCACATCTCTTTCCATATGCTGTTGCTACTGTCCTCCTGGTTGCCCCCACCTTCACAATAAAATGTCAACTCTGTGAATAGATGGAACCATACACGTTAGAAAATCCATCAGAGATCAACAAGCAGTTCGTGTCGGTAAACAAAGAGGGATCCCCCAGAAGAGAAACAGGACAGCTAAATGATGGGGCCAACTGCAGAGGTTTAGACGCTAATGCTTTTAGTTGTAACTCGGAAAATTATTAAATATCTGGGAGTTACAAGTGAAGAGTCATTTTGTTTAGGTTGTTTCACTGCATGGTACAGTTACCAATATTTTCCAGATGCCAATGCTTATTGGGCATGATTGTTTTTTAGACACTCAATTGCAAACATCTCAGGTCAGCTGTCTTATGCTTCGCCATGTATAAACTTTTAGAGTTTTCAGTGGATAACAAATAACATGATCTCTGTTCTCCAAAAAATTTGTGTACTAGATAATTTGTCCAGCCACAGTGGAACAAACAATGCTCAGCTGCTACAAGTAAAAGATATGCTTGAGGAAGTGTAAGAAGTGCATCTAACAAGCTTATTGTGGCAGCATCGATCAGCAAGAACAGTTCAAACTTTTATCATTTACCATTGAAAATTAGATCATGTCCCCATCATGCAGACACCTTTTTAAACAGAAAACGCATGCATTTGTCAATTAATCACCACAAAGTTCGTGATGACATAAAAATTGTCAGAACTAACCCAGAACCAGTTGTCCTAACATTTCGAATCGAGTTTAAGGAGCCAATTGTGCTACATACGTCATCTCTGCCGAATTAAATGAGTTGTTACTCTTTTGAGTACTTCTAGTTAATTCTGTATCTGAGGTTAGTAGACGTCAAAGGTCTCATCTAACAACAGAACAACATATGCTGCATAACCTGCATGATATTCTATGTCTCTTAATCCAGAAAATGCCAGTCACGCCTCCATCTCAGCTATAATTGGCTCTAAGCTTCTTCAAAGAGCATTATAATTCAAGTAAAGAGAATGTTCTTATCTGAAATTGACTCAGGTACCCAGAATGCCAGATTTCAAGCAAGGAAACTCTAAAATAGAGCAATGAAATGGTCAATGAATAACAGCATTCAGAAGAGATGCCAAATAAATTACTCTACAAATCCAGAAGATAATACCTTGCAGAGATCCAGCACTGCTGCGACATTTGGACTTCTAAGAGAAACCTTGTATTTATCATTCTGAACTTTGTCCAAATTCTACAGAGGAACATATCCAGCACAAATAAGAAGAAATAAGATGTACAAAACAAAATGCGACTGAAATTCCAACCAACAGCAGCAGAAATAAAAACAAAAATATCCCAGCTTGAAATTTTCGGTCGGGATGATGTTGTATCATTTATATGAGAAGCAAGGTCAAGGCAGTTACAAAAGTTCTAGTACACCATTCATTAAAAAGGGAAAAAGCTTAAACCATGTGCTACGATGAAGCCAAACAGCACCACTAAAATGGAATTTATGAAGCAACTGAAGCTTCGGTCTTTAAGACTCGGTGGTGGCCATCATTGTGATGTCTAATTGTTATATGCCCATTAGCTGGGCAAAGAACAACAATACTAACCTTAAGGAACTCAGGTGGCAATCCATGTAGCTCACTCTCACTGAAGAGAAGATAACTGCAATCATCATTAAGGTTACGAATATATTGGCAGCTTAGTTCATCAATTTGAGATTTCAAGCGCTGCACTTCCTCTCTTTTAGCTGTAGCAAGATTCAATCCATTCCGCTGGAAGTCTCTTACCTGTCACTGATAGGAAAAAAAATTAATATTTGGACGTAACAGTTAACACAGCTCAAATATGCTCTAAGAGGATCGTGCAACTTTTGAAGCATCAAATTGTGGAGATTTTAATGCAAATGAACTACAGATGGTGGATATTTCCGTACCAGGAACTGTAGATAGCAAGACGCTTCAGGATTCATCCAATCTCCCCTCGTCAAAAGAGCTTTCACAACACGATACACATCTTCACGGAGACTGAGAGGCTTGCACAGCAGGGACCAAGGATCAACTTACAAATATTCAAGTGATGCAGATTAATGTTAAAACCATAGCTGTTTCCAGGGTCCATTGGGGACCAACACAAACCTAACAATTTTTTTAACTAAATCTTCTCAAGACACGAAGCGCCTATAGGGACTACCTTTCATGATACTAAATGTTTGATTTCCCAATTGTTCTACTACCAAATTACATGTCACATAGATTCGGGTTTTCCCAATAATCAAATTGACAAAACAGGGATTCAATCACTGTCACTTCCAGAAAGGTGTTAAGCTGAATCGCTAAACCTCCGGCCCTAGTCCAACCATTCGTAAAACTTTGTGATTGCATGCCCTATGACTCTCTCCACAGGTATGTGACCAGGTGTTTTACCATTCTTAATTAAGAAAAAGGGCAGTAATCAAAGCAGATAAAAAAAAAAGCCCACAAATTAACAGGAGCCACTGACCTGCAACTCAATTTGTGTGCATCAATCCTACGCTCTGCTTGAGCGCTAGCTTTACGCACATCATCTGACACCGAAACCATCTTTGGGAATATACAAGACTGCACAAGCGGAAACTCTTCCGCCTCCAATTCAGCTAGCGGCAACACAACATTCGTGTAACTAACCTGCACATTTACATGTTTGTTAAGGCGAATAACCATTGAAGCAAAATCAGGAACAAAGCCGTGCAAAGCAAAGTGAAATGACGGCAGTTCACTGCATAACCATGCCTTGTCAAGAGGCACCAAAGCGACCACATCGTGGACCTCCTTCGACCTGGCGACTATCCGGTCCGCTAATTTCGATATTTCCCGAGCGGAGAGGCCAACTCGTACATTCGAACCACGAAGATCTAGTGAAGTGACGACGAAACGGAAACAAAATCAACTTTCAAAAGAGCAAAAATGCAACTGCAGAATCGAACAAGTACAAAAACGAAAATCCACCGCATAGAATGTTCTACAAGTCCAGGAACGAAGGCCGATACGCATGAATCGAAGCTTTTGCCGAGAGGCGCAGTACCTTTCCTCCTCCGATTCCTTCTGTGCGCTCTGACGGCGTAGACGGCGAGGTTGACGGCGAGAGCGAGGACAGCAGCAGCTCCGGTGAAGGCCAGGAGCTGATTCTCTCGCTTCGGCTTGCTCATTTTCTCTCGGCTTCCCTGGCTTTCCATGATTCCGAGCCGGTCCGTTCTCTTGCTCACCAAACGCCACCTGCGAGGGAAACTTTTGGTCTTTCAGAGGGAAGAAAGGGAGATTTGACCTTTTAAATATTTATAAAAAGGAAAAGGGCAAAAAAAAAAAAAAAAAAAAGAGTGTCCGGATTTCGGGAGGAACTGCGACTCGCGGCCGGCCACTGATTGCGAGGCCCGACACGATGTTTGTCTCATGTGTCCTTAACAGGTAATGTCGCCCGTCAAACTTAATCATTGCCTTCTTTTTCGACCTGGCCATTGTTAACTTTCAGTTTTGCCTCTTTTACTAAGATTGCATTCAATATATATTCAAACAAAAGGAAAAATTAAGATTTCATCGCTCCTTCTTTTCATTTAGTTCGTCCTATTGATAAATTGCCAAACATTACATCCCTCGATAAATAAAATCTTTTGGCCAAGCATTCACACTCCAAGATTGGGTTTCGTTCGGTTTTGGGCACTGGGCTTTTAGCATTTGGAAAGTACAATTTTGCGCTACATGCCCTTAAGATTGGCAAAGGCTTTGGAAATGCTATCCCAAAAAAAGGCTGTCGAAATGAGTTATAATAAAGTCATGTTTTAATCCAAATTTATTGAGGTGGATTCAATCTAGGCCACCCCGAACTTAAAAAGTGTAGATCGTAACGGGTTGTAAAGAGAAAAGCCCAAAAATACGAGTTGTAGTGGGTTCGGTTAAACACTTCAACTCACCCGATCAAAATAGAGAAGTTAAGAAAAGAGGTCTCGCTTCCTTTTCAATGCCCGATCCTCTGTTCTTTCTCCCTCTTCGATTCTACCGAGTGTGATTCGTGAGCTCTCTCCCTCCTCTTTGATGTCAACCGATCGGCGTCACCATCATCGTTGTCATCGCTTCCCTTGCCACCGATCTTTGGTGGCACTCTAAAGAGCCGAACTCACGAGTCTCGTAGTTTTTGTATTTCATCTGTCCCGGCACTCCAAAGAGCCAAACTTACATGCGCCATAGTTATTGTATTTCAAGAAGAGTCAATGTCTCTGAGGCTTAGAACTTACCTAGTAGTCTTGTTTTCTTTTAACTTCCTAAAAAAGGAACAAGCCCAATGGATTATTAATTATACATTGTTTAATAACCATATACATCTCGTGTGGAGAGAAATTAACATTGACCTCCATTCATAGTTATATTCATAATTCAACGAGGGCATTGCTCGTCATTTGGGCAAGATTCACCATCCTTAGTCTCACCACTAGCTTCACACGCCCGTTTATATCGGATCCCTTGAGCTTTCTCACTTTGGTGAGTCGATTTACTGAATGCATATTTTTCAAGTAACAATTCAAGTAGAAAAATTAATAAGAGTGGAGCTCATGTTAGGTCGGGTATGGATTAGATCTGGGTCGGGTCAAGTACGGGCCATAACGTAATTATTAGTCGTTATTCAGATTCAACTCTCGAAATTAAAATGCTTTCTACATCGAAAAAAGCCAACGAAATCTACTTGCTTTCGTTCGTCATGGAAACTGGCCGGGCCTCGAACCTTCAGAAAAAGGAAAAGCACATGGGCTGAACCGGAACCATCTGGGCTTTGCCACCGTGCGTTTCGTACCCGAGCCAGAAGAAAGTGGTCAAACCGAAGACGACGACGGCGACAGCGACGAAGTTGATACCAAAACCTCTCAAACAGCCTCTCAATCACCACTGTGAAGCTCGAGTTCTGGTTCGTCGATCGTCTCTCGACCCGCTTGGCTTCGCCCAAAAAGACCAGCGTCCGTCGCATTCCGGCGAATCAATGGCTCCGAAACCCAAGGACAAGCCGAAACCCTCTCCGTCCCCGTCGCAGCCGCCGCCGCCCATCGAAGATCTGTTCGCGTCTCTCAACAAGCACATCCAACGATCTGAGTACAAACAAGCCGTCAAGGTCGCAGATCAAGGTTCCAATTCCTCCCCGGCCATGTACCGTCTCGTTCGATAGCTTCCGTCGTCCTTATTGACCTCCATTCGATGTTCTTCTTCTTCATTTTTGACAGTGCTGGGAATCGCTCCTGGGGATGAAGACGCGATTAGATGCAAAGTGGTGGCTCTGATAAAGAACGACAGCATCGAGGAGGCTCTGACCACCATTCAATCAGCTATGAACCTTCCAATCGACCTCAGTTTTCACAAGGCAAGTGCTTAAATTATCGAAACATGTTGTGCTGGTGTTGCGGTTCGTTTCACTTTCCCGCAGGTTTAGTGTTCATTTGAATGGCCTTCGGAATTTCATGTGTTGACATGCCGTCGTTTTGATTGATTTTTCTGAATTCTCGTCGAGATGGAGTGCACGATGCTCCTGAAATAGCATAGTTGTGAATTGAGTGTTACTGGAAATGAATTTCTATGTTGCATCTTCGTGGCTGTAGTCGAAACATTTAGCTTCAGGAGGGGATAATGTGACTCAACATGCAGATGAGCTAGGTGATTCGTATGGAAACCTGTTACATGTTGATTTTGAAGTACTATCTTAGGAAGTTATAGGACAGTGGAGTTTTGGTCCGTGAAGAATATTTACTTGCGAGCAACCAGTGATGTCCTCAAGTGGAAGAAGGTCACCCTTGCTCTTTATAAGAGGCAAAAAGAAAGAGAAAAACCTTGCATTTGTTTGACTGAGGCCGTGAACGATTCACTGTGCTTGTACATATCTTAATTACTCACTGTAATTGGTTATCTGAAGTTTATGAAAGAATTTTTGCTCCATTACATGTTTTCTTGCTTTTTGACCCACGTATGTTTTAGTTTAATCTCAAGCTTACCAAATTCATAATCGAATCTGTTGCATGTTGAGAAAGAAGAACAGTTCAGCTGTCTCTTTATTAATGTCCTTCTTCCTCTGTTGGCTCTGAATAGGCATACTGCTTATACAGACAAAACAAGCTAGATGAAGCTTTGGACTCTCTCAAGAGCAAAGAGAGAAGTACTTCAAGCATGCTCTTGGAGTCTCAGATTCTGTACCGTCAAGGCAAAATGGATGCTTGTGCCGATATTTATCAAAAGCTTCAGAAGTCTAACGTGGAATCACTCGAGATAAATGCTATTGCCAGTTTGGTTGCAGCTGGAAGAGCGTCAGAAGTGCAAGGAACATTGGATGCACTCAGGGTCAAAGCAACTAGCAGTTTTGAGTCGGCATACAATACTGCTTGTTCTTTAATTGAAAGAGAAAAGTATTCGGATGCTGAACAACTCTTGTTATCAGCTCGTAGGTAATACACATTACTGATTCATTGCACTTATGTTCACAGGTTCGTCACTTTATTGGCACTGATAGTGTAATTTTACGGGTGTCTATAAAGTCCTGATTTTTTGCATGCATCTACTATGGTTTCTTATCATTTGGTCTCGGGTAACCCATGTCAATTCACATAGTGGTACCTTTTATCCAGACATTAGAACTCTTTGGCAGGAATTTTCTGTTGATCTCTTAAGAGGTGCTTTACCTTTTATTTTCTGTTTGCCAAATCGATGAAGCAAAGGTTTTTCTGTGGAATACATGCCTCGAGCACTGTGTACTTTGTTTTCACTGAATTTCTAGCACGTCATTTTGCTAATGGGGAAAACTTACCATGTGGCCTAGAATTTTTCCCTTAAACCAACATGGAGTGAATTAATTGGAGTATTTGATTATTTTTTGTGTGTTTGTTAAGTTCACAATATTCAGAAATGATGAAGAAGACTCTAATTTTCAATTTACTTCTTTCTCATTTATCTATATGTGCTTTTAGGAATGCATTACACGAACCTTGACGTGCATTTGCATTATTTTTCCACATCAACTCTGTTGTTTACCTCTGGAAACTCTTTATGTGGTTCTCCCCAGTTTTATGACAGACTGGTGTTGTAAACTGTAAAGTGATGAACTAAGATAGCTTCTTGTTTGACTTCGCCCAAAAAATGAGGATTTGCTCTGTAATGCATTGGTGTTGTTGGCGTACAGGGGCATGCTCCTTTCACTCCTTCAACTTTCCTTTTGATTGGATTTCGCATCCCATCCACGTTTTGTACTTCTTCAGGCTCTATGTGCCCTTTCTTCTGAAGTGAATAGGAAAATTAGAATGCTGAATGCTGATGTATTTGAGATCTTGTCAGAATTGGTCAGGAAACTCTACTGGAAGAAAACTTAGATGCTGATGAGGTGGAAATTGAATTAGCTCCTATTGCTGTCCAGTTGGCTTATGTTCAGCAGGTATTTGAAAATTATTTGATGCTTCTGCCGTTGTGGAGGAGGGCTCCAATCATTTCTTATAAATATCTCTTGGCACGTAGCTTATGAGATGATGCAACTTTTTTTATTTTTCTTAGATCTTTGGACGCAGACAAGAGGCCATTGAAGCTTGCACTGGCATCATTACTCGGAATTTGTCAGACGAATCATCGCTCGCCGTGGCAGTGAACAACCTCATTGCTCTGAAAGGGCCAAAAGATGTCTCTGATAGCCTGAGAAAAATTGACCGCCTAAAGGAGAAAGATGCCCAGAACTTCCAGCTTTCTCATACAGTGGAATTGAAACTTCTGCGAAAGCAAAGGGAGGCAATATACACTAACCGAGTGCTTTTGCTCCTCCATGCAAATAAGATGGATCAGGTTGAACCCCACATTTTCTTTTGTGCTTCTCTGCCAAGTGTGCATTTTTTTTTAATTGTGTAGATAATGGGCTAAGTCTGCCAACAAGTGTTCTTTTGCTTACGAGCGTTGTTCTTTTTCAAATACTCAGGCTCGAGAGCTTGTTGTTTGTCTGCCCAACATGTTTCCTAACAGTGTGGCACCAATATTGCTTCAAGCTGCTGTGTTGGTGAGAGAGAACAAGACTGGCAAAGCTGAGGAAGTATTAGGGCAATATGCAGAGAAGTTCCCTGATAAGTCCAAGACTGTTCTTCTGGCAAGAGCACAGGTTGCCGCAGCAGCTGGCCATCCTCTTGTAGCAGCAGAATCACTGAGCAAGATACCCGACATCCAGCACATGCCTGCCACTGTTGCTACCCTTGTTGCATTGAAAGAGCGTGCGGGTGATATTGACTGCGCAGCTGCTGTTCTTAACTCGGCGATCCAATGGTGGTCAAATGCCATGACTGAGGACAACAAGCTCTCTTCTATAATGCCAGAGGCAGCTTCCTTCATGCTCAGGCATGGCAGGCAAGAGGACGCTGCGCGTCTTTACGAGGAACTTGTGAAAAGCCATGGAAGCATAGAGGCAATGGCTGGGCTCATAACCACGGTCGCACGGGTGGATATTGGCAAAGCTGAAGCTTATGAAAAGAAGTTAAAACCATTGCCTGGGTTGAAGGGAATTAACTTGGAGAGTCTAGAGAAGACTTCTGGCGCAAAACAAGATGAAAGCTCTCTTCGTCGCGGACTCGCTGAAGCACATGAGGAGAGCAAGAGCAAAGAGAAAACCAAAAAGAAGAGGAAGAGAAAGCCTAGATACCCCAAAGGTTTTGACCCAGCAAATCCAGGTCCTCCACCAGATCCAGAAAGGTGGCTTCCTAAGAGGGAGAGATCTAGTTATAGGCCGAAGAGGAAGGACAAGAGAGCTGCTCAAGTGAGAGGCTCACAGGGGGCAGTAGTTAGAGAAAAACATGAAGCTGGTGCTAGTGGTGCCAATTCAAGTGCTCCTAACTCAACACCAAACCAAGCAAGCAGCTCCAAAGGGGCCTCACAAAGCTCTGCTGCGGAGAAACCCAAGCCTTCTAAATCATCGAGGAAGAAGTCAAGGAATTGATTTGGAGGTCTCACAAATTTTGTCGACAGCTATCCATCTATTTCCGGTTCAGAATTTCTCTTTTGATCTGTTTGCGGATCACTAATTTCTCATAGCTAATGCATCACGTTCGATTGAATTTAAAATCGCCAGGACTTGCAGGTCTATCCTTGAGAAGAATTTATACAGACGGCCTAAAGTCGCCAGGGTCTTTGCTCAATATTTTCTTTTCCATTTTTTTTGTTTTTGGTTGAAATTTTCTTTTCCATTAGTCAGCCTGTTTTTGAATATTCCAGTCCTCAGAATTTTTTTCACATGCGCAGTGCTCCTTTTATGTTGGATTGTTATTTGTCGGCGTGCATCGACTGCGTGCACACCCAACATTTGCCTTTTTGAATTGAAGGCTGGAATAACCTTCACTGCTCTTTTGAATTGAGGGATGGGCTTTTGCCTTTATGGAGAACAACCTTCACTGCACTTTTGAATTGAGGTATGGGCTTTGCCTTTATGAAGAACAACCTTCACTGCTTGAAGGTTAGGGCACGAAGGAATTTCACTCCTTATAATAAGCCCTTCTAGGCACCAAAAAGGTTTGTGTGGATTCGTACCCGTGCAAATTGCGCATCTAACTTCTTTTTGACTAGCACGGAGAATGACCCATTGATTGTTATAGTTATATAGTCGCAGAATATGGGACTTTTGATCAAGTTCTGAACGTAAATTTTATGGGCACACGGGAATTTTGATCAAGTCCTGAATTTAAATTTTTTGGGAACGATGTCACCCGTAATGAACACTGAACACTCTTTAGGAATTGATGATGTCGATGTACGTGAAACCATCACTCTCGTTTCTATCAACTTTAGACTCTTGGGGATTAAAAAAAATTGAAAAGTAACATTATTTTGATTTGAGCAATCTAAATTTTTACATAGCATAGTGGTACCCCTCGTTGACTTCAGGTATAATTTTTATTGCCTAAAAACTATGGTAAGGAAAAACTGACGTAGATATTCCTTTTCCCCTTTCGGTGGGCTTCTTCCCGGTTGTAGAGATGATCTTCTTCTGCTAATTAACACACTTAGCCGACTTATGAATGTTCTATCTTACTTCCCTAATCACTAATTAACTGCTCACTAATCAGTGATTCGGTTTTCGCTGTTCAGCACTCCCACGAAAGCTTTCACTTCACGCACTCCTCTCTTTCTCTCTCTCGATCGTTCGATCGATCGACTCTGAGAAGGCCAACAGAATAAGAAAATGCAATGAGCTGAGCTACTCTCTTCCACTCCACTCCTTGCTGCTTCTACGGCTCAGTTTCATTCGTTCCCCGGCGATGGTTCCTTCGCCGCGGCTCCTCCCTCTCTGAACCCTAACCACCACCGTCGGCATTCCCCGGAGGAATCCCTAATCCTTCCGCCATGTACTTGTCCGAGAAGCCTCGCCCGATCGATTTCTACAAGGAGGAGCCCGCTCCTCGCGACATGATCATCGAGGTCGTCTCCTCCAACGGCGACATACCGCCTCACCACCCGCACCAGCCCCCGCCGCCCCCGCCGCCGCCCCCCAGTCGCACCACCAGATGATCCTCGGCGAGAGCAGCGGCGAGGACCTCGAGGTCAAGGCCCCGAAGAAGCGCGCCGAGACTTGGGTCCAGGACGAGACCCGTTGCCTCATCGTGCTCCGCCGCGAGATGGACTCTCTGTTTAACACCTCCAAGTCGAACAAGCACCTTTGGGAGCAGATATCGTCCAAGATGAGGGAGAAAGGGTTTGATCGTTCCCCGACCATGTGCACGGACAAGTGGAGGAACTTGCTCAAGGAGTTCAAGAAGGCCAAGTACCAGGATCGAGGGTCGGCCAAGATGTCGTATTACAAGGAGATTGAGGAGATTCTGAGGGAGAGGAGCAAGAATGGTCAGTATAAGAGTCCGGCGGCCTCGGCTTTGAAGGTCGATTCCTACATGCAGTTCTCTGATAAAGGCAAGTATGAACATACTGTTTTACATTTGTTAACTAAGTCGAATTGGGAGGAATTATTTGGGCGTATGTGCTGTGTTGGTGGTGTTTGTCGTTTAGAATCTAAATTGTTGCGATCAAAAGTTGCCCGGTTAAGCTTCCTAAGCTTGTGTTTTCTCTTTCCTCTTCTGTGAGATAGGAATTGCAAATAGGCGATAGCTATTCTCTGTCATGGCGTTTCTTTAGGGTGAAAAGATTTTTCGTGAAGTGTTAGCCTTCAGAGTTAGAACTACAGGGCGTCAGCAGAAAGTTTGTAATCATTACGAAACTACTGAAGAACAAATTTCTTCTTCTGTAGCAAGCTCATTAGCAGGTAGTGAATGACGGTGCTGGTTGGTTATTTAGTACAGAAGACGAATTCTCGCAGTCCTCAATGTGATTTTTGGGACTGCTACAATAAGGAATTGTCTTTCATGTACAGCATTTCTCAAGAAGTTATTGAGTATTTCTGGAGTCAAATTTGAAGTGCAAACTTTCTTGTAACAATAGTTGTCCAGCTGGGGACGAGTGTTTGTATGTCGGACCTAAATTGAAGAGTTGGCTAGCTTCTATTGAGGGGATGCATTCCATCTTTCTTGGCTAGTCTAGCTGGTTTCTTTTCTTTCCTTAGGGTGGTGAAGGTCGCCATAGCTTTTGAAGAGTTAATTTCGTTATTTCCTATAATTGCAATGCATGCGCATAACACTTCGTTTTACTCACTACATTCTACATGTACCAAGTGAACTATGTTGACTTCATGATGTCCAGTCATCGCCAGTATACGTATAACTGCAAATGCACATCCTATCACTCACTCCATTATGTTTGCTTCACTAATTCATTTCGTCGGCTATTCCCTGTATTTACAAGGGTAAATAAAACCTGATGACATTTTTGTTTGGTATTTAGTCTGTTTCTTCTAGGAACTCTATAATACAATGCGGAAATTGTATTTTGTGAGACGAATCTTCTGTTCTGTTTGATTGGCGAGAATGAGACAATCGAAGTTGGATAAGAGATATTTAAGAAACAAGGAGTCTGAACCTAGATCACTGCATGTCTATACCTTGAAACTGGTCGAGTCAATTTACGAGTGAGGATTTATTGTACATATGAGCATCCATATTGTCATCATGCCAGGGTTTCTTCCTTATAGAAGAGACAAATTCGATGAAAGACAATACTTTAATTTATCTCTTTTTCTAGAACTAGTACTTTTGAGGGACATGCCAATTTATGAAAAGACGAAGTGACTTACATCATCAAAAAAGATGAAATGCAATTGTGAATAGTACAGTGTTCTTCTCGTATGAAGAAGAAAAGGGGCAACAATTTGTGTTATCAGTAGTGTGAATAAAGAGCTTTTCATAACTTTTTATCTCCAAAGCGTGGCTATTCTAAAGTCATATTTAGTGGTCCATCTGTTAATTTACCTTGTGTCGGATTGTGCTCGTTAATAAACATGAGAATCCAGAGCTTCTTATTGTGGCTATTATTCATTTCTCTTTATCTAAGTGACCAAATGCATGATGAAAGAGATGAGCACCTCCTTGCCATTTCGCTGAATTTTGTGTCTGCTAACTGATCGAGGACCACATTTCGGTTCCATGTGGATATTGCCTTGGTAAGTGCAATGTCGGGAGAAATTTCAATCAATATTTTACAGCTGGAAATAATCTTAGAAGAAGTCATCCTCGGGGGCTGAAAAATTCTATTCATTCGATACCTGATTGAGGGCATGCAACTGGTCGATGTACCTGTGAAATTGGTTTGCTATCTATTCTGGCCCTTTACAATCTTAAACAAAGTTGCACACATATCATAATTACCATTGAGTTTCTTAAGTCCACTTGTTCATAAAGAGCTTGAGGCATGTATTCACCATTTCTCTTTTATCTCTTTGGGTTTTGCTGTTCCCTTGCTTTAGAAAACCGGTAGAATCTAAGTTCAGCATGCAGCCTTTCGGAGGTTCCATTTAGAAGGCAGGCTGGATCGACAGTATATTTACTTTGATGCTTGTGGGGTTTGTGAATTTACGGTTCATTCTCTTGCTCACCCCACCCTTATTTGAATGGATACACCTTTAAAGAAATGAATTTCACTATTGCCCTTAGAACTGGAACTCAACTTCATTTGAGGGATCTTGTTTAATCTTGCTATCTTTTTCACTTTTACTTGGACAGGCTGCTAGGGACTTTACAATTTATTTGTCCTATTGCTTTGGAATTACAAAGTAAGGAGGGACTTCTTTTGCACTTTCTGTGCGTTAATTTTGGATTATACTTATGTTTGCAGGTATTGAGGATGCTGGGATGACTTTCGGACCTGTAGAAGGCAAGAAAACTTGGTTTTCAATTTAGTACACAGATAAAACACTTATGCTGAAATGAATAATGGTTCATTTATTTTCCTATTCTGCACGATTCAGTGCGTAACTTTTTGGCTTCATGGCCATAGGGGTTCTTGGTTTGGAGATTCTCCAATTGTGCAGCTGAGCATTCACTCTTCATTAATCATTCTCATGTCCTGTCACATGGAGTTCCCTTCATTTTCATATAACATGAAGTTGGCCAATTCTGATTACAAGATTAACAGAAGAATCAGGCAACTCTTACAACTGATGATGGAAGACAATATAAAGTGGTGTCGCTGTTTTCTTAAATTTGTGTAGGCAGATGGTACTTAAAAAAAGAATGAGATTTATCACCATGACACCTAATATAGCAAGTCAAAGAGCATAATATTGCATTCCTGTTTATCAAAATGCTAACAGAAAACTGAACAAGAAAACTTAGCTCTGGTTATCCGAGACAATGGATTGGATTTCAAGAGTGAAGTGATCCCTGATGTTACTATGTCCTCTCCTGCAAAAATTAGGAGCTGCCGTGCAAAAATATTTTCTTAGATCAATGCCATGTTAGGCCTAGTGTCTGAATCCGTTGATGGGAAGCCATTGGAATTGATTTATCTGCTGATTAAAAAATTGTACTTCGAAATTTGGTCTGAACAGGCTTCACTTTAATTTTTGGCATGGTGCTTAGATTCTATTTGTAGACCATGAGTTGATGGGAAGCACATCTGACCTTGGAAAATGTCGTTTCTTTCCGTGCAAAAGATGGAAATCATAACCTCATATTTTTAGCACAGGAATAGATGGAAACTTCAATATATCTTTATGTCTATTGGCTAGTCTTGACTACTATTGAGGCACAAATTACTTTTTGTTTTTGTTGCTTTTCAATCAATTTTTGGTGAAGCATTCTACCCAAAGTTAGTTAGAACTTCTGCTTGTGCGGATTTACCATTTTAGTTTTGACTGTTCAACCTGTCAGTTCAAATCATGATTACTCTCGTTTATTTAAACAAATGGTCCTATGGCATTTAATTTTCTTGGTGTGCACTGTGCAGCAAGTGGTAGGCCAACTCTCAACCTTGAAAGACGTTTGGATCATGATGGGCATCCCCTGGCCATAACGACAGCTGAAGCAGTTGCAGCTAATGGAGTTCCACCTTGGAATTGGAGGGAAACCCCTGGAAATGGTTGGTTTATCTACTGTAATAGGAAAATGATTGTTATCTACTTTGAGCACTTCTGCCCAAGCATATGAATGAGTTCCCAATTTATAATGCTACCTGCTGAAGACCTTTGCTTTGCAGCTCACATCTGTGCCTAACACCTGAAAGCCACCCCCAACACCTTGAGCTGATAATGTTTCAGAGTTAGCAACATTTTATTGATGATATGTACTTCTTTCCCTTTCTGTGGTTTAACAGGTGAGAGTCAGTCATATGGTGGGAGGGTCATCTCAGTCAAGTGGGGAGACTATACCAGAAGGGTTGGTATTGATGGCTCTGCCGATTCCATTAAAGAGGCTATCAAATCTGCTTTTAGATTGAGAACCAAACGTGCATTTTGGTTGGAGGATGAAGACCAGATAATACGGAGTCTTGATAGAGATATGCCTTTGGGAAATTACATTCTCCAGCTTGACGAAGGTAAGGAATGGGATAGCCGTACAAATTACGAAATTGTTTTGTCATGAGGCGCACCACCATCTGTTTAAGTCACTCCACTACACTATGCTGACTATATGGACTGCTTATGCATAGATCTGTATTTTCAGGACTGGCCATAAAAGTGTGCCTTTACGATGAGTCAGGGCACCTTTCAGTCCATCCAGAAGATAAGATTTTCTACACGGAAGATGATTATCGTGATTTTCTTGCCCGAAGAGGGTGGACATGTTTGAGGGAGCTTGATGGGTACAGAAACATTGATAATATGGACGATCTACGACCAGGTGGAATATACCGTGGGGTGACATGAGGCCTGAGGCCTGAGGCCTCCAATGGGAGGGGGACTTTGTAATTATGTCCATGATGGACTTGTACTGTGACGTTTAATTGTGTATAGCCATCTTGGCACGAGATGTTTATTCAATTTAGCACTTTGCTATACGGCATTTAAAAAATGTATATATATCCCTTTATCCACTTCTTTTTATCTTTGAAAGAGGCGACTTGGTACTCCCGATCTTCTTGTCTTGATTCATGCACTGTTCGGATTATTGATGTGCACATGAAACTGCTTGAATTACCGAAATATTGTTGGCACAACTGGCAACTCGAAGAGAAAGTCATTCATTTGGGTTGTGCATGGTAATATTTCAAAATGAATTTCTGCTCTAAAAATGCTTCTAAACATGCTTCCTGGAGTAGAAATTCATTTGATAATTTAATTTCGAAGTAGAAATCCGTTTGGTAAAAATTTTTATTTAGAAAAAAATTTCTATTTTTGAAGCGAGTTTTCACTTCGAAATTGCTTTTTTCTTAATTTAAAAAGTTAAAAAACAAGTAACTTCTCAACTCAAGAAGTACTTCTTGGACTAAATTAAAAAAAAAAAAAACTTACGAAATACTTCTCGCCTCATCTTCTTTTCACTACCCCCTTATCCTCTTTTCGATCGGGCCCGCTTCCGTCGATTTCCATCGCCGCCCGTCGTCGACCACCGACATCCACCGCCATCGTCAACCACCGCTGTCGCCAACCACCACTAGCAACCGCCCGTTACCATCGCCACCCACCGACTATCGTTCGTCATCTGAGACAACCACCCATGGACCACCGTCGACCATTGCTCGCCCCGCTTTTCACTACCCCCTTATCCTCTTTTCGATCCGGCCCGCTTCGACTTCCATCGCCACCCGTCGCCGACCACCGATATCCACCGCCATCGTCAACCACCGCCGCTGACCACCACTAGCAACCGCCCGTTACCATCGCCACCCGCCGACTATCGTTTGTCATCCGCTATGACCACCGCCCATTGACCACCGTCGACCATTGCTCGGCGCCCTCCGCCACCGCCACCAACTCTACCCGTCGAAATAAAAAATAAATAACAATTTCTTATTCTTAAAAAGTAAATAATATTTTTTAATAATAAAAATTATTTTTTAAAGAAATTTAAAAAGTTTAAAAATGAAGTAGAAATTTTTTGGCCGCCGACAATAATTCTTCATCTAAGATTTTCTATTAATAATATTTTAGAAATAGAAATTTTTAATCGTTACGAACAATTTCTATGATCGAAATCAACTTCTAGAGTAAAAGTAGAAAAATCAACTTCTAACCAAAAATGATTTACGAGAAGTGTTATCATGCGCGCCTTGGCTTTTCTTTGAAAATTTCTTCATACCCTTTGTGAATTCTTTGTCAAAAGGAGACAGACAAGGGAGCAATTGCCATGGTTCTCGGGATGCATTAACAAAAAATGACAGAATTAGTAGTAACTTCAGAATTTTTCAACCGTTACCGAATAAATTTCTATGTTTAAAAATCAACTTTTGGAGTAGAAATAGAAAAATCAACTTCTATTTACGAGTAGATGTAGAAAAATTAATTTCGATCAAAAATTGATTTCGAAGTAGAAGTGTTATCATGCACACCCTTGGCTTTTCTCTGAAAATTTCTTCGTACCATTTGCAAATTCTTGGTCGAAAGGAGACAGACAAAGGAGTTCAATTGCCATAGTTCTCGGGATGCATTAACAGAAAACGACAGAATTAGTAGTAACTTAGGACATTGTTTCTGGGGGGTCTTTCCATTCAAATCGTACAAAACGTGAATAAAAGATTCACAATATCCAGTTTAAGACACTAGGGAAATTACTGCTCATCCCATTCATCGTTCTTGTATGATACGAGTGTGTCCACCTTGTGTATCTGCATAACATCAGAAAGACACGACGTCACAAGGGCTGAAGAACCAACGATAATAGCTAGCTGCTGAAGGGTCACAACACCACCTTGCAAAGAGAGAAAGGAACAGAAGTTCATGTCCAACTTACCTTTGTGTCAAAAGAATGCAACTTAACCATCTGTGGATTGGCAATCAACTTAGGGTCGCTCTCGATCCACGTGAACGGGACTGCCACATCCTTATCGGTGTATGCTAACACATCAAATACACCTACAAAGACGAGCAAGAAAATTTCTAAATCAAACAAGCGCAGGAGCATGTGAACTATATTACCAAAATGTTCGCCAGAGTAATCTCCTCCTTACAGGGTTCATCAAGGCATGGCAAGTAAGTGATGCTCGAAGCAATCTGTCGCATAATTGCTTGAATCTCCCTCATGATCTCTTTGTCACTCTTTTCTCTTGACACTCTGTAATCAAAGCAAAACAATGCAGCGTGCTCAGGGACAACAACCCGAAAGGTTAACAAAGAAAAAAGCAGAAAGCTAACTTGATTTAAGTTACCCCTTCTCGACGACCTCGCCATCAGTCTCGATGCTGAAGTTCCACCTCTCTAAGACCTCACCAGTGGCCTTGCTCATTATGACAAGAACAACCCTTTGCAGTTTACCAGCTTCTAACCATTCTTTTGAGCAAAAATTTGACATTCAGGCTCAACAGATAATTGTAGCAGACATCAGTACAAGTAAAACTAAACAGAAGTTCTCCTCTTGTTGTGTTTGGCTGGTGAGTTTGACGCATAGAACAGGCCTTATTAACGGAACAAATCAAGCCCCGAGGTCAAACCATTTAAAAACTCACAGTCCAACACTCCTCTTTTCGCCGCCCAATAAGTGCAAAAATCAATCTTTACACATTCCCTAACTCTGCATTGTCTACAGAAGCGAGCAGAACAGCAATGGGGAACTATTAAAGTTGCAAAAGTTAAAATCTTTTCTTACCCGAAAGCTGAGCATTTAAGTTGGCAATGAAGGACTTGACACCTTCGTCCTGAGTAAGCAGCAACGGAAGCCCGTACTTCTTCACCTTCGAGAAACTCTCCTCCGGATACACCCCCCGATTGTACAGAATACTGACAAATCAAACCCCCAAAATGTTTTCTCCTTTACTCAATTCTCGGTCGATAAACCAAATTAGGCCTACACTCTACAACGCAAAAGGGATCATATACAAGCACGCCGCCAGAGTCCATTTTCTTACCTGTTTGCAGCATAACCTGAAAACGAAGAACCAGACGCAGACCCACAAAATCAGTGAAAAGGTTTCAGCAAAAACAACGAATGGATCTCGAAATTGAAACCGAGGACGGCGACGAACCGAAGAACTCGCAGACGATCGCCGCTGAGCCGCGCAGAGTGATGATATCCTTGGCGACGGTTTTCGAAGCCATGCTAAATGAGTTCGTCCCTGTACGGTTCGAATCGGGCCGATTTCGGCAAAAATCCGCGGACAAAATTGAACACGCGACCAACCGGACAGCGCAACAGTAGATTCCAAAGGGGGAGAAATGGCCGAATCGGCCGTGGAAAGAGCGCGAGCGGACGAAGGGCGAAGGGCGAAGGGCGAGTAAGAAGGGACTGCGAAATGGCTGATTTGCGCGGAGATGTTTGGGAAGATTTGCTCTTATTCTTTTCTTTAGGGCTTGGAGCGTAATCAATCAAGAGGAGCGAATGATATATTGCAGTGAGAGGATAACGGCTACTTCTCTACTTGTCTTGTCCTTCCCTCTTTTAAAAGTGCTCCTTCAACGGATCGTTTTCCTCCCCCCGCCCCCTCCGATTTGAGAAGATTACTGCCCACGACGCTCGCGAAATGAACGGTTGGGATGCACTTGCTTCCCTGAATTAGGGCGCAGAGAAAAAAATTCTTTATTCAAAGCTTTTTTTTTTTTTAATTAAGATAAATTATACTTTCCATCCCCCACTTGCGCGTTTTATCTGGTCAAATCTTTCCGCTTTCGGTTTTTCCAATTTAGTACTTTTCTCCTTTCATAAATTTCTCAATCAAGTCCCTCCAACATCAAATTCGGCCAAATCCAACGACGCGGCTGTTGAAAACAGCTCGAGAATTAGATGTGGATGTAATTTAGGCAATATGGAGCTTAGATGCCAAAGGCAGACAATTTTGGCTAATGACAGTAGCGTCGAAATATGACGGGAATTGCTAATGCATCTTTGGATGCCTTTGGCATATTCGAGTGCTCCAGTTGCCTTGGAAAACCCATGTTCAATGTTACTCACTTGTGGAACTATCAAAAGCGATGTAGACATAATTCTATCAATGTGAACGTCCACTGCAAGCCAAAGACAACGTCGGTTAGGTCCAACTTGATATGGTATCAATGGGATTTGACTGAAAAAATTGCGAATGAGTTTGATCTTGTTGTGCTCCATCCGTAGCTTGATTGTGAGAGTTGCTGCAATTCACTAGATTATCGGGGTACACGGTTCAATTTACCATGGTGTTTACTACTTATGACGACTTTATGATGTTCAAATTCAAACAAACAATACCTATTAATGAAAATTTGGCATGCACAATCATTTTGCGACCCACAATCCAATATCGTACTTGGCTCTTACTCTTTACGACGGGCATACTAAAATGACGGAATATCTCAAACTCGTTTCCATTCCAATTAACGAGCTGACTAATCGACACGTGACGTGTTCGGAGTAGATAACAAGGGGAAAATTATTTGTCTTCTAAATTTACATGTACGCATTCTTAAGGACCAGGTAGAAAATGAGACATAATTAGAATCGAGACGCCGTGTCCTAGATCATGACAAAATACATCCTGGATATCCTTATGGTAGAGGAGGATCTTCATTTTCCCTTTTCTCCTTTCCCAGGCTTAAAGCACATATTTTTGTAGGACTAGCAAGAAATCGAGTCAGAAAATTAGACATGTGATAGATGAGTCTGCCAAAGAAGGTGTCGTGGTGTAGTTGGTTATCACGTCAGTCTAACACACTGAAGGTCTCCGGTTCGAGTCCGGGCGACGCCATTTTTTGTTGCGTCTTTCCTTTTTGGCCTTTTTTTTACTTAGCTGCGTCTAAACGACATCCTCTCTCTTCCAAGGACATAATGGGAATTGCAATCAGACCCTCCCACATCTCGCCCCTCCCGCTACATACGAACTCCCACGGCTCCTTTCCCGCCAAATCTGTGCGTAAACCCTAGAGAGAGAAACTGCGAGCGCCCGCGAGAGAGAGAGAGGGCGATGGAGGAGGAAATCAAAGCGAAGTTCAACGAGAGCGGCTTCACGCTCGACGAAGCAGAAGAAGTGGAGGTACTCCGCAAATGTAAGACTTTTTGACTTCCGATTCGACGCATTTACCGCTGCGATCTGTTCGAGACATGCGTTCAAAATCTGGCGCTGACAGATTCGATCTCGCTTGATCAGGCTTCACGTTCTGCATCAATTACAAGCTCAGTCCGTCGGATCTTGTTTCGAGCTGGGACGTTTACTACCTCAACAGGTATACTCCCGTCAATTTCCATCGCTTCCTCTGTCACTGTAACTGAACGGATCTAGCAAGTGAAGCAGTTTTGCTTTTTAGCCCCCAGATAGAGGCTGGGGTCTCTGTCTTCTTCGTTGTTTGATTGACCCGTCATCTTAGCCACGGTTATCAGCTCGACTGTTACAATATCTTGGGGAGCATGCTGTATCTTACTGAATACTGGCTCGTGTTGAAGTTTTGTGAATTCTGTTTCTTAAGCGGTGTGGCTCTTGAATCACATGGCAGGCACCTGACCGAGTCGACGGTGCAAAATGCTGAAATGGACGGGTTTTTGCTTCACCTGCAAAATGAGGTCAAAGAGGCAGTTATCAAGGAGGAGCCGAATTTGCATGTTTACTCGAGCAAAGACGTGGACATGTGAGCTTTGTTTAGGCTCTTTGTTATCTTTTTTCCAATGACTCATCGGATGGTGACCTTTTGTGAGCAAATGTCAAGATCTCACTTTGAAGCAGTGACATAAGGGAAATCTTTTAGACTGAGAGTTCCTGGGGAATATTAATATTGATTTCATTTTGGTTTCTGTAGTAAAAGGGCTTGGCGATATAGGGTCAGCATCTCATTTCTTGTCAGAGGAGGATCAGAGAAATTGTACTTAGCTAATTTCAGTTGATTACATTTTTTTGGCTTGATGCTGCTCCCTGCGCTCTTATCTAGTACTCTTGTTGTCAAAATACTTTTATCTGTTTTGCAAATTTGCTTGTGACATTCCTTACATGCAGGATTTTGAATAATGAAGATGAATACTCAAAAGAAGATGGCATCGTCACTCCGACACATAGATCCAATCTCTCTCCAGATCAGTCTGATCCAATGCATCAAACAAGTGGGAAGGCTTATTCTTCTGGGAAAGCATCAACACTTATCACGCCTTTTGGGCAACGAACAGAAAAGTTTGTTGTGAGATTCAGCATTAATCGCCAGTCGGGGGAGAGAATGGGAAAATGGAGCACGATGTTGAGAGTTCGGAGGATGATTTTATCAAGAAAGTACAACCTCACAAGAGATGTTCCTTGGCAATTAATGGAACAAAGCCAGAACCTGGTTGCAGATTTATGTATGATAGAACTGAAGACAGAGTTAGTATTATTTTTCATGGCACTAAACCACTCCCAAGTCTCCTTCATTCTATACAACTGACCATTTCCATTATTGTAACGCAGTTTAACGCACTTGAAAACCGTATTAAAAGACATGAAAGTGCTCTTGTTGCTTCTGGCCTCTACGAGGAACCAGTAGATCCAACTCTTGCTTCACAGGTGATTTGGCTTCCCAGAAAACTTCCCCTCTTTCCATTTATATTCATAAGACAAAAATGGTCCATATTTATCGGTCCACAGTTGATGTGAACTACTGATTTTTTTAGCCTATATAGATGTTGATAATGGCTATTACTGCCCCTCTCTCGATTTCTTTTCTCTCTTTTTTACAATGCATTGATAGTATTCTCTGGTCTCAGAAAAGCATATTTTCTGTTGGCATGATCTGTTGCGACGGAGAAGGCCACTTGAATGATAAGTCCATCCTGTTGCAAAGCAGGTATTACAGTTTGAATTATCCTACTTATCTGAAGCAGTATCTTATCAGTACTCTGACAGGAAGTTAATTTATGCTGCCTTTCTTCAATAAAAGAATAATTAGAGAAGTACTTTAGTTAAGATCTGTTAAGCTCATGGTCTCAAGGGGCTGTAAGATGCAGGGCCTTCCTAATCCAGTTATGATGCTCTTCCATTGGTTTAAGTATGCTTTGAGTGATCTCTTTGGTATCATAATGAATTGTTGTTTCTCGCTGAATATCCGTGACAGCGTTGAGCACTCCAGCGGGCAATGTGTCCGCCTGGACTTACAGAGATTGAGCCAGTTTTCCATTTTCCCGGGCCAGGTAGGAAGGAAAGAAACAGTGTATAGATGTAAGCAATGCTTTCTCAGTGTATGTTCGTTGAACAAATCAAGGACCTACTCATTTTTGACAGATAGTAGGAGTTGAAGGCAACAATCCTAGCGGACACTGTTTAATAGCATCCAAAATAATAGAATCTGTCCCTGTGAATGCTTTGGCTGATGTGGTTCCTCCTCCGGCAAAGAAGCAAGCTCTAGAACAGGAAATTGCGTCCACTGATCCAGCTTCTTCATCCCAAGAACTCTCTGTGGTGCGTAAATTGGGGGTCTTTCATAAATATCTTAATAACTTGATCATCTGGTGTCATTTGACATTTCTTCTGCTTGTATTTCTTTTATCTCCTTTTTTGTGCATTTTATATCTCCACCTGAAGCACTACCATATCCACAGTCCTGGCGCTTTGGACTACATGGTGAAACAAAGAAAAGAATTACTTGGAATGACTTGTAATCATGCAATGAGAAAGTCTGAAATCTTCGACTTAAATGTTAAATTGGAAAGATAAGAGTGGCATAGATTGGATTTGATAGCACATTTCATGCAATCTTCTCTCGCAAGAAGATGTGGGCTTTCTGGTAGAAGTGAGGTCATAATAAAAAGGGGACTGGAGACCAAATTAGATATGTGCTGGAAAATATAAAAGCAGAACTCGAGTATATGAATCTTATAAAGGATATGGTTCTGGTGTACTGAAAATTGCACTATGACCTCAGACACATCTATCCAATCACATCAGGAAGAAAAGACAAGTGATTCTGCTTTTCAATTCATGTATATGCCATCTTCTATCAAAGCAGTGTTGAACTAACTATGCTTGTTACTAAAAGAACAAGGGAATTGGCTCATCTTGCTAGCTTAGGTGCTTAAAAACTTACCTTGGAAAGCTATTTTGGTTTTAGGAGAAACTTCTTCCCTGCATAGTTTCCTTATCATGGGTAGCGTTTGGGTAATACTCCTATAAACTCCTTCAAATGGGATAATATTGATAGTGAAAGAGCTCCCTTTGGAAAGGAGGCAGAAACGCCAAAACCATCCCTTTTACATTGCAAATGGGGATGATACCTTTTGGCATTGTCATCCATAATGATGTGCCATCACTCGTGGAATTTCTAGGCTATCAGTGCGTGATGCAATCATGGTCAAAGTTTTCCACTGTGCAAAGCAAAGGAAGAATGTGCTGTTTTAGGCAATTCCCCTGAAATGCTGTTCAACAGGAATGAACAAGCATTTGAGTTGCAGGGGTTACCACACTCCCTTGCCCTTCAAGCCAACCCTTTTTGTTCATCAAAGGAAGGGCACTTGTTTCTGCTAGATTGCAACTTCCTCCATCCCACATGGAAAATGCTGACAGATCACTCTCACAAGTTGAACTTTCGAGTTGTTAGTCACATAAACTGCTTAACAATGGATAAGCTTGGCAGGCTAAGAGTGCTGTTTAATTTTGTAGCTAATCAATGATGCTTATGTTATTTGAACAGATTATTGCAGCAGGTCCTTTTACTACGACAGACAATTTGTTCTTTGAGCCTCTGACCGAGCTGCTTGCATATGCAAGAAGAAAGATGCCGCAGTTGCTTGTACTGGTGAGTTAACTGTTAATGTGTAAAAAATTCCACTTCAATAGGGAAAAAGGATAGGCAAAATCATGTTTTGATTTGAGCTAGATTTATTTCAGCTTGGGCCATTTGTTGATGCGGAACACCCTGAGGTTAGGAGAGGAAGTATTGACATGACCTTTGATGACATATTTCACCAGGGAATTGTAGGAAAGGTACTTAGCAAAAGGACTGATGGAGCTTGAATGTTCATTGTTTCTTTTTATCTCACCTTGGCATTTCATCCTTCAGTTGCAGGATTACGTGGAGTATCTGGGTGATGCTGCCCGTGTAGTTCTTGTGCCATCCATACGGGATGCCAACCATGACTTTGTTTTCCCTCAGGTGATTATCGGCATACTGAACTGTTGATTGGCTATAGTTTGTCTTCTTCGTTTGTTTCTCTACTAAATTACCTGTCCCTGTTTCTGCAGCCTGGCTTTGATATTTCGCCTTTGGGTATCAAGCATCAGGTACATTTTCAGAAGCTCATTTATGGCACAACCATATGAGGATCTATTCTTGACAATTTCTGTTCATTCTCTCATGTAAATTGGTTCTTTATACCAGATCACCAGTCTTACAAATCCAGGGACTTTCGAAGCAAATGAGGTGAATACCGAACCGTTAATGATGGAAAGATTATTCATAGTCGCAGTTGATGCCCATATCTGTGGGTTTTAGACGCTTTAAGATATGTACCAGAGGCTGTACCTTAACAATTTGACATTTTAGGTCAAGGTAGGGTGTTGCACTGTGGATGTCCTGAAACAGCTTAGCGGAGAGGAGATGTCAAGAAATCCAAAAGATGGCATACCAAGTGATCGAATGAGTAGACTCGCATACCACATTCTTAGTCAGCGCAGGTACCAAATGAAAAGCGACAAGTTTTCTCAAAAGCTTTCCTAGACAAAAAATGTAATTTTAGGTTGGTTGTGCATATCAATAACTTGTGATATCTTTTGGGCAGCTTCTATCCTCTATTTCCACCAGCAGAAGGCATTCCTTTGGATCTTTCACTTGCTCCAGAAGCTCTTCGTTTCTCTTTGGTTCCAAATGTCCTCATCCTTCCTTCGGACATGAAGTACTTTGTTAAGGTGACCTATCCTTTTATTCCAGTGTTCTCACTGGAAGATCTCAACAAGCTGTTTCCTTTCAAATTTCAATGTTGATATTCTATATGAGATGAATATTAGTTTACATGTATCCGTTGTTTAGAAGTGAAAATGATAAGGTTAATGCTCTTAGGTGGTGCCTCTGGGTGGAAGGATTGAAGGAGAACCGCAGGCGAAGTGCATTTGCATAAATCCGGGGAGATTAGCAAAGGGCGAAGGTGGAGGGACATTTGTGGAGCTCAATTACCAAGGAACTCCTGACAGTGCAAGTGCTTCTATCATCGGGATTTAATCTTCTCATCAGGAGAACTGTTGCTTTTAACACAACTCAAAGATCGTATAAGAGGATGCTGCAGGTGTAAGCATGGTAAATCTATGGCTTGAAATACCCCCTTCCGGTGAGCATGGGCTTTCTGAACTCCTTGAACTTGTGCGGAGACATGGAACCCAGCGCTAGAGCAGAAGAAGAGGAACACAGCAATTGGATGGAGGTGGGCATAGACATACCAGGTTCGTTCCCATGTCAGAGATGATGCTAATCTTATGTAGCTTTTGACAGCAAGTTTCTTTTACTTCCTGATGATTACTGCAAGTTCGTTTTTAACTCTTCCATGCCTCTGCTTGTGCATGTCATTCTAATTTGGGTAAATACTTCAAGCCAATTAGATGAGAATATCAGTAAATGGATCAGAGCAGATATCAAATTCAACCCCACCGTGCAAAACGTAGAAATCTTCCAACTAATCAATTGCAAACAAGAGAGAAATGCTGTTTAAACATGTACAGCCGCCCTTTGGCACCGTGACTACTACTTCCTGGAACACCAAAGAGCAGTCTAAAAGAAATTCGCAATCCACAGACTGACTTGTGACTAACCCCATGTCTAATTCTTGTAAAATTCAATTGGAGAAACTAAGAAATTACAGCATTATCGACAATCCCGGCACGTTGTGTACATGATTTCCAATTAATCCTATCCGAAACCCCATTCAATCTTGTATGTACTCAGAAGAACATCAAGACTCCCGGCCTTCTTACCCATCCTTTTTCTGCGCATCGAAGCTCCACTGATCCCGGAACCAGGTTTTCCAGTTATTCAGGATCCAGAGCAAGCTCACCAAAATCCCACTCCCCATGATGACAACCCAAGACACCCAAGCCCACTTGGGTATCGAATCCTCCACATCCTCCGTTGAATAGTACATGACCAGGTCGCACAGGTAGACTGGCGCGACCACGCCCCGCACCACCGTGTAGAAGGCGAAGAAGATCGGGGACATGAAGCGGAAGAACCGCCTGGCAAAGGGTGCCTCGGCTTTCCGGGCCTTGGCGAGGCTCCAGGTGTTCTGGCAGGGGCTGGTGACCTCAGCGAGGATGAGGAGGAGGAGGATCGCGTGGGCGCCATGGGCGACGACGTAGCGGCAGGTGAGGAGGACGAAGAGGGTGACGAGGTGGTGGACGATGAAGAGGACGTCGTTGGGGAAGAAGACGAGGTAGTGGATGAGGTCGATGAGGAAGTAGGCGATGCTGAACTCGAGGACGGTGTCATGAAGGGGCGTGTTAGGGGAGGAGTAGGCGGCCCGGTGCCACGGCGGGGAGCCGCGGGTGGCAATCGCGGCAGTGACCGCGGCCGGGGTGCCGTGGGCGAGGGAGGTGAAGCAGCTGGAGGCGAAGGGGCGGCCCCGCGAGCCCCAGCGGCCGAAGAGGAGGAAGTAGCTGAAGAGGTAGACCAGGAGGAATGCGAGGAAGAAGGTCTGGAGCGTCGCCCAGGGAGAAATTGCTGCTAGTAATTCCATGACACGAGAGATAAAGAGAGAGAGAAAGAGAGAGAGAGAGAGAGAGTCCGCGTGTGTTTTGCAGGCGTTGACCTGAGAAGCAGAAGTGGGAGGAGGAGGAAGAATAAGAAATGGAGTGGGAGGTTGGACTCGACGTAGGGGGAGTGTTTTGTTGCTGAAGATTGTGGTTTTTGTGTTGGCGTGGAAGTTTCGGCCGTGTCTGAATGAAGGAAGGTCGAAGGATGGAAGGTGGTTTCGTCGTTGCCGAGGGACGACGTTGGGGTCGGAATTTTGGGGAATCGGGTATTTGGACGGCGGGATACTTTCGTCTTATTCGGTTCTCACTCGTTTTACTCGCTCTTCGGGTCTTCTTGGGCCCTAAATGTGACCCACGGTATACCCTCTCTGATGACGTCAGCGCACGTCATTGATACAAAGTGAAAAACTGAGTCTATGCGACAACTCCTCCTTTAAGATCACCCGATGGGCAAAACATTTGGCGTGACAATGCTTCAATATGTTCAGTTAAATCGTACAAAAAAAAGATTGCGGGCACGAATGAAGATTTACTTATCGGGTAAATCTCGTGTGGCTTTCGAATTGGGAGTCGCCAATTTTCATCCCCCGTTGACGTGGCGAGGAGGGGGGATGAAAGGGTTTCCGAGAGGTTGAGAGCGCCCTTCGCTTATTGGCCACAGATGGGTGACGATGCACGTCACTAGTTAGACTCTGTGATACGATACGATATATTCCTTAGGCCTTCATCGGATATTCTGATGATGAATTCATCCTAGGCCTACGTTACATCAGACCTCCAATATTCTTGGTCTGGCCCACCCAAAATATTATTTTTTAACACCCAATTTTTCCTACACAAGTTTAACTTTGCTTCCCTTCTTTTTATTTCTGCCCATCAACAATCGATATTTAGAATCACGACTTTAGCGCGAACTAGACCCTCGGCCTTTGCACAATATTAAACACATTCGTCATTTCTGCAACCTGAGAGACGGCAATTTTGTTTCCTAAGCAGTCAATCCAAATGTTTGGCTTACTTCGTTTTCGTAAAGATGACTTTACTAGTCTTTACCCATCTGGCAATGCGTAGTTTGGTCCGATAAGCAAGTGATCCATATAAAAGGATGAGGAAGGATCCCGTCCCCTCATGTCTTAATCTGTCAGTTTGAAAATCTGCATACCGGGCAAGTACCCTTTTTCTTTTTTTTTTCTATTGGGGTACCCAAAGAACGATAAGATTCCTTAGTCAAGATGATCGAAGACTCGCGTCATTACATACAAGTAACCAATCCGTCTTGAAACGAACACTTCACTAGCCTGTACGGTTGGTCTCCGGTGAAACTCTCTCAAACAATCATTCGCCCAGACCACAGTGCAAAAATGTTCCAAGGAGCGGTCGCATTGTCGCCAACGATTTTGGCCACTTTGCTTGCCCGTGATGAACTGGGTCTCATCATTCATGAAGCACAAGCCGAAGAGACAACGGAGACAACAAAAGTCAACTGGAATTTAGTCAAACGATGTTTCAGATCCGCGCAAAATAATATTATATTTGGATGTGAAAACAAAAACACAAATTAAAAAACACTGAGAATGAACAGGAAATACATAGCAATTAGCAAAGCTCCACCTTAGCCACGGTTTCCGAACGATTCCAACCCGAAATGTATTGTTGTCTAGACAACTCTTTGTCTTGGTAACACTCTTCTCTTCCATTCTAAAGGGCACTGTATTAATCCTTTTATTGTCTTCGTCCTAATCGCCAAAACTATCTGAGGCTGCTGTTACTATGCAGCATGGCAAATTCTCATTGCATCCTGGAGGCATTCTTAAACTCAAAGCTTTGTTTGGACTACATGGAAAGGCAATATCAGTGATCTACATTACCATTCCGCCATCGATTGTAAACACCTGCAAATGGGCGGGAAAAGTAAATATCTAGCTGAGAACTTATGTGCATAAAAGAAAAAGAGAGATGACAGCAATGATATCACATTAGATCAGGCCGTCCTAAGAGACGCTAGATATCACCCAACCTAAAAATATAAAGCCAATACAGATTATGCGCGTTTTACCTTTCTACAACAAGCCATACCTACGCTTAAAGCTTGCACCTAAGAAAAACATGCAAATATTAGACTTTACCTGTCCAGTGATATAACTGGCTGCAGGATTGATGGCCAGGAATTCCACAAGTCCAGCTACTTCTTCTGGCTGACCGTACCTCCCTGCATATGCAACAGACACGATCACTATCAGCCTTAAATATCCCAACACGTTATCTCGATCCCTCGGATCCTTGTATTCATTAGCATGTTGTTTTTATTAATCATCGGAAGATGATGAATGAAGAGTTCATCATCTTTGTTGAACTCCTGAAGGCCTTAACAAGTATGATGAGCTGCTGTATCAAGCTGAAAAAAGTAAGTAGGTCCTTTTTACAGCAATAACCAGCAGGCAACTGGATCGACTCAAAAGCAAATCAGAGCCACTTATTATGAAGTCTATCGAATTGTCTCACCTATAGAAAATACCTAAACAAATAACATGTGTCGACCTTACGCAACAGACGGTCTCTTTGCATATCTCACCTAAAGGAATTGTCTCCAAGATTTTCTTCTCCATATCTTCCCCAAGTTTCGCAGTCATATCAGATGCAATGAATCCTGGAGCAACAGCATTAACCTAGAACATTTCCCGTTAGATGCAAACAGAAGTACCCAATGGAAGTAGTTTAATATGGTAAACAAGATGGAAAACTGACGTTGATGTTTCTGCTAGCATATTCTTTAGCAACACTTTTTGTTAGACCAATAACCCCTGCTTTAGCGGCACTGTAGTTGGCCTGCCCAACATTACCAACCAGACCAACAACTGATGCTATATTGACTATCCTTCCCTGCAAAACAGATTTTTGAATGGGATTGGACAAATATAACCTCATTGAAGCATGTCAACTTTACTGTACTTAAACACTGGGTCATAGAAATTAAGCACAACTAATGTGCTAAAACTCAGCATAACAAAGAATTTAAAGATGGGAATGCCGTGTCACCTTTTTCTTCTTCATCATGATTTTAGCTGCCGCCTGCATACGGTACAGGTTCTCAGTTCTGTATTAAAGGAACCGTAAAAAAATTTCTCCAATTTAAAAGGAAAAATTGGAACACATACCTGAGTGCACAGGAATACACCAGTAAGATTAAGATCGATAACATCTTGCCACTGAGATATCTTCATTCTCATTAACAAGCCATCCCGAGTAATTCCTGAAAGCATGATGCATGTTATATAGCAAGTAACATATAGATAAAAAATTCCATATTGACAGCTACCAGTCACCTGCATTGTTTATTAAAACATCAATCGTTCCCCATGCATCAACAGCCTGCGCATGAAACAACCATGCAGCATAAGAAGTCATAACAATAGCATCAAAATTAAGCAAAGATAGCACCCGCCCCTCCAACAGAAAACCAAAGAAGAAACAACATGAGAAACTTGGCTTACAGTTTTGATCATAGCTTCCACATCAGCTTCTTTTGAAACATCTCCTCCAAATGTAAGAGCTTGACCACCACATGCCTCTATCTACAAATGCAAATGCAAGTTAAAGGCAGATTAATATTGACTTCAGAACCAAAAAGATGACAGCAGCTTTCTCAACCAAATCACCAATCAGTTGCAATATCGAATCCAATTATTTTACTTTGAGCAGATTATGAAGTTTCCCTTTTGATATTCCGTGAACTATCAAGAACGGTTCACAAAATCAAAACACCAGAACAAGAATCAGTAGGAATTGACATCCATACATCAGAAAGAGGAGAAAGTTATTGCAGTATGCATGATTTACCTCCTTTGAAACTTCCTCAGCCTCCTGTGATGACCTAGCGTAATTGACCAGTACCTACAATAGGTTGAGAACAAGAAGACCATTCAGAATGATAATAGGCAATAGGAATGATAGGCAAAAGAAATTCTCAAAGAAGTTTTAGATATAGACAGATAAGAAGTGAAAGTATTTCCAAACCTTGCAGCCTGCTTTTCCCAATGACAGAGCAATTGCTCTACCAATACCTCGAGATGCTCCAGTCACAACAACTACAGGGGAATCTACATTTTGTGCTTCTGCAGTGCTTGCTTTTTCAGCAGTGGCAACTTGAGCTCTGACACCTGCATAAACCTTTACACTCACCAAATCTGCTCTCCAGCAATAACCAGCCAATCCTCCTATAGAAACTCGAAAAGGGCTTGCTACTTCTATGCAATAGTAGGGGTACATGCACCATCTACCTGATGCTGTTCCAATATGTGTTGTTAGTGGACCTTAGGAGGTATTGCGTGTTTCTTTGTCTTTTCTCATGACACTAAAATCTTCCATCCTCATCTTATACTGATTTATCAAAGCCAAACAAACAGGCTATTCTAATAAGTTTCCAGAAGTACCTCAAAACAACTGTTTTTGTATCCACAGTGGATTAATTCTGCTGCAAATTATAGGGTGGGGTAGATGCACCTACCAGATACTAAGAAAATAAGCAAAGAGTTGAAACCAATATCCAAAAACTCAAGGGTGAAGTTCACTTTTGGTCACCTAACTCGTTTGATTATTGCAATTGGGTCCTCTGACATTTCTTTTAGCGAGCCCTCTGATTTACTTGATTTGTGCAATCAAGTCCTCAGTTTGCTTACTTGGTGCAGTCGACCCCTTTCATCATCCGCTATTAGCGACTCCATCCAAAAGTGGACATTACACCAAACTAAAAGAGGGACCTAACAAAAGTACCTACTAGTTAGATAGAAACATAAATCTTCAATTTGTCAGAGAACCACAGCATAATGAGTGCCAATGATTTAAGTTAATTTACTTAGATCAAGCAGCCTTCCTGTAACACTCTTCTCAATGCTCCGGATCTTATTTCCATCTAGCAAACTTCTCAAGTTCCACAATGACCCTTAAAGTTTTCCTAGTCTGAACTATGAAAACAAGTCATTAGCTGACTCATTTACGCTGCAAGTAATATAGTTTCCCCCAAGCTATCTCAATCCCCTCGCGAGTTGCAACCGAAGAATATCTGATCCTTTGCTTCCGTGAGACAATCCCAAAACCAAAAAGCACCGTAGGGCATTATTCCTAAAATTCCAACTAACCCACAACAACCATCATATGAACCCTCACTTCTTGCAATATCTTGTACTAGCAGTAGCAGCATATTCCTTTGGAAATGCATTAACAGAAAAAATCACACACCATCGACCCAAACTTCTAGTCACCCCCTGAAATTGCTCTTATGAAAGCGCGAAGCTAATGACCTGACCTGCGACAGCCTATTTTACTTCAGCTGTTTCCATTAGGTACCGGTAAAAAGCTATCAATCAGAGCGGATAACGAAAACTTAGGCTTAAGCAACGCCATCAAAGGGAACCGCAGCGAAACTGCGCATAAGCACGAACAGCACCGCAGTCGAAACAGCATGATCGATCATTACCAGGAGCAGCAGACGAGCTCCGCGACTCGCATTGAAGACCTGGAAAAGTCCGGAGCTGACGAGATCCGATTCCGCCGAAGAGCGTAGACAGCTGCCGCGAGAAAGAGAGCCTCGGCTCGGCGGAAACTCCGGATGATCCGAACGCGACAACGTTCGACGCGGAAGCGGCAGAAGCGGCCATTAGAGATCCAGCGAGTCTCCGGAGGGCGAGAATGGAAGAGGAAGAAGGAGGACGCGCGGCGAAAAGCGAAGCCAGAAATGCGAAAAGCGCTGAGCGATGCTATAGGAAGAAGTACAGAGAGAGAGAGAGAGAGAGAGAGAGAAATGGCGCTGGCTTTGGGAGTTTCCCGAGTGCCGTTCGTTAGTGAGGGCGATGGAAACGAAGAGCGCCCTTGTGGGGAGTCTCAATTTGCGACTTTAAAGCCGGTGGTGCTTTACTGAATTTGGCAGTTTTTCCGAAATCCCGAAAAAATCCCCCCTCGAATCCAGCCAGCATCTTCAAATTTCCAAAATGCCCCGTCATCTTGGCTTGACAACTCGTAACGTGACACTAATTTCTTGTAGCTCCCCAAGTAGGCGTCGAACACGCGAAACCGTTGTACACTTAATATATCGTATACACATGATAAATTATCACGTATACATAAAAATATCAGCAATAGATTTTTTTTCTTTTTCTATTAGAGATTCACGATTAGATTTTTTTGGACTAATTTTTGCGTGGGTAAATATATGATTTAAGTATATATCTTTTTGATACATCGACATTTTAATCCGTAATTTATTGAAAATATTTAAAATTAACCCTGTTCGTATCGAGATACCGGATTCAAATGTCGCTAGCGTGTCTGGAGTGTCGACCATATATTGATCGCATGTCGAAAAGTGTTAAAAGAGTGTCAAAGAAAGATCCGAATGTCGAATATGACACGAAGACTTTCGAAGAAGTATCGATACTTCCTAAGACTAGCTCCTGTGCTGTTTGTTCTTTTTAGAGGGCTTTTTGGTCCTGGCGAAAACACACTTCGTTCATGTCCCCTGGGCTGCGTGCACATCAATAATGTCAAAATTTCTCCCAGCTTCATAATCAGAAAAAATTTAAGATTCGAAAAATTAGAGGGAAGAATCACTGCAGACGAGAGGAGAGAGCTGAAATGAGAATTTCGTGAATTGAAGCGAACCATGTTAAACGTTTTCAAGCAAGCGAGTCGTACACGCTATAGGGATTATTGAGGTCTATTTTATTTTATTTTTCAGTTTACTATAGTAGGGTTAAGGTGAGTTAGGACCAAAATGCCCCTAAGAAAGGCGCAATTGCACGTGTTGATGAGCACGTGTTAATCGGCCATTGTTTTCAAAGGGTCTCTTTTAATAATGTGATCATGTCAGATGATATGTTAGATTAAAGTCAACTATAAATAGAATATCAAGAAACGAGGAATGCTTCGAAGGGTTAATGAGCGGTTAAGCTTAGGAGATATCTGAGAACAAAATTAGGCCCGGGAGAACTTTCGGAAACGGGTGTCATTTTAGAGGGATTTTAGTGTTGTTCTTTTTTTTCCCCCTTTTTCCTTCTTCAATACTGTTTTCTATACAAAATGAATTTACATTATGTCCTGCAATTACAATTGTCAACAGATAAAAGTATATGATTAAAAAAAAACAACGTCAGTGATAAATCAACTCTCATTGAAAAAGAAAAGAAAAGAGAGAACATTTTCGTTATCAATAACAATTAAGATTATAATTTTCATGTACACTACTTAAGACTCTTCCCCCGCCATTTACCATCCGCCCACCTATCAAACGAAACCTGAAGCAGATATTGTCATGCCAATCGCCAAACCACGGTAAATTCTAGGATTTTCCAATAACGTTGAAGAATAAAATCAACCCATCTAAAACTTCCAGTCAAACAATAAACCTTTTGAAAAAGAATTCTGTTGGAAATAACTTTTCAAGTAACGTCCAACTTCCGTGAAGGAGCTCAGAATTTCGAGAATCCGACCGCATCTTGACAGGTTTCCAATCAAACTCACCAAAATTGAAATCACCGTTCCGCCTGAGCAAGTTAGGTCGGTTTTTTTATTCAGCCATATCTCAAACTTCTCTCTCTAATGGAGCAAGCCTAGTTAAAGCAGTTGGACTCCTTTGTTCCAGAAGAACAATGCGATCACAAAAGAAGAGAGATGAATTAATTGCAACACGCACCGGCATCCTGCCCATTGATGAACAAATAAGACCTCGCACAGCCAAGTAATTTGAATTCTCTGTGCCTTCAACAAGGTTCTAGCTCGAGAAACGGCAAGAACATGATCTTCAACTGTACAGAGGCGAATGGCGAAGTAACTAGCAGACAAGGCAGTTCTTCATGCACCATTTTGAGTTCGCCGTTTCGAGTTGTTCTTGCGACGAATCTTCACTAAGGCCTTTCCCAAATCCTGAAAACCAATGAGATGCAGTAATTAATGAAACAGACAAATTTTGACATCAAACATAGCTTCTACAGATGATGAGTTTACCAAACATACTCGAGTTCTAAGTACGGGTTGTTTAATCTGGTAAAGCGCCATTCAATTATAAAAGCAGGCAACTTCAATCTCCAATCTCACCCATCTAAACACTCACTTCTAACAGCGTTCTTGACATGGATTTGGAGAAAGCCACTTTCCAGAATATCAGAATATCTTCTAACACATTGAAGAGAGATGATATCATCTTCCAATCCAACCAATCTAAAGGTAAAAGTCAATGAGTTGCCTTAGGTCCACATGTTTTTCAATGGACATAACTTGACGAAACTTCTATGGAGAGAAAAACCACAGCAACTGACAAGGAGATATATAGACATCCTAAAGTCATATAAGGAGACACCCACACGTCCTAAAGTCATCTAAGGAGATAGGTACCTCTTTTATCAACCCCACGACCATGTAGAAGATATTACAGGGTATTCTTAGTATCTCGCTCATTCACCATTCTACTGTTTCAGCTGAGATTCTCTAAGACGTCACCAACTGTGCATGTTTGCGGATTTGCATACATCAAAGAATAGAAGGAATAAAGAAGTATATGCAGTATGCACATACGAGAGACCTCTTGGCAAACATTATTTCTACTTAATGAATGATCTGCCGACATCAATAATAAAGCACAAGATTTGAACGGTAAGACTTGAACTGAGACGTCAAAACGTACCTGAATCGAATCCTCTTGGTGGGAGTCAGTCGACAGGAGACCATCCAAGTCATAATAAGCTCTAGCTTCTTCATCAAAAGCATGAACTACTACTTTGCCTGTAGGAAAACAAGATAGTTATAAACATAATTATCACACTCGGACACAACCACTATAACAAACTCCATTTATGATAAATTCTCAGCCTTAATGCAAAACACACATGAGATCTCAACTTTTGACAGATAGAAATCAGGCGGATGAATACAGGTATCCAAAAGGAGTCTGTCGTGACGAACAAACAATAAAAAGAAATGTCAGCTGATCAGAGTCACGGCTCGAATTGTTATCAATTGAAGTACACACCAGAGTCGACCACGACCCACTTTCCTTCCTTTTCTTCATTTTTTGCCGAAGATTTCCCCCCGCTTGATGTTGACCATGACACGCTCGGCAGCATCAGTCTTCGAGCTCCTTTTTGCTTTTGTTTAGCCTGCATTGGCCAGAAGCACCTCAGCACATAATGCTTCTTTGGATAGACTTCCAAATGGTTAGGGTACAATTACTTCGCATGAATAATTATTTCCGAGAAGGATTGTACATATTTCCAGGTCGATCCCACGCTATGGAAATGTTCCTCTTCCTTGATAATCGAACATATAGTGTGTAGAACTCTAATTTTGCGCTCGACGTGATCAGTTTTCTCAAAATTGCTAGGCGTGAAGATCGCTTGAGGGAACAGAAAAAGACTCCTCCCACATAACCAACAAATCCTATAGGAAACTGTTCTTAGAGATCGAAAGGCTAATCAAAAATCGAACGCAAGAGTCGATTAGGAGCGATGGACATGCCTTGTAAAGAAGGGCTTGAGCGATGTTCTTCACGTGCCAGGAGGACCTGCCGGTGGCCAGCACGATGTAATCGGCCCAGTCGCGATCCTTGCGACCCGGGATCACCTTCACGTCGTCCGCCCTCACGTCGCTGAGCACCTTCTCCACCTCCTGCAGATCGAGTATTGACCACTGATCAACGCCGTGCGCCGCGGCGGCGGAGGTGGAGCAAGCGCGGCTCGCCCCCAGAAACCCTAGACTCCACTGCTGATATTGAGCGAGAGAGGATGACGGCGCGAGCCGCGAGCGTAGAAGAGCCGACCACATGAGGTCGCTGCACCTCTTCGAGATTGCGAGGTTCCGCCGATTCAGTAGGAAATGGCGGACTGCTTTGCCTCTCGCCTTACTGTCGAGCGCAGCCGGCATGCACTGTTTAGACCTGAGACGGAAAGGCGATGAGCGAAGCGCCGTATACTCTAACGATCAGGTTAGGGAAAATTCCCAAAAAAACCCCCAAGTGAGACTACCGAAGCAAATTGGCCTCCCAAAGCGGACTTTTACCTCAATTTGCTCCCCCACCTTACACGTCTGTCTCAACTCAAACAAAGCCTAGCACAGCGGTCAAGATATTTGGCCGGACGATGCACCCTTTGACTTCACGGGACCATTTCGCGCGAGAGGAAGGAGTCTTTTGGTCGAAATTTGTGTTGAAATCTCTGATCCAACTCAATTTCCATCCTTCTAATTGAAATGAGATTGTTTGAGATAGGAATGATCGATTATCGGTCTAATCCAGTCCCATACTAAAATCGTAAATTGGACCGGAGGGATCAATTCTCAATTTTTAAAATCGTGGGTCGACCCTATGTAACACGACACGACACGACAAAACACGACACGCCGACACGCGATTTACGAAAAAATAGAGAATTTGAGATACTTGGATATGTTATATAATAAATATATATTTTTATATATACATGATAAAATATTATTTTTATGATTTCATAAATAAATAATAATAAAAAAACCCCATATAATGAATTTACATTAAAAAGAGCCATGTGCTCTTTCGAGCCCCAGATGAAGCAGCGGATTTAGAAAAATAGAAAGAAAAAAAAAGGAGGAAGCAACAGATACATACTGACTTGGATGATGTCAATGGGCCATCAGGAAAGCCCTCTCTTTGTCAACTCTTTCCTATGTTGATTCCGATTTTATTCTTAGAATCAGTTTTAAAGAACTATAATCGAGTTTTAAAGCAAAATCCAAAACAAAAAAAAAGTTGATTTTGGAAAAAGAATCACTTTTGAAAATCACAAAACAAAATGAAATCTCACGTCTCTCACTTTTCCGTTTCAATTCTCTCGTCACTTTTCCTTCAATCTAATACAAATAAAATAAAAAAAATTAAAAAAAATCGAAAAAATTGGAAATTTTTTTAAAAATCACAAACAATTTTGAAAGTCCCTAAAAATAGAATAAGCTTAGATTATGCTAGTTTGACCTCATTTTCATAAATTTGAACCTAAATTTCGAGATTTTACTCTTTTTACAAAAAATGTCACGTAAGATGACGGCATCCAACTTGTGCACGACAACATATATACTCGTAGCTAATGCGTCACAAAATGTAAATATCTGCACATGGAAATGAAGTTAACACCCACTTGGAATTAGGATAGAAGCTGCAAAATGATAGTGAAGGACTTGTACTTCGTATCAAAGAGAATAATTTGTCTTTTTTTGTGGATAATTTGATTATTTGATCGCTAAGTTTGTATGTATTTCGAGATAACGCAATATTTAAAGAAAAAACGAGTTCGAATATGAGAATTGTCCCTTGCTTTAATCGAACTTCAAACTTAGTGTATTAAAATTTGTGTTTCATTTATGACATGCTAAAAATTTAATATATTTTAAATTATTTTAGTGTGCATTAGAAATTAGTCTTCAATTTAGGATGAAATTTTACAAAGTAACTACATATTTATTTGACTTAAATGACAAAAATTAGGAAGAGAAACAGTTTTTTGAAAGAGAAATTTTGTGCAATTATCAAACTCGTTTCTATTCCAGGAACATAAATTTTAGACAATTATCAAACACGTTCGATTCTCTAAAAAACTCATCTAGGAACAAATAAAAAAACTCATTTTAATCATAATCAATTTTCCGGAATAAAATGGTTACCATGAGCCGCCTAAGTTCACAAAGAGAGGGAGAGTGATGTATAAATGAGCGGTTTTGTAACCTCCCAAGTTGGGCGATGTTGATGGGCTATTGAAAAATCCCATTGGCTAGAGCCCATATTTTAGTTTTAAAATTTAAGATTTGCCCAAATTGCCCTTGGGAAGTATGGGACTCGCGTGTCCCAATTGCGACCGTGTGTCCAATATTCATACACTAACACGCGTTGACCATGTCTTGGGTCATGTCTCAATGTGTCCATCGCCTGTCCGGATATCGACACGCTCCCGTGTTCGATTGGCAAAAAATGCATTTTTGGGCGTGTCTCGTGCTACATAGGGTCGAACCAAAGATCCTTGGAACCGGATCGACCCGGTTCTCGGGTGGTCCAAAGGCAACCGCTAGTTCCACGCTCCACAACTCACACCCTCTCGCCTTCGCCTTCCGGTGGAGGCTACTACACCTCCACCACCTTTCCCAAGCTCTCCTTCGGCACCCGCACGTAAAAGAGAGAGAGAGAGAGAGAGAGAGAGAGAGAGAGAGAGAGAGAGAGAGAGAGAGAGAGAGAGTGTGTGTGTGTGTCTAATAGGCGAGAGGCCGCAAGCGTAAAGCGAGGCGTGTGAGCATCGAGTGAGATGGTGAGAGCTAAAAGCGTCGGGGCATGCGAGATTGCGAGTGTGAGACTCACAGCGTCGACGAGGGTTTTCGATTTTTTTTTTTTTTGGGGGGTCAAGACAGAAGGTTTCAAGTTAGGAAAGCTTGCCTTAGATATTTTAGAATAGAAGATTTAGTTTTATATTTAAAATAAAATAAATTGTATGTATGGACCGCCTGGACACTGGTTCCATTTTTAGGAACCGGGAATAGGACTTGAACTCCCCAAAACTAGACCGAACCAACCTTGGTCTAGTCGAGCCTATTATGTTCGGCCCCAATTTGAGACATATGTATCTAATGTAAGTGTCAATTGAGACAAAGTCCACTCTAAGGCTTTGTTTGGAAAATGGAAAATCAATGGAAAGTTATGAAATTTTAAATTTTTTGTGAGTCGGAAAGTAGATAAAATTTAGCATTTTGGTTTTTTTTTTTTTTTTCGTTTTCGTTACCAATCTTGCTCCCAAACATCGCGTAAGGAGCAATGTGCGAAAGAGGTCCCACTTGCGGGGAATATTTTCGAAATTTTGCGATACGTCGTAATGTTGGATAGAGATGATTAAAATGTAAAATATTAGTAGCAATAGCTATGGGAAAAAATGAAGAGCAAAATAGACAAAAGGGTTTACAATATAATGTTATGTGAATTATATTCAAAGAAATAAATTGAGACTAATGCTAATTTTTTTCGGTCCGAAGAGTAATGCTAATTGGAATGACCTTTAACGTGTATAACTCAAAATAAAATAAGAGTGTGAAAGGGGAAAAAAACTATTTCTCTATTTTAAATGGCAATTATTCGGAGCCTTGCACACAGACGGATTTGATACGATTAAAAAAAATAGTTACAATTGTGTATCATTTAAAATGATTAACTATAGCTTGAAAAATTGATCAAACTAGCGAAATCGACGATGATCGATGTAAATTGTGGGAGATACAAGTCGTACCTTAATTTTCACCCCAAAAATAGGATTTTACTTTTTGAAAGGTCGACATTATTTACATTTCATATTTAGCTGAGGCATCATACCATTCACAAATTGATTGATCGAATTACTTGACAAATACAAAGATTGGTACCCTCGTCCCCTTCTTGCATAAATTTGATTATATGTCCGATATTCCCATATAACCAAGTCAAGTCGAGCTTGAATAGCAAATTTTAATAGTCGACCGAACTCAAGTTACTTTGAAGCGCCGAATTTGTAAATGTGAGTTGAGTAATTTTGGTAGCGTACTAGCTTGACTCCTATTGATTATCTCGTTAGTTTATGGATATGAAGGTAATTTAAAGATACGTGAAAACAACATAAGCGATACCCTATTTAAACAAGATAGATGAATCTACTTCGAGTTGCAAACTTTTATTTATACTTTTTCATTTGTAATTTAAAATTAAAAGAATATTAAAAAATTATGTATTTTTGTATGCCAATAGTTGAATTATTTGAAAAAATCTAATGTTTCAGGTTTAATCAATTTCAAAACATAAACTGTGCAGGACAACAATATAAAAAAAAAAAGTTTAAAAGTAGAGTTTATGATTTTCACACGTGTAAAACTTTGGCGGGAAATCGAAGAACCCACGGATGTGCCAATTTGTTCCGGGCTCCATCTTCTTCCCTTCTCGCTAACCTTGGCTCGCTCCCTCCCTCCCTCTCTCGTTCGCTCGGTCACTCCCTCTTCCAATCTCCCATGGACTCCGACTCCGATTCGGACGACTCTCACGTCTCTGCCACTCCTCCACGAGACCACATTCCGCCGCCGCCTCTCAAACCAAGGGCTAGGCCAACCTCCTCTTCCCGCTCCTCCGCCAGAACAGCCGCTCCAAAGCCCCAAAACCACCGACTGCCGAACCCGTCAAACCTTCCCTCCCAAGATCTGACCGCGATGTCAACACCATCTCCTCTCTCCACCGCGCCTTTCCATGTCCGCCGTCCTTTGGATCCACCGGAAACCGTCGCCACCATCGATTCCTTCCAGATTTTCCCAGCTGGCCACTTCTCCAAATCCGCTTCGTTTTCCAAACTTCAAAGACCTTCTCTCAACTTCGAGAACGAGGAATCTGATTTAGCCAGATCGAAATTGGAGCTCAAGAGTGAAACCGTGGAGAGAGATGGATCAGCTGTCAAATCCACAAGTTCAGTGAAAGCTGCGAGGAAGAACCTGAACTTGATTAGAGCTAATGTGCCTCTTCCTCCGACAAAGCTGCGAAAGAGTGGCGGAGAAGGCAATTTTGTTAGGCTTAACATGAACCACAACAGATACCGGCGCAAATTCCTTAGCAAAAATGCGAGGAAGAATAGCCACTCCTCGGGCTTTAAACGATTCCCGAAAAGAAGAAAGGGGAAATTTGGGGCTGAAACTGAGGCTCAAATGGAAGGGGTTTTCGAGGAAGAAGGGCTGGTCACAGATTCCACAAAACAAAAGATTAGGCAGGAGAGTGAGAGTAGGAAGTTTGACAGCGAACTCGTTGAGGCGGCTCTTTCGGCTGTTAGAAATGACGTTTCAGATGTGAATTTAGTGAAGCTGTTGAAATTGGTCTATGGGTATGATTTGTTCCGTGACAGCCAATTGGAGGCCATCAGAATGGTTCTTGCGGGGAAATCTACCATGCTGGTTTTGCCAACTGGTGCCGGCAAATCCTTGTGTTATCAGATACCTTCCATGATCTTACCTGGGATTACCCTGGTAGTGAGCCCTTTAGTGGCATTGATGATTGATCAGCTAAAACAGTTGCCTCCAATGATCAACGGTGGTCTTTTGTGTAGCAGTCAGGCAAGCGGTTGATTGTGATTTGTCTCGGTGTTCCATCCTATGCTTCTCGGATTTGAGTGATTGTTTTCTTTGTTACAGACGTGGCAAGAGACATCAGAGACACTGAGGCTGCTCCAAGAAGGTAGCATTAAGGTGAACACGTTAAGAATCTTATTCAAGTCGCTTGTCGAATAGTTATTAAAATTTTGGTATTCTGGACAAGGTTTTGGCAGTGTATTTTCTCTCAAAGGTGCACATTACATCATTATGCAGGTCATTTACCTGCATCTGCACTTGTATTGATAGAGATATTTATCTTTAAATTTATCATACCATGTATATGCTCTGAACTTTGTCCATACTCCCTTTCAGCGTCATTAAGATTCTTGCTTTTCCCTATTTTTAAGAGCTGAAACTTAAAAAGATGCTCTTCAGGTGCTTTTTGTTTCTCCAGAAAGGTTCCTGAACGAGGACTTTATGGGAATATTTTCTACTGATCAACTTGTGTCACTTGTGGTAATTGATGAAGCTCACTGTCTATCTGAATGGTAAGTCACAGAAACTAGTTTCTCATTCTGAGACCAAGAAGCCAGTCATTCCCTTTCTTTAATCTCTAATGGCTCTCTCTTGCGTACAAGTGAAACTTGAAAAACTATTAATCTGCTATTAAATTTTCGCACAGGTCACACAATTTTCGGCCTTCATATACCAGACTCAGGGCTTCTCTGTTTCGCGTTAGGCTCCGTGTTAATTGTATTCTTGCAATGACAGCAACAGCCACTTCAACAACTTTGGATGCAGTAATGGGCGCATTAGAAATTCCGTCTTCCAATCTCATCCAGAAGGTTCCATTGAGGGATAACCTGCAGTTATTCATCTCCTTGAGTCACAACAGGTGATTTTCCTTCTCCACATGTGTTTTCTTGACCGGCTTTATCACTCTCGATTGCTTAATCTATTGAACTTGATAGTCAAAATTTGTATATGACAGGATGAAAGACCTTCTGATGCTATTAAGGTCATCTCCCTATTCAGAAGTTCAGAGCATCATTGTGTACTGCAAGTTTCAGGTTCATTCTCAAGTCTTATGATCATCTACTAAATTCTTCATAAGTGGATGGAAAATCCTGTATATTTTAACTTACACAGATGTGCACTTCTCTATTTTAGCCCCTGGTTTCTGATTTATTTACTCTATATCTTATTTAGTAGCTGCGGAGCACAAACTGTCCTTTGGGTCCAAGTAGTTGTTTGGACATCTTGTTGCCATGATTTTGTACTTTGTAATATATGTTACCTATGATTGCACTCGTACACTATTAAGATCTTCAATAGAACAGTGAGCTGTACTTATTGACATTGCAGTCTGAGACAGATCTAATAAGCAGATATTTACGCGACAGCAATATCTCTGCAAAGGTTGGTGTTCTTTATTTTTTCATACTTAAATTTCTTTCACCTTTTCTCCTGATTTCACCTTCAGTTGCTGAATTCAAGTTCTAATCTAATATAGTTGTTTGTAATTGTTAAATAGAGTTATCACAGTGGGATCCCTACAAAGGACCGAACCCGTATACAAGAGTTGTTCTGTTCCAACAAGATTAGAGTGGTAGCTTTATAACCCAGTCCTCTATGCATCGACAATCATCTTACATCTCGTTGTTCTTGGTTACTGTACTTCCTATATTATTGTTGTGGGCTGTAGAATTTTTAAGCAATAATTTGGTTTCTTGTATGAAGATTGTTGCGACGGTGGCATTTGGCATGGGACTCGATAAAGGGGATATCGGAGCGGTAAGAAGAAAACCTATTGCTCACTTTGACCTGCAACATGAAGTGGTCCGTGTCGTTATATGAATAGTTATAGATCGATTCAGTGGCATTGTAGACTATCAATGCATGGATGGAACAGCCCAACCCTTGGCATATAAGTGATGCAATGAACACAGTAAACCCAAGCAGCCGTTGTGCGCTTGTAGCCAACATCAACTGATGCGGAGTTTTGGACTTCTGTACTTTCACTTTTTTGAACTTCATTGGAAAAATTCTCAAGGAACTGGAATGAATATAAATAAATCTTGACCCATGCTTAGACTTATTTAGTTATGCATCTTGGAAAAATTCTCAAGGAACTGGAATGAATATCAATAGCTCGTACCATATTCTATAGTTGTGCTATTAAAATCATATTCACCTTAGATATCCATTAGCTCTCTTTCTTCGTGTATCATCAAGGTTTCTTTAGTTCCTGACGTCACTCATTTGTACGTCCTCCAGATAATGCATTACAGCCTTCCCAACAGCTTGGAAGAATATGTACAGGTTAACCTCTCTTTTTATTTCTTCTTTTCAAGATTTTCATTACAATAGGTTCCCATGAATGACGAGCTTAGAGTGTTGTAGGAGATTGGTCGTGCTGGGCGAGATGGGAGGTTGTCTTATTGCCATCTCTTCTATGATGATATGACATACTTCAAGCTCCGTAGTCTTGCCCACAGGTTAACAAATTTACAATCCTATCGTCAGCTTCACTTTTATTGAGGGACATCAAACATCTTGGGCTGACTTGCATTTTGGATTTCCACAATCTCAGTGATGGAGTGGATGAGTATGCAGTGGATAAGTTCCTTTGCCAAGTTTTCAACAATGGCACAACTTTACATGGACAAATCTGTTCAATCGTGAAAGAGTCGGCATCTCGACGGTTTGATATGAAAGAAGAGGTACCTGCCTTGCAATTTCACTGCTACAGATAATATTATTGTTAGAGAACTTTCTGAGATCAGCAGAAGCCAGGATGTACTGAAGAACGATACTAATTTTTTCCATACTAAATCTTATATTGTTACTTTGGGGCAGAGTCCTATGCTATTTTGTTGTTGTTTTGTGTCCTTAATGCTGTTGGTGGTGTTGCCATAGCTTAAATTTGTTTCTGTATCAGCAACTGATTATCATATGCAGTTGGTGGGGGACAAGTTGAATTTATTCTTGCTATTATTTGTAAGCAGTTCACTTGCTCAAGAAGCAAAAGAGAAACCAAATGTAGCCAACTAACTTCACTATGCAGACCTGGTTATTATATATTTATTAGACTCTTATGTCGAATGTGATTCTTGGTTCTAGTGATCTCCGAAAATTCAAGTGCCTCTGAGATTATCCAGCCTTGCTCTGTATTGGGGGATCTGCGGTCTCTATTCTAAATTTTCAATGTTGGCAGGTAATGCTCACAATTTTAACGCATTTGGAATTGGGTGAAGTCCAATACTTGCAGTTGCTTCCACAATTAAATGTAACTTGCACTCTGAACTTCCATCAGGTACATATAGATATATCTTCTGAACTTCCATCAGGTACATGTAGATATATCTTCTTAATTGTTCATTACCTTAGAAGCAGGTATGCCTTTTATGAGCTTGAGGACATATCCCACTACTTCTCTTATTTCCTAAATTGCATCAGCTTTTTGTTGGAGTTAGTCAACGTATATAAGAGGAAAAAATAGGTTATCCGTTCATCTGATTGTCCAAGTCCGGCTGCCTCTTATTACTGTATAGAACTAGGTGAAGATAAAATAATCCAATAGCATAAATCAACTGAACGAGTGTTTGTTTCATGGCTCATTTAATTACTGATATGCAAATGTAGTTAATAACATGACCTGTTAAGGTTTCCTTAACATTACAGATTTTGCATTTGTCTTGATATGGAAATACTAGCCTTTTGTACTGGCTATTGAGATGGTTATAATTTGTCCTCGTGTAGACTCAACCTGTGTTGCTTTCTGACAAGGATATTGTAGTTGCTGCAATTTTGAAAAAGTGAGTAAGATCTCAAATCTGATGCACAGGTGGTCCTTATTCATGTATTTCCTACTAGATTCACTGTATTGTGGAAATATTTTAAGCCCAACTGTTCACAATCAGCTTCTTTCGACATGTGCAGGTCAGAAGTAAGACAAGGGCAATATGTGTTTGACATACCTACTGTGGCAAATAGCATTGGTGTCACAGCAGCAGAATTAACTAATCAGCTACAGAACCTAAAGGTTTGTTGCCAAAAATCGAAAGACAATGGTTACTTACTTGATTTCATACTAATATCATTTGGCAGCCTTTTACCTCAGAGGCCTTTTCCCTAGCAAATTGAGTAGAATCCTTACTTTGGATATATGACCATCTTGAAATATGCTATGCTGCTGAATTGATTTGTTGGATCGACATTAGATGCATCAATAGTAATAGTCTGTTAATCCTCGGTAAATATTGTTAATGTTCTGCTTATACTTGTCCTGAATTAATTTCTTTCGCTGGTAAACACTGGTAATTCTCACCTCCTTATTTGACCCTCTGAGATATGGATGGATGGGATATAAGGGCTAATATTTGCCCGACTTGAAACTGCATGAATGTTTGTTGGGAACATGCCGACATTAAATTCGACAGATACAGAGGTAAGTATGGTCTTCCCTTGGATGTACCAGTCAGCTTCTACTGCTCAAATTGTCAACTTGGAGATAAATGTTACTAGATTGCAATCTCTGTTGTCTTTGCATTCAGTAGTTGAAAGGAAATTGTTCCAGCTAACTACAAGTTTGGGCTGTCTGATGGTCACTTTGTGTATCCTTGGACAAATCAAACTGATCATCGGTTTGGATTTTGGAGCATTTATTCATTTATCTTCCTACAGCATTATGCCTCAGTATTGGTTGCATCATAGTAGAGACTGTAGCCTGCACATTGGTTTATGAGATGTCCAGCTGTTGGTTCTATTTTTGGAGTTAATAGGAATCCTTGACTTCATCTAATGATATTCGAAATGTTTGTCAGCTAAAAGGAGAAATTACATATGAAACGAAGGATTCGGCTTATTGTTACATGGTAGTGGTTGTTCCTGAAGATATTTGCTCCCTCTCAGCAAACGTGACAAAATGGTTATCCGATGTTGAAAGTTGTAAGGTATTGTTGCTAGGTTCTTAGTTATATTAAATGCACCAGAGCCACTGAATGATTAACATCCTTTGATGTTGGACCAAATTAGGTTCATAAACTGGATGCCATGAATGGTGCTGCTGTTTTTGCATTGAATACATGCGAGAGGACCAATGGTTGTTCCAGTACCCAACACACATGGTGCTTGCAGAGGAAGATTATGGATTACTTTGACAAAGATTACCACTGTGATATCCCTTCTAAGATGACTCAAAGCAGGTAATGCAACGTTTGCTGTCTAATCCGACATACATAATGACCTAAGCACTCGATTTAAGGAAAAAAAATCTATGTTGAGATTTTTTCAAAATATTTGATTCCATCACGAGCTTGTGAATTAAAATCAAGATATCTCCTTCCACTGATAGAACTACCGTTGATCTTGCCAGCAATTTTTTGAGAGCAGACATTAAGGTATGTGGAATTTTGGATTTTGATTATGTTAGAGGATTTTTGTGCTTTCCAAGTGCTTAGGCTTTTATTATTGGTTCTAGGTTTTTCTACAAAGTAATTCCCAGGCAAAGTTCACACCAAGAGCTGTCGCAAGGATATTGCATGGCATTTCAAGCCCAGCCTACCCGTCTATGATTTGGGGCAGAACTCATTTCTGGTATCTAGTCCACTTTCTTTGTTGGTTGTTTTCACTGGATCACCTGATTAAGACCATGTTAATACACTGTTTGGAGGATGATTTGGATGAAGAAATCCAATTTGATATCCTCCTCGATGTCAGGATCCTGTGGAAATGTCTTTTGAAGAATCAGAATTATTTGGGAGCAATTTTCTTTCTTGATGTCATTGTTTGATAACTTCAAACCTGTGCAGATTTATGATTTAACTGGGTGGTGTGTTCATCATGAACAATGAATCAAGTGACTTGACACAATTTAGTGTCTGACAAAATCTTGTTCACTTTGCTAATTTGAGTTTAATTTTCAGTTATGTTAACTGGGTGACCTGTTTAATCATAAAAGATGAATTGAGTGATGACACCACTTAGCATCTGGCAATTCTTGTACTCTTCGTTTGTTAGTCCGCAATTTTCAATTTAATATGCCCATCAATGTTGGTGATCGTTAATTGATTTCGGTTTTTACCCATTCTGATGAAGTTGTATCATCATCCTGTTTATTCACGACTCTTATTGATGTCACATGCTTCTTAAAGGAAGATGCTGATGAGCCGAAGTTTTAATTCTTAAAATCAGGGGAAGGTATATGAAGGTGGATTTCCAAGTTGTGATGGAAGCAGCGAAGGCAGAACTTATGAACTTTGTCGGAAAAGACACCGTCTAGTCATTTATAGATAGGTCTATTTTGTCTGCGACAATCATACTGGAGGGTGTTTTTCAGGTAAGTAAAATGCCCAAGCGGGATCAGTTTGGGTACCCTTGTTCAAGCAAAAAGGAAAAGAAAAGAAAAGACAGAAGTACTGTTGCTCAGTGAATTCTCGTTTGGAAAAAAATGTCTAAATCCCAGACTAATGCTCTTCTTTGCAGGCTTTGGTGTTTGACAATCTGAAACTTGACAATTGCACTCTTGGATTTGTATAGACTGAAATTAACAATACTTCTGGCTATGAGGTTGCAGCCATTTACGTGCACGCATGGTCGGTTGACTATCTCGTCCTGTTACTGACCTTCCCTTCTGGCATTAACTAGCTTTATTCTGGAGATTTGTGCGAGGAAACTTGCTTGGTAAAAGCTTGTGGGAGTTACAATGCCAAGAAGAAGGCCTTGAAGGGATAATGGATGTTGTGCTCTGTTTATCTGACTCGAATAGATCGCCCAGCAATCACTGTACCTGACTTGGAAGAAAGTCCGTGAAACTGTCTCCCAAGAGTGGGAGGTGGAGCAAATTGCTTCTAAGCTTTGAGGTCTTTGACGTGGTAGCGAATATTTTCAAAACCAGTTGATTTTTTTCCATGTTACAATCACCTGGTTGGCTAGCAAGTGATCATTTCAGGCAAGTGCACATTAATTCATTCGCTACTCTTTCAAAGTCAAGCCATGAGAATCCGTGCCTCCATCATGACAAGGTTGCTATGTGATTCTTCCCCACGGGAATTACACTTGTGGATACAAATGTGTTTAAGCTGCATTTTGTCTCAGGATGGTTCACAATCTATTGCTCCAGTTAACGGTTTTCCCCTATTCCAAGGACCAAGAAAGCGGAACACATGACGGGGTCATTTACCTCTTGATGGCGTAATCAATTTAGCCGATTCCACTTAGTGGCAGCCGACTTCTTCAGAGGGATGAGGCTTAGTTTGGTGTTGCACAAATGCACACTATCGATTAATGTAACAGAGAAGATCAGGGGTTTGTGGAGTCCTTGAACAAGTCACCAATCACTGAGCAGCATGAGTTTTGTCGGCTTGCGTCTTGCAGTAAAAGGATGTATGCTCGTCAAGGAAGGCGAGGAGACTTGACGAGGAGAAAAGGAGGGAAGGAAGTTTGCCAAATGAGCCTCTGGAATTTTACCTTTTCACCGCAATCCATTGATTGATGATACTTAGGCTAAACATCTGGTAAGACGAGGAGCTACACCCTTTTGTCATTTCTTCTCTATTTGGCAGCACGGAAGGATCATACATGCAAGCTTGCCTCCATCTACCTTATGGGAGGAGCTAACAAGATGCGAGTGGCAAGATTTGCCGATAGGATGGATGATTCTGAGGAGTTATTTATTGTATCTAAGAGGTAAACTTCTACTGGAATGACTAATGCTTTTCTGATCACTTCGCACTGGGGATGGATCTGGACCGATCCTCATCCTTGCGTTTTAGAGTCAGAAATTGCGTACCGATGAACAGTCATTTAACCCCGATTTCCATAAGAACGTGCTCCTAGTCCGCATCCTGGTGATCGTTAGCCTCTTATGGCCGTCCTACTAGAGGATGGTCCAATCACTTTAATGTGGATCTCATGAGATCTATGAAACGAGATAATCTTTTTGGGGGCAATGGTTGTGCAGTGATTTCTCTATTCATTTACAAATAAGTTGGCCCCTTGCAAAGATAAAGAAAAGAAGAATATTTCTCCTCTCTAGTTGCGTCTAATCCAGAAGGAAAACAAAAAGGTAGGACATTTGGGAAGCAAGTACCTAATTCCATTAGTTAACGGTGGTGCTAACCAATGACCAAATGGAAAAGTTTGATTTGACCGTGTTCTTAGTTAGTTTCCCCATTCGTATGTGGTCTTAGGAGCTGAAAAATCAAAAGAGAAGCAAAGGCGTAATTTGTTATTTCATTTCTTCTTTTTGGGTGAACTTCCTGATTTTTCATTGCTAAGAGTGCGACAAGAATGGAAAGACCTGTGGACCGGAGGGGTTTCTTTTTTATTTGATAATTGAGTTTTCGAAATGATGTGATAGAGGTGGAATATCAATTAGTTTCATTTTTGTTTTCTTCCATTTTTGAAAATTTAGATCATGCCATGGCTCTTTTTCATGAAACCCCGTGATCTCATACTTTTGCCAGTGCAATGCACCGACAAAGGGAATTGGGAAGAAAAACTAGAGAAACTTGTGCTAGTTATTTGAGGGCGCAACACGTTTGTTGTTGGCAAGAGTTGTCTAAGGGTGCGCGTGGTAACACTTCCTGACAGAATTTTTGTTTCGAAGTGTTTCTCAAAAAATCCGTTTGATAATGTAACTTTTAAAACAGAAATTCGTTTGATTCACAACTTTAAATTTCTACTTCTAAAATAAATTTTTATTTCAGAAGTGATTTTTGCAAGCACTTTTGAGAAGTAAAAAAATTTACTTCTCACCATCGAAGTCATTTTTTTCCTTTTTACTGCTCTCTCTTCATATTTTCTTCGTTTATAGAGACTCTCTCTCTCTCTCCACTCGCTGTGTACTCACTCTCGAGAGGTGCCGGCCAAGTTGACCCGGTCCGAAAAAATATTTTAATAATAAAACTTATTTAATAATAAAATTTAAATAAAAATGAAAATTCAAAAAAATTAAAAAAATATAAAAAAATTCTTTAAAAAATTCCAAAAGTAATAAAAAAAATTCAGAAAAACTTCGTGAGCTCTTAAAAAAATCATAATAAAATAAAAAATTCATATAAATTATTAAAAATTATTAAAAATATGAAAATTTTGAAAATTCCAAAAAAATCCTAAAAAATAAGAAATGGCCACAATCAACTGGCCGGACCTATTTTGGATTTTTTGACCCCGATATTTCCAAATTGACAATTTTTTCCTTCTTGACAAATTGTGTCTAATTTTTTCCAAATCACTCATGAACTCTAATCACATATTCTCTAAGCTTTTAGAGCTATATTAGGGAAGCCTTAATTGTATTGATGTGCTTTATCTGTGCACTTGATTGCACATTTATTTTATTGAATGTGATTGGTAGGATTAGTCTTCCGACTTAAATGAAAACCCGTCAATATTTGCATTTAACTTTTCTTGAATAAAATGCATTTTAGGTTATGATCAATAATTTTTTGTAGAAATTTTGTCATGTTATCAAACATTTTTCTTTGATCGAAAATTAACTTCACGAAATAGAAGTAGAAAAATTAACTTCGCTTCCACGGAGTTATTTCCGAAGCAAAAGTGTTGTCATGCGTGCCCTAAGAGCTTGTTTCGTAACGATTATAATTTTTTGATTATGTTCTTGAAACAAAAAAAAATGAAAAGCTTTTTAATAATGTAAATGATTCGATTATCAAATTCTCTAATTTTATTCTCGGGAATCGATTTAGAGCAAAAAATAAAAAAAGCTGATTTTACGTTCCATGATCACTTTTGAAAAACAAGATCCATATTACGAGAAGGTTCTAGGAAGGCTTTCACTTTGTTCCCTCGACACCAAAAAAAGAACTAAGCCCCTAGGAAGAATGCTCGACTAGCTTGCTCCAATGCCGTCATCAGCATCTCTCGTCGCACAACTCGATGAGTTTAGTTTCGTTTCGTTGTTCGGTTTCCCCGTCGCCTATTTATCAAGGATCCCACCGAGGCAGCCCTTGTTAGCCTCGAGTGAGGGGCCCTTGATGATTTGAACAATGGCCAGCCTCACCGGCCTCGAGCGAGGATCTCCCTAGCCAATCTAGGCGAGGGCCGCCCTAGTCGGCTTCGAGTGAGGGTTGCTCTCGTCAATCCGGGTTCGGCCTCAAGCAAGGGTCGCCCTCGTGAGCCTTTTGTTCGTCGATCCGGGCCGGGGCCGCCCTCGTCGGTCTCAAGCGAACACCGTTGCTCGAACACCGTCCCATTTTGTCCCTACCTTTTCTTTCTTGTGGAGCTTATGTTCTTTTTAAGGATATTGCATATGTTTTCATGCTTTATGAAATAAATAAACTGGTTATGGATTAGGCATGATCTGTATTTATTTTATTAGTGATGCTATATAATTTGACTTTACAAAGGACAATATATAATGATTTGACTTAAACGGAAAAAAAATGGGAAGAGAAATTGTTTCGAAAATAGAAATTTTGTATAGTTATCAAACTCATTTCTGCTCTTGGGAACGTAAATTTTATGTAGTTATCAAACTCATTATGATTCTCTAAAAACTCATGAACAAAATAAGAAAAAATCAATTCCGAATTGATTTTTTGGACCAAAATCATTGCCAAAAGCACATCAATTTGGCAATGATTCTTATTCTCTAATTCCGTTCTCTAGAACAAAAAGAAGAAGAAGATGAGAAACATGTTTAGTAACGTAAATGATTCTGGATTAGCTCCCAAGAATAGTTTTGGAGCAAAAACAATAATAAAAAAAAATTGATTCTAGAAAAAAAATTTCACTTTTGAAAACCAGAAAAAATAATAACGTTTCAGTTCTTTTAAAAGATTAAGTCAACGTGGGCTTCTACGTGGACTTCGAACTTTGAAAAAATTAAAATTAGATTTAAAAATTTATTAACAACTAAAATTTTTAATATATATTTTAAAATTAAATTTAAAAATAAGCTTTAAATTTTTTTCAAAAAATAAAAAAATGTTGGAAATTTTAAAAAAAATTAAAAAATAAAAAAATTAAAAAATATTTTAAAAAAGAATTCTCGCTACCTGGTTGTTTTCGGGAACAAAAATTTTGTGCAATTTTCAAACAAATTTCTATTCTGAAACAGTAATTTTGTGCAGCTTCTCAAACACGTTCGATTCTCTAAAAATTATCCAAAAAATAAAAATTAAAAAATATGATTTTAATCGAAATTACTTTTTTAAATCAAAATCATTGCCGCCTCACCATCTTGCTGCTTGGTGGGAAAGCATAGCTATGCCGTCACTCCTCTCGTCTCCTCCAAAATCGAATTAAAACCCGTTAAGAGTACTTGGTAACATAAAAAAAAAATTGAGAACTCTGATTTTATGTCAGTAATAAATTTAATCCTACTTAATTAAATAAATAAAAAGCAGGGTCATAATAATATCGAGCGAGTATTGCATACATTCGATACATGTGAGTTCATGATCACGTGAGTCTCCCGTGGCCCACGTACGGCTCAGATGTGGACCGTGCGTGCAAGAATTTTCGTTGGAAATATTCCGCGAAACGGAATTGATCGATGCCTTTATTCTCTACACTTCTCGAGACCAAAAGAAAGCAACTGCCACCAGAACAGCGACGTGCCTGTCTACCGCCTCGCCGCGCTCCACTCAAACGCCAAGACCCATTTTTCTTCTTCGACACGGAAACTTTCGCCGGAGGCTGCGATGCGGACGAGGTCATTGGTCCAAGCCGCTGCCTCATCGTCCTCCTCCGCCGCCGCCGCCGCCGCGGCTGCCGCCTCGCCGATGTCTTCTTCATCGTCGATCCTCATGAATTATCCCCTCGCTTCCGCTCTCGTCGCGTTCGCGATCTCTCAGTTCACTAAGCTCTTCTTCTCCTGGTATTCTTTCTCCTCTTTTGTAATGATTGCGTATGTACTTGGATTTGTGTCTAGATGTTGATTCTCTTTGAAATCCTCTTGAGCAACGTGGTTAGAACTTTTTGTTGCATTGTACTTCTCGTGAATTGTTTTAGCAACATGAATGGTTGCCGCAAGGCTAACATGGAGATATACTTAGAATGCCAGCCTGAGGTTGCGTCCGGGATTAGTATCTAGATGTTGATTCTCTTTGGAATAATTACTTTTAGCATCTCAGGTGGTTGAGGATAATCCCCCACTCACTAATTGCTCTCCCTAGGACGCTTTCCTTCTGCTATTACCTCAGGTTTTTGTTTGTTTATTCACGTCTTTGGATCACTTGTGAGCTCGAGAAAGAGAGAAGGGCAACCAATAAAAGCACAGAGTAATTTCGCTGTAGGAATATTTCTCGCTATGTCGCCTCCAAGGATAGGTCGTTTTTTGGTCACTGTGGAGCTGTGTCGCATTGCAAGCACTTATCTTACAAAGTTTCTCGTTCATTTGGACCCTTAATCTGCTTTCTCTGCTTTTTGCCCCAAACTGCGCACCTGCTTGTTCATTGGTTGAGGCCTACAGTACTTGTAATGGTGGGATTTGCTGTCAGGATGAAATGGTTTTAAGTTTGAATTATTGATTGAATTGATTCGATCGACTCTAGAAGGTCTAGCAGAAAAATTGTGGCCAATCACTCCACAGTTTGATCGGATGTCTCTCTCATCCATCGAAAAAGAATGATCTACTGATTCGCTGAGAGGTTGGAATTCAATTTTGTTTCTAGTGAAGACTTGCGTTAGGAACGTAGCTGTATGCTTCAAAGGAGCATGCAGAGCACTTTCTAAATTTTGTTTTTACTTTTGGTTTATTGCGGTTTGTCTGATTCCTTGAAAATTTCTAGTTTGAAATATGAGCTTTTAGATTACTATTAACTTGTGTGGATGAGTTGTATAACCTAATTTCTGAGTCTTAAGCTTCGGTAGATGCACAGGTATAAAGGAAGACGACTGGATCTCAAGCAACTTGTTGCATCAGGTGGAATGCCGTCATCTCACTCGGCAACTGTCGCTGCCCTAGCTGTGGCCACTGGATTTCAAGATGGCCTGGGAGGATCACCGTTCGCAATTGCACTAATCTTAGCATGCATCGTATGGCTCAGCCTTTCTTTATCACATTGCATTTTTTTGTGATGCATGATTGAGCATGTTGTACCATGATTTTCTCTCTAATGTAGAAATCTGGGTGCAGGTGATGTATGATGCAACTGGCGTAAGATTGCATGCTGGTCGTCAAGCAGAGGTGCACTTTGCTACTCCTTTGTTCTCGTTTGCAAACTGGCCACCCGCACCCTTTAAGTTCTGTCTTTTGGTTTGGGCTTGAAAGTTTGTAGAATCTTCTGTTTTCAACTATCAGTGGCTTCATGTAGGTTTTAAATCAAATTGTGTACGGACTTCCTGCTGAACATCCTCTGGCTGAGAGCAGGCCATTACGCGAACTCTTAGGCCATACTCCTCCTCAGGTTCTCTTTACAGCATTTTGATAAACTTCTATATGGCATCTTGTCATCTATATTACAACGCTCTTTCTTTGTGAGACATGAATTGTTTGATCAAGTTGTTTTTCAATTCACGTCTAGCTGAGTAATTTATTGCTCAATTGCCGGTTTCAATAGATTTGCACCCTAGATTGGCACATCATGGTTGGAGCAAGTACTTTTTCTTCATGATTCAGTTGACTAACTTCTACAATCTATTAAAGGCATGTAGTTAAGAACCATACACGAGGCTTTCTCCTCATGTGGTTCCTACTTGTAAGCACTTAGTGGTTGTAGAGGATGCTTATATTCTGCTAAGAAGTTGGTGAGATTTAGACCATTCCATGTAGGGAGTTCTACTAGATGTAAAGGTAGTTATAGAATATTTTGAATGTCCTGGTGGTGGCGAAGTCCTGGTAAGCGTACCAATAAGGCCTGTGAAAATCAATATGAGATAGTGCCTATATTTAAATGATCTAAGTGGAGCTCATTTACATACTGGTGTTGGCTCTTTTTCAGTACGATTTCTGCGGAACTTGGGACATTGATTTTCTTATAGGATCAGAAAAATAGCATTTCAGAGCATGAGGCCCTTGCATGCAGCCTGGCTATCTCGTGCCTGTGATCTGAGCTCTAGGTCACAACAACCTCACTAGTCACCACTGTGCATACATAGACGACACTCATTCATTCGTTCACAACCATATCTATTCATGTCTATTATACATGTCTGTTCATATGTACATATACTAACACATACATGCGTTTCATTTTACTTAAATCTCCAATGACCATCTTTTTCCCTATTTCGGGGTTAACCTGCTTCCGATCTATATACATTGCGAAGGATATGATTATGCTGCACATCTTTGCCTCAAGGGCACTTGTTATCATTTACCCGTTGAGGAAAAGTTGGTTTACCATTTGGATACGAACCTTATAGGTTATTGCTGGTGGATTGCTTGGGATTGTCACAGCAGCTGTTGGTCATTCGATCATAGTGACTTGTAGCTGAAATTGATATAGAAGTAGAATTGCAGGAGTTCATTCTCGTTTGTGGTTATCCTGTAAAGCCCATTGATTGGTACAGACTCAGTGACAAAGACTTGCGGATAGGTGATAATGAACATATTTTTTCCTGCAAACTGGTGTCATTAGTTCCGAGTCTCTTGTTTTCCTCACTAACTGCGTTGTGTGAAATTTACCCTTTTTCTTTATTTTTGTTTTCGCTATAGCTGCCTCCTTCACAGGCTGGGGAGAAAATGTTTAAAATGTAGTCTATAGCTTGAAAACTTCTCTAAACGACCGGAATAGGTACGCAGTGAAATTTGCCCTTGCAAATGATATTTAAACTGGGTTATCTTATTTTGTAGATCAACTCATCCAGGGAAATTACTGGGAGTGGCAAAATGTCTATGGGAACTCTGTGCTTCATGTGTGACATTCAGAGAATTTGAGAAAGGGAACCTCAGTCAAGGAAAAGATGACGCTTGGTATATCTAATATGCAAGAGGTCTCGGAAATGAAACCTTAAATGGTTCAGGGCGCGTGATAATAATTTTCAATAGATCACATGAAAATAATAGTCGGCCCCAGAATTTATTGGGATCTTCAGGTTGGTTCAATCATTATTCATTGATAGAGGCATACTCGCATCTCTTTTATTTTTTCTTAAGCACACTGTTGATGTGGACCGGACGAGACCAAGAACGGTTTCGTCCCGAGACAGGTCCACTCGCGAGTGGGTCCAGATGCTCTGAGGGAGCCAACACGGCTGCATGTGATTTTATTGCCGCAACAGGTTTCTCCTTCATTTCCATTCATTCCAGGGCGGTCATCTATTTGTACCTCCAAGGAGTGAAGTGAGAGCGTCCAAACTCGGCCATCAGTTAACCCCATTTTGTACCAACTAGATGGACCCTCGCCCTAGTCCACGTGATCGGCTCAGAGGCCCCGTGTCGACCTTCCGATCCCCACATTCACCCGGGCCTCACACCCGCCATTCCCCCGATCTCCCACCGTCCACTTGTCCATCCCACCCCGCTCGACTCCTCGAGCCATTATTGGGCGCTATGGGTACGCGCAATCTCCTTTCGACGTGATCGTTGCATTACGTGAATCCCGCTGGATCATCAACTTACGCGATTTCATAGTTACGAATGGGGTGCTCCTACGAGAGACCTAATACTTAGCACTCGCACCCCACCAATGAGGCGAGGAAAACCGACTCTAATGGCTTGACCCGACGGGATATGATTGACGGTCATTGCGAATAACTGTATGTTCTTATGGAACTTACTACGGTTCTCGAAAATAATCGATATTTTACCGACTTGTAAAAGGAACTTCGCAATGCGTACACTTTAACCAGTTACCGTTAAAAAGGACAACCTACCCTGTTTCAGCGAGATGATACCCACTCTCCGGCCTCTGGGGAGCAGAGCAGAGAGAGAGAGAGAGAGAGAGAGAGAGAGAGAGAGAGAGAGAGAGAGAGCTACCTCAGATTCCGTTAAAATACGAGTGAGAAAAAGTTGCAGAACTCGGCAGTGAGCTGCATGTTACCTGTTCATCCCAGCATTATTAAACTCCGCAGTTTCCCAGGTAAATACATTCTTTTAATAAGGGATTATCATCTCTTTCTTTTTCGTTTTCTTCTGCTACTGCCAAGTGCTTTGTCTGTTTGGTTCTGTCACGCAACAGGAACCATGCAAATGCGAGCATGTGTGGGTGCAACTGCTTTTAATAATGTTGTTCACTGTGCTGTAGATCTCAACTTCATCGTCCCTCGCAGCTCAGCAAGACCCCCCAAAGAATCCTTGCTTTTCAAGGCGTTTTCTTATTCTCTGCCCAAAAAGGAAACAAGCCCATCTGCCATTTCTGCTCCTCTGAAGCCGCATTTTTGCTCTTCGTTTGAAGATCTGTATCCTCATTGTGATTTAAACAGGTACCAAAACCTCTCTCTCTCTCTCTAGGAATTGGATGATTGGTGGGCGGTCGGGGATTTCGAAACTTGAAGATATTTGCTTTCTTTTTCTTTTTTTTCCTGGAGGATAAATCTGAAGTGGGTCCCTTCCAACAGCAATGGAAACTTCATATCTTGTTGTGTGGGTTGGGGAGTTTCTTGCTCATTGATGCTTATCAGATTCTTCGGTTTTTAGCGGTTCGTGCTTAAGCAGCTTGCAAGAGGCAAATTTGCCTGCTTTCTCAATTTATCCTCTTGACAAGGCGCTTCAGATTCTGCCCCTTTTCTTTGAAGTCCTTTCTTCGCCTTTTCCCTAATGATTCATTGAAGTTAGTCCTGTCATGCTCAAATGCGAGGCCTGTCTCTTGGGGCTACCAAGAAATGTGAATTGTTCTGGTTTTTCGGGTGCAGAAGGATTAATGAATCTTGTTACAAGCGCCTTCAATGCAGATCTGATCTTGACCATCATGACCAATGTGAAGGATCCAAGGTGGATATAACTCATAGCTATAAGTAGACATCTGATCTACTGAGAGAGAGAGAGAGAGAGAGAGATTCAGGGACAATGAAATCTCCAGTAGAAGATAAGAACTGCTACAGTCAGGGACCAACGCAGGAGATCTCGAGTGGTAGTTCCATCGGCTTCGAGTTTCACCGGGCGAATGGAACCAATCGAGCTTCCCATCATCATCGGACCGCTCTAGGCAAACCGACCCCGTCCAAATGGGATGATGCGCAGAAATGGCTGGTCGGGATTTCGAGAGTGGGAGGAGACAAGAGCCAATCGAAAACCAAACCGAGAAACTCCAACGCCGACGACCGAAGATTGATTGCCCCGGTCCCGCCAGAGCAGGAATATTCCAGCGGTGAGGATGAATGCGAGTTTGAGCAAAATGTAGGCATGGAACATGCAATGGCAGGTCAATGTGAAGTGGAGACGAAGAAGGTGGAGTGTGATGAGTCCGTCTGGCGGATCAATAAGCCAGCGCAGAATTGCATGCCAGCCGTACGATCAGTGTGCGTGAGGGACATGGGGACTGATATGACTCCGATTGCGAGCCAGGAGCCATCCAGGACCGCTACCCCAATCAGAGCCAGGACTCCTGCTGCTCGAAGCCCCATCAATTCGGGATCTTCTACTCCTGTCGGGTGTCAACATGGGGCTGCGTTGATGGAAGGCAGAAGGGGCGTCGCTACTTCTGGTGTGCGTGTGATCGGTGCCTGTATGGAAGGCGCACATGCCTGTGAGCTGAGTGGGAACATGAGTTCAAATCATGCAAAGAAGTTGAGTCCTCTGGAATCGCGAGCGATGGCCTGGGACGAGGCGGAGCGTGCCAAGTACATGGCCAGGTGATTCTAGTCAGAGAGACCCCTCGTTTGGCGCTAGCTAACTGTAGTTTTAGAGATGAAAATGTCCTAATGCTTTTCTAGTTGAGGATTGAGCAGTGTCTCACTATTGTCTCAGGCATTGCTGGACTCGGCAATCAAAAAGACGATTAATATTTCGTATCATTCCTGTTTTGGCTTGTAGGTATAAGCGCGAGGAGGTAAAGATACAAGCCTGGGAAAATCACGAGAAAAGGAAAGCCGAAATGCAAATGAAAAAGATGGAGGTACCCTTCTGTCCCTGTTCTAACTATCCACATTGACAGATTGTTCTTCTGGCAGTGATACTGAATAGCTATCCCCCTACTATTCCTCGAGAGATTGATGCTAGAAATATGCTGATTCCCTGGTTTGCGTGCTTGATGACTCTAATAGTATTGCCTTATTCTGGCTGGACTGCTGGAAATCATTCTGTGAGCGCAGTGGGAACACTACTATGTCGAGTGACTTTTACTGTTGTCAGTTCCAACCCATGAGGACTTATAGGAATACTTCACTTAGCTGTAGTCCGAGGAAAGTGCTGAAGAAAACAAGGCATTTGCGCGCGCCCCTTTTGTCATGGTTTCTTTCGCAGCTTCTGATGCGCAGAAAGGGCTTGTCTTGTCTGCTCTGCGCATCAGAAGTGCTCAATAACACAACCTTTGAACTCCACCATATTTCTGTTCCCGCCCTTTGTTACTCGGGTCACCATTCACGGTAGAACTCTCTCCTATTCAGCAAGTAGTGATTCTGCGAGGGCTTTGAGTAGCTTGAATTCGTGGAACTTGCTCGAATATTATTCTGCGATTGAACAGTAGATTTTCCTTCCATGATTTTAGGGAGGATAGCAAAAGGAAGTCCAGGAAAAGGGAAGAGAACTTTGTAGTTTATCATACATTTTGCAGATACTCCACGAAACAGGGCATGCGTCTCTACAACAGCATTTCTAATTCCTTTTGCTCTGTCTCTAGGTCAAGGCCGAGAGATTGAAAGCTCGCGCGCAGGAGAAATTAGCGAACAAACTCACTTCCACGAGGAGAGTAGCGGAAGAGAAGCGCGCGAACGCGGAGGCTGAGCTGAACGAGAAAGCCGTGAGGACGTCGGAGAGGGCGGACTACATAAGGAGGACCGGCCACTTGCCCTCTTCCTTCTCGCTCAGGCTTCCATCCTTTTGCTGGTAGAGCGATAGCAATGTAACTACATCCTGCCATTGTTTTTTATCCGAAGGAGAAGTTGTCATTTGCACGTCTAATTAGGTTATGCAAAACTTCATGGATTCAAGATTAGAGTAATGGTGATTGTTCGGGTCGTCTGTCTTGTGGAAGCATTTTGCATGTTGATTGATATGTGATAGGGAAATACTTCCCCGACAGTCTTATCGAGACAATATAATTTTAACCGTAAATCCAACCACTATCACCGCGTGTATTTTGCATAAATAATTCATTGATTGAGAGTCTTGTAATCGAAATTGATTGACGGTATTATTAGACCGTCAAGCTAGCAACTTCCTATGTGATAATAGGATCACCGTACTTTATCGTAGATTCAATTCGATACGCCGAGTTAGTATATTAAAGGTGAGAATGGAAGTGAATTCACGATAATTAATTTACGCATTTATATGACTTGAATATTTTAATGAATTTTGTTTATTTACGGCATGTTTGGATAATAAAAGTGGGAGGTGGATAAAACTTTCGCGGGGGCGAGGAAAGAATTGATGAAGAGAATGATTTCTCAAGGCGAAGAATTGAGGATTTGCTTATTTCGCGATAAATAAATGATTTTAAAAAATATTTATTATTAGCTAATTATTTTAAGCGATATAAACAATCGTTTTCAGAAAAAATATATTTTTATAATTATTCATTTTCAGCCAATCAAATGGATTGCTGGGACGGGCATGAAATTGAGAGGGAATAAATATACTTATGTGGGAAGTACACTTTCACCCTTGAGTAAGAGAATATTTCATCAAGGCCATACTTTTGGCTTAGATTCATAGGGAATATAACAAGGATATCATTCCCCTCTTTGTACTTTCTTAAATGATACAAAGCATTGTAATTTTCTCTTTAGTTGTAGGGAATAATTAAAGTTAATTGCTAACTACTTTGACAAGAGATAATTGGTCGCATATAACAATTTCTTTCTACATGGTGCTCTAATATTTTTTTTCACGTTTATTTTAAATTTGTGAATTCTCTAAATAATATAATTAAACCCAATAAATTATCATGTCAACTACATTGGTTCCCTTGATAATTATTTTCAAGCTCACTATCTATTTCAAACAAAAAAAAAAACAAAAAAAAAAAAATCACGTTTTTGTGAAATTTATATTATTTCTCATTACTCGCGAACCCATAAATGAAACCATAATTGCCCATCCCCATCATTTTTTTTGGTAATGACCCCCATCCCCGTTATTATCACCTACTTTACCCGCTATCATTTATTTCCCGCTCCTTTCAACTTTTTCTTAGCGTGGCGCGAAAAGCATTCGGGTATAAGAATCTAATATCTTCGGCTCAAAGTAAACCTCTTTCTAATTTGAGGTTTCGTATCGGTACTCAAAAAAGTCTATCGGTGTCCATTTGGAGAGGTCGTCGTCTTAGCAGTTTCCAACTTTAGGCGCAAATCTATTCGGAGGGACTCAAAATAAATCTCCATGAGTGCACCCCCTTGAAGCTTGAACTATCATCATCTCTATCATGCACTCGTTCTCTCCAATTTCTATATGCTTATTTCAAGTCAACGCGGTCAACAGCAATATGCCTTGGAATCTTCTTTGGACAATCGAACCGCACCCAAGAGGCCCATCATCAGCCCATATAAAATGTGCCGCGACCAATTGATCTCTCTCTCTCTCCTACTCGCTACTCTCTCGATCGAGGCCTCTCTCGCTCTCGCAGAGCAGCGACTCGCCCCATCTTCTCTCTCTTCGCCATTCTCTCTTCATCGTCGGTAAGCCCTTCAACAGCTTTTCTCTGTCCACTGTTCTCCCCCAGCCGGCGATCGCGGGACCCGAATTTTTTCCAGGCGTGACGTTTTGGGGCGCTTCGTTATCCCTTAGGGTTCAGTGTCGAATCTCGGCATATCTGTCATCGATTTGCAGCTGAATTTCGTGCTTCCTAGCCAGGGTACATAAATTGGCGTTGCTTCGTTGTTATTCAACTGTTGAATTGGGTGTGGAATTCTGGTTGTTCCGATTAGGGGTGCGTGCAATTAGGATTGGGATTTCTTTTTGTGTTTTTGGTTGTTGTTGTTGTTCAGTGGAAAATTGAAAAAGACTGGTGTATTTTTCTGTTTCTGAGTAGAGGTGCAGTTCTGTTAGGGTTTCTTAGATTGAGCGTGTATTTGTGAATATACTATATGGCGGCTGGGAGGCATGGAGGTTATCGTGACAATGAGTTGAGGGACCGTGAGTCTAACATGTACGCGTCAAAACGGGATTTGGGTCATTCTAAGGAGGATTATGACCGGAGTGGGAGCAGTAATCACGATGGGGAGCGAGTCCGAAGTCGTAATGCTAGAGATAGCGCTAGGGTTAGGCAGAAGGATGTTAAGGAGAGGGAAGTGGCAAATGGCGCATACCACTCCTTTTCGAGTAGAAGTGACTCTGGGAGTAGTGGAGGTGCAGGTGGGTCTAGGCATCATGGTATTTCAGTTAGGACCATGGATAGAGAGCCAGGTGAATTGTCTAGCGAAAGTGGGTCTGACGACGCCATTGAGTCTGACACAAAGGCAAAGGACATAGAGGTTTTTAAGACGGCAGAGAATGGGACCCACTCCCCAGTAGTGGAGAAGAAGAGGAAATTCTCACCCATAATTTGGGATAGAGATGATGATGAATCAAGTAGGGCAGTGAAAAGAAGGGCTTCCACCACAGTTACTGCCCTTCCTCCTCCACCTCCGCTTCCTAAATCATACCGTGAGATCCCTAATACTCACAATGGGGTTGTGCAGATCTCTTCGGTTAAAAGTGATTTAGGTCAAGGACCACAGTCTTCCTCACCTGTTACTGAAGATGTTAATTTAAGCGGTGAATCTGGGGCTGACTCTCCGTTAGGACTGTCTTCAGCATTTGCTTTACCTTCAGATGGTAATCCATGGGGTAATGATCAGGAGGCAACACAGTTAGAAGATGAAGATTACGTGCCAATGCGTAACATATCATCTTCTAGGTGGGCAGCTGGAGATAGTTCTCCAGTTGATGAGGGTGAAATAGTAGAGGATGAAGATTTGCCTAAGAGAAGAAAGAAGACACCGCTGTTGGAATCATTAGGAATCAGAAGGCGTGGCAAATCGGTCAGTCCTGAGCTGGGGAAGCTTAAGAAAGATGGTTCAGACGGACTTAGAGGCAGGTCTTCTGAACCTGATGGGCGAGGTGGTGCTGCTGGGTCATCCAGTGATAACCGCTATTCTGACCATGACTTGGATAAAAATGATTACATGGATGTTGATGAAAAGAACCGTCATGATGATATGATCAATGATATGTCCGACACCAATTCAGAGAGCGATGATGATTCTCGAGGAACGCCAGAACCTGCTGGTCTGCCTCAAAGAAGTGTAAATATGCTGCAGGGTTGTCGTAGTGTTGATGAGTTTGAGAGGCTTAACAAGATAGATGAAGGGACTTATGGTGTAGTCTACAGAGCTAGGGACAAGAAAACTGGAGAAATTGTAGCACTCAAGAAGGTAAAGATGGAAAAGGAAAGGGAAGGTTTTCCTTTGACTTCTCTGAGGGAAATAAATATTCTGCTAGCTTTTCATCACTCGTCGATTGTGGATGTGAAAGAAGTTGTGGTGGGGAGCAATCTTGACAGTATTTTTATGGTGATGGAATACATGGAGCACGATCTTAAAGGTCTGATGGAGACAATGAAACAGCCTTTTAGTCAGAGCGAAGTCAAATGTCTAATGTTGCAGCTATTAGAAGGTGTGAAGTATCTTCATGACAACTGGGTGCTTCATCGGGACCTTAAAACATCAAATTTGCTTCTTAATAATCGAGGTGAGTTGAAGATTTGCGATTTTGGATTGGCTCGGCAGTATGGGAGCCCATTAAAGCCTTACACTCACTTGGTGGTCACTCTTTGGTACAGGTAAGCTAAACAGTATCCGTCTCTCTTTGTTTAATTCCCGGTGCTGGCATGTGACATCTAATTGCATGTTATTGTTATCACTTTTGTGTGTTTTTCCATAGTTGTGATGAGATATCGCTTTGTGCAAGCCCTCATTTTCCAGTAATCTATGCTATGGATTGTTTGTCATGCGTTAGTATTTGTTCTGCAGGGCGCCTGAACTCCTGTTGGGGGCAAAACAGTACTCAACTGCCATTGACATGTGGTCCCTGGGCTGTATCATGGCTGAAATGTTATCCAAGGAGCCACTCTTTAATGGGAAAACTGAATTTGATCAACTTGACAAGGTGAAATACCTCCATCTGCTTATATTTGCTTTTGTACCGTTGCTGCTGCTCCAGTGCTTCAATGGATTTTGATTTGGTTACCTGGAATCCTGTCTGCAGATATTTAGAACTCTTGGAACCCCAAATGAGACTATCTGGCCGGGTTTCTCCAAGCTTCCTGGTGTCAAGGTTAACTTTGTTAAGCACCAGTAAGTATACTTTTTCCATTTATAAACTGCTTGAGTTTGCTTGGCATCCAGATGTTCACATTCTTGATAACATTTGTCCCAGGCTTCCAGCTTTGGGTGATTCTGGTCTGGGTTTCTGGCCTTCATGGTGACAACTTCAGTTCCAGAGTATATTTCTCGTTTATTGATTAACAAGTGTTTGTGTTACTTTCAGGTACAACTTGTTGCGGAAGAAATTTCCTCCAACATCTTTCACAGGATCTCCAATACTTTCAGATTCTGGTTTTGACTTGTTGAATAAGCTTCTTACTTATGACCCTGAAAAGGTAATTTTAGATCTACATGTAGTATCGTGCTCCACGTGTTGTATTAGTAGGATGACTTACTTGGTCTTTTATCTTCAAGCAGCGAATAACTGCAGAGGCTGCCCTTAATCATGAGTGGTTCCGTGAAGTCCCTCTGCCGAAGTCCAAAGATTTTATGCCTACTTTTCCTGCTCAACATGCTCAAGACAGGTAGCTTGTCCTAGCTTGATACTTTGTTACTTGGGGGAAGTGTGTGGGCCATTTCTGAAGTTTTGTTCCTATTCCGGTTGTCTTTTTGGTAACTTATTGTGGTCCCAGTTTGTTGTCCCACTTATGTACTTCTTTTGGTTGCGTTTTGCGTTTGTGATTAGGCGCATGCGCAGAGTTATGAAGAGTCCAGATCCTTTAGAAGAGCAACGCAGGAAGGAATTAATGCAAGGCGAGCTTGGGGGTGGAGGTTTGTTTGGCTAAATGAATAGGATAGCCTGTAATCCTCATGCTGCAGTCTATGCACAAAATGGACATGGTCGAGGTGAGAGTTGCATTGACGGGAGTTGGGAACATATTTATCTGGAGATCATTCATGTTATTTTTTAGCAGGCACCATGCTTGGGTGGAGATGTTTGTTCTTGGTCTCCGTTAGTAAGCCAGATTTCTCGCTGGTTCACTTTGTTCATCGGCTTTGATCACCAATAGATATGCATCTGCGACCCTGCTTGCATCGCAAGGTGTGGCATGATGGCCTTCTTATTTTACTTATCAAGGAAAAATTTCAGTTGAACTTTTGTATGTAAAATAGCATTGACTGTACTCTGTAACAATTTTTCTTTCGGTTTGGATTTTTTGGCTATTACAAGAACTAAATAGCTATTCATCTTTTCTATCTTTTTGATATTGCCGCTTTGTTTGCAAGAGATGGTGGTCTGAAGTTGAAGGACGTTCTTTTCTTTACATACAGGAAGAATATCAAAGTAACGAGTAACCTATATTTTTGGAAGGTAAACTACCAATTCTAGATTTGAGGGTCCGTGTCTCAATAGTTTCGTCTCTTTTGGGACAATATCTATTTGTATGATATGGTGGATAATGGATCGATGTGAGAGATTTCTTGATGCTGTTTGATAATGATCAAGACCACTGTTCTCGTCCAATCCTTTTCTTTGCCATGGCATTTGAAAACTTGTCTGCCTTCAGCATTGTGTACATGGAAGTGAGTCTGAGGTAACGGAGATTAAAACTTTGGAAAGCCGTTTTTAACGAAGATGTTCTAGTGTGTAGGTGGTTGAGAAGTTACTTATACATTTTATAAGAACTTTTTGCTGGCACCTTGAATCAAATAATCACCATAATCTGGCAAATTCGCTATCGTTCATGTTCGGTCATGTTTATCGCGGTAGACTTTGAAGATTTAAGCCTTTTGAAGCAACTAGCTATTTTGACCCTTTGAGCTGGAAAAGCGAGAACCAAATTAAAAGGGAACAAATTTGCCCATTCGCAACTGTTTTCTTAGTTTGATCACAATCTTTGTTGAGGACCTGAGGTAAGTAGAGAACACGAAGTCAACAAGAGCTATGTAATATGTTTTATACTTCTCAAGAAACTTTTCTGCTTTATTGAGTTGGCCTTTTGACTTCTAGCTCTTTTTAGCGAGGAAGATTGAAATTCACTCGATTGCCTCCTGAGACATGCGGATATAAGGAATTCATTGATCGTCTCTATAAAGCTGGCTGCTGGCAGGTTATTGGTAGCTTGACTAATGAGATATCTCCTGTTTGTCCATGCTTATTGCGTTTGCGGCTTTTTGAGAAGGACGTGTAATTCTTGCCCCATTCGCTTGGATCCAAAACATTGTAACTACGCACTTATTTTGTGAAATGGGAAGCCCTAGAAATGTCCTTATTGTGCTGATGGCGTGTGATGGTGTCAAGATTTCTGTAATTTTTTGGAATTTTTTTGACGTTTGTCTGCGGCTGTCACCTGCAGTATCCAAGTTGCAAGCAGGTTGAGGAGTTTACCTTCAAATTGGATTATAGAACTTCCATTAGTTGTTCATTCAGGCTCATCAGAGGTACCATATAACTCTTAGTTTTCGCTCGTCATATTGACAGTATCATGTCCAGTTTGGTTAAACTAGATCTTGGTTATTTGATGTTAATATATTGCACTTCATTATGAATCAGAATGTTGCTGGGTATGAGATTTCATTTTAGCTTCTGTCAGGAATATGTGCCATCACTAATGAGAAACATTATCCATCTGCATCATGCTTTTGGTGGACGAAATTTTATTGGCTAATTGGGTATCAGAAGTTGATAGATGCTGCATGCTTCTTGAAGACTAATCAGTTTATCGGACAGGAATGAAGTCTTGAAATTTGTCTTTCACTAATTGCAGCTTCCCTTTTTTTTATTGTCTAGTGGAGTAAATTACGGACAACAAATGCCTTTTTGAGACATGCGTATTTATTTGCAAGCTATCGGTTGCAACATTGTGGCAAGTGCCTTAATGCTGACTTTTAAAGAGTCATGATGCCTTCGAGTGTTTGTGGATTCATGTCCGTAACCCTCTTTTTTTGTCTTGCCATGTGGAATTTGGACAAAACTGAATTATATTCAGGCTCTCAATAATGGTGGAGTGAAGGATCAAGCTCTATTACATCGCCGGTTCGACCTTATCTCTGCTTTTGTTACAACCATGGCTCTATTGTGGCTGGAGCATTTCATCGTCAAAATTTTTCCTACTCCCCCGATTTTTCATTACATCTCCTGTGACTTTGGTTCGGAGAAACGTGGAAGTGCTATTATGATAGGGAAATATTCTTGCATAGACTCAATCCGTGGATCGGGTGCTTATTGGTTTTGCATGTGGGACCTATATGTGGAGCCCATGGTGAACCCACACCATCTATACGGTTGTGATCGATCCGGTCCATATTGGCTTGGCTCCAAGCGAGAAATTCCCACTGTCGTGGGACTTATTACCTTTCATTTGGCTTTATTTATGTGAAGCTCTTCCACCTTTAAGTGAATATAGAGAATTGGCAGGCCTCTGAGAAAATATGATGCATTCGTCTTGGCATTCATTGTTAGACAACGTTCAGTATAAGTTGAAAAAGTTGGAAAATGGTATCTAAGGTTTTTAGTTTTTCAGAGTTGCTATTAAGTTATACGCTTTACCAGCTCCTAGACGAGTTTCATTTGAATGGATGAAAAATGACGCAGCTTGTTGAATCTATTGAATTGCATTAAAAGTAAATAAACAAAAATTGGGTCGCTATTAACTGCATTACATCATCGAGTTTAGTAGGATTTGACTTTCTCTTGTTTCCTAGAGTCATGGCCCAACTTGTCGTATGGGCAACTATGAACAGTGGTTGATGTGAAGAATGAGTTTTTACATTTAACTTTCTTGCGTCGGACCAAAAAAGAAAATTATTACAGCTATACATGTTTATTTATTTTTTTGGTTTTTTTGTACGCCTGTTCTCTCTTTTCTCTGGTGCCTCTAGGGTAATACGGAGGCAAGAAATTGGCGTCTTGAAGCCTGGATTGAGTTGTAATCCAATGGCCGACGCTCGCAGAAGAGAAATGTTAGATGATGGACGCTTCTTCAAGGAGGTTTATGGCTGGGGATTTTTAATCTTCTGTTAATGTGGATCCATAATGTGCTCCGGTTCAAGCGTCATGCTTTATCGTGTTTATCCATCAGAAGAATATCGGATGGGAAGCTAGGATTACAATAAGATGGCGATGCAATAGCCGGAGAAAAAGATGATGCAATGTAGGAAGGAAGTGACCGAAGAGTCCTTGATTATGAAATCTGATTTGTTCGCTCTGCTCATGGGCGAGGACCTTAAAACGTTTCTCGAGAGAATTATCTTTCGAATGTCGCCTGAGGCAGGAGTAATGCTTGCGCGGATCTTTGTACAATGATTGGGCATGTAAGTAGCTGCTAATGGTCACGCATGGTGCAGATTATGGTCGATGGGGCATCGCCATTGGGCATACAGGTGTTATAAAATCGAAAAAATCAAAGTGACGGAGGCATTCTACCAAATCTTTTTACTTCTCATTTCACCATCGAGAGACTTCATCTACTTGAATTGCTTCGAGTCTTGGAAGCATGCTTAATTTGCTACCCTCTTCTACAATTCAAATTAGGTTTTAATCAATCAATGATCCAAATATCAACTTCTCTAACCCTCCGTGGTAGTTTTAGTGTCATAGGGAGCGGCCATATATATCTAGAAGATCGGTTGTGTTAGAAACTTTAAAGAAGACCGAATTATACCCCCTAAGCGAGTGGGATAAAACTATACGGAGTTAATAATACATTCATTTGAACGTTATTGTGCTCGATTCAGTACAAGTCTTTTGTAAGATTCATGTATACCAGAACCGTGTCTTCCCAAACATTAAAAATGGGGTTCAGTAGATTCGCACGAAGGCCCTCTGATTCCAAAATGTCGATGGGTCTGTTCTGTCCCATGTCTCGCACCCCCCAACATTGATGACTACATAAATCTGTATGAAAACAGATTCCACGATTGATGTCAGCCAAGTTGCAATGGCAAGCTACATTCCTGCCCAAAATGGTAACAGAGCACACGCGGTAACAGCAAAATAGCAAAACACGAGATTTATGTGTAGAGTCAAATACCAACCATAGACGAATTACACTCCATGTGCTCTCAAAGACTGTCTCCTCGACGAGGAGAGGACGATGAGCTTCTTCTAAAGACCATCGTGACCTCCGTTTAGAGATTGTGAGAGATTCATTCGACGATGAATATGCAAGTCATTCACCAGGCAACCCCAAGTTTTTCGACCAAAACAAAAAGGGCAAAAGAAAAGGAAGCGCCGTTGTTAAGTTTTCAAGTCCAAAACTAGTATTTCGACCGAAAAAACAAAAGTCCAAAATTACTACGGCATCAGAAAAGCCTATAACTATGATACAGGAGGAGCTCTTTTGGATGGCAAAGAAGTAGTTTATGCGTGTGATGGCCATCCACTCATTGCAAACGGCATTTTACAGAAATTAACTCTAAATGTGAACAAAGTTGAGCAGCTGAATTAGAACTACGCAAAATCAAAATCTGCCAGCTTTCAATGTGGACTACAACAAATTCGCCTCACAGTTAAGGGGCAGTTAACAAAGTAGATAATAATGTTTTTTGTGCTAAGAGTGCAATGTATTGAAATCTAGCTGCACCTATAACATCATTTTAGTCTAGAAGAGGATAATAGACAGTGAAAAAACAGAGGTTTTGCGGAAGAAGATAGAGTGGCAGCGGTCAGAACCTGGCTTGGAGGCTTAGGGATTCTTGATATAAAAAGATCGATGGAGAGGTCCTCTGAGGAAACTCAAGAAATTTCCCAGCTTCGACAAGTTTGTATGAACAAAGCCATGATCGTCAAGAAAGTTGCTAGAGAATTCTTATGTCTGAATGAAAGCAGTTTGGCGGCAAAAGTGACCGCATGATTGTCACAGGCACTGAATACTTTTCTGATCTGGATAAGGACGCTTCACCGAATCACTGAAATTCAGCCTGTCTCGATGGCTTGACTAGTGCTTTAAATTCGTTGCGGTCAAATGAATCCAAGTTAAGCAGCCAGAAGAGCTAACTGGAAGAGAAAACTATAGTTTTCCCGAGCACCCAAGTTACCAATGAAAGCTCGATAAAGAAGATTGTATTGATGAGAGCCCTATCAACTGTCCATCCATAAAGTGTGATTCCCCCGGGGTTGGTCTGCAGGTACATTACTGTAGAACAAGAAGGATCATTTGTATGAGTAACTAGGCTACAGTTTTATAAGTCAAATAATTTAAATTACAATCAGATATGTCGTTTAAGATGCTACTGGCGTATGCATTTACGAGGATGTAAGAATACATAGAGAGATGAACATGCACACAACTGAGATTGACGAAGTGCTGCTGGAAAGGGAACAGACAAGAACAGAGAAATTTTGCCAGCTCATTGGTTTATCTGTGCAAAAGATATTAAGCAATGCTTAGAATATAGAATTAAGGCAAATAAAACAACATATGGAAATCTGTAAAATCAAACAGCACAGTCAAAAGAAGGATGAGAGCACAGTTGAACATCCGACTTCGAAGATTTCAGACACAAAACCGCAACTGGTAAACTGTTCAGGTGGGGTGAATGAACACATAACTCAGTCATAGGAAACAAAAGAACCAAACATTGGATCAACAAATGACAATCAAAATCACCGACTATGGACATTAAAAAGAAAAGACAACCTTACATGGGATCGATGATGTAGAACTTCACATGCAGGAAGAACACACAAAGTAACGTCAACACAAGAAGTATTTTATACAAGACATACTTTCCATGTCACCTCTCCAAATTTGCTCATCATAAGAGGAGGCTCCCTATGTTGGAAAATCATGTCATGCAAAAATAATAAGCAATTTCCATGCTTAGGACCATTAAATGAGTGTCGCACAAAATGGGACCTAAATTCAAAACGAAATGGCATACAAATGCATCTTTAGCTCATCAGTGTTTACTGCAGAATGTATCTGGACTCTGCAGTTGACGTAGTTCAAGTGAAGATCAAATTTCCAGATCTAAGACGAATATTTTGATGCATCACTCTTCATGAAAAGATTCTTTTCAATATAAGATTCATTGAATGTGCAAAAAATTGAGAGAAAACAAGTGAGCCAAATCAATGCTCAAAATAATTAGCTCCATACCCAAAGCCTGTCTCTTGTGATAAGTTGACATATAAGTAGCAAGTTGTGTGCTGGTTGGCATTCCAACATATTCCAAAGATTCCAGGTCACTTTCAGAGTAATCTATATGTATTGAACTAAATGCATTCACAGGCTCCTTGCTTCCTACATTATCTGAACCTCTTAAAGATGCTGAACCTGTAGAGCCACATGTCATCAATGCATGCCATTTGCTTGCAATTGAGGCAATGCCTTGGGCCCTATGTGAGATCCTTGTAGCAGCATGCAAGCACAGACTAATCCCAACAACTTGGACAATGGTGGAGACCTACAAAGTTGAAAACAAATAGTGCAAAGAGATTAAACAATAAAATTGAGCTCTCAACAGGCGCATTAAAGAGGAATTCATTGGCAAAGATCCCTTTCCGCAAAGCCCAAGGGGAAACCCTTAAGTTGAAAGGAAGTAATAATAACAGAAAATGAAGTAGCGTATGACTTACCGCAAAATCACCACCATTAATGACAGTAACGAGTCCACCGTATCCCGTTATTTGGAACAGAGTTATAAACTGGCTTGCCGTGACCACCAAGAATTCTAGGAGGAGGAAAATTCTGAACCTATGGCTTATCTTGGAGAGATGGTACCGGAGACGAATGTGCTCTTCAATGAAAACCAAAACATCAGTCTCTCTTTCCAAGAGCTTCCCGTAATCATCAAAGTGAATAACTTGCAGATTGCAGACCAAATGAAACAAAGTGCTGGCTGATAGAGAGATTGTACTGACATAAGTCCAGGATATAACCAAAGAGAATAAAATATAAACTGACAGCCACCATGATCCACGATCTATATATACAAGACGGACCACTTCACGCACAGTCTTCAAAACGAAACAAGGAAGTGACCATAATACGAGCAACCGTAGAGAACCCTGCACAAATTTTGGAGTAAACAAATTCTTAAGTGATCATAAAGAAGTCCTAGGAACTTCAAAAATAAGAAACTCATTGTACTCCCGAAAGTGGCACGTCGAATGTGTTCCGGTATGTCACATGATAACAGTTTGCCCTCGCCCTAGCGGTAGTTACCATTATGCCATTGTCTCTAAGACTATGTGTTTTCGGACTCCCCATCATTGCTACTAAGTAAAAAGAGATTGTTGTATGGCCTCATCAGTAATCAAGGACTGACTAAGGAGTGCATATGGAATTAGTGGTTAGTTTGGAGGCATTCCAGAAAGTAAGATGCAGCAGAGACTATAATTAAAGGATAATAATTCTAACAGCTGCTGGCTGGCCGGCTAAGAGTAGCTTTTCCTATGTGACTGTGAGCTTGTTCAAAGGCAGCAAAGACAATAAAATCCTACCAGCAATCTATCCAGCCGTCTTCGTTCATCCATCAAATTCCTAGAACTACATGCATAATTTTACTAAGAGACATGTCATTGTCATCCGCTGCTAGAGAGAATTCAATCTGAAAGGCTAAATAACATAGCTACTTTGCCATGCATTGACAAAGTTGAGACTCAAACATGGGAGTTTGAAGCACATTCAAAGAATCGATGCGTTCTTACAAAATGACTCCATGCGCACACGATAGTAAAGATTCAAGGCAAGAGCCCCACAGGCCACTCCTTCAACAAACAAATAAGGAACAATTCCAAGGCAACCAAAGCAAGTACATTCAATTGATGCAACTCGGCGTAGAGATTTCACTAAGCACACTAATCTAAAAAGACCAGAATCCACTGACCTTAATCTGCTTGATGTACTCGTCTCGGAACCTGGACATCTGGCCACTATAGCGATCCACAAATAGGAACTTCCTTATCCCATACTTGCGAAGATTGTGCGAAAGGCAAAGCAACGAGACCGCTGCGAGGCACGCCTGCGACGCGACTATGTCTAGCTCGAAGTTCTTGATCTGGTACTGCTCGCAGTCCGAGCAATCGGAGAGCTCGAGCACGATCACCGGCAACACCACGCCGATCAGTACGAACGCAGTCCACGACAGCAGGGTTCTGAGCACTGTCGACTGGTTGAAGCCTAGGAAAGAGAGGAACATCTCCAGCTTGTGAAGCGTCTGATCGAGGTGCGGGTCCTCGTCCTCCTCCTCGTGACGTCGCGGCGGTCGGTGATTGCCGCGACTCTGGTCCTGGACCAGAAGAGGCGCCTGTACCGGCGGCTCTTCCGCCGCTGCTGCATGAGGATCCGCCATGGAAGCAGAGCTCGCAAACGGCGATTCCCTCCAACTCGCGCCGGCGAAGAAGCTGATTCGGAGCTGGAAATCGAGCTAAAGTCCGGGTACTGCCGGGGGCTACTAACACTCTTGTCCTCCCTCCTTCAACGAAGTGTCACCACAGAGTCATCAAGTTCAGGCGAAGTAATTAATGGGATCGCCAGACCAAAAAGGGAAACAACAGGAAAAAGTTATCATCCGTCGGATGCGGGTTTCAACACGTTCTCGTCCGTCGATCGTCGTCGTCTCGTCTCTGAGCGCCAACGGGCAACGGCTGACGATGGATGAGGAGGTGGCGCGACGCCGACCGTACGATCACTGGGAGGGTCGACTTCCTTGAGGCGCCGCGATGCAGAGGATCTTCCGGTTACTTTCTTAATGGATTTTGCTGGGGCCATTTATTGACGGGGAGCGGATCCAGAACGTACCATCAGCTTTTGTGGGCGAACTGGAGCGAATCAGACCCTGCAAACGTTTGAAGAAAGAGACAAATTCGGCTCGTGCTGGCGACTTGCGAGTTCACTAAATTAATTAATTATTAAAACAATCTATTAATTAATTATCTAAAATTGTGTGGATCTTTCGAGTCCGATTCCACATTGCTACCGGGTGGGACGGCCTCCTGTTCTTTGTCTGGACACGTGGCGAGCATATACTCTTCTTTTGCCCTTTGAACCCAAATGAATGAGTCGCCATTATTCCGTGCATCGTAAACCAACCACAATGGGAAATTAAGGATGCATTCGCGTTTAATCATGGAAATTACTTAAAATCCTCTTTTATTTAGACTTCGTTTATTTAGTAAAAAATAATAATAATTTAAAAGTTATTCTTTTTAACGAATCGTTCAAAATATTTTCCTTATTGATAATAATTTATGTATAAATATTTTCGAACATAACGAGAATATTTTTTTGTCGTTCGTTTTTTAGATAATATAATTAATTATTTTTAGAAAAATATTTCCTTAAAATAAACGGGGCTTTAATTTAGAAAAATTTCAATTAAGGACCATAAGTGTTCTCATTTTCTCAAATGAGGATTCGGAATGAATTTTATTTCAAATAAGAACCCGAAATCCATCTTTATTTCAAATAAGGGCCAGCCGAATGGCATTTTTATCCTCTACTCTTTTTGCAATTTTGTCCTTTTTTTTGGCTTTCATTTTTTTTTTTTTTTTTCCCTCTCCGCCCCTCTCCTCCCCCAGCCACGAGCCACCATTGACGTCCACCTACGCAACTCAATCCTCCCAAAAAGAAGGCACTCTCCGTCTTTAACGGAACGATGGCTTGAACTTCAATCGCGATGCCCCTCAAACGAGTCCTCTCCAGATCCAGCCCGTCCCCCCCACGGCGTCCCCTCCCGATCCGTCACCTACATATCCTGACCCGACGACAGGACGCTGCGCGGCGTCACCCTCATCCTTGGCGACGGGATCGGCCCCTTCATCACCGCTTCCGTCGAGTAGGTCATATCCGCGATGCACGCACCGGTCTACTTCATTTTCGCCATGAACCAATTGTCCCGGAAGATGGCGGTGGGATCTCCATCCACTAGGCGAGGGCCGGCGTCGCGGCTGCTAGCGAGAGTAAGGTGTTACAATGAATAAAATTTGGTCACAAATCGCAGCTCAAACGCACTCAAAACAACACAGAAGGTTCAGGGACAAAAGAGTGGCATTTGAGTTGCTTTATTGCATGAAGGGTGGGAGCAAGTGGTGATCCACAGGGACATAAAAGCGAGTAACATCTTGCTAGATGGTGACTTAAACGGAAGACTTGGAGACTTTAGGCTTGCGAGATTATACGACCAGTGAACCGACCCTCAAACGACTCACGTGGTGGGAACGCTCGGTTATCTAGCAACCTGAGCACACGCGAACCGGCAAGGCCACCACGATCACCAATGTGTATGCCTTTGTTTATAAATACATGCTTTAGGTGAAAAAAAATAATGCAAGGCAAATTAGAGAGTTCGATGAATCGCGTTATATTTTGGTCCGGCAACTCTATCCTGCACAGTGAAGAATGTCGCGAGTTGAAGATAATACGTGCCGTGAAAAATTCTTGCTCAAGTTGAAGATAACTTTTAATGCCTCTTATATTTTGCAAATGCTCTCGAGACTATGGATCATGCAAGTCGATACGATCTCATCCTTTGATCATGGAGGTCTCATCTTGGGGGCTGGTAGATCAACGGCCGAGATGAGCTTAGCTTACATGATTTATTGGCCGAAGGAATCCACAATCGAAGGGACCCCGATTTCCCAAGTGTCGTGGCTAAGGAGTAAGGAGGGAAGAATTTGGCAGGACGAAGATATGGGCTATGAAGCGCCGACCTAAGTACCGACACGCCAAGGAGGTCGGCACGCCAGTCGGACACTCGTCCGACACGCTCTGGCACGCGTTCGATATGCAGTCAACGCGTATCGACGCGCGGTCAACTCCGGCGACACGCGTGTCGGGAAAGTGCAGATCTGGAACTCTGAGATCATGAGAGAGAGGGAAGAGGGGGTCTGCGTCTCGCCATGAGAGAGAGAGAGTCGGCAACGCGCGAGGCGGAAGGAGCGCGGGGAAAGCGTGGATCTATGGAGAAGACGGAGTGCAAAGTCGTATGTGGAAAGGGAGACACCGAGCAGAGAGCCAGCGCCGGACCGAGCAGCGAGCAAAGAATGGGCTTAGTGTGCGCCGGAGCAGAGAGCGAACGCCGGAGGACAGAATGAGCGAGCGCCGGAGGAGAGACGAGGCAGCCAAAATCACGGGGGTCGTCATCGCTCACTTCGCGAGACACAGAGAGAGGAGATAGAGCTGAAGGCGAGTGTGAGAACCTTTCTTTTGATCGAAATGTGCAAGTTTTTTCCGAGAAGTAAAGAGAGAGAGGGAGAGAAGAGGGGGGGGGGGGGTTGGGTTTGGGGGAAAGCAAGGTGAGAAGATCAGAGAGGAGAGAGAGCGTTAGCGTGAGGAAGACGAAAGATGAGAGGAGGGGAGAGAGCGTTCAGTCTTGTGTCTCGTCAAATCACTTCGGAGACCATCTCTCGGTCAAATGGATAAATTTTCTTTTTATTTTATTGTTAATTTTTTTATCCCTAGGCTGGTTGGGGTCAAATTACAAGAGTGCTCATAATAGAAAACTTCTTTTTCATTATAAGATCTCTTTTTGTAAATTTTTCATTTTTATAAAAAATCATAAAAATAAAAATTTATTATGTATATATAAAAATTTATATTTAACATGTAATGTAGTGTTGAAAATTTTTATTTTTTGAAAATGACGTGTCGATATATTTGTCGTGTCGCTTATCGGTGTCGATGCTACTTAAGATATGGAGAAATTGGGCTCGGATGTTGTACGCAATGATAATTGATAGATGTTGAATAAGCACTTCAATTAGATTAATTAATTAATAAATCTGTAGGTGATTATCAACTCATGTTCCTGCAAGAAACAAAAGGAAGAAACGAGAAAGGAACGGCCAACTACAATTCAAGTCAATGACTTTAAATCTGGTTTCCATGTGATTCACACGCATGTACATAAGACTTGACTCACCACCATAAAAGGAAAAAAAAAATTGATGAGTCGGTGAATTAAATCTAATCGTAGATATTATATCTCATAAAGGTTGACGAGATTTTAGTGACCTTGTGCTTCTCTCATTTTAAAAATTAGCTTAAAAAATGAGGCTCTTTTTCATACTTATTAACAGATCATTAATTCTTTTCATAATCTATGATAATCCCAACACAAACTCAGCACACAATAGAGACGAACTAAATGCCCTGAAACACACAGATCGACCTCGCTTACAAAGCTTGGTTGCTGCTGCTGGTCCATCTCGTTCTCGTCAGACGCAAAACGCTATTCCACTATAAACACGACACGTAGTTTTAGTGAGTGACTGCTGATTTCCTCGTCCAGGGAGTTGTCGACCATGACCCGGGAAATTGGAGTCCGAAAAGGACATCCATTCCAGTTTCCAACCATTGCAAAGAAGAAAGTCAACAGCTGATTTTCCATTTGACTGTGAAGAATCCCTAGCTTCTGGTTCTGGGGTTCCAGGCTTCCCAGCCAACATCAGACGTTGCTTTATTTCTAAATTGCAAGATTTATGAACAACGCCCGTTTCCTAGAGTAGCTAGCTTCCTAAAGTACTCAATCAGTTGTTTTCAGATGGTCCCATGAATTAGAATGATTTTCCTAAGCAGGGAATAGCCGAGCAACTGCGGCACTCGAGACTTCTGCAACAGACGAGAGTGCGCCGCCCAGATAAATGGCATCGAAAGTCCCCTTCTCATACGATCGACCCAACCTTTTGAAGCATGCAAATGGTGGCCCACTTCTTGACAATGTGGACCTCCAATACTCCAAAACAAGACCAGCACTGCCTGCCTGTCCCATGGGGTCCTCGGTGCCCTTTTGTAGCGTTCCCCACCTGGAGAAATGAGAAAGATCATGCAACTTTTTCCAGCCCAAATTCATTTAATGGGACCCCAAAATTCATCGGTGCGTATTGTACAACTCCGGATGAGCCTAAAGCCTAAACGTTTGCAACTTCGGGAATGAAGAAGAGAAAAGAGTACATTCGTAGCAATTGCTTCTTAAGAACCCGGATTTCAGCCAATGTTGGCTACAAATCAGACATATTTAGCAAAGCAACCACTTTCATTTTCCCTGAAGAAGCAACAAAGATCAGCAATGAAGTGTTTCTTGCTGTCGTGTGCCTTTCTTGAGTAAACCCAATTGCATTAATACCCCTATACATGACATGCAAAGGGGTTTAAATAAAGCTACAGTCCAAAGAATTGGAAGCATCAGAAGCTAAAACAGTCCTAGAGAGCTTAGCCTATCTAAATAAACCAAGGACAGAAGTTTCCTCAGGGACAGCTCCAGCTCCAGAGAAAAGGTTCCTCCTGACATCTTCCCATCTACGCCTACATATCGGCGCAGTTGGTTTTGATTCCCTGAAGAGGCTGGTATCGCCTCAATAGCATCTTGCTACCATTAAAATATCAAAGAGAGGATTTAGAAGCATTAAGATTTAGAAGGCAGAAAAAAGGTAAAGTCCTTTGCTTCTTATTCGATTTCTAGTATGCGCAGCCTGTTAGCTGCACCCAGACTCTGCTCCTATCGTGATTCACAGAGATCTGCAGCAGAAACTGGGGATTTTCCCAAGTTCCTGGTAAATCCAAGCATTAATTCTCTTCCACATCTCTCAAGTAGGCCTTCTTTCCCAGCTAATCTAGAGCTTTATGACACTGATTCATCCGTGTTCAAATTTCCCAATCAGCTTTTGGAGCATGCCAAGCTACTTTAAAGAACTGGTTGCTCTTGTCATGCTTGTTTCCTGTAATGGCACTTAACTAAGCAGCTCTGCTATTACATAGTTGAGCCCAATTAGCAAACTGATCATTTCAGTAACTCATTGGGAAAACGGTATGCCAACTGAGCCCATCAAGGGAGCAGGGGCCTGCGAAATAGGCATAGGCATTGTTCCTAATCCATTTCGCAAAGATTTAGATTAAAAGTTGCCAGCATAATCGGAGGGATCCAAGATCAGAGCAAAAGATGCTGCGTGAGTACAGTCAGCACATGGACAGGGACAGGTATTTCATTTGTCATAGCACCAAGAGTAAGAAACATCCAGACCAATCCCCTGTCAGGAGAACACCAAGAATGCAAACTTGCCATATGAAAAAACAGATCTCATGAACGTTGGCAATTTTATCCTCAATCCGGTACAGCTACTCAATTTGGGTCCTTTTCAGACGATTATGATGAGATGTCTTCGAGTCTAAAACCCATCATTTAATTTTCCAAATTCACGTCCAAGTTTACATCTGCATTGAGGGGGACTGGGTTGCATAGCTATCTACTTTTGCATAAGCAATCTTGTTCCTGTCCCAAATGCACTATTGGTTCCCGAAATGTTTAATCTTTAGGGGCAAATCTCCTTATCTAAAACGGTCCGGGAAATAGTTTGCACCAACGCTCTCTTCAGCCCAATTGTCTTCCCACAGTCGCAGTTTCATAGCAAATCTCGAGAGTGAGATCGAATAAGGTTTGGTATGTTTCATCCTCTGCAATCCAAAACCCACAGAATCTTTTTTAAAATAGTCACTTTTCTTCTCTTGTGATCTCACGTCCCAAATAAGTTCCTCTCGATCAAGAATCCTACCAAACTCCTCTAGGTCAGAAACGCTGAAGTATTCTAATTTCTGCTCCAGACTCCAGGCCAGGTTTAAGTCTTACTGCTGGAATCATTTGAGGAGTCCCAGGCAACTCTGCCAATGCAAGGGAACTCAGCACGAGATCAATCGGGCAGAAGCAAAAAGACCAATTTGCTTGCACCTGCACACTACTGTTTATAATCGGGAACGAAAGACCGGTCTATCCTTCCAAGTTTCAATGGACCACTGGGCATGACCAAAAAAAAAATGGGCCACAGGGAAAAATCTTAACTAAAACACCCAAGAGGAACCCCCACCTTCATGCAACAGTATTAAAATGAATTAACCAAGAAAGATTCCTGTTTCAGATTCATCCGTCAGAAGATGTCTGATAAACTTGTCTGGTGCGGCAGTTCCCAAGCAAAAAGCACGTATCCCAGCGGTTCAGTCACTATCACGGAGCTAAGGCGAATAAAGAACAGCAAGGTAATAAGGCAAGTGGTGAGGGCTCGTACCACTTCATTTAGAGCTGCTGTGGTCCCATCGTCTTCAACGGTTCAACCAGTCGTATTCCACTTCCATCCATAAACAAACAGATCATTCCTCTCTGTATTTGGACGGAACAACATCCCATCATTCAATCTAATTCCTTCTTCTGTTCAACGCAATTCGCCCAGCTTCACACTCCGCCCCTTCCAATGGCGATCCAGAACGGTACCTCCACTTCTTCCATCGATCCGGACTCTGGGTTCTGCCCAAAAACCGGGACTTATCACAGCCTCAGACCTCTTGCTCCGCTTCCTCCGCCATCCGCGCCACTCTCTGTCACTGACTACATCTTCTCCCACCTCGCCTCGCATCCTCCGGCGGCCGCCGCCTCTCTCGTGGACGTCAGCACTTCCCGCCGCGTCGCGTACCCAGAGCTCATCCGCCGAGTCAGGTCTCTGTCCTCCTCACTCCGCTCCCGCCTCGGCCTCTCTAGAGGTGACTGTGCCCTAATCATCTCCCCAAATTCACTCGACATTCCGGTCCTCTACCTCTCTCTGTTCTCCATCGGCGTCGCGGTCTCTCCCTGCAATCCGACCAGCACTGCTCCGGAGATTCTCCACTCAATCCAGCTCTCGAGACCTTCGATCGCGTTCGCCACGTCCAAAACCGCCAGCAAAGTCCCTTCCCCTCCGCTCGGAACGGTTCTAATCGACTCGCCGGAGTTCGAGTCCCTGATGAGGGTGGTGGTTCCAACCGGCGATCCCGACCAAATTGATGTCTCGCAATCGGACACGGCAGCGATCTTGTACTCGTCGGGGACGACGACGGGGAAAGTGAAAGCCGTGGCGCTGACCCACCGGAACTTGACGTCGATGGTGGCCGGATCGTACGCGGTGAGAGCGGCGAGGGCCTCCACGGCTGTCGCACTGTGCACGGTGCCGTACTTCCACGTGTTTGGGTTCACCTACTGCGTGCGGTCGGTGGCGATGGGGGAGACGCTGGTGTGCATGGGGAGGTTTCGGATGGAGGAGATGGGAAAAGCCATCGAGCGGTTCAGGGTCAGCCACACGGCGGTGGCCCCGCCGGTTGTCATTGCGATGGTGAAGGGCGGGAGCGTGGTGGAGGGGCACGATTTTAGCTCGCTCGAGGTGGTCGTTTGCGGCGGCGCTCCACTTTCGGCGGCGGTCGTCGCGAGGTTAAAGGATCGCTTCCCCTATGTGCAGTTGGCTCAAGTGAGCATCCCATGGCACGAGAGCTCAATAGTGCTCTTTGATCCTCCTCGAAGGCCAAATGTCTTTAACATTTATGATAATTACATCCAAAAAAAAATTTATCTCATAAATTTTTTTTTAATTTTAATTTTAATTTTTATCTCAATTTTACTGATTTCATACCAAAAAAAAAATCTAAACTTTAACACGTGTCCCAATTATATTCGAAACTTTTTTTATCTTGTAAAAAATTTTCAATTTTACTTTTATCGAAATTCTACCGTTATAAGCCTTTCGTCAATAATCACCGCTAGTTAATTATATGTATTTTGAATTTTTTCGTCAAAGTTACCAATAAATTTTCGAAATTTAGATATAGTAGGTATGAAATTTTAGATTGTTCGTCCAAATATCTCTATATTTAACCATTCTTTAATGTTAAATGACGAAAAGAAAATAAAACGCGTTGTCTTGTGTGATTCTATATCTCGTGATAACATATAGAGAAAATAAATAACGAAGAGAAGTTTGAAGATTTTTTCATGTCGAACTTTCTTGAGATATAATTCATTAACAATATAGAAATGCACGTAAGATTAATTAATGGTGATTATAGATGGAAGGCTAACGGTGATAAAATTTGAACAAAATAAAAGTTGAAGATTTTTTATGAGACGGAAGAAAGTTTTGAATATAATTGGAGCATATCTTTAAAGTTGATGATTTTTTTTTTGTCTTAAGCTAATAGAATTGGGACAAAAGTAAGAATTGAAAATTTATTACGAAACAAAAAAAAAAATATAATTATCACAAATCTTAAAGTTAAAGGTTTTTTTTAGGTATTGGGCCCTTACTTAAATATAGCACGTAGGGCAAAGAAGATGGAGGCTTTTGAAATATTGAAAATTGATTTTACATATCAAAATTTAAAACTGCATAAAAGCAAATTATTGGACATTCTTTTAAATAATTCATAAAATTTCGATCTTTATCCTTGCGAACAGACCGAGACTATTATTGCAATTAAACATTTTCTCTTCTTTCTCCCTTTCCCATGACTTTCTCTTCATTCTTTTTAGGAAAAATGACATTAATAATCTATAAATTTTGATACAACGTGTAATGTCACCCTTGCACTTGTAATTTATTGATATGATCCTTGAATTATTAGTAAATGTTTAATGAGTTTATTTGATTGCTCAAACTGTAAATCGGACGTTATATGATGACAATAAAATTAATATGTTGAGTTGGACTTTTCAACAAGTCCATCATTTTTTGCATCTACTTTAGAAGAGGAAAAAAATTTGGGTATTGACACGTCCAACGTTATTTAATGACTTGGATTATTATTTTTGATTCGAAATAAAAATCTTAAGTGGACGGGTTACTTTTTTTTTATTTGAATTTAATGGATTAAAAGTCATATTAACAAATTGCTTAATTTGAATCAACGGAAGGACGATATTGAATATTTTCAAATAGCCTAGAGACTTGATTAAACACTTACCAATAATTTAGGGACGATATTGCATATTGTATCGCTATTTGTCTCACTTTCCCTTCTTTCTATATATAAGTTACTCTTGTCGATTCTTCTTGCTCTCATACTAAGTTGAACATAAACACTATCACCGAGAACCTTGCAAATAATTGCTTGCAATTGAGATTTCTGTCCTCAATGCTTTCTTTTGCTGTCAAAAAGAAGAAGCCATTGGACAGCTGATTAACCTCCGTAACGAGTTGCTGATTCACGAAATTTATGCAAAGGGATATGGGCTAACCGAATCGACAGGACGAGCCTTTGGGACAGTTGGTCCGAAGGAATCCACAGTAGTTGGCGCGACCGGAAAGCTCGTGCCCAACTGCAAAGCTAAGATAATCGATCCCGACACCAGAGCATTCTTGCCGCCTTGCAAGGTCGGCGAACTTTGGATCAGAGGATCGTCCATTATGAAGGGTAAACACGTAACAACGACACTGCACTGAAGATCGCCACCAACTTTAACTGGAACTCCCTTGAATAACGAACACCAACTAAAAGCTCCTATGTCTTACCTTGTACGCTCCGGTTCAATTAGGTTACGTTGGAGATGAACAAGCCACCAGGGCGATTGTGGACACGGAGGGGTGGTTGAGAACCGGTGATCTCTGTTACATTGATGGACAAGGCTTCCTCTTTTTCGTGGACAGGATAAAGGAGATCATCAAATACAAAGGCTACCAGGTAATTTAGTGTCGTTTACTTGGATTTTTTCTCAATTTTCGGGTTGCTTTTTGAGCGAAATAACTCTCGACGGATTGTGATGGGAAGAGCTTCAGCAATCCAGTAAGGCAAAACAATTCTTTTCACATGATTCTGGGTCTTCGAAGTACTTTAAGATGTCAAAGACCACGTTAAGACAGTTACATTCAAGAAATGATTTAGTAGAAGTGTGCTTCGCAAGGTTTATCTAGATTGAATTCAGTTTTTGTTCAATCAGGTGGCACCGGGCGAGCTGGAGCATCTTCTTCAATCCCATCCGGATGTTGTAGATGCCGCCGTCGCCCCGTATGTGCTCCGGCCCCATCGCCCATGAGCTGCTCTTCTCAGAAAAACCCAAAACTCTTAAGTACAGAATATGTGACATCTACTACCTGATTTTGGGCAGGTATCCTGATGAAGAAGCCGGTCAGATACCCATGGCCTTTATTGTGAGGCGACTGGGAAGCGCTGTCGATGAGCCGAGCATTAAGGCGTTTGTTGCCAAAATGGTACTCCGTTTTTCTGTCTTTTCACCTCCTCTTGATTGTTCTCTAATCGGTTTGGCGAGTTGGACTTCAGGTCGTCTCCGATGATAAATTCGGCATGTTTCGTTTACTCTGGGACAAATCGGGTGCAGGTCGCCCCCTACAAGAAAATCCGACGCGTCATGTTCATCGATTCCATACCTAAAAATGCAGCCGGTAAAGTTTTGAGGAGGGAGCTGAGCAAGCTCGCGTCGTTGGGAGGCGGTAGTAAAATATGAACTTTGAAGCTCACCGACGCGTAGCTTTCCATGTTTTACTTTCCTTCAGTGCCGTAGGGTTAACCGGCGGCCCTCGTTCATCTATTCGTAGGACAAAAAATGTCGGACCGGAGCTCTTTGGGCCAATACAAGTAAATGGCCAAAAGTGACCTCAAGTTATCCAAATGCTACCATAGTCTTGAAAGGAGAGTGCTCTGTGTTGCTTGATGCTTGTTGCTTTCGAGTATAGGGGTGAGCGATTCCCGATCCAATCTGGTTCCCATAAAAAATCAAGAACCGGACAAGTGGTCCCAATTTCCATTTTTCGGAACCGCGGACCGGACCCGCCAACCTCGAAACCAGGAACTGGACCGGACCGATGGTCCGATTCGGAGGCGGTTCCAAAGAACCCGTGTTCGTGAAAAAATTATGCATCTATTACGTTAAAATCTTAATAACATTTCACAACATCCGATGGGGATGGACACATTATGGACAATGTATTGGATAGTAATATTGAAAGCTCAAAAAAGCAAAGCAAACCTTAAGCCTAAACAAATAAGCATTAGATTTATTTTTAAAAAAATTAAATAAATAACCGGTCCGGTCCTAGGCCTTGGAACCGGGAACTGGATCGCCTGGTCACCGGTTCCAATTTTAGGAACCAGACCGAATCCTTTTAAAACCGAAAACTGGACCATTGGTCTTGGTTCGGTCCGAGCAATCTTTTTTGCTCACCTCTATTCGAGTGTTTCACATGACAACGGGGTTTCCAGTGCATTACAGTTTCTTAGTTTGAGTGAACCAGTAGAGAAGTTGCACAAAATCCCAACAAAGCAGAATGAACTCCAAAAACTGGAGTTAATGTATTATTTGATGATATCATCCAAAGATCAGCAGTTACCATCTCAATCAACACAGTATCGAACTTTCCACGCCAAGAACGAACCTAGCAGATTTCTTCTTCAACAGTTTTGATCCACAAAGTTGCTCGGCATTCAAGAACACTGGTCTCGTAGATTTCCTTTCATAAGTTGGAAATTCTTACAGCGGGTCAACAGAACAGACCAAACAGACCAATCAGACCAACATTTTCTTGTGAGCTACCGGGCCATTTCCAAATTCAAGATTCCATCATTGCTTGTGGGACCCGATTCTATCCGTTACATTTTTGTTTCTTTCTTTACCTTGAGACGCGGAGAGAGACTGGTGCATCCCTAAAAAGGAAGTAGTTCCGAGACAGGGGAACTGTAGTGGCTGCAGCACATCTAAGGACCTCACCATCAGCGGTCACTGTGTAAGTCTCCGGGTCCACGGTGATACTTGGAAGCGCATCATTCAGCTTCATATCCAATTTAGTTAGCTTCCTGACATTCCTAACAGCTTCCACCTTCTTCTCAAGTCCATATAGGGCCTTTACGTCAGCTATTGCAGCAGCCTGTTTAAAATCAGATATCTTAAAGGAAAATAAGAAACGCGCAGAGACAGAGAGAGAGAGAGACACAGAGAGAGAGCCATGCCTTGCTCACGAAGGCAATAGAATTTGCACTTCCAGCCTTGCCAAAAGCTCCAAACATGGGCCGCATAAATACCGGCTCGGGTGTGGGAATGCTTGCATTTGGATCACCCATATTTGCCCATGCAATTGTGCCACCTTTAATCACCATTTCAGGCTTTGCCCCAAAGAAGGAAGGCTTCCATAAAACCAAATCAGCCAATTTTCCAACCTGCAATGGAGCTAAAGGATTTGAAAGAGGCGGACGGCCCTAAATTTTTATTGGTGGCCCAGAAAAATAAAGGAAATGTCGATATAAACTTGTCTCCCCAACTGACATTAGAGGCAATTGCACAAACCATGATGAAATGGGAACCAAAATAAACAATTTCCCTATTATAATTGAAAAAACAGAAACAAGGACCAATATTTCTCTGATCGAGGAAAGCTCAGTACTATATAAATGAAATAACGAAGGGACCACTTTTTTTTCTTTTGGTCGGAATGAAGGGACCACTTTACATGCTCTATTTATTTCATATGCTAGTGTTGGATACTGGAATTGGACAAAATGTAAAATAACTATAGTAACAGACCTATCAGCAGCATGTTTATACAGCCGGCTGAGACTATAAATAAATGTAGAAGTCGGGAGAAGCTTATACCTCCACTGATCCAACCAAATGAGAAATGCCATTAGCTATTGCTGGATTTATAGTGTACTTTGCTATGTATCTCCTGATCCGAAGGTTATCGCTTTCCAGTCCATTAGGATCAATTGATCCCCTTTGCGACTTCATCTTATGGGCTGTCTGCCAGGTTCTGCAAATGACCTGGTGAAGGAAAAGGTTATGTAAGTGTGAGAACTCAGTGCATTCCTAACCTTCTTTTCGAAAAGGAAAAGTACTTCAAAATGAACAAGAAGGAAAGTTAAAAGAACAATTAATAAGTTGGACATACTTTGAGGACAGGCATCATTCCATGGACTATCTCAAATATTCAAAACTGATAAGAATGGTCATACACCTAACAAAACCATTATACATTGCCAAGGCAGGGATCATACACAAAAAATATCTGCCAGTCAGTAACCGTGTTTGTGTTAAAGAAGACCTTCATGGGGTACTTATCAAAATACAAAGCAACTTAAGCAAATAAGCACACAGCATGCCAGCTGCAGACATTTGGTTGACCCTAGAAATCAGGAGTTCGGCAGAAGCTTCAGTTAATGAGCTTAATGTTGCTACTGCATGCAGCCAGTTCTCATAAGAATCAGCTAGACAGCCCATGTATGTACACTCTCAAGCAAATGAACATTCACAAATGGACTATAATCAGAAAATTTGCAAGAGAAAATGCAGACGGAAAGTGAAAATTTGTCTGTAAACAAAGCGGGCAATCCCATGCCATCAGATTAATCGGTAATAAACTGAGAGTAGGGAAAAGGAGCCTGGCACCTCTCCTATACGACCCATAGCCTGTGAATCAGAAGATATTATGCTGATTGCTCCCATGTCATGCAATATATCTTCTGCAGCTATAGTTTCTGCCCTTATTCTTGATTCAGCAAAAGCTACATCTTCTGGAATATCCTTATCAAGGTGATGACAGACCATCTGCATGCATTCAAATCAAAAGGAAATTAAAGGTTGCACAACAGTACAAAGGAAATTCCATTTTGCACATGCATACCAACATATCCAGATGTTCGTCAATGGTATTGGAAGTAAAAGGCCGGGTAGGGTTTGTTGATGAAGGCAGAACATTTTTAACCCCGCATACTTTGATGATATCTGGAGCATGACCACCCCGGCACCTTCACTAGCAAACAGAATAAAAAGAGTAAGCTTAATTCTCAGCATCAATAGCAAGGAAAAGGCAGAATGGTGAATCTAGTCCCAATAAACAACAGAAGATGTTTTCATTCACAAATATTCCATAAGATCTTTTAACTTGCCAAAAACAGTTGGACGTCCAGCACATTCAAATCAACAAGCAAATAAGTAACATAACACTACTACTTGATAGCCATCAGACAGAACATAGCCTGCAATGCACCTGGCTGAGATGCAACTAAATAAAATGTTAAAGAAAGAGGCTTTTAATCATCACAAGTAATTTTTGTGCTTGCAACATCACAAGGAAGCACGATAGGTAACATATGTAGTACTTGACTTGTTTTGACACATCACACTTGCACCATGTGTTGAATTAAGGCGGTAAGAACAAAAGCAGATGTCTGCCAGACTTCTTCACATAGCATGCCCATAGATGTCAGTCTAAAGCAGTTGTTGAAACTTAAGTCAAACCTGTGATAAGTATGGATAGTTCTTCCTTTAAAAGCAGCAATAGTATGTTCCACAAATCCAGATTCGTTTAATGTATCAGTGTGAATATTAACCTGCCACTCCCATCGAAAGTAAAGAAAGAATGCAATTGAAGTCAGATATATAATGAAGACTTCGCACAGAACTCGGGGCAAGACCCATCATCTGATCTGAGCAACTTTAGCCCTGACCTGGATATCATGCTCATCACCAACAGCCAAACAATTGTCTATAGCAGCAGGGGTAGTTCCCCAGTCCTCATGCAGCTTCAGCCCCATTGCTCCGGCCTTAATTATTTCATGCAGCTCCCCAGGTCTTGAGGTGTTACCCTGAAAAAGTGAAGGAATAATTACATATGCACCCAGGAACATGGGCAAAGGAGGACACATACTCGCAGAGAGAGAGAGAGTTATAAGAATTTTCTATTAGCTATTAATTTATTTTCACAATAGAGTGAAAATCTGTACTTGCCGTTCCACATTATAAACAGGGCAGGGCACAAGAAAGTTAACCATACTTTTCCAGTGAAACCAAAATTTAGGGGCAAATCATCAGTTGACTGCAGCATCAATTTCATTTGTGACGGTGCTGGTGTGCATGTTGTTGCACGAGTACCATCAGCAGGTCCAGTTCCACCTCCAATTAATGTTGTGATCCCTACAAATGATGCGGAGTCAGAGAGAGAATCATGTTTATTTTGTTAGCACTATTTGGCTGATCAATAAGTTGAAAAGCGTGCAACGTGGTGGTGCCTGATGGTTTCTTCTCAATGTTATCCCTGATAATGAGGAGCCTACCTCAGGTAGGTCGACACCAAACCCATATAAATAGCCCACTATCCTACAAAAACAGATAAGATGCGACTAAAGCCTGGACAGGTGGCTCCAATGTGAAATTTTTTGTAATGAGTGAAATGGTCGTATGCCTAATCCACTTATACAAGTCCGCTCCTTAAAATTAAGGCAACCCCATGGGGCTCAAGGGAATCTCCATTTGCCAACCTATCACATCAATTTGATGGTTCGTCCCAATAATAAACAAGAGGGGATAATGGGGGCAAATGGATAATAAAATAGAAGATATAAAGCTATAGAGAAAAGAGGAACTCAAAGAAAAGATGAGATAGGTAGTATTCAATTATAAATGACTGTTTGAATCAATACTGCTTTCTGCCAGTGCCCAACAGGAGTCATTACTGCACTGTGATAAGCAAACCTACTAGCACCTTTTCCTTGAAATGTTATTACCAATTACCTCAATGGAATACCATTTTAATTAAGCTTTTCTCTCATCTAAGCCTTTTTAACGTGTCTACAATAACAAATTGATCGAATCATGTTTGGAGCGTGGAGGTTTATCCATTATGTTATTGTGCTGGAACAGGAAGTCCATATGATCCGGCATGAACATGCTGGAAGTCCATATGTCCCTGCAAGGATTTGCTTCAAATGTAATATGTCATATGCTGGAAGTCTGTAATTCTCATCAATGATTTGCAACTAACAAATGCTTGAAGTTATAAGAAGCCACATAAAAGAAAGGATGAAGGTCCTATATATTGTATAATACTTCAAACAATATGAACAGGGATAATTTGATAGATTTAGATCCATAAAACCCAGTGTCTGGTGAGCTGTTTTCTGTGCTTTGTATAACACTTCGTATAATATGAACACAAACTGCAGTTACTATAAGCTGAATGAATTGCAATATGAAACAAAATCTCACCACTTGAAATTGCTTCATATGCCAATTGAGGGCATGTGAAATGAACGTGGCAGTCTATGGCTCCTGCTGTTATAATCATCCCTTCTCCAGCTATAGCCTCGGTATTTGCCTACGGATAACAAATAAAGTATTAAAGGTACAGGAGAGATATCATTAAAAAAAGTAGGCACCATACTGTAAAGACTTACCCCAACAACCATATTCGGAGATACCCCATCCATCGTATCAGGGTTGCCTGCTTTTCCGAGGGCAAAAATTTTACCATCTTTAATGCCAATATCCGACTTAAAAATCCCGGTATAGTCAATGATCAGAGCGTTTGTTATAACAATATCCAGAGAATCAGCCGGTTTATATCCACATGTCTGGCCCATTCCATCTCTTATAACTTTTCCACCACCGAACACACATTCATCGCCATAGGTAGCACAATCTCTTTCAATTTCAGCATATAAGTTCGTGTCACCCAACCGTATCTTATCGCCAGTTGTGGGGCCATACATGTTAGCATATGCCTCACGAGATATAACTTTTGTGAAAGTCAAGGATTCTCCTGTAATACCTGCACTGCAAACCACTCCTTGTGTTAGTTATTACTATGATGAAGTTAAACTGGTCAGTGTATATTCTTTCGATATAGGAAGGATTCTAAAGATGTTATTCTGGAATTCCCCAAACCTGGCGCCTACTTCTTCTGGATTTCTGATTCCTCTGGAGGACAGAGTTTCCACTGCTGCTGAGCATGTGGCATCATCAACAGGGCCGTCAGCGAAGCCATTTCCTCCTCTGATTACCTTCCTACCTCCAATGCTAACAAGTATGACGCTTTTAGTTTCTCCTGGCTGCAGAAGTACTCAACAAGGTTGGCAGAATATGTCGGATAATCCAAACTAGAGAATGAACTCTAAACAAAAGAATCAATTATGGTTGAATATAAAAGGTAATTTCAAGGTAATTTCAATAATTAACTAGTTTAAGCCTCATAAAACTATGGTCATTCTTGTCATACATAAAGAACATGCAATAGACGACACGCTTCTTCCAAAATACTACTTATCCTACCGTCCTCTTCTTGGTTCTTCAATTACTGGTTCAATTAGACGTGAACAATTCTACCGAAAACATTAGAAGTCAATAATCACAAGTATTATAAATACTTTAGAGACTGACATAGTGATATGGCATGAGGTACTTCCAGGAAAGTAACATGCCTTTGACTATGTGATCTAGAGAAACGAAGATAGTTAAGAGCATGTTGGTAAATCATTTAAAGAATCTTCGAGCAAAACTCTACCTCAAACCTTGTAGCAGTGCCTGCTGGTATATTAAGCCGCATGCCATATGCTTTCTTCCTATCAAAGACCAGAAATGGATTCGCCTCAATGAAATGATAGTGACTGCCCACCTGAAATAAAGAAGAGGAAAGACATACCAAAAGATAGTATAAATAAGTCCATTTAAAGCAAAAGCATATAAACTAAACAAAGAAAGATACATACTATAACAAGGACATATATGAATGAATCTTATATTTGCTGGGAAAAGAAGCATGTGAGTTGTATGTTCAACACCTCAAAAAAATCAGTTTCCTCTTAGATTATTTAGCATCTTATAAACACAGAAAATTCTCAAATGTTGTAATATGCCACTACGGTAACGAATGCCCAAGATCCACTCAAAACTGGTCAAGGGACATGCTTGGTGATCATGAGATTCATTGTCACTGCTCTCCTGGAAGACCTAACGAACAAAGAACCAATGATCCCAAAAGCTTCAAAACTATTTGCTGTCTACTGCCATAGAATATCAATAGACCATGGGGATGTAAAAAACGACAACAATCTCATATAGGATCCACTTCAATGAGATCAGATAAAATAAAAGTGTCGATTGTCTATTACTTAACATGCCCACTCCTGAGTTGTCAAGAAGATCTTATACAGCTAGAAGATTAATTGCGTGTGACTAAAAAACAAGTTTAGAGGAACCCTTGAAAGATCATAGCTGCTGGTAAATCTGGCAAAAAATAACTCTTCCAATGGAACATATCAATTCCATGTTCATAAAATTTGTGGCCATGCCTTGCATATCAGGTGAAAAGACAACAATATTTGTGGAATAGCCACATTCTTGACCAACACATAATATGAAGGTGATAAACACAGATAAAAGGAAACAGTTAGCATAGAAAATCACCTGAATTGGCCTGTCTCCTGTGTTGGCCACACTGAGAATAACTGCCTTTCTTCCACGATTTATTACTACATTCCCGTTGCCAAAGATGACTTCTCCAGGAACTTTGTCTTCTTCAATATGAGAAAATTTCTCCAATGGAGGTGCTGTAGAACAGGTTTGATCATTTACGTACATTACCACAAGTCTACTTTAGTAAATGACTCTTAAGACGCCATTTGTGCATGGATTTGTTGCGTCGTACTGGTTTATGAATAAAGCAAAGCCGAAGGATTTATCACTAGATTTGTAAGAACGTGCTAAATTGCTAATTCCAGATAAAGGTGAGATTTCAGGTGTAGAGAACAATAAAACATGAATTTTTGTTTTCTTACTCTTCAGCTAACCAGAGTTTTCAACATATTGAAATGCCATGGGCTATGAAGCATAAATTACAAAGGACCTGTGTTGCCTTTCACAGGTCAAGTAATCAAAGAGTTGCATTTGAGATTAAAAGGCTAATGATTGCTTCTGGCGAGCTGCATGTGTAAGAAATAGAGAAAACAGAGAAGACAGAATAGTTCTAGGTGTTCAACTATCAAGAAACTACTTGCATGAAAGGCGATATTACGAGAAAGAATATCAGTGCTTAAAGTGCTTCTCCTGCTCTATTCAAGACTAAAATCACAGTGGTTGTGAACTGAACTTATCCTACAGAAGCTCCATCAATAAAGAGAGGCTACTCAGCAACTGAAGACAAGTGACTCCACTTTTTCGGATGCATGCTTACCAGGTAGAAAAGAGCCATGCAAGGCAAGGTCAAGATTCCCATCTTCTCTACAAATCACATCGTGAACAGTGATTAGCTTAGTCCCATCAGGAAAGGTCCCTTCAATCTGTCACATTAGCAAGCACTCAGTAGGAGAGAGATAGAGAAAACGAACTCAAACTCACTAGTTAAACCAACTATTTCACCGTTGATTAAAAAGCTGAGAAGAAAATGACAACATAGTCATCATATAGTAAAGTTTAACACCTGCACAGTCTCCAAAAGATGTGGAACAGCCGGAAGAACTTGTCTCCTAATAAAAAAGAATAACATCACATAAACATTATATGAAGCATCTTGTGATTCTTTTCAGTGTGAAACATATGAATAACTATATATAGAGACCACAAGATAATGCTGAAACTCAGCTGATGAGTGTTATATAGTCAAAAGTAGAGCAAGGCAGCCCTTAAGAAAAAGGGTTGTTCCTCATTAGACCGTAGAATTTTCACAGGCCGGTAATACATGGTGGGAGCATCTGAATTTTATCGAAGTCAATGTTTAGTTGATCGAAAAGAAAGGGGTAAAAAGCACAAGTACGAAAGTCTCTCAAATAGCAAATGAGGAAAAGAATACCTCCCAAGAAGCTGTTTCCCCATGTCCATCAAATCTGCAACAGTTTTGTCACCATCTCGAACAAACTCCAGAATCTATGCAGAAGACCACATTCAGAGAAAGATCAATCTTCTTCCGCAATGATTTTTAATAATCTATGCACCTTATAGCATTCCGAAAACAGTACAGGACCGGGACCGGCATTTCAACTGGGTACCGGTTCAGGTTCCTTTACAGCTTCTGATAGGTTCGCCTGATTTATATGAACCGGATTACAAGAAATGGTTCCGTTTCCATTACGGTTATAAAAACACCTACTCACGCACGGAAAGCTGCAATAAGACTAATCTTGTTCTGGCCAGGAAAAGTCATTATCGATCATTTCCATCTGTATTCAGCCTTTGCGAGTCGTTACACAAACTTCCAACAGTGAGTGATGGCACTTCATCACATCTCACCCTTTATCTCTTTTCACAAGCAATTGCCAAATATGTTGTAATGAGAACGGACTGAAGAAGCTACGGACCTGCGTTGCAACGAGGGCGACCGATTCTGTATAATTGAGCCGGAGTCCGCGAGCGAGGCGCTTCTGCGCGAGGAAACCAGCGTGGTGAAGGCTTAGCTTCTCCACCTCTCTCGGAGTCAGCTTCATTTCTCCAGAGTCAACGCTAGCGACACCGAGCCTAATCGAAGCAACCCAAAAGAAGAAACAACAGCGTCAATGATACGACCAAACCCGAATTGACCCAGCGTGCAACCTAGTGAGCCGATGCAAAGAGACGATTCAGATACTGATGAGGGAACCGAGAGAAGCCAGCGCAGGTTTCGGCAACACTGACACTGCTCGTTCCTGCGTCGATTCATGCAAGCGACAGGAGAAAGCGAGCCCACGTTTCGCCACTCACCCGAGACTGACAGAGAGAGAGAGAAGAGAGATGGTAGCGAACTTCGGAGTGGAATGAATTGATTGATGGAGTCGAATGAAACCGAGAGTCACCGTTTGCGATGATCTATCGCTCAGCACGTGGCAACAGCAGCGATTAGTCTCTCCTTGGGCGGCCACTTATGCGTCGTCATCTCTGGAGCTCTGCCGTGTCTGCTTCGTGCCTTCCACATGGGAATCCAATGGGAGCCCATTGTTTTTCTCTGATGGTTTGGATTGTTGCTCGCAGTGGCGTCGTCACTCGCATTTCAAAAGCACTAACTTTGGTCTCAGCAAAGACAAGACTGAACTCGGAGAGAACCAGTAATCCCAATTCATTGGCCGCGTCTGCACAATTCCTCTTCACTTCCTTCTTCAATGGAGGGACTTGCGATTTGCAATGGATGATAGTCCATATGCGACCTCCTAACAATTGCTTTTCAGCCCAATTGAGGATGAGTGACGATGACCATTTTCCCGCTTGCTATTCGTCAGGCAAGAAGCCGTGATACGAGCCCAAATCCCTCGTGGCCTCTTAATTTTGACAGCTTCCTTCGAAGCTATGACTGCTCTGATGATGATGAATTGGTTGAGTTAGCTCAGCAGTTCACTGGGAGATGCAAATTTTACTCTGAACGTGAAGCTGAGACGAGCAGAACGGTGGGCTTTGCGGGAGCGTAACAAAATACGAGAGGCAGCTCCAAGCGATGTTGGAGTCCCACATCGGCTCCGCGTCAGTTAAGAGCTCGTCCCTGAGCTATAAAAATTGAAGTAGAGCTCAAGCAATCCCACGCAGCCACGCAGTGAGCACAGAGCGAACTATTCTTTCGCCTTTTACTAAAGAATACCGTGTGCTCGCTGCATATAGTGGCATACGCCAATTTTTGGAGGGATCTCTGCCTGTAAGGTGGGGACCCAACAAACCTAGTTTGAATTTTTTTATTTGGACTTTTAAGAGTGCGTCTTTGCGGGCAATGGCAATTTTTGGTCTTTGCGGTGGACGGAACCCACAATTCGGCTGTTTGATATTTAACTTTAGTGCCGCTAGTCTTTTACCCCGATGAGATTTTAGCGGACCAGGCGTAGTGCGTGACTTTTAGAGTTGCAAATGGGGCCTACTGTGGCTGAGTCCCACATCGGGTGCTGGAGCAAGTGGAAGGGTGATGCAGGGGGTATTTGATTTCGTGCTTGACGTTCGTTGACGATTTAAAAAGGGTCGGTTGGCTAAATATGCCACGCTCACCCTAGCTGGTGAGTGCTGTATGGCTATCAAGACATATGGCTGACATAATTTGTGGAAATTTCCAGGGTTGGCTCGCTTAGCCGACCCTCCTTCGCTAAGCTGGAACTTTTGTTCTTTCTACATTTTCTTTGTACTCTGAGAAACAGACGCTGCAAGTGAATTATGATTTGATTTGTTAATCCTCTACTTGAAATGAAAAATGAAGAGGTCTTGTCGCTTGAAATTTGCGGTCGATGAACTTTTCCTTTAAAGGCCCTTTTACCTACTGCAAGGGAATTAGGATAGAAGCGATTAGGAAAAGGCACCATATTGGGGCAGGCATAATTGGGCAAAAAATTAAGTAGAGACAGAATAACAGGTAAGTTCCAACCTTACATTCAGCCTTCCAACAGATGATCACTAGGCGAGATATCGTCACAAGACCACTTCAAGAAGACCTTTTCTCGCGGAACACCTCATTAAATTATCGAAGATAAACTAATGTATATGGTGTCAATTGGATGCCCAAGCCATTCAACTGGATAACATCCAGCTCAGATGGACCGTTCCCAGTCCTTGGCAAGGAAGACAACACAAGCAAAGACATGCTCTAGAGTTCAGATTCATTAGCCACCGTTCAAATTGGCGCCTAAATGGAGTAAAGCCACAGGGATGCAAGTTTTCAAGTCCTCTTAATGCTGGCCCTCAACAACAATGGCAAATTTCTCACTGACTCAGTTGAGAGAAGGAAAACAAACAGGAGCTATGAGCGGGGAATGCAGGTGATATCAACCACATTGGTTTTATGCCTTCCGTTTGATAGTTTCTTCGCAGGATTTTGATATTTAAGACGATCAATCATTACACAGCTCGCATGCTGTCTTTTACATGAAGAATTCATCAGTGCCAAGGCAAGAGACTCCCACTGTCCATTTATCTTGACGTTTAACCAGTAACTGAAGATATTGAAGAACACATGCAGAGACGATGCTTACTTAAGAGTGTCTATGTCAGCAAGAACACTAGATATTACAGTGATTTAACTCTGTTCAACAGCAAAAAGTAGCAGACTGCTGCTGCAAAGATTGTATAAATGGAGAAAAAGATGGAGGATCTTAAAAGCTTTTGAGACAGCTCAAGCCTCCATTAAATAAAAATGGTTGGTCTCCCGATTCTACAAATTAAGGACACCAACAGGCAATTTTTCTTTTATTTGGTCAGAACACTAACAGGCAATTAGGACAACGGCCACCATGCAATCACCTAGTGACCACTTTCAAAGCCTGCGTGGCGGCTATCAGGCTTGCCAGCTCCCATACCAGTATAAGATACAAGTACTGGAAGGAGAAGCTACTTCAGATACAGATAAGATGGCATTTGCAGATCGCCGGAGCGACCGAACTCAAACATAGTCTTGAGAATGTCGCAAGGGGAAGATTGTTTTACATAATCAATCTCCCGGGACTCCTACCTGCGACATCTCACAGCTTAACTGCGATGCCGCCTGGTTCAGAAGGAAAATCTGATGTACAGCCCTTCAATCTATGAGGCAATAGCTCACAAGCATAGGTGACATTGGGACAAATCTTCAAACTCTCCTGGATAAAGCTCCTGCAGACCAAGCTAGTTCTATCAGATCACATCCCATGAAAAGAAATTCCTTGGCCAGCAAACGCTTCGGAGTGCCACCTAAGCGCCACTTCAGCATAATAATTGAACCGAACAAACTTCACAGCTTAATTCGATATGACTTTTTTCTCTAAATAATTGAACCAAACAAACTTCACTCCCCATATTTGCCTGAATGACTATATAAGAGTTCAAATGGAGGTAGTAGTACGTGATTAGTATTCAATAGCTCGATATTGCTTACTCTTTTTTTTTTTTTCCTTTTCTATTTCTCCAAATTTGACTGCAAAAATAATTGGTCACTCACTGTTATGTTCTAGCAATTGACCAAAGAATCAATTTTTGATCAACTTCAATGAGAACAAGAGCAACCCGGCTAAATCGACAAATTACCGGCGACTCACCGATTTCTTGTAAGTCATCGATGTCCACTTCCTAAGTAAATACACAACTTACGAACAACTTGTCAAGATTAATGAATAATAGCAAGTATCAATTGAGAAGTTTCCACTGACCTCACTACACACATTTCAAATGTCGCCATCAGAACGGAAAAATTACCAGACTTTTGGAGAAGTTACTAATTTCACTCTGAATAGTATGCACACATGCAAAATTACTAACACAATCGAATAATTACCCTCTGAACTTTAAAAGCATCAATCTCTTATGACTTGCGGAAAATTCACAAGGATTAAGAAGTAAGAACTCGCCATCGAGCTCAGTATAAAAACCCGAAACTTACTACCAAGGCGGGAAATATTCCTTATCATGTCATACTTACTTGAAATTTACCATGATTAATTTCAAGGGCATATTCCGCTGCGACCAATGGAAATGAACTGGTATAAATCAAGAAACTTATCATCCAGCACAATATGCAAAGCTGAAAGTTACCAACCTCATGAGAAAATTGATAGGTTCCGAGTGAAATTCAGCAGGATCCAGACTCCAAGCTCTACCCCTTGAAATTTAGTAGGATCCGAAGGAGCAATTACAAATTTTGAGTGAAAAACAGAATGAAAGTTCTTCACCTAGCAATAGCAGAAGTTGCTTCTTTGTTTCTTTCCATCTTACTTTTCTTCTTGGAGTCATGCATTATTGGTCGGAGGCCAGCGCAGAATTTGTAACAGGATTTTATATTTGACCGGATATCAAACTTCACCATTTGTTCAATTAGTAAATGTCAACATTCTATATCTCATGCACTCATGTAGTGTCTTTGACATGAAAACAGACAGAGTCTTCAATATGGAAACGTCAATGTTCTATGTATCATTTGTTTTTTTTGGGTCAAAATGTATCATATGTTCATCTACTGTCTTTTCTGCAACAATTTATGTATGAACAAAATTTAAATCTCAAGGAACTTTAAAGATTTTTTGGAATTTTTAATTTGTGATCAATTATTTAACTAAATGGAAAAAAAAGGACTTGAGCTTAACGTGCCCAAACCTGGCTCACGGGCCGGCACAGCCAAAATGGCCATCCTTCCCTAGGTCGGAGCCTCGGGGGCTCTTTCTTGCAACCAGTAGTAGTTCCCCGTCCTAGCAACATGGTAGGAAAGAACTCTGCTCCTACCACTCCAATTATTCCCTTCTTTTTAATTTGCAAACAGAGCTAAGGGGGATTCACGATGGCTCGTACACATGCAATTTTTCTACTTCAAGCAACCAAGACTTCCACATGATTTGATCTGATACGACAAAATTTTCTTGTCCTAGCTTTTTTTTTTTTTTTTTCAATCGGCCGCTCACGGATCGACGAGGCCACGGGTACTCAAGCATCAGTGCAAAAGCACCTTCTATTTCGATCAGAACTCGGGGAAATGAAGTTGGAGATCCTTCTGTCTGATGGATATTTGAATTGACATTGGAATGGAGGATTAATCAGTTTCTTAGGTACATGACAACGATGATGTGAAATATCCTTCAGTTGCAGATGCAAGACACGGAGACATCATTCAAGGTTTCCAGTATGACTTTCTCTAGCAAATCCCTCCAGTCATCTTTTGTTCAACCTAACAGCCAGAGCAAAAAAATGGTTGTGAGGAACTTTGGCAATGGAATCAGTGGAAGAACTCGTTCGGGTTTGAAAGTTTTTTTTTCTAACAAGCAAAATCTCTCCAAATGATGTACATTCCAAATGAAATAACTGCAGAGATAAGATTTACGGGATAACTATCCGGATCTCTACAATGTGATGATATGAAGAAAATCACAAGCATTAAACAAGCTAATATTGAATTGCATAGACTAAAGGCTACTAGACCAACGCAATTCAAGATTTTGTGGGATCATTGATTGTATTTCAAGAATTTGTACGACCCAAACTCGGTCCCACAAAAAAATGCGAATGCCATTAAATTTTAAAACTATGATTTGCTTGGTCCAACACCACACCCATAGATTGTTGGACCACACCCATAGACTAATCTACATGTCTTATTCTCATATGATACAAATGTAGAACGACTGCTTGGAAAGATGAATATCTCAAAGTAGATTACTTACATCCTGGATTGCACATTGCCAATTGGAGCCAGCAGCGCATCATAGTGTCCGTAACTATGGTAGAGGACATTAATGGAGTTTCCAGTGCCATACTCTCGGCCATATTCAGCTATGATCTTCAGTCTACCCGAAAACCTTTCCTTCATAAAAACTGTAATGGGCATCCTAACAAGTGAAATATCATATAACAGGTAGGAAAGGTATGAAGCCACTGGAATTGAGAATCCTTCATCCAAGACCAATCGATTGCATTCCTGAAATCTAACTACTTCCCCAACATTCTAAACTAAGTACAAACCTTAAGAAGTCAGCAAACATGCGAAGCATGCAATCTAAGGGAAGGGAACTCACTGTAGGATGTGCGAGCACATAAGCAATTCAGGCTCTCCTCCCCATTTATGAGGCTGTCTCATCTCTGCTACATAGGTGTCAAAATCACCTTCGAGAAACCTATGCTGGTGCTTGATTAGTACGAAGATAGACGATCATACTTAAAAGATAAAACATGATTTATTAAGGGCAGGGCTGTTCCCAGAAACAGATCCCAATTCTCAAGAAATGACCCCACGATACTGGATCACCATCAAAAGAGAATTCTAGTCAAACAGCACAGGGGTCATGATTAACCACCGACTTTTGAAGAGGTTGGAAAGTAAAAAATGGGATCATCATGGATCTGTCCCGTTTGAGAAGTTCTGAGTATAGAGCCAAGCCAGGAAAAGGAAAATCTCTGACCACGTACCATTCAATTTCTGTTCTCCTCTTAACAAATTCATCAGCAACCTGTCAAAATTATCAGTATTTTCTTTAAGAAATTTATGGCAGAACTTATCAAGAAGTCTAATCCAATTTACACAGAAACAACAAAGATAATCTGTAGAGAATGACAGAATTGCAAACTAACAACACAAGCAAATCAGCGATCCGCGAATTTGTCTGTGCCAAGTTCTGGAGATATTCGGCTATTAACTCTGGCTCAAGAAGCTAAGAGACATAGCTGCACTACTGAAAGCGCAATCTCAGTTGCACCATGTTTAAGTGATGCCTTATTTATAAGGCACATAACATGCCAGAATTATTAGGAAGCAGATGAGAATCGACTTATTTACAGAGACATACTGAAATTGATGGAGTCAGAAAAAAAGCAATCCTACTTTAGCTCTAAGCTCGTCTGCAAGTTGTTTCTGAAGGCTTTCACTTGGTGATTGCTTCCCAGCTCTTAGGTACGCACCATGAATCACGGAACGAAACAAACAGCTACCATCTCCAGCTATGCCTGTCCCAATCAAACACGTGCATGGCATGTCAAATCTTTTCCAAACTCAAATGTTATTTTTGTAGATGAAAACTCAATATAACTAACATATCTTGCCAATATCCATATCACAAGTCGTGTGCAAGTACAGGTAAAGTCCTGCAGATGCGCAACATGGTGGACCGAGAACTTTGGGTTGGGTATAACGGGTAAGATTTACATAAATTTTCGAGAGCATCTTAATTCATCTCGCATGTCCTTCTTACATACCCCAACTGAACCGCTGAAAAAGAGCTCCAAAGCGGCGGAAGCAGGAGAAAAAACATAATGATTTGTGCTGCACTACTTGTAGAGCAAACACTCATCACAACATAATGAAGCAGATAACACATCACAGATTCAAGAGATTGCAATGAAGTGGGTACCATTTATATACCACAATAAACAGAGCTTTTCTTTATTCAAAGTTCGTCAATGAAGTTCATTATGATCTTGGTTTTAGTTAAAATGCGAGGCACATCATGTATTTCAGCCTCTATCTACAAATGCAACCCATCTTTCAATCTTGAAAACAGCAACAATAAATTGGCTAAAGATCAACATCAGTTTTTTGCATACTTTCGTACATGAATAAATTTTCCCATTTTTCCAGGTCGCCATCTCTCAAATTACCACAAAACCAAAAGAAAATTAACACATAAACACACACAGACCATGCTCACTATCCATGCTGATGACCAAAAATACTGGTGTAGAAGGGAAGCAAAACTAGAGACCATAACAACACCTATGGATAGTTATACAAAAGAACCATTCAATGAACTAAAGTAGAAGGAAGATTCAAATCCCAAGCAAGCATAAGCCCAACCCATGCATCAAGCAAAGCATCAAATGACTTCCAAAGCCAAAACCCAAAAAAAAAAAAAAAAAAGGAAGAGAACCCTCAATTCTTGAGCAGAGAAATATTCCTAATCTTCTGATAGTTCAAGAAAACAAACAATGCCCTCAATTCTTGAGCAGAGAAATATTCCTAATCTTCTGATAGTTCAAGAAAACAAACAATGCAATGCCGAAACGAGGCATCTCTCTCTCTCTCTCTCTCCAGCTCAAACATTCAATGCATGCCTAAACAAAAACAAAAACGGCAGGAGCCAAAACAGGCACATACGAATCGTTCGAAATTGAGCCGGGTCGTTACCAATCGAGTTTTCGGGTTTCGACATCGTTCGGAATGGGACGGTCCTCATTCAATCAAAGGGTAATCGTGAAAGGAAACCCAGCACTCCGACCTTTCGAGAGGAGAAGGAAGAAGATGGAGAGCTTCTTTCTACCTGTGGTTGATTGAATGCATGTCGCCCTGGTTGCGGTAGCTGACTCTGCGAAGTTGGCATGAGAGAACAAAATGATCGGAACCTTTCCTTTTCGGTGGTGAGCTTTGGCTGCAAAAAGTTGGCCATGGAAGAATCGAATCCGATGCTCATTCGTCTTCTACGATCAAGCAACGAGACGAGAAGAGCCCGATCGCTTGAGAGTTTTGTGAGACAGCGACGCGATGCTCGAACAACGGAGGAAATCCGATTTCCCTTCGAAATTGAAAATCTGTTGGGCCCCAATTTCGAATCTGTTTCTCGGGATCCATCTGATCGATGTCCACGTGCCCGTTGATCCATGGCTAGGATAAAGTTGATCGAATTGAGACAGACACGAAGTCGTGTAGGGTGAGTATTATTTAGTGGGCTCACGTCTTTTCTCTAGAATTACTTCTCTACCGAAGAATTTATGTAAAAAATGAAATAAATAATTCATAAACTTTAGCTCGATTTATAATGTGATTCTTAAATTTTAATTTATTCAATGTGATTCCTTAACTTTTTTGTACTTATTCAATTTAATCCATAGACTATATGATAATATTCAATATCATCACTAAACTTGAATTAATTTAAGAATAATATTGAATATTTTTATAGAGTTTGGGAACTAAACTGAATATGTACCAGAATTTTATGAATTATATTAAAAAAATTAAAATTTTAAGGATCATATTACATATTTGGGCAATGTTCAGGACTACATTAAATAGATTAAAAGTTTTAAGACCTTATTATACATTTAGCCAAAGTTCATAATAATGTTATTTTTCATATTAATTCTAAATGAATCTAGTTTCCCTCCACACTTAAAAGTCCATCGGGCTCGTTTGAAGCCTATTGTATAGGTATTCATGCATCTCCTTATAGGGCGAACAATGTTCATATGGCGCTCGCGTGCCTTAAGGTAAATAAAACAACATCGTTCTAATTGGAAAACCATATAATAGAATCTCGACAAAAGGTTAGTGTACCATACAGATGCAAGTTTGGAATTTTTAATGTCACAAAAATTAAAATAAATGTGTCAATGTGGGCATAATTTGGGGTCTTTGATGTTACAATACAAAATTCAAGATAAATGTGTCACGATAAAAATTTTAGTGATTTTTTTCCTTACTTTTAAATTTTATTGTTTAGCCTAACATTGGGCCAAGGTGGAAGCTGCACCAGCGCTATTTGTGTGCCCTTGTACGAAAAAATGACGTGAGTTTCAATGAACTCACAACAGTGATCTAATCGGAAAAAAGTGTCAAAAAATTCTTAAATATATTGTATTGGCGCCAATTTAGTTCCGAAAGTTTTGTATTTGTGTCAATTCAATTATAAACCTTTTGCACTGGTACAAGTTCAGTCCTAAACTTTTTACATTTTTTTAATTGAGTAAATCCGTCCAATTTTGACTGAAATTTTGCTTTGATTTGAACGTCGGTTATCTTACATGACACAATTGACGCTGAAGAAGATATTTTTTAATATTATTTAAACATTTTAAATAAATTTTAATAAATATTTTGATTTCTTCTTCTTCTTCTTTTCTCTCTCAATCATTAAAAAAATATTAAAAAATATCTATGTTGAAGCCACCGACACGTAAGACAACCGACATCCACGTTGGTGAATTTTCCGACAAAATTGACCGGATTGACTCAATTAACATAAATGTGGACCAAATTGACACCGATGCAAAAATTTCAAGATTAAATTGACACCAATAAAAGGTTTAAGACTGAATTGGCATCAATGTAATAGGTTTAGGACTTTTTTGTCATTTTTTTCCGACCTAATCGTGAATACCACCCATTGTCAATCACCACGAGTCAGATATTGCTTATTTGGGTTCACAAAAATTTCCACTCTTTTTGGGTTACATTTGTTTCGTGGATAATGAATAATTTGAAAAATATTTTTATAAAAATAATTGTCTGTAATGGTTGAAATGATTAATCGATGTAATCCATTATCAACACCAATTCATATAGAGATATTTTCAAGGTCGATGAAAATATTTTTTCGTCTAATTCATTTTTTAAAAAACATAATGGATTATTTTTAGGATAATATTATTTAAATTATTTATTTTTTACGAAACAAATGCAACCTTAGTAAAATTGAAATACTTCCAAAACTAGTAGCGCATCAAACGAACAAAGTGCGTCTTAGTTAATGGGGCTCGCAAAATCCAGTGCATTAAAACCAGCCCATCAAGTGGTTTTCCCCATGACAGGTCTAGTCTTGTAGCAGCCCAAGTTCAAAAGCCCAGGCCATCGCCATTAGCCACAGGGCGATTCTTCTTCTCGCTCTCGTATCAAGCTTCCGAGGCGCTCCCCTTTCTTCTCCTCTGCTGTCTGTCTCTCTCTACAGTCCGCAGCTCTCGATTGATGGCAACAGAAGAGTCCTAGGTGCAAATCGACGTGTGCAACAAGCATAATCAAGATTGACGACGCTATTTTGCGTTCGGTTTTCCACCCTTCTGTCTTTGTTCACGCCGATCGCTTGGAACGCCTGATCCAGATCGCGGGTCGCCGGCGACTTGGGCGCTTCCCGGTAACCCTGAATTCAGATTGCGGGTACATTCTCGGTGAAATTTTACGTCGCGATAGACATTATGGGCTTGTGAATCGGTGTTGAGCGTGTAAAGATCTTGTGATTTGCAGACTGAGGAGAACGGAGAGAGCGAAATAAACTGCTGGTGATATTGACATGGTAACGTTAACTCGAGCTTCTGAATCGTGGATGATTAGCATACAGTCATGTGATTTCACGATTAGTAATAACATACTTATGAAGCTCTTTTGTGCAGTCGGCTCTGTTCAATTTCCATTCGTTTCTCACGGTGGTATTGCTGGTAATATGTACGTGTACTTATGTGAAGATGCACTTTCCGGCCATTCTGGAGCAGAGGACTGGGTATGTTCTCTGAATCATTCACCAACAACTGTTAAGCTGATCGTGATTGTCTATCGTATATTTTTGGTGGTTTTGTGTAGGAGTAGAAGTATCCTAGGTGTGGAAAATGTTCACCTCCGCGTTTGCTATATGAAGTAGTTCACCAGAAAGCTGCAAGTATCATGTGATATGGGCTTTTGTGAAAACCATCTTCCCCCTATACCTGCTAGCTTTGCGAGAGAAGTGAAAAACACGAGTGATTATTGGGCTTGAGGCGCTTGAACTGAATTTTCCCTTAACTTGCGAACCTTGATTTATTGCAATTGGACTGCTCCATGTTTGTCCCCAAATATCAGTATTTTGACCTGTTGGTGTCAGCAAATGCCACGTATGTTGCAAACACCTGAAAACAACACAAGTTTGATGTCTGTCTTTAAGTTTGGGGCATTGATGTACATAGAACACAGAAAATCAAGAAATAATAGTCAGAATGAAGAAGGGTTGCATCCGTAATCAGTAAAGGCTCACTACATCATCTTGGAAATTTGCATGAGAAGAGTTCTTAAGAGAGTCTTTGTTTGGCCATAGAGAAATTAAATAGTCTTTTTAACCTGGTTACAACTTACATATACATTGTGTTGAAATTCTTTGAATTGTTCGCATATTCATTTCATTGTTTGACAATGAGATCTCTTCGAATGACCGATACTGAACCTCTTAATTAATAAACATTTTGGCATGTATTGAGGTGAGGTTTGTGGAAATTCAGTAATACAACACAAAGTAGGTAAGCTTATGCGTATTAGTCTTGCCTTTGTGATCCCTGCCTAATGGCCACTCTTTACCACAGTTTTCATCTGCTATATAGTACATTTATTAGTCTAGTTCCTTATGATCTTGCCGTATACCTTTCAGGTTTCGTGGTTTCTTTTGGAAGGCAGCTAGAATAGGTATGCATCCCTGTCCCTGCTGCAGCATGCATAATTTTAATGTCATGGGCCTTTGAGTGTCCTCTAAAGTTTCTCCTAGTCTGGATACTTGTTTTTGCTTCATGCTAAAATATAGTCCAAGAATGACATTAAGCTATCAATCAATATCTTGTATATCCATTTAGCGGACTGCCTCATTTATATGGTGCTTAAGTAGAATGGGGATGTCATTTGATGTGATCGGGCATTCCACGTCAAGAACCTTTTCCTTGTAAAATTGAAGAAATGAGTTGAACTTGGTGTTATTTCTTTATTTGTCTCCTGCATGAAGCTCTTTAGCATTCCTGTTCACATTTGAGCTTGCATATTTATTCCTGAAAATCATCCGAGGGAATGGATGATTTGTTCATTCTTCCGCCTGCAATGTATCTCTTTGGCTGATGATCTTTTCTGCAATTTTTGGAATAGGTGAGCGTCTTAGTCCTTGGGTGGCCATCGGATGTTTTTCAATGGGCGTGTCCATAATATTCTTTTGAGCAACACGCTTGTAAGCTTCATGTTCTGTTAACGGTTATGTATGCCATGTAAAAGTAATAGTGCATTGTTTTAAGATATGCACAATCACTCACTGTCGCAGGGGCAAGTTTTAAGCATTTTTTGAACTGGATGGTCTTCTAGATATGGCTCACTTGCTTTTACACACCTTGCCTATCTTTTCATGAGAAGATTTATAGCCCAAGCTCCTGAACACGATGCTTTTAAGATTTTATACTAAGAAAGAGTGTTTCTTTCCTTCTTGCTTATTCTTAGGTCTGTCTAAATCAAGTTCAGCCATTATAAGTTTAACAGCATCGTGCTTGAAATGAGTGTTCTAGTTTCTATTTTTTGACACGACTAGAACAAAAAATGCAATGTAGGTCCATTATAGGAGAAATAAATTAATGATATCTCTTCAGAGATTGCCATCTAATTAGAGAAGAAAGCTTGGTGTCGATCTTAGAGAGAGAGAGAGAGAGAGAGAGAGAGAGAGAGAGAAATGGAGTGCAATCTCTTGTATTATTGTCATGGGTAATGTTACATCGTGATTCATGTAGTATTACCTGGTTTGCTGGCTGTCAAAGTTTGGACGATGAGGGAAAAAAGGGTTGGATTAGGATGAAATCAGGATTGGATGGTCCTTGAAGCCAACAGGGACACAAGCAAGAACATTAACTGCTAGTTTGATCTTGAATCTTCTCAAGACTAAACCCTTCCCTCCTCCGCAGCTAAATACTGAGAAGATGATTTTCGTCATTGGTTTCTTCTTGTTGCTCTGAGCTGTTGCGTTCACCGTCTCGTCACCATTTTCTTGGTCTTCTCCTCCCAAGTGGAGAGGATAACTCCTCAAGAACGCTCTCCTAACATTGTAGTCTTCATAGCGAAAACTCCTTGGTCTTGCCTCATTTTCATCTAAGCCATTGCAATCCATGCCTGAGCATTCTGTGTCAAGTTACTGTGCAGAATTCAAAGTTTTATAGTCTGTAGATAGTGTGATGAGGTTGTCAGTAATTTGTGGAAATGACTGGATAATCCCACAAGATACAAGAAGCGAATCAAGCTGATTGATTAATTTGCTGAAAGCTATTGTGTACTCTTGTATTTGGTTTACTCACAATGTTCCACAAGGATATACTGGCGTGTACTCCATAATTCGTCCATACGATAGAGACAGATAGGTAAATGAGTTTTTAAATGCTTGTTTAGAGTTGATCTTTTCCTTATGTCATTGTAACAGTTGAGTCTGGACAGGATGCCTCATGTTTATTCGTTGTTTCTGGTGTTGAATACATGCGTAATTTGTCTGGGAGAGTTGGTATTTTCGCAAGGGTAGACAATCCTCTAGATCGAATGCGAAATTCTTACTTGGTTAGGAAACAGCGTTTCTATAATTCCGATTTCTATGGTTCAGGTCTAGGTCTCAATCTGCACTTAGAAAACTAGGAATCACACACTCAAAACTCGACATTTTCTGTCATATTTCTAAATGAAAGTCACTGCGATCCGTCCTATGCTTGGACTAAATTATATAGACATCCCCCTTATTTACAAACACCTTCACAATTTGCCCCCTCAGGATCAGTAATTTGTCCTTTCTCCCTATTTTGTATTTCTGCTCTTGAAGGTTTCTTATATACAGAAATTTCGGGTGTTCGGCAAATGGGTTGGCGCGAGAGCATTCTTGTCTTCTCTCGCTCTGTTCTTATTCTCGCTTTCTATCATTCGGTCAATTCTTCATTTCCTCAATTGTTTGGTGAATTTATAGAGGAAACGTTATTTTCTGATCCCTATGATATCAATGTAGAGAACTACGAATACAAGACAAAATCAGCAGCTTGCCGTCAAGGGGCGTTGATCTCCCTGGAGGCATCACATCAAATATTTTAAATCTCATATGCCTGAGAATGCTAATCCACGGGTAAGGCACGCTGTAAATGATCACGATTGGTGTCACAGTCATCGCTCAACTATAAGGAAATGGGGATTTTTCTATCTTCTTAGGTTTGTCCAATTATAAGAAATAAAGAATATCCGATGAAGGTTGACAAATTCACGAGGGATAGCTGCAGGAAAGCCCTTGAGATCCCTAGCCAAACAGATGATAAAGCGTGAAGTGGGGTTTTGCAGATATTGTGTGAGGATTGCTACGGGGAATACTACAATACAGATGGGAAGAAATTGGATGTAAGGGAGAAAATTGAAAAATAATGAAGACCCGATAAGGCTAAATCGCTAGACAGTTGATATCAGGTTATAACTTTCGTGGCGAAACAATTTATGGCTTAGTAGTAAAGCGAACCAAGGGCAATAAGCAAGGCAAATCATTTGCTCTAGCCTGTAACAAAACCGTTAGTACCCCGTCCACTTAGAGAAACATGATCATCGGAGTTTCATTATGTCTCACTTCATTGCGAATGTACATCTTGCCAGAGGTGCACGTCATTGAAATTTGGTTCATTTCTTTGTGGATAGTTATCATGGAGAATCGTTATTAATGGAGGCCATATCGGATTAAGGGCATACACGAAGCAGCCAATGCAGCACCCTTCGTCGAAACAACGTTTTCCTTCGACGATATTTCTAGTGAGAAGTCCATGAGTTCTTTTATAGGTAACAATTGAAGGATGTTGGTCGCTTTACAAAGTGTACTCTGAGAATCGAAGATTGCTTGGACCGAATTGAATTACTGGCGCGCTTGGTATTAATTGAGTCCGATGATGAAAGGTTGTACAGTCAGGCGGTGTAGATATAGACGAAGTCTTTGTTGAATTCGAAAGCAATGTGAATGGCGCATGCAAGATGCATAATTTAACTTCATGCGGACATGTTTTTCTGAGGCGTGTTGAGGGCTGCGACGAAGTGAATGGGGCTACGAATGTAGCAGAACACATGCAACATTTTAATGGGGGTCCCTTCTCTTCTACTGAGTTGCCAGATTGTAATAATCTAGAAACACGTTGCCCTATTATATGTAGAGCCTCGACCTAAGGAATGGGCCGAGCAACTAAGCCTTTGTTTTAGATGGGATAAATCCTTTGTTCACAAGTAGAGTAACCTTGTAACAATCTCTACGGCCTTGTAGGTGGACACTAGGTTAATAATTGTGGACATGGTAATTCACACGATTTTTTTTTTTTAGATTGGTTGAGCCAGAGATTTGGATATTTCATGTTATTTAACAAAACCACATTTATATGAATGAAATCATTTCTAGCTAGAGGTGTCAAACGAGTGGGTCGGGTTAAAAATGGTCCGATCCATATTGACCAATTCAATCCGTTTTGATCTATTTGCATGTAGCACAAACCCGATTACCTCATACCCTACCCAATCCATACCCAACATATCGCTCGACCGGACTCGTATTACTTAAACACTTCTATATTTAACTAAATCATGGAATTTTTTTTTGTTGTAATTGGTTTAAAAAATGATATTGTTGAAACATTTTCATACAATACAAATCTAGTGAAAAATTATTATAATATTTTTTTATTTTTTCTTTTCAATTTTATTTTCCTTTTTTTTTCCTCCGAAATTTGACGGCCGAAGACCGTGACGGGTGGACGGCGGTGATGGGTGCCATCCTACTTCTTTGAACAATTTTTATGTTTTTAATTTTTATTTCTTTCTTTTACTTATAGAAAATAAAAATCAAAACAGAAAATAAAAAAATATAAACTAATAAATTTTACAAGCTAAGTGAATTATAAATGAGTTGAGTTTGTCTAGCTTGGGTTCAAATCCATTTACCACTCACGTATAATTAGGCTAAAAATTTATACCGATTAACAACCCATTCATTTTAACTTGACTAAATCATATTTGACCCATATTATTGAATAAGGGTTAAAATGTGGGCTTTTTATTTTTTTTCCTTGTGGTGAGCGTTAAATATGGTTTGAAACCTCTAATTTTTGCATTCTTGAAGGGTCCAACTTGTTTGTTCCAATATCGATGATCGACACATCACTAGCTCTACAACCATCGTTCCCTTTGACGAATATAACGAAATTGTCTTTCGACTAGAAAATGTATCCAATGATGTAATGAAAATTGATAATAACGACGTCGAAAACATGTGAAGTTTATAATTTTAAGGCGTGGCATGCAGTGAATCATGTTTGCTATTGAAATATAACATGTCTACTCTATTAGAACGAGTCCCAATATTTATCAAAATCCCTTTTCCTTTCGGATTGTGTTCACAAGTGCTCCCCATGGTACATATCAAACCCCTAAATAAAGAAAGACTGTCATTCCTAATGTGTCACTTATCACACGCGTCATGTGATAAGCACGTCAGTGCATTGTAAGGCATTGTAAGGCGCTCGTGAACAAAATCCTTCTCATCTTTTGGTTTTTGGTTAAATCGAGAATGGACAAACAATTATCAAGATGGTTTCGAAGCATGAGGATTACTCGGCCCAAGTAGACAGCTAATGCTTATGATCTTATGCACGCCTCTGGACTTAGTTTTCCATCTTTTTATTTTTCTTGTTACCCCAAGATGGTGAAGTGACCATCCTGTTGTCCGACTCAAACCAAATGAATAAAGACAATGATATGAAGTCGTGATGCGATAATTTTTTTTATCACATCTACCTGATATTTTGACATGTCGCATCACAAAATCAAGAATCAGGAAAGCACGCCTCGCACTCCTGAGATTACTTAAACCTTCAAAGTAGTCAATTCCAAGGGAGTGTCCATAAGTTGCATCGCTCCTATCCGTGGTAGAAACTTCATGGAAGTTGCCCAATGGTGGTTTTGTGCGGTCATTCGGTGTTGACGATGGTGATTGCGAAGGGGACACCGTCGAATGGGGTGGCAATGTTGCTGTGGCGGCGGGAGTGGCACAAATGGACAATGACCAACTGGTGTATTGATTAATGAATGTTAGGCTTCGTTCGCGAAGAATGTATGATTTGAAAATTATTTATCTGGAGAATAATTCTTGTATTACTTACAAAAAATGACTGAATAAATAATATTTTCGTTGTCCATGAAATTTTTTTGCACAAATTAACATTGAATAATCATTTTTAGGAAAATATTTTATAAATCATTCATTTCTCATGGAAAAAAATGGAGCCTTAAGGTGTGTTTGTTCATGTGAGTTCTATATTTTGTTCATTTATTTTTGCAAGTGATTGAAGCGATCATTTCTTAAAATACATTTTTCAAATAATTCATTTTTCTTGAAACAAACACATCCATAGTTGCCACTAGCAAAATGGCTCTTGGGCTTAGTTTGTTTTGTGAAAAATAAATGATTTCGAAAGTATTTTCCTAAAAATTGTAGCTTATATCGCTTAAAATAATTAGTCAATGAAAAATAGATAGGAGGAGCTATGAAAATACTTTTCGTTCGTTCGTTTTTTCTAAAAAGATCGAGCGATTATATTTAGAGAAATATTTTTCAAGTTATTCATTTTTTCGGAACAAACGGAATCTTGATAAGACCCGCACATGCCATGAAATCTGTGTTCTATATTAAGAAATAGCCAAATCCAACAGATTATAGCAGATTATATGAAAGGCCGCTATAAATACTCATTCGGTAAAATATTACGATGAAATAATTAAGTTGTTTATTCGATATAGAGCGCCGATAATCGAAATTTATTCTATTTTTCAATGATTTAACTTTATAAAAAGTCAATTAAGTACCCGAGTTAGTGGTTACACTATTGACATCAGAACCTCTGTTTTTAGCTCCTCCTATCTATTTTTCAAAAAAAAAAAATTCAGTTTTATTTTCGAGAGTTGTCGGTAAATAGATGAGACGGATATTTCGGGGCATAATTGCGAGATAGAGACGGGGAGGGAGTAGGAGGGGCGACCCGGCTGCTCTGAATCCGAGAGAGTCGAGACAAAGAGTCAAAGATGGTTGGACAAGTGAAGCAGAGAGGACAGAGAGTGACAATACAAAATCCAAGGCCGATCCCGATTGGTCTGGCTCTCGCTATCCGTGTTCGCTTTGTGACCGAGAGTGAAGGCGAAGTCGCATTCATTCGAGGCGCTCGATTTGGTGCAAGCACTTGTGCTGATTTTGATTTTGGGACCTTCCACGCTTCTCCAGATAAGTTTCAAATAAAGGTTCATAGTTATTTTCTCTAAAAAAGATCTAAAGTAAATTTAATTTCAAATAAGGACCCGAAAGCAACGAACTCAATCTCAAATAAAAATCTGAAATGAAAAAATTAATCTTAAATAAGATTCTGAAATAGACAACTTAATCTCAAATCAGGCTCCCAACATCACCGACTAGCCAAATGGTAATAGTATGATCAAGGGGGGACATTTTCGTTTACTAGCATTTTTTTTTTTCTCTCTTTCTTTCTCTCTTTTTTCGTTTTTGTTTTCTTTTCTCTCTTTTCTTTTACCTTCTTGTCCAGTGTTGCGGCGTTGAGGCCAAAGTCGTTGATCACCATCGTCTCGACGACGTGCGAGGCTTCATTGAGGAGGACGAGACGACTAAAGCGAGTAATGAGCGCATCGAAGGTGCTCTTGTGGAAGAAGCCGCGTCGAGGATGGAGAGGGCGCATAGGATGCCATCCAAGGCAGAGAGGGGGGTTTTGGAGGTGAGAACGTGGAAGGAAGAAGAAAGAAAATGAAAAATATATAAAAAGAAAGAAAAGAAAAGAAAGAAAGCGAAAAAAAGGATTTTTGACGAAAATGCCCTAGGCGGCATGAAGATTGAGGGGTTGATGAGTTGAGCCCTTATTTGAGACTAATTTAACAATTCAAATCTTTATTTGAGATAATATTCACTTGGAGTTGTCTTTTAAGAAATCACATCTCCTTTAAGCCCTTATTTGAATTTTTCGCACACTTTGTGAGATACTTGTGAAGGAAGATCAAATATTTAAATTTAAACCATTCCTAATGAAATACAAGTAGATAAATATTAGGGCTAATACCATAAAAAAATCTTAAACTAGTACACCTGTGATAAATTTATGTCAAATTATTTTTTCGACCAACAAAAACTCTAAACTAGTATATTTATGACAAATTTATCCCATACTAATTATTTTGACCACCAAAACCTCAATTGGTGCACATGTGACAAATTTATTCTCCGTTAGTTTCCGTTAAATTGGATTAATATCATAAAAAATCTCAAATTGATACCCCCATGACAAATAGAAGGTAAAAATCTCAAGCGTGTATATCCTTCAATTGCCACGTGTCACCCAACTCAAAATTTAATGAAAACTTACGAGATTAAATTTGTCACATATATACTAGTTTGAGTAAATTTATTAAAGATGTATCGGTTTAGGATTTTTGATGATCAAAAAAATAATCTGGGATAAATTTATCATAGGTATATTAGTTTGGAATTTTCACATTGGTAATCCTAAATATTACACTTTATAGCATGGAAGATTATCCACACAAAATATGCGCGTGCAAGGCTTTCAGGACCAAAACAACAAGTAAAAAAGCCAAACGAGAAAACTCATAATTAAAATCTTACTAGTCTTCATGAGCATTCATTTTGAACGGCTTTTACCTTGTGATTTACTATTCAAATCCAAATCTCACAACTCACGTATTTCTATATATTTTTTTTTTTCAATTCTAAACTCTCAAAACTTTCGTGGTAGCGCGACGCGTGAGTTCATAAATAGTTTGTCGACAGAAAAAAAAAAGAGTAAAAACAATTTGTTCAGCGACCTTTTTGAAATCCAAATAATGTTGAACATTTCGACGGACAAAGCCGAAAAGGCTCCGCCTTTTGCTTTTCCTTACGTGCAAGCAAAACGAGCCCTAAATTTGAGAACCAGAAATCGGCTTTGCATTCAATGAGTTTCTCATTATAGGCCAGCGCAACTAACAGACAGATGCGCATTCTTCGTCTTTTTTTTTTTTTTTGCCATTTTTCTTGAGGAGGGGACAGAGAAGGCGGGAAGAAAACGCCAATCGAAAGATTTTGCCCGTGCCCGCACAACGCAGTCCCACTTCCGTATAAACCATTTCTTTATCCCAAGGCAAGTACGGTCGCAGCCGAGGGACAGACAATTAAGGAAACGATCAACAAGGCAACAAGAGCAGAGCAGACCGTCTCATCTTTTTGTCATCTTTCGGACAACGACGAAGAAAAAGAAAAGACTTCGTTCTCACTCCACCCAGTTATGCATCGGTACGTTGGAACCTAAGATCGAATCATCTACAAATAAATTGAAGCTAACGCCTATATAATAATTAAAAAATATCCAAAGAATATGCGAAATATACAACGGCACGTGATATCACGTGGGAATCGGATTAGGAGCGGCACTTGAAATTTGTCTAACAGAGCGGACGCAATGCAAAAGGAGCAGAAGTCGACTCGACACCATACAATCTAGAAACTTAAATAAATAGGTGATGAGAGAATATATGTAGCATATAAATCCATTTTTGTCTCTCTATTTCGGTATAAGCTAAGCTTACCCATTTTGTATCGTAACACACTCATCTCATTTTCTTGGGTCTCGAAGTTAACTTCGATTGGCACTGGCATGTTCACGTCTCTTCTTGATGCCATTTCGAGAGCACAAACTCACTCGCTAGCCGGACACTAGAAGAGCCTAAATTCCTATTTACAGTTGCCATAATTTGTCCCAACACGCGCATTCTCTCTTCGCCATGTTTTAAGCACGAGATCGCATGTTCCGACGACTGTCGAGAAATTTTTTCAGACTTTGGAAATATCCCATCTAATAATCGATTCATCATATATTCAGGCCGCTAAAGTAAATACATATTTTTTTTTGCGGGAAAACAAAATACGCGGCGCGATTATTTCACATACTGCTTTATTAGCAATGTAATTTTTTTTTTTTTGGGAACATTATTTGGAGACCAAAGTGGCTGTGGAGTGTGGACCACAGGCCTGCCCTTAGCTTAGCATTACTTCGCTTTCAAGACCGATCATCTTCCCTGCCAGAACTTCTGTTGAGTTTGAGTGGGCGCTGGCCTTTTTCTCCTTCGGGCATAAAGCCAAAACCATCAAATCATTGCCCTCCAGGAAAGAAATCCAAATCATCCTTCCCCTCCCTCCCTCCCTCTCTCTCTCTCTATAGCAGTCTCTTCAGAAGATTAGTGAACTTCGGGCCCTGGGGCTTTCTGCTGCAATGGAGGAGGTATAAGGGGGAAGACAAACAGAGACAGACCGTCATGGGTAATTGTGTCACTGTTCCCAGGAATCAGAACCCCGCCATGAAGCTCGATCTGTCCGTGACCTCCGAGACCGACGGCGTCCCGATTCAGGAAGCGAGCGCCGAGGCTCGGAATTCGGTGGCTGAAGCTGGTCCGAAGCCACAACCCACGCCTGTGACGAGCTTCCGCGAGCTCGGTATGGCTGTGTCCGTGACTTTCGTTTTTTAGACGCGTTCATGATCGGATCGTGCCTTTTGTGACTTGTTTCGACATTGCAGAATTTCGTTTTTGCTATTCTGTGACTCTCTGTATACTGAGATTGGGTAGAAGCAGCCCATTCCTCTGTGGGTACAAATTTTGAGGTTTATGTGTGTGGTTTTAGTGTCTGTTTCTTCCTAACACGTACATCGTTGCCACATTTTGGCTTCTCTCATTTCGTAGTCGAGTTTGTATTGTGCATTTTATAGCCATGACTGTCTCAATTTGCTCTGTTCAGATGTAATTTAGATTCTTTGCTCCGTACTAAAATGCAGTTGGATCGAGAATCACGGTATAGTTCCCCGGTGCTTGTGGGTTCTTGATGCTTAATGTTATGCTGTTGTTAACTGGCTATTGAGACTTGATTGTCTAAATCGTATAGTTTATGACATAGGTACCAAGGAGGACATGTTTTTGAATCTCAAGCCTGGTGGGAATCTGACTGTGAAGATTATTTCAGCATCTGCGATGGTAATCTTATATCTTGCAACCGCTTGCTCTTATAGCAGATTCACGCAATGTGTTTGTTGGATATAGAAGGCTCATAACTTATGTGACCTGAATACATTTTACTTGTGTAGATGGAACCCCGTCTCGCGGCAACACACCGGTCCACCCCAAAAGCTCTTTTGGAAATGTGGCAGTGAATAAAAATCTTCCGGCAGAGGCAGCGCTTAATTCCGTGCCGCCCCCACTGACTGAACCCAAAAAGCTGCTTATTGAGCTTTTTCAGGAAAGTTTCAACGCTGCTGCTGTTGATGAAGATCAGAGTTTGAGGGGAAGGTTGAATGCCAAGTCAAGTGATACCCCATTCACTACCGAGTCCCCATTGAAAAGCCCGTTCAGTATAGGGATGAACTCTGCCTACAGCTCCGAGGCGACCCCAAATCGATCATCGAAAATGGCGAAGTTGAAATCTGGACCATCTTCCCAGTGTTGCCTCCCGAATTTGGTACGAAACCTGAGTTTTGGCGAGAGGAAGAGGAAGATGAGCCCCAGCTATGGTGGTGGAAGCAATCCGAAGCCTCAACAGGTCGATAGTACAATTGCATAGCATTGCTATAATCGACTTTACTGTAAAAAGCTTCCGAATATCTAGTCTGTTAGACTTTTTAAGGCCTGCTTCTATAGCGATACTTGGTGTGTAACTACTTGGCAAACTCGTGTGCGTTCTTTGAGTGATGGCTCCCGAAATTTCCCAAAGTATCATGACTAAGAAATTTTCTGGTGTCGGATGGTGACTATGCATTACTGGCCACTTTACTGCACATAAATTTTATATCACGAGGCAAGCTTGTGTATGAGCCTTTGAGGTATTATCCATGTAACTTTGTTGTTGGAGAGGATGTCCAGTAATCGGAATAAGTGGAAATTCTTTCTGCACTAGCAGATTTCCCCTTTGAAGCCAAAGGTGAACTATATTTGGCTGCATTTAGGTTGCTAGAATTTCTACTTTCTGTAGTTTCTACCTGCAGGTCACTGCATGAGGTTGAAAATTTTGTGGAGGAAATGCCAGATTCGGCGGCAGCCGGAGTTCGAGTGCAAATGTTGAAAATCTAAAACTAGTCTGAAGACCTCGGCCTTACACGGCTGATACAGGAATTTCCGTCACGGGAATCGGTGTCGGGTCAATCTGGCGAAATTCTACAATGAAAGAGAATGATTTACTCTATATCGTGTGTTGTAGGATGGGGGGAGAGGGCAGGGGATTTACAGGAGCTAGTAGTATCGGCCGAAGCTTATAATGACCATGTCCATTAATATAAGCAGGACTTGACTCAAAAGACTTTTTTCCTGATGAAGTATCTTTCTTGTCTCTTCTCAGTGAAACATCAGGTTCTGTTCTCCAAATTCCTCCGCAAACGAGCTGTTTTCAGCTGGACGGCCAAATAGAGCTTGTCCCTTCATCTTATCAAAGAATCTAAAATAAGCTTGTCTCCTGGACCTTTTTATCGCCAGTGTACCGCAAATAGTCCAGAATCCCATCAGAAATCCTAGTACTATGCTTATGTAGAACCGTACTTCTCCATGATCATCTTCCTCGTTTCTTTTATCTTTGCCGTGGTGATCTGGTACGTCCCACCCCATTGGAGTCGAGAAATTCTCGAGACAACAGAAACCCGCAGAGGCCTGGATTTCCCTCAAAGCTGGATGGATTGAACGTTGGGAACTGGTTGCCTGTGGAAATTTCTCCGTCCAAGTTGTTGTATGACAAATTCAAACAGTTCAATAGTGTTATGGAAGACATTCCTAGAGGAATTCAGCCCGAAAGGCGGTTGAATGAGAGGTCAAGAGTTTCCAACTGTTTCAACCCCGATATGTTGCCTGGTATGCTTCCTGTCCGTTGGTTGTTCGACAAGATCAGCGCCCTCAAGGTGGAGAGATTTGATATCTCTGGAGGAATTTCCCCTGAGAAGTTATTTCTCGAAAGGTCTTAGGAATCAATTCGTTATATTCTATCAACCTTCCCTTCATGTTTAACTTGATGCTTCCAGAGTAAAAACTACGGAATTCTGGGGAAACACATAGTAAGGCCCTGAAGATTTCATCCCTGCCATATTGCCGAGACATGGGGGAATTGATCCGAACAAGTCGTTATTGGCAAGGTCCAAGACAGGCGGGTTCAGAGAGTTGCACAGTTGTTCAGGAATTCTTCTGCTGGAACTATAGGACTGGAGGATCAATTCTGATAAGGAATTGAGGCTTTCTTCAGTCCACTGCGGTACTATCAGGTGAAGTCTGTTTTTCCCTAGATCGAGTGTGTACAGGCGACTGCAGTTTAATGAGCAAGAGGGCAACTCTCCTGAAACATTGTTGGTGCTCAGCTATAGCCATTCAAGGAAAGATAGTAAAGAGAACATTTGGCAGGGAATGAAACCGGAGAAATTGTTCTTGGAAAGATACAAGATCGTCAGCTTCGGCATAATGGTCCACCCGGCGTAAATATCTCCAGAGAGAGCATTGTTCGATAAATCAAGATAGACCAGATTAGTCAGCCTGCTCACTGCAGAAGGTAGGTCCCCAGGGAGTGAGTTGTTCGACACATCCAGGTACATAAAGGCCGACATGTGGCGGTCGGCTTTTGCTGGGACAGGTCCTGAGAGCAAGTTGTTCCGCAAAGAGAGTTGATTCACATTCGACCAGAGTGGAAATGAACCCTCCAACCGGTTGGAAGCTAAGTTGACTATAGCTTGAGATCCAAAACCTAAGAACCTGGGAAGCTTCCCCACTATTCGATTTTCAGAAAGATCTAATGTCCAAAGCTGTCGAGACAGTTCCCACCGCCAATCAGGCACCGTACCCGAAATCGCAGCTCCTGAAAGGGTCATGCTTGACAGTTTCTTCTGATTCTTCAGCCATTTGGGAAATTCTGGACCCAACTGGCAATTCTTAATCCTGATGCAAATGAGATGACCCAGCCACGGTTTGTTCCGAACTTCAGTGAACTAGCCTGATTGGATGAGAGGCTGAGATTTTTCAGCTCTTTTAGATTCCAGAGATGAGTTTCCGTAACAAGTCCTTCCCAAGAATTCAAATATAGTCCCAAAGTGGTCAGTTTGGACAGTTGTCCTATGCTCTCTGGTATGGTACCATTCATCTTGTTGAAGGACAGGTTCAGCTCAACCAACCGTGACAGATATCCTAGGGACCTCGGTATTGGTCCCCAGAAGGAATTATTGGAGAGTCGAAGATCTCTTAACTATCTGTGCAATCCCAAGAGTCGGGCAACGGACCGTTGAACTCATTGGCACTCAAATCTAGCTTCTCTAAGACGCTATTATTGCATCCAGACAAGCCCACTGCAAGCTCTCTTACGTTCCCGTCAAGTTATTGTAGGACAAGTCTATCTCCTGCAGTTTGCACAATACACCCTCTGCAACAGCAGGAACGGAGCCCATGAGTTCAGAACCGCTCAATGTGAGCTCAAGAAGAGTTGTGATGTGGAAAACCCACCGACGGATTGTGGAGTTGAAGTTGTTGAAAGAGAGATCAAGAACCGAAAGCGATGTGAAGTTCACAAACAACAGAGGTTCAGGGAACTCAGAAAGCTGACATCCCTCCAAGTGCAACTCCATAAGAGAAGGAAGCATGTTAACCTTCTCTGGCCAGTGAGCAGATCCCTTCCGGAGATTGACACCTCCCAAGTCAAGGTAGTTCAAAGAAGACAGACTAGAGAGCCAATTTAAATCCGAAACTCGGAGCTCTCGACTGGAATGAGGATCAGCAGTGAGGTCAAGCTACTGCAAGTTTGAGAGATTCCCTAACTGGGGTGTAAGTAATCCACCAAATGATGCTTGGGAGAGATCAAGATAGATCAACCTCTGGAGAGAGCAAATGAAACTGGGAATGGGACTGCCTTGGAAATTGTTGTGGCTCAGATCCAAGTAAGTCAAGCACTTCAAAGCAAGCAAGGACGGACTTACTAGGCCGCTCAGACACATGGGCCTGTAGTCTTCTAGTACAGATTCACCATCATCAACATCTACCATGTCACAAATGTCTGGTATGGGCTTCTGAGATCCGGCTTCTCTACATGGCCTGTGTCGTCGTCACAGCTCACACCGACCCATTCGCAGCAATCCTGGCCGGTCCAGGAAGAGAGCCAGCCGGAAGGGCCTTCGAGACCAGCTTTAAGTTTCAACAGGGCCTGTCTTTCCTTCGCAGGGCAATTGGTGGCGTTGAAGCTTATTCCATTGGCTTCAAGTGGATGAAGCTGGGACAGCACGGGGATAGAAAGAAGTGGAAGCTTTCACTGTGGCCATCTACACTCAACAAAATCTAACAACGACAACGCATTTGAAAGAGACTAGATTAGAAGGGTTGTAAATTAACAGTTAGCACTTGGAACGAGAAAATCCCGTCACTTTCTTTTTCTTAACTAATTACACAAGTATTCTTTCAGCTTTGTCTCGATAGTATTGTACTAACACAAACTATGTTGTTGTTTGAATTAAGCGCGTTCGCTCGCCAATGTTTTCTGATTAAGTAAGTCGAAAAGAACATGGTCGGTCACCTCTCGAGACAGATTATCAGGATCGTCCTTGTTTTCCGAATGAAAATGATAGGCCGACGGCACCGTCACTCTTAATTTCTCTCCAATCGGTTGCGCATCCAGCTGTCTATCCTTTGCAAAGCAAATCATGCGATCCAGCTTGTACCGTCACAATTTGCTTATAATGGTGCCGTCACGTTAGCCGGGTCCTTTTCTGAATGAGGACACTCTCCTTTCGTTTCTGCAAGAAATTCTAGTCAAATAACCAGGACGGAGCCATGGAGGCTCTCGCATGTTGACCTACATTCTCGTAAATTTCCACGTACTATAGTTGAAAATGTTCCACAATCTTTTACTATTGAGGGATTCCGCACGAGGATTCGATGCCGCTTTGTACTGAATCTTGTCTTATAAGCCACGTGAAAGTTTCACGGAAGCTGCCCTCGGTTATGCATGAATACAATATTATTTGATCATGGAATTCACCGAAATTACGATGAACCAACCATTTTATTCCCTTTTTCAGTCCCTCTTTCATATGCTTCACTCGTCTATTTGTTTCGCGAAAATTAAATAATTTTAAAAATATATTTTTTAAAATAATAATTTGAAATAATTAGTTAATGAAAAATATTTTCAACATTGATAACGATAACAATTTATATTTAAACATTTTCTTAGACGATAATTTTTTTTTCAATTCATTCATTTTTATAAGCGATTTATGCCTAAAAGTCGATTTATAATCTCCTTCTATTGGTTAATACCATGAAAAATTTCAAACCTGGTTTACTTACGATAAATTTATCCAAAACTATTTTTTACCACCAAAAATCTCAAATATGTACACCTGTGATAAATTTACTCCAAACTATTTTTTTGACCACAAAAAATTTCAAATCGATCTACTTGTGACAAATTTACTCCAAACTATTTTTTTTTATCACAAAAAATCTAAACTCGGTGCTTTTGTGGTAAATTTACCATAAGCTAATTTCTTTTATCAAGAAAAACTCCAAGCCGGCACACCTATGACAAATTTACCCTCCGTTAAATTAGATTAATACCACGAAAAAATTTAAATTGATAAATCATGACGGAACAGAGAATAAAAATTCCAAACCTGATACACTCATGAATCGCCACATGTCATCTAATTTAGTAATTTGATGGTTAGATTTAACTAAAACTAATAGAAAGTAAATTTATCACGGGTGTATCGGTTTGGGATAAATTTGTCACAAGTATATGAGTTTGAGATTTTTGGTGGTCAAAAAATAATTTGAGGTAAATTTATCACAAGTATATCGGTTTGGGGTTTTTCGTGGTATTAACCCTCATCCTAATAATCGCAATGACAAAAAATGGCTCTTGCAATCACAATTCACACATGGTTTTTTGATTCCAACAACTACAATGCGAGACAATGTTGATGACTTTGAACTACAAGAAAATTGAAAAGTCAATTTGAGGTTCCATTTATTTCACGGAAAATAACTATCAAAATTTTTTTTTTATGGATTTTCTGGCGTTTGGTCACAGAACATAAACTAGTCAATAAAAAAAAATTCTACCAATGAAGAAAACACTTTCAAAAGTGAGGTAAATTGTTTCATTAAAAAGACAATCATTTTTCCTTATCTTTTCTCCTTCCACTCCTTAACCTTCCTTTTTATTTAACATTTTTTTATTTTAGTTTTTTTCCTTCTTCCTCGGCCAGTCACTGGCCGCCGCCACTCGAGGCCGGCGAGCTCGAGAAATCGAAGGAGAATCATGAGGGCAAAACATCGAGCATCCGCCTCAGAAGCTAGCGACCTAGGGTTTTAACTAAGCCCGATCCTGAAGCTCGCATGAGCGAGATCTCTCCTCCCTCGTCTCTCTCGTGGATTTATTCTCTGTTCGTCCCAGATTCTTCTTGGTCCCTCTGTTGTCTGCTACTCTATTTAAGCTTCTCTGGGCCTTAGGACTTCGGAGGATGGGGGACGATTACTGGAATCGGCAGCAGCTGGTTGTTGGCTGGCCAGCTCTAGCAAGCCTTGAGCTCGCTTGTGGAGGCAAAGGAAGAAGAGAAAAGACAAAAAAAGGGGAAAAAATAAAATAAAAAATAATTAAAAATTAAATTTTATTTTGAAAAATTATATATATGTCCACGGTAGTGTCGATTGTCTTACGTGGGACGACCGACATCCACGTCGGCAATTTTTGGCCAAACGACGGCACAAAAAATCAAATTAGATTTTTTTTACCAAACGACGTAAAATATTTTTCATTTTATTTTCAGGTCTTAGTTAAATACTAGAAAAGATTATCATTTTCTTGATAAATGACTTTTTGAAAAATATTTTTCAAAAGCGTTACATTTTTCTTGAAATAAATAGAGCCCAAAGCCTGACTTTTTTTCTTTACTCGTGCATATTGTTATTCTTCTAGGTACTCCGCTAGCAATGATGTGCACAAATCACTCAATACGATCCCACCAATTAATTTGATCTTCCAAGCTACGGATAATTAAACAAATGGTCCCTGAATTTGTACCTAATAAGCTACTACGCCATTTCTAAATTTTTAATTTGTTCAACGCGGTCCTTAAATTTTTGATAAATAAACCTAGTCCCTAAATTATATAATAATATCCAATATTATCATTCCATTAATTCAAATTAATTATATTTGCTGATTTGGCTTTCAATTTGATATGTTTGAATTTAATTTTTGGTCAACCATTCAAACTTATGGATTGGAAGTTAAATCAACAAATTCACTTTACTTGAACTAATGGAAAGATAACTTGAACATTTCCATGTAGTTCGGAGATTAGAACATATAATAAAAATATATAATATTACACATTAGATTAAGATTTAAAAACGACATCGCACATGGACTAAAGGCAAGGGATTATTTGTGTCATTGTCGTTGTATGCTATGTTCTAGGCCTACGATACAATGGAGCAAATGGCTCGGATTTAACGGGCTGATCTGGACCTTCTTTGAGTCCGGGCCGGGTTATCCATACAACTATCATACGGGATGTGTCGACATTCGGGCTGAGGCCCAATGTCATCCGGATCTCTTTGGGCCTTCTCTTTCGTAAGCATTGCCCTTTTGCCATTTCGCCAGTGCACTCGTCTCTCTCTCTCTCTCTCTCTCTTGCTCTCGCTCGCTCCTTCTGTGGAGTTCCCAAGTTCTAGTTGCAGTTTCGGATTGACTATGGCAAGCCAGCTTCATATTGACTTGACTGAGGACAAAACTCGCGAAACAAACTTCTAAATACATTACCTATCATCATCTCTCTCTCGCGACAAGTCTATCGAGCCTCGATCGCTCAATGGCTAGCTGTCATTTATCAATCTCGCAGAGAATCTGAGTGAATCGGCAACCCCGTCAATTCGATCATGACCGGAGGTGGACGAAGAACTGCCCGGAGCAGGACCAAGTCCGCAGCTGATTCCGGTGACGGCGATCCTTCGCACAGCGCGAGACCTCACTTGAGGCGCCACAGAGATAGAAGCAAAAGCGACGGTTTCATCAGAATCCTCAACGTTAACCTCAAATACGTGGTTGGCTTCAGCGCCGTCGCGTTTCTCATCATATTTTTCATGGTCAACCACCTGGTTAAGCCGGCCGAGGAAGCGAAGCGGCCGAGGGTCGTGACGCCGTTCCCAGCTCCGAAGATCATGGACCTTCCTCAGGTCACGACGATTTTAAACGATATGCTTTTGTGTATATTGTTGCCGGGCCTTCTGAGTGAACGTGCTGTGGATGTGCGCTTATGATTTTAGTTTTTGAGATTCCGATGCTTTTGGCAGTTTCAAGGGGAGCACAAAGAGAGCATGTACTGGGGCACATACAGGCCTCATATTTATCTTGGAATTCGAGCGAGGTGATCCTTTACTATCTTAGTTTCTGTTTGTGAAAGGAGAGAGGATTGGGTGAAAGCTATAGCCATGAATGCACTGTTCCTGCATTTTCTTTTTGCATAAGGTGGTCAAAAGCTGGAAAAACATTTTCATGAATTTTTGAAGCATTATGTGCTATCTTTCATATTTCATCTTAAAATTTCACAATGCCACAGGGAGTAGTGGTCGGTCATTTTTTTCTCAGTTGTTTATACCCTTGCATCTCTTTTGATCCCAAAAATGAAATTTCATCAACAAATTTGTTTGGCTATTCGCCGTCATTTTGAGGGGTCCTGATTTGGACTTATAGTAAGTTTGCCCAAGAAACGTGTATGCGCTTACTTTGCGAATTTTCCCTGCTTTAAGGATGAAATAGTTGGTTAAGCTACTTCTTCGTACTATTCAGTTAAGATATTCCTGGTTTTTGTGCCAAAGATAGCCTGGTCATAATTAACTGTTCTTTTGGCAGAGCGCCACGTTCTCTGCTAGCTGGCTTAATGTGGATTGGTGTAAAGGATGGGAGGTACTCCTTACGCCATGTCTGCCAAGATAGTGATGGACTGAGCTCGTATGGATGGACCAGCCATAATGGCCGTGATTTTGGGCATCAGGTGTTGGTCGATCATGGTATGGTATTGGCAACAAGTTTCTTCAAATCCAAGGAAGTTGGAAGTGGTTATGGGGGAGACTGGGCAGTACGAGTTGAGGTGCAAAGCCCAAAGTAACCATCTCATCATCCACCTGAGATTTGCGTGCAATTATATCGTTCTATGCCTACTTTATTAAATGCACATAATTTTTAATGCATAAAATTTAGTTGATGTGATTCACCATGAAATTTTATCGTGTGATGTCTACTTATAGTCCATATATGTAACTTGCGAGTCTGATACCCAATGGGCTGATGATCTTGAATGTATGAATATTCTTAGTGCAGCATCCTGAATGGATCTGTTTAATGCCTCTTATGTATATTCACTTGTCTAATTAGTGCCACTTTTGTCGTGCTTTTCCGTGTTACCTTATCATTCGCATACCTCTGTATCAACATATGAAACATAACACATGTGGATACTGTTTTGTAATCTGTTGATTTGAATGAAGGAGGAGGTTTGAGGGGAGTGATTGAAAACAACTTAAGTTCCTCAGTGGAAATAGTGGTTAGGGTGCCTTAAATTTTCCTAATTTGTTCATTACTTTAGTGGAGCCTATGATTTAACAATTCCTTAAAAGGCTGCATTATTGTGTCTCCTGAATCTTGAAGAAAATTAGTCTAAGTCAATTGAGTTGATCTTTAGTTTTTCAATGGCAGCATGTTGGCTTGTCACGGATGAGCAGTCTGGTTGGCCCAAACAGAGAGAATTCTTCTTTGCTCTTCCATCTAATCTTTGTTCCATGAATTCGTAAATTTTGTGTGTGCACAGATCTACTCCAGATGAAGAAATGCGGAAAAGTTCGCATCTCTTTTTCTATTTGGCCGATGAAGAAGGAAATATTCTAGACATGAGCAAAGACGCCTTTAAAAATCGTGGTCACACTCTCTTGGCATCAGGTACAAGGTCGGACATTGAAGATTGGCAGCTGCATTTGAAATCAGTGGTAATGTCCTAATTCGGTTCAGATGCTAACTTCGTTGCTGCTTTTACTCTTTATGGGAGGCTCTTTTTGTTGAAAAAAAAAATGGTGCCTGTAAATAAATGCTTCATGTTGATACATGTTCTTCTTTCTTCATGAGCTACAAGAGATTGGTAGTAAATGGCTAGGCATCCACTCAATAATCTTCTGCGAGAACTTCTATGACCTTTCCCAGTTCAGTTTTGTGGTCGTCATTGGCATCAAAACGATTGGCAGCTTTATCTGTTTGCTCGCTTGTTGGTGCCCTGAATCGCCCTCTCCTTTGATGTTTGCTTGTACAACCATGTTAAAATGATGTACATAGTGCAGTTCAATTGATTCCTATTGCAGTAATGGTGCGATGCAGAAAATTCTGTAGACTGTTATTTGCAAGTTCTTTAAGAGGAACATTACGTCCCATTACCATTTACTCTTAAAGAATTTGGCATGCCTTTGTCAATTGAGTCACTAGGCTTGTTTTTTAACAAAAACATCCTTTCCTGTGCTTTTGCTCTAGTAAATAGTACCTTCATTCTGAATCAGTTTTTTATACTGTCTGCAGTTGTTATATTTATCACTGACGTAAGTTGGTCATGCTTCCTTTCTCACTGACATATTAATTTTTAGCCAATTGTCTGTTTTGCAGAATGATGTTGAAATGCATTATTCGGGTTTTAGGACACCTCATATGCATAATTTATCTGATCTTGTCCAAGAAAATCTTGGGGCACAAGTAGGTTATTGATTTCTTATTCGGCTATTTTTGCTAGGTTTTAAGTAACAGAAGGAAAATTTATGTTCTATTTCGTTAAGGTTTTGTAACTTGTTCTATGGTTTTGTTGCTTATGTGATTATGTTCTATTAGGCAAGAAAATATGGAGGACTGCAATTGTCTGACTCAAAACATCATTCTTCAAATGTCTTAGTTTTCCAGGTATGTCAACATGGTAATAGTAAAGATGATCTTGCTAAGTAATTACATCTTTTTACTTATGCAGGAGCATGCTTTTTCTGTACTTATATTTTGATCTGGCTTCTTAATGTATATGTCCTTTTTACCAAGATTTCTGCAAGGATTCCTGTTAAAATGGATATTGCTTTTGTAACTGGAGTTGGTTCTGCAAGGTCAAGGGCTAAAGAACGCGTCAGCAGTCTTACAGGTACATCCTATTTAGGCTGATCTGGTCACTAGTTTTCCTTGTTGGTTTTATTTTTAAAACTGCTTTAATCATTCTGGCAATTTGTTATTTCTATCACAATTGAATGTTCTCGGTATTTAATTTAAGGGCAAAAGTAATTTCTTGACTCTAGGTAGTTAATATGCATCGGTAGATACCGAGAAAAAATGGGCTTTCGTGGGTAGTGTTTTTCTCAATCATACAGGTTATTAGATTTGTTAAGTTTATGGATTTCACTGTTCTCTAAAAAGCAACCCCCATTTCCTCCCGGTACAAGGCTAGGTTGTTGTTGGTTAACTCAAGCCGATAAAAAATTATTTGCTTCAATAAAGTAGGAGGAATTGGCATGACTTGCAACTAAACATAATGGTTTGTTTACCCAGGTGGGTAGGCTGCGTTGGTTGAGAACAACTCCCTGAGGCGAGCGAGTTCAAAACCCGCAGTTGCTAGCGTCTTAAGTGGGGGCCATGGTGGTGGGGTCTTGTGCTAGTCCCCCCGAGGTATAGGGGCCCCGGCGCTAGGGGGGGGGCCGTGGTGGAGCCTCGGTCATAAAAAAAAAAAAAAAAACATAATGGTTTGTCTCACTTGAGTGAAACACTGTTGATGTGAAGTGTTTCTGTTCAAAACTTTGTTACCCTTTCAATTTTGACTACTTAATATTTAGGTGAATCATTGACGAGCTGCTTGAAGGAAAAGCAAAGAGAGTTCGACTACAAATTTGAGAAGACCTTTAACCTGGCTGACAAGGTACCAAGCTTAAGATGTCATTTGTAATCCTAACCAGTTCACCATCTGATTGATTATGCTGCATTGGAAAGGACGCACTGCTAGTTACCCATTTAAGGTGTGGGAAATGTATCAAAATGTTTTGTGACACTTTTATTTAATCTCTGGCTTTCTCGCAATTGCCAAGCTTTATCTTTCTTCATAGCTTCTTGAAATGATATAAAATTTTGCCTTTCCTAATTGTCAAGGCTTGAGATCTTTGTTTTCAGCTTAAAAACTATAAACAAGTCGGTTTGCATTACAAGTTGGTATGCATTTTGGAAATGAGCCATTTGATTTTTTAAGTTGTGCGAAAGTTTCATTTGATATGCCAGTTGGTTGTTTTAAGTTGAACAACATTTTCTTTTCAGCTTGATACGGAATCCATAATAGTTGGAAAGGCTGCTATTGGCAACTTGTTGGGAGGCATTGGCTACTTTTATGGCCAGTCCAAAATATCTGTTCCTGCAGCTGCTAATGTAAGTTCGAATAAGCCCTTGTAGTGGGATTGTGCTGTAATTGTGTCGATGTAACTCTATTCACGTCTTGATACTTTCATTAGCTAATATGTGAGTTTATAGCTGTTTATTTATTCTGCACATTGTAAAGATCCTAGGCTGCACAGTTAAAAGCAAACCATGTAAACAGTCTGTAAACCCTAAAGGAGGGAACTGGATCTTGTTTCAAAGGAGCCACAGTTGAATTGGTGAGTGACGGTGGACCTGTCCTTTGATGCGAGTTCTTAAATTTGAACATAAAAACATGTGCAAACTGGTGCTGCACTTTCAACAAGGGACTGTGGTGGGAAATAAATGCACATGGATAGTGCCATTGTCTATGTTTGTGGTAGATTTTTCATCTTAATTATTTGGGATATCTATATCTTGTGTACATGAATGGAAGTTGAGTTGTCTTCTCTCTAATAAGGTTGAACTTGAGCCTTTGATGCCTGAACATCAAACCTCTGTGCAGGGGGCATTTTAGGGATAATGTTGTAGATTTTGCATAGTTATCCACAAGATCATTTCATGATAACCAGGAGTTCCGGTACCTCAATCTATGGATAAGCTTTTTCATCACATGCTATCTTGTTTTATCTGTTAAACTAATCAACCATAAAATGGGATGGTCTGATGCTAATCACATGTAGACTAACTTACTGAAATGCATAGGAATTTCTTTATCAGCCCGTAACTTTTCTGTTGTGTATAAGTACCCTGTATATTCAGTGCTTCTTGTGAGGACATTAATGTGTGGTGATTACTCTGAGGATATTCTGCAGAGTCATATAGTAGTTTTTTTGTTCTTGCAGCCTCAAAGACATAATGATTATCTGTCCTATTGGCCAGCTGAGCTTTACTCTGCTGTCCCGAGCCGACCATTCTTTCCTAGGGGCTTTTTGTGGGATGAAGGTTTCCATCAGCTGCTGATCTGGTCAGTTGCACTCATCCATGCAGTTAAAAATTTGCCTACTAGCACGGAAGTAGTAATCTGCCTGATTAGCAGATTGACTAACACACTTTTGGATGCAGGCGGTGGGATATTCGGATTTCTTTGGATATTCTTGGCCACTGGTTGGACTTAATGAACATTGATGGCTGGATTCCCCGTGAACAGATATTGGGAGCTGAAGCTCTTAGGTGATAACTTAATCAAACTAGTGCGCTGTGTGGAGGGCTTTAGTGTTGTTTCTGTTGAAATAAGTGAATGCATATTGCCTTGTATGACAGTAAAGTCCCTGAGGAATTTGTTCCACAGCATCCAAGTAATGGGAATCCACCAACATTGTTTCTAGTTTTACGTGGTAAGCTTTTTATCAGATGCATTTTGCTCCAGACAATTGTCTACGGACAGATTGAATCATATTAGAGATGACTAATGCTCCTTCATACCAGAAAAACTTATAAAAGAAGTATTCGTCTGTCAGTCGAGTCAGTATTTTTGTCTTGGATATTTTGTTATCCAGGCTCATGCAGATATATGAACTCATTTTGTTGCTATAAAGTCATATTCTGTCACTGGCTCCTGTGAGTTGAGTGCCACTTAGCTCAAATTCTTTCATATGCAAAATGATGAGTGGGAAGGTGGGTTACATGCACCTCTTGCCCAGAGGGAAGTAATGAGGCAAGGCTCCGTACCACACCCCAAGTCATAAAAGGGCTGTCACTGGCTCCTGCGGAGAGAAAAAAGGAGAGGGGGTGGGGGGTGTGTTTCAAATGAAGAAGTCGGTGTACCACAAGTCATAAAAGGGCTGTCTCTGTGCGTTTGTGATCTCTGTGCGCTCCTTTTGAAAATACTCTCTGGTATGTAGATTCTTAATTGGGTCATATGAATTCCTTGTTTTCCAGATTTAATTGATGGTGTGAAAGCGAAGAAGTTCAATGCAGCTGAAAGCAACGAGATTTCTTCCTTCCTCGAATCTGCATCTGGTCGTCTTGATGCCTGGTTTCAGTGGTTCAATACGACTCAGTCAGGTATTGTGGATACCCACTTGTGATCGAGATACATGGAATAGCGATGCCTATTATGCTGGCCAGGATGGGAGAGACGTTGTCATCTTCTATCCAGAAAGAAATTGATGGGGGGATCACTATTTTTCTTAATGTTAGGCCGTTGTGCTTGGGCAAGTCTTAGAGAAAAGAGGATAAGCAGTAGACTTTTGCATTAATTAAGACTTGAATGTGCTGTTACCTAGTTGAATTGATTTAGTGTTGACTTGGATTCCACACATGTAGGAAAGGAGAAAGGAAGCTATTATTGGCATGGGCGGGATGGCTCGACCCACCGTGAGCTCAATCCAAAGGTCGTTCCCTTCTATATTTTGTATTTAAAGAGGCCTTAGAAAGTGCTTAGAGTCCGCCGTTATATTTTGGTGTATTGCCGTTGGAATTATGATTGATGTGTGGACTAGAATTTGTCTTAAAATAGATTATTCAAATAAATACGCATACCATGGTCATGCATAGCGTCCCATTTGTATTTTACCTTGCTTCTGTCTTTAAGAGAAACTTTTCACTGTCATGTAGGACTGTTGGGTAGTTTCTTGAGATACAATAGCATTGTAATTTGACAATGCTTTTGCATCTGCAGACACTGTCCTCAGGATTGGATGACTATCCACGAGCCTCACATCCTAGTGACGATGAACGCCACTTAGATCTTAGGTGCTGGATACTTCTTGCTGCAGATTGCATGCATTCGATTCGAAATCTTTTGGGAACGAAAGACAAAACTACAAAGGTGAACAGCATACATTTATTAGGAAATTCAAATGTTCATGTACCTTATTTTGATCATCTAAGTCAAACGATGCAGGAGTACAATGCAACAGCTAAGCTACTTGCAGATTTTGACCATCTTAATCAGGTTAGACATCATTACTGTCGAATCCATAGTTGTTTGTGAACATTTAGTAAATTTTTGGATGTACAAGTTCTTTTCAACTGGTGTTGCACAGTTAGCCAATGGTAGTGTTATCAAATATTACGAGGATTTCTTTTGAGCTGGTGTGTGGAGGCAGCATTTTCCTTCGTTTTTTCTCTGGCCCAAGGCCGTCTTTTCCATTTAATCTTAGTGCCTGACAGTTTGTATAGATCTTTAAGTTGAGATGTGTCTTTCTTGTCTTCAAAGCTGCAATACATTCAAACTGCTTCCTGCTAATGACGTCTATTACCACATTCTATCGTTGCCTCTTCTTTTACTACTTTGATGCGATGACCTTAGTTTTGCGATCCTTGACGTAAAAGCAACAATAAGATGCATTTTGTACTTGTTGTCCAAGAGATGGGAGTAAGATTGACCTGCCAACCCAAGCAGAGTGTATGGCAGCTCTGCTTGTTTCTAGATCATGGCTTTTTGGGTGATAACTTTCTGCTGCCATCATCTACTATGTATCTGCAGTGGTGCAAAAAGCATTGCCAGGTTGTCATTATAGATTGTGGGCATGGTTCTGGCAATGTGGCTTTTGTTGTGGTTATGGTTTTTATGTTAATAATAGGAATGCTTATGCTGATCAGTTAAATTGAAGTAAATTGCAATTGTTTTTTCTTCCGGAACGTTTCCTCATGTGGTAATATAAGTAGGGATGTATTGTTAGTCGTGGTTTATATATTTCTCTGCCTATAGGTGGGTAGCACAACAAAAATAAATAGTGGCTTTATGAATGGAGCTAAGCAATCAAAGCCTAATTGCTACACCCCTGTTAGCTTTTATTACCTACATTAGACCATTGAGATCAGTGACGCTGCTTCCAACAACGGGGAATGCGACTTGGCTTAGATATGCCCCTGGAATGTCAAAGCAAACCAATCTGATACATGGAAAATGTTGAAGAGGTGCAAACTGTGGGCTGTGCGTAGAAATGGTAACCAGAGAGCAGTGATTGACTGAGCTGGAAGGAGTGGGAGGAATGGAGATATAAGAATGGGTCGCAGAGGTTGAAGGATATGTGCAGGAAGGCATTTGAATAGATGAGGCAAAGTGGCTTTGGCATTGACATGAAAAGTATATTCAACATTAATTAGGTGTGCAGAACTAAAAGTGTGGCCACTGCTATCCCATGGATAGATCCTTCTTATAAAGGTCGTTTTGTTTCAGTAAAACGTTGCGATGTTCTGAAGTCTTTGTTCTCTCTTTTCATTCATTAATGAGCAATTATCTGCTAAAGGTTTCTCATTTATTTTTTTGTCCACAGCTCCTTTTTTGAGAATTTGTCATTGTGCATATGTGCTTGCTTCTAAAACATCTTTGTGTTGTTAAGCCACCTTTGCGCCACCCCTTCATATGCTGTTAAACTTTCCCAGATGCACTTTGATGCTGCAGATGGAGCTTACTTTGACTTTGGGAATCATACAGAAAAGGTATGCCCCAATTTCATTCTGACGCACGAGTTCTTCTCTTTGTTGTATTTAGGAATTTATTCAATCTGTGGTATTCGATAGTGATGTCGCAAACAAATTTGTGGTAATATAATACGGTAGAATGTTCACTTTAACTTCATGCTTTTTCGACTGTATTGTCGCTCCATCAGTGGTGGTTGTTGACCACCTATCAACTCTACCTTTTCATGTCATGGTTGGAAGATATTGCGGTACTTGTGTACAGATTGATGGGCTGCACGGATGTGAAAATTCCTCACTTGTCCTGCTCTACTGTCTAATAGATTGACAAACATAATCATCGCAAGATGTGTTATCATAACTGGCTATAAGTAAAGAGACATCGTCATCCTAACTCATATGATTGGTAGATAATGAAATGTACAATAATCCGCTAGTCTGAGGATCGAAGTACCATAGTTCAATTTGCTGATAATGAAAAATGAACCTACTTTTACTGGATAGAAAATTTCGAGGATAAGTACACCGGAGTGCCATAACTTTTTTTTCGCTCACATGAGTACCACAAATTTGAAAAAACGATCACTTAAGTGCCATCGCCGATTTGGCCCTCGCCAGAAATCCTACATGGAAGCTGGAAAATCTGACGTGGCATCGCTGGAGCAATTTTTTTAATTTTTTAATATATATGTGGATTTTTATTTTATTTTTTGAGTTATTTTGAAAATTTTCTTTTGTTTTGTTTTGTTTTTTTTTTTTCGTTTATCCCCTCTTGGCTGGGGGAGCCGTGATGGCCCCAGGCGACGGCCGTCGATGCCCCGACGGCCATGGGCGAAGGACTTCGCTAGATCCGGGTGAGGGCCCTCCAGGCCCCGTCGGCCATGGGCAAGGCAGCCCTCGCCCAGACTTGGAGAGGACCGTCGCGCCATCGGCCACAGTCGAGGCCTTCGTGCCCTTGCCCACGGCCACCGGGCGTCGACGGCCGTTGCCTAGGGCCGTCGCAGCTCCCTCGACCGAGGGCAAGGCGGCCGTGGCCGGCGAGGGCCCTCACGGTGACCCTTGCCAGCCATGGGGAAATCTAAGTTTTTTTTTATAAAGAAAGTATTAAATAATTAAAATAAAAATAAAAACATCAAAATAAATAAAAATTTCATAAAATATTTAAAAAAATCCACGTGTCACTGAAAAATAAATAAAAAGTCCACATAAGACAATTTGCTGAAAATGACATTTAATAGCGATTTTGCTCCGATGTGGCACTCAAATGAACAAAAAAAAAAAGTTATGGCACTCAAGTGAATATTGTACTAAAGTTATGGTACTCATCGTGTACTGGATGATAGATTGTATAGTCATGTGAAAACAGCATGTTGAAACAGCTGTGGTCATGAACAACAGAAAATTAAGTGCTTTTCTTGTTATAATCCTTAGTAAGCCCTTCCCACGTGCCAATAGTCCTCTCGTCTATTCCTTTGGTATGCGTCAAAACATCTGGACATCACTGGAAAAAAGTAAGCGTCTTCATTGACATTTACTCTGTATTGAAAAGATTATCATCATTCCAGGTACGTTTGAGGTGGAAAGAAGTAACGGTTGGAAGCAATCATGCAACTCGAGAGCTTGTCCGAGAAGTATTGGAAAGACCAAAGCTGAGACTGGTTCCTCATTTTGGTTACGTCAGCTTTTTCCCATTCATGAGGAGGATGATTCCAACTGTAAGTTCCTTTGAAGAATCCACTTCGTCAATTATATTTCCCCAAATTTCTGCCTTTACAGCTCCCAATTAGCAGATGCGTCTTTAGTAGGTCGCATTACAATCCCTTTGGAAATTTCGGTGTTGATGCATTTCTCATACCTACTAGTTACTGTAGGACTCGTGGATTTTGGAAAAGCAGCTTGATCTTATCTCAAACAAGAGTGTCTTATGGACAGACTACGGACTTCGGTCTCTCGCCAGAACGAGGTTAGAATGTGCATGGTCTTCTGTAACTGTAAAGTTTCTGATCCATTCACATCTACTATTAGTTCTCTGTACGGTATGCAGCTGCAAGTATCGCTAATGAATATCTCCGTTGCATGCAACAGTACCTTATACATGAAGCGCAATACAGAGCATGACCCTCCTTATTGGAGGGGTCCAATATGGATGAACATGAATTACTTGATCCTTTCTGCACTTCACCACTACTCAACTGGTACAAGTCTCTCCCCATAGGACATTCTCAATGTCTTTAACTGAGATAGCTGCCCTAATCTTTTCTTGAGTTTTGCAGAGGATGGGCCATACAGAGAAAGGGCCAAAGTCATTTACGATGAGTTGAGGGGCAACATGATTAGGTGCATATATTTGCTCTTTCATCTTTTTTTCCCCTTACTCAGCTTATCATGTATATCTCTTAGGACTCAGCTTGTCATCTACATCTCTTGGGACTTCTGGAATGAACTTTATTTGCTTGTTGCAGAAACATAGTCCGCAACTACCATCAGACTGGGTATCTATGGGAACAGTATGATCAAACGAAGGGCAATGGAAAAGGTGCTCGCCTATTTACTGGTTGGACATCGCTCATACTGCTGATCATGTCGGAATCTTACAGCCAAAGTTAAAGTAGCGTTGCTACAGCCTTCCCCATCGCAAGATAGCTCCCCTAACCCTGATGAGCTTCCCAATTCCTCGATGATGTTTGGAAGGTTAGAGCAAATCTAGCAACTTGCTGATACGCAGTTGCACGGCCAGTGACGATTATGGGAATGAGAGAGGAAACACAGAAGGCTGGTGTCAGATACCTGTCCTGAGGAAGCTTTATACATGAAGTTGAACAGATCATATGTGGTCTTATTGGGAATATCATCTGTCAAATGATAATAGACGCTGCCTAAGCAGTGGGGAACTTATAGTCAGACTAATTTTTTTTTGTAGGCTGTACGCTTATTCTGGTGATTTCTTACAAGAAATCCAAAGCTCATTGCAGTTGCTTTACCTATATGGCAAGGATGAGTGACTGAGGATTATAAAACTTTCAAATCCAGAGCTGCTTCCGGGAACAAAAGAAAAATGGAAAAGTTCTGCTGATCCAGTGATTTTACAAAATCCCGAGATTACTGGAACGGTTGGGTTCCATAGTTTTAATACCATCGGAGCCCAACGATTTGAGACCTCTAAGTCAAAATTCGTTAGTAAAAAATAGAAAAACATGGGCCGTTTCAGCTGGTGTCTTCTGTCATCTCGGTGTCCTCAGCCATTATAATGTCCATGTCCCTGATATCTCTCTTCAATACGTTCCCAAGCCTCGCAATCGCCTCAGTCTGTTGTTGCAAGACCTGTCTCAAAAAGGAGTATTAATGTTAATCTCGTGTTTAAATTTGAAAATGCAGAAGATAAAATGGACAAGCTCATGAGGTTCCTTTGGAGTATATGTTTTGGATTCTATTCCTGTTGCGATACGCTTAGCCCTATAAGAATCATAGAGGAACGTATCAACGAAACATAATCAACTCGGCAACAAAGACTTGCCTCCTGCAAGTCAGCAAGGCTCTGGTCATGTATTTTGGTCGATCCTGGGAGGTATATAGCACCAGTTGCCCCAATTTCATTTGCTTGAACTCGAGATATCGTCAGCAAGTTCTGGACCCTCCTCGATAGTTCTGCTCCGGATCCTTTCAGCTGCATTTGGTATCATACAAACATAAGTAACATCACCCAATTTAGGTCCCAAAAGAGAAATAGGAGGAAATCCCAGGGGGTTGAGGGAACAAAACATTTCGGCCAAAAGAAAAAGGGCACGAAACATGAACCTGTCTAGTGATTGCAGCCAGCTTCTCTACCAACTCAGCTTCCCCTTTTACTAAAGGCAATCGATATCCTTTACTCTCCATTGCCTCCACTATTCTCATTACCTTAGGCACACAAAGGAGAACCACACAAACTCAGAAGCAACCAAAGGAAGCAAAAGTTAACAAGACCGATCCATGCTCCAACACCTAAGTAAGACACACAAAATTGAAAGAAAGTAGCTAGAAAACCATATATGTTTGTCTTCAACAATTGTCAGCAGAAAAATATCCTCTATCAGACGGAGTGAAGTAGTTTTGCAATGGAATAACTAAAATCATGTAATCATTTCCTGGATTATTCCTGCTAGACACTATGACAATTTGGTTAATTAGACAATATACCCTCAAAAGGCGTCTTTGAAGACCTTGCTCTTTCAGTCTCATTCTCTGAATCCAGGGAAGCGTGTCAGCTTGAAAATGTCTCTGAAGCTGCAAATGAAATGCATGTAAGAGCAGATTCCAGAATATTGCACAAAGATAGAAAGTTAGTAGAGCTATACCATCTTCACATTACTCTGCGTCATTTTTAGTCTCTCTGCATCTGAATGAATGACTTCATCTTGGAGCTGCATCACCAATATACCATTGTCACGTCTAACTTACAACATTAGTTGCACTAAGTATATGCATAACTGGATAAGTAAAGCTTCTGTATATCTGCCTAAATTGCTAGGATAGGCAAACCAATCAGAAAATCGACACCAAAGCAACCACACAATAGCCCAATATTATATGCCCCAAGCCTAATGAATCTTAGAAACCTTCTTTGATGTGTTCACTTATATCAAAAAGTTCCCCTCCACTATGACACACAAGTTTAACTTCCACAATTAACTCCATGAGAACTAATATATTTCCTAACTCGGTCATTGGACATTCAGATACTCTGTTTGGTTGAACAAACTATTAGAGAAGCCTGAAAAAGCAATGCACAAACCTAAAATTCATATATGACCGTAAATTTTAGGTCAAACAATACAAACTCCCTATGATCTTCTGAATCAGATCCAATATAATTAACTGAATAAATTGATCTATGCCGTGCCACTCTCTTGGAGGACCAATCTACCTTTCTACACCAGGTACTATAACGTGTAAACACCACGGCATCCTTCCCAATCATCAATGACTATGATCTTGCTCATTCATCATTAACCTAAATGGCAGTAACCAAAGCATAGCTCCTCTTAGTTATCCTCTAAAATTAAATCAAATCACTCCCTGAATGAGTACAAGATTCAAGGCTCCAACAGTGCATTTTCGTTGGAAATGCAGCCTAGGTGCATCTCTCCTTGTGAGCATATAAAATCTCAATACAGAAATGCATCGCGGTGTTAACTGAGTTAAGTACCTTGAGGCGATTGGAAAGATCCTTGAAGCCCTGAACAAGCTGAGGCCACAGGCGCTCCCGGTCAGCACTCTCCATACCCTCCAACTTCCCCATAGCCTCCGCCCACATGATCTGGCACCGCAAACTATACTTCCAACTTAGCAATTAAGGTGCTAGGTGGTTTCATTTCACACACTTTTCAACCATTTCAAGAGGAAAAAAAAAAAGAAGAAGCTCACATCTGATACACTGGCAGGCTTCACTCTATATTGCGGATCGGTGACGCTGAACAACAAATGCTGCAAAGTTTTCACAGAATTAGACAACTCCTCTACCCAACTGCTAAGTAATCGCGCTACAATGACTTCATGAAAATGTTGTTGTTCGCAAACTTCAACAACTTAAACCACAAACGGCACTTCAATCACCTCCGAAACCTAGCTCAAACAAATTACTAGCTACAAAATAAAGGCAGCAGAGTCACTCAGTTTGAAACAATTTAAAACAACTGAAAACTAACCTTAAAAGCATACTTGGGGTTCCCAGGCTCTTCCTTGTACGCATCAACGATAGCCTAACCATCGACCAAAACATATCGAGAACAATCAACAAAAAACCAGAGCAAAAGCTCGAGACTAGAGTTAAAAACAAATGTGAATTCGTCTCAAGCCACAGAAGAACAAGAGATCACTTGAATGTCCCGATCGGCGAGCGAGAAAGGAAGAGGAGCCACAGGAGCCATCTGAGTCGTCAACTGGCCACCGCCGAAAGGAGTCGCGGCCGACTGCGGCGTCGCGAACGGAGACGGGAAGCCGAAGCCGGCGGACGCCGGTTGCTGGAACGACGGCGTCTGCTGTTGCTGAGCTTGGGAAGAGAACGGAGTCGAGAAAGTAGGGGTCCCAAAACCAGAGCCGAATGCCGGCGTGGAGGACGGAGTACCGAAGGGTGAGGAGGATCCGAACATTGCGACGAACTGAGTCGAAAAGCCCCAAGAAGGCTGAAGAAGGCGAGGGTTTGTTAGGTCAAGAGCGCCATTGTTGATTTCGAGTTCTCTTTTCGCAGCTCAAATGCTCGATGCCCTTCCTTTTCTCATGTGACTGCAAAATGGCTCTCCTTGGGGTTTTTTTCTAATTTAATTTTTTTTAAAAAAATATTTACAAAATTATTATTAAAAAAAATATTTCTGGAAAAATTCCGATTAAAGGGCTCAACCGCTCCCGGGGGGGGGGGCCGGGGGGCCCTGCGGCCTTTCCCCGGCGTCCCGGGCGGAGGGGGAGAGGGAGTGGAAAAATATTTTTTTTATAAAAATAATTTTGTAAATATTTTTTTTAAAAAAATTAAATTAGAAAAAAACCCCTCTCCTTGCCCCTTTTAATTTTGCTTTTTATTTTAATTTTTGGAAAATTTCCGATTAAAAGCCTCAACCGCTCATATTTTCTAGAAAAAAGGCCCATAAAAAGTTTGTTTCAAAGAAGGCCAAGTGACCAAACTTATTTCAAAGAAGGGCCTCAACGGCGAACATGTATTATTTTCAACGATTCAATAGGGGCATTTTTGTCAAAATAAATTTGAATTAAAAACAACGACAAAACTCTAAAATTAAAAGACAAAACCCTCTTTCTCACTTTTTTTTTCTTCTCATCTCACTTGCGTTCATCAAGGAAAAGAGCTCGATGTGTGCGATCGAGCGACGAGGTGCGATCCGACAATGCGACGGGGGCTTTGCGACCAAGCGACGGCGATTGGAGCAATGACAACGACCTTCAAAGGTGAGGGCTTTTGGAAGAAATTAGAAGGCCCTCATGTTCACACAAACCCTCATTCGTAAAGGAGGAGGAGCTGGTTTTGCGCAAACGAGCGACGGTGGATCAGGGCGGCGACGGAAACCTTCAAAGGTGTGGGATTTTGAATGAAATTGGAAGATCCCTCTGTTTACACAAAGCCTTTGCCCCCAATTCAAGATTAGTTTTGATTGTGTCTTCCGTGATAGCTCTGTGATTCCGGCAAGGTTCGGTGGCACTGGTGACACGCGACTTAACGGCCGCTTAGCAACCGAGAAGAACGTTTGGACGACCAAACCAACCATGGTTGATTCGAAGGTGAAGACGCAATGCGAATAGCAAAGCATAGAGGGTAGCATGCTTTGACCCCACCTAGTTGGTTCATTGTTTAATTTTTCTCATATTCATTCAAGCAAAATTATGGTAAATCCTCTAATCTCTAATTTCTTTCGTTTCCATGGAGGCTAGTTCCCGAGTTGGTTTAACGGGTACTTCTTTCCTCTAAAACAAGGCAAGAATACAACATGGATTGCAAGAAATATGCAATGAGTTTTAATTTCTAATACAAGTTACATTTTTATGCATTTTTTTATTGTATTTGCTACGGTTGTTGTCCCTAGTGATTTGTGGTCCATGTTTCTTAATTATTTATTGTTTTCATTTTGTTGTTTACTATGTTTATCATAAACAAACACAAAAACTTATTCCCGATCCATGATTCTCAAATTTCCGTTCGTGGTCCCAATATTTTAATATGTTACCATTGCAACTTGCATTTATTACTTTACGGTTTCGAGCGGTTGTGGTTATATTGGACTTATATAGGCTCCAAAAACATATTGATGTACCTTTTTTCCTTCCATTTGCATTAGGTGAGGGATGTGAAGAAGTCAACTATGCCACTTAATAGTAGGAGTGCCGAGGGTATTGAAGAAGATGGGTTTGCCATAATTGATCTTGATGAGTTACATGGAAGAAATGCACAATATGTAGAAGGTAGCTCAATGCGGAGCGATATGGAGGTTGGAGACATTAACTTGTAGGCGGATACATCATCCGATAATGTAGATTTCTTGAATGTAGATAGTCAATTTGAGTATACTCATCCTAAGTTCAATGTCGATGTGGCTATGGAGAATCATGCCTTCAAGTTAGGGATGTGCTTTAGCAACGCTAAAGAGTTTAGAGAAGCAATTAAGAATTATGCCATAAAAAATGGGAGACGGGTGAGGTTTACTAAGAATGCGCCAAATAAGGTGAGGGCAATGTGTTCGGACGGTTGTGGTTAGCTCATATATGCTTCCAAAATGCGGGGGAGCAAACTTTACAAGTCAAAACCTTCAATCCCGTACATAAATATAATAGAGCTTTACATGTTCCTCAAGTAAGATCTAAATGGTTAGAAAACAAGTATTGTGATCGGTTGAGGAATAATCCAACATGGTCGTGCTTCAATGAAGAAGACAATGGAGTCCGAGAATATTTTGAAGTTATCCAGGACAATGGTCTATAGAACTAGGGCTACAACAATGAGTATGGTCACAGGGAATGAGCAGGAGCAATTTCGGATGCTTAGAAGTTATTGCCAAGCACTTCTTGATTCCAATCTTGGATTCACTTGTGCAATCAAGAGTGAGTAATGCCAAGACCAATCCAAGTTTAAAGGAGTCTACATATGTCCGGATGCATCGAGGAGGGGTTTTCTAAAAGGATGTAGGCGCTTTGTAGGGCTTGATGGTTGTCATTTGTCATCAGGTTACAAAGGTATACTTCTAGCAAAGTTGTAGGCCTAAATGGAAATAATCAAATGTATCCATTTGCATGGGCAATTTGGGTCAAGAAGCATACGAAACACGGCAGCCGGTTTATTAGTGTGATGGCGGAAGATATGGGGATCACAAGCTCTACAAATTCCAAGTACTTGGACTTTCTTGTATAATAAACGAAGGGATTAGTGCAAGCACTAGCAAATTTAATGCCCGAAGCAAAACCCATATTTTTCTTGAGGCATCTTTATGAGAATTTCAAGCTGCGTCAAAATGGAATAGAACTTAAACGTTTGGTTTGGAAGGTCGCCATGGCAACTAGGGTGTGTGATTTCAACTTGGCAATGGAAGAGCTTAAGGCAATCAATGAAAAAGCTCATGATTGGTTATCCCAAAGGCCTCCAAAGGCAATGGAGCAAGTCCCATTTCGAACAACCTCAAAATGCAATGCTTCCTTGAATAACTAGTGCGAAAGCTTCAACAAGAGCATTATTGATGCCGAGACTAGCCTATCATCACATTGCTTGAAGCTATAAGAGGGCAACTCATGGAAAGGATTCATAAGCAAAGAGATGGGTTGGCTTACTACAATAGTGTGATCCGTCCTAAGATTCAAGAGATAATATAACTTAAAAAAAAAAAAATCAGCATCATGGATTCCTTCATGGAACGGGAGGATGAATTTGAATTGAGTGGGCTATATGGAGACAAAAGGGTGATTCATATAAGATAGAGAACTTGTAACCGTAGAAAATGGGACATTAGTGGAATACCTTGTTGTCATACTGCGGCGGCTCTTGTATATCCGAATGAACCACCCGAAAATTGGGTTCACACATGTTTCAAGATGGAAACATTCTTTAAAACTTATAGCCATGTTATACGTGCTATAGATTCCAAAGACACCGGCCTGGTAGAGATCATTTATTCCCACTGATGTGCCTAAGCAAGTTGGTAGAAAGAAAAACCAAAGAACAAAGTCATTGAACGAAATGACCGATAACAATTTAAAGAAAAAGAAGAAAAAAATTGTGCAAGAGCCTGTGGGAACCAAGTTGAAGAGACACAATACCACAATCACTTATGGAAAATGTGGTGGGTCGGCCAAAATAGGAATAATTGCAAGAATTCATTGATAGCATCAACAAGAATAAAGAACATCGTCAACCGCAACAGTTTTACATCTACCTCATGTTCACAAAATGTGGTAGAAAGCATTCCCTCAAGCCTAGCATCACAACCCAATCCAAATCGAACTACTTGCGTCGATTTTTGGTAACAATTCAAGCTCAATATCATCTATGGGAAGAGAGAAGATGTAGGTATTCATTTGTGCTTCACTTTACCATAAAATTTTTCCTATTTGTACTTAAATTTGTTCGACTAATGATTTATTTTGCGATTCAACCATAGGTAAAGAGGAGGGTGTAATGACCTCAACATGAAAGTAATTGAAGACAAGCAACTTTTGGAGATATGCAAAAGTAAAAGCAACTTTTTGAAGACAAGTAATTGACGACATGCAACTTTTTGTCTTAGCCCGTAGTGTTGAGCCCGACTTGATATTCTAATGATGCTTGCTTTTGTCTATTTATATACAAAGGACATCTCCACAAGAAACTTTTGTTTGCCCTTTTTTGGAAACTAGGCTTTATGGGCAATAGAAAAAGCTTCATAGAATGAAGTCGCAGAATTTTGATGAGTGAGGTAAAATATACTGGTATTGGTTGTTTCGAATGTCCCGCTTTGGCTTTGCATTATGCAACTACTAGTTAATTTGCTTATCGAAAAAGTTCTCAAGGTTATCATGCATCTACACGTTTGACAACACGGTGATTGATGTACTTGCGATGTGCAAAAAAAAATCTGGAAAGGCAACTCGAATTTATAATTTTTCGATAAAGACTAGATTTAAACGGTTATCCGAACACGTGCATGTTAGTTGTTTGGCATTCACCGTAGCATTCAATAGGAATACAATAATACACGGATGTCATTAACTAGGATAGCTCGATGCGAAATAGATTCATATTTGATTAGCGGATGCTTTCAATTATAGGACTCATCTATCATGTCTATGTAGTTAGATTCTTCAATACTCACTATTAAACACCTTTAAAGTGACTAGATGTCTTTATGTTGAATATTTTCCAAGATCTGCCCTAGCTCGCTCAACATATCGATTCTTTTTTGCTACCGAATGCAAGGATGGAGATTAAGTGCATTTCAAAGACTTTAGTGGGCTTCGCACGCTTGGTTGCAAACTTCTTGAAAAAATCCTGTTTATGGGTTTTAAGGGAAGTGTAACCGGATGATTTTTTTTTGTAATTGTAGCAACAATCTATATCGGTGATGCGCACTCTGCGTTTTTAATCCCCTTGAGCAAGTATTATACGATGTTCGAGATCTACTTTTTTGCGTTGGGGGAAAATGTCACGAGAAAATGATACTCGAGTCATTGCTTGAACAACAAATTGTCGGTAACCAAAGCCCGAAGGGATCAAAGAGCTTGAGTAGAGATTGAGGAATAAAAAAGTTCCGATCCTTCTTATGAAAAGTGAAGCTCTTGTATGTTGGAAGTTACGAAGTCTACGTGAGATTGAAGGGCTTGAAGAGACCGAATCATTGGAGTTGCTGAACATTTCTTGGTGCAAAGAAATTGAAAAACTACCAAGCCTTTCAAAGTTGCAGAGGTCACGAAATGGATAAATTTGCTTTTGTGAGAATGATGTAGATTGAGGAAATTCATGCATACAATTAATAAAGTGAATTTATAAATCTAAAAAAAGTAAAAACACTTTTCAAAATTGTTCATCTCAAAATTTTAATTTTTAATTCATTTTTCTTTGTGTTTATTTTTACTTTTTTTTTTTTTCTCGCCGATCGCCTAGCCTTTGGTGACGATCCGTGACTTGCCACAAGAGGTCGAGCCTCGCTAGAAATGGGAATTAACCAACAATGGCATAGAGGAAAACTTGATGATAGTGGAAAGAAATCACAATTGAACACTTTGGAAAACATTATGGGTGAATCATGAAATTCATTCTTTTCTCCTTGGTACAAGTCAATCCCAATGACATTTCAAGATCACTTTAGATGTTGCTTTGCTTTTATCATGATGACGTAACATATAAAAGATCCATAAGGCAAGTCTAAAAGGAGCTCCCTCCAACAAAAGCATTACATGTTTCATCCGCAACCGGTAACCAAAGATTCCCGAAAATTGACTTGTCATGTGACGCTTTAAGGGAGCAACTACCAATAAATTCAACAAACTTTACAGAAAATTCAATTCCTTGATCCATTTGCTTGAATGGTTGAATTTTGTGGAATGAATTGCAGCAGATGAATAGGGTTAACTGACAAGACCCGCACATATACTCTTGCTATACATACCCATCGACACAACATTTAGAACCTCCTTCGAACTCTTAGGCTCACCTTAACTATCTTGGAGTTACACAAGAAAAATCAAGCTAAACGAGTACAACCAAAATCCAATCAATGCAAGACTAGCCACTCTCGGATGTTCATTTTGAAAGGCTTGAATTCTTTGTAAGAAGAGTTCATCCTCCAATGAGCAAGCCGCACATCGGCTCTACCTTCGAATTGGTCATGGTTGGGTTGGTGGCCGAGTATTCTTCCCGGTTGCGATGTTGTTGTCCGGTCGCACATTGCCCAGGATCGAACCTTGGAAGAGAATCATAGAGGTAACATGGAAGACCTAATCTAAACCATTCTTAAATTAGGGGCGAAGGCTTATTGTGAATATGAGAGATCTTTTAATTTCTTTCAAAATCTCTCACCTTCGAATGTCATTGCCTCCCTGTCGCCCATCACCATCGCCACCGTAAACTTGAAAGGTCCCGTGCCGTTGCTTGCCTCAATCCGTCGCCACCGCCACTCGATTACACGTCGTTGCTCGCCGCACACAACTAGATCCTTCTCCTTTATGAGCTGGGGTTTGTGTGAACATGAGGGATCTAATTTCTTCCGAAATTCCTCACTTTTGAAGGTCGCCGTTGTCGCCCTAGTCACCATCGCCATTGTCGCTCGGTCGCAAGCCCCCATCACCGTTGCCAAATCGCACGTCATCGCTTAGTTGTGTACAACCATCTCCTTCTCCTTCTACGAACGAGGGTTTGTGTGAATGGGAGGGGTCTTTTAATTTCTTCCAAAAGCCCTCACCTTTGAAGGTCGCCGTCACCACCCGGGCCACCGTCGCCGCTGTCGGCTGTCGCAAAGCCCCCGTCGCATCGTCGAGATCGCACTTTGTTGCTTGATGGCACACAATGATGGACGCATGTGGGATAGAGAAGAAAAAGAAAAGTGAGAAAGAGGATTTTGTCTTTTAATTTTAGAGTTTTATCATTGTTTTTAATTTAAATTTATTTTGACAAAAAATCCCCGTTGAATGGCTGGAAATAGTATATGCTCGATGGCCGGGGAGCCGAGGCCCTTCTTTGAAACAAGTTTGAGCACTTCAGCCCTTCTTTAGAACAAGCTTCATTATGGGCCATTTTTTGAGAAAATATGAGCAATTGAGGCCCTTAATCGGAATTTTCCCTTTAATTTTATGTATCTTCAAATATTTCGTTGTTCTATATTTTTCATTTCCTTTTTGGCCCAATCTGGGTCTAAGCTGGAGGCTTGCATTATTGCCTAGTTAGTCGCCATGTCGGCATTTTGCTTGAAATTAGATCCTAACCGTTGAAAATCTTGATCAAGTGATCGATCGATAGCGAAATCAACCTTAAAGGGCATTTGGGGCTGAAAGGACTTCTCTTCCTTAGTTCCTCTCCAACGACGACTTCATCGTCATTCTTTTTCCCAAATCTAAAAAAAAATTCAAATAAAGATCCGAAGTGCTCCTCATTTTTTTGAATAAGAATCTTAAATAAATCTTATTTCAAATAAAAACCCGAAGTGACATAAAATATTTCAAATAAGAATCCGAAATGGTCATTGAATTTCAAAAAAACACTTAATCTAAAAGGCATTTTCGACATTCCCTCTCCCAAATCCGGAAAATGGCCGATGGCCCTCGTCTGCGTGCCGTGGGGTCGCCGCCTCCCCCTTCTTGCGGTGGGACAAGGGCTATCGCCCCTGTGTGTGTTGGTTTCTTTTTTTAATTTTTAAGAAAATAGAAAAATCAAAAGACTAATAGAAAAGGAAAAAAATCAAATAAATGAAAATGGCGGAAATGTTCTTGAAATCCCGCCCTTTTTGAGATTTTATGGCCACTTTAGGCCCTATTTGAAATAAGATTCATTTGTGACTTTTATTTGAGAAAATGAGAAGCACTTTGGACCCTTATTTGAAATTTGAGTTAATACCACAAAAAATTCAAACTGGGTACACTTGTAACAAATTTATCACAAACTATTTTTTTAACCACTAAAAATCTTAAACTAGAATACATTTGACATATTTATCCCAAACCGTACACTTGTAACAAATTTACTCTCCGTTAGTTTTCGTTAAATTTTATCATCAAATTACTAATTTGGATAACACGTGGCAATTGCCGCATAGTAACCCCAGGCGGTTCGCCACTTGTCGCATCCTCAATCCACAAGAGGCTAGCGAACATCCCATACCGAGCCACTCACGACTAAGGCTTACGTTCTTTGCTTTAATTTTTTATTATATCAATGGCGCATGCGAAAGTCTTAATAAAATCGATCGCCCATAATGAACACAAGTGCATGGAATACAAAATACCCAATAGTAGGCACGCCTATATAAAAGTATTGCCTTATATGATTTCGCCAAACAAATAACACACATTTCAACAACAACCTTTTATTCATATCTCCTTTATTCAATTACATCGCTTGTTCTTTTTTACATATTATTCATACGGTTTCTTCACTTATTTACAACATTTACATGGGATTAGTACAACGAGAGAAGAAATCACAGGAAAGTCGAACTACTTCGAGTACTAACAACCCCATTGTCATTTGCTCACACTTCGTTCCTCTTCGAACCTAAATATCAATCCAAAGATAAGGAACGAACTCCTCGTTGTCATCCTCATCATTTGCCACACCAAATGGATTGAATTGCCTGAGGCGGAATAGGATTTAACCATCCCGATATCCCACGGCGATACACACCTTGAACTCAAAGGCGACTAAACTAACTCGGAGGTCCCTCTTCCACATAAATCTCGTCTTGTAACGGGTTATCATTGGGCTATTGGGTCCGACATGAATATGTTCTCGTATGGATCTACCTATCGATTGGGGCTCGCCATAGAGACATTGTTGTACCGGAGTTGGGTTATCGGGACATACCGTCGATGCGAAAAAGGGTTTCAACTATCGGATTGAGTGGATTACGCCCAAAGAATAGTACTCTATTCCAAATGACTAAACCAACCATAATATCACATAATTGGGAATCGTCCAACACAAATAAACATATCTCACATCAACAGGAGATATCGAATCTTACCGAGAAAACACAATTCTCATAGACGGTAGATCTCATATTCACACCCAAAGCATCCATCACCAAACATGATTCATCGAAATCCAATACTCTCGTTCATAATCATGGAAAGCTTAATAATAAGGATATAGATATACTTGCCTCGACTAATTGGGAAATCAATGAACCGACAAATGATCAAACGGACGGCAGCCAAAAGTCAGGGTACGGATGGCCGGCAAAGACGGCTAGGGCGGTCGACTTCCGCTAGGGCGGCCGACGGTGTCAAACAAGCAAAGTGACAACGTTCTTAAGATCTTATGACTAATAAATTGACTGCCCAAGTATATATGGGGGAAGTAGCCGAAGGTCGGTTAGTTTAGGCCACGAGTTTGCGCCGTAGCTTAGGACTAGTCGAAGCTCGCAATCGTACCGGAGCGTGACACGTGTCAAGCACGTGACACATGTCATGCATCCATGGACCGCATGTCCACGGCGTGACACATGGTCCCCCATGTGTCTACAGGTCCCCGTTGTCCCAATTTTTCACAAATTTGACCTCGATATGACCTAAATCAAATACATAGTGTCCCCATTATCGGATCAATAATAATCATAAAAAATACCCTTGAGTCCGGATAAAAAACTTCTTAATGCTTATTCAATAATCCGAACTCATTAAATACTAATTCACTTATAAGCGAATGAGGGTTTTCGAGTCATCACATACCGGATGTGCACGCTTGGGATTTTTATCCTCTATTTGTCACAGTGTATCAATTTGAAATTTTTCGTGATATCAATTCAATTTAGCGGATGCTAACTGAGAATAAATTTGTCACATGTATATCATTTGAGTTTTTGGTGGTTAAAATAATTAGTTTAAGGTGAATTTATTACGGATATATTAGTTTGAGGTTAAAAACTTCTTAATGCTTATTCAATAACCGAACTCATTAAATACTAATTCACTTATAAGCGCATGAGGGTTTTTGAGTCATCACATACCAGATGTGCACGCTTGGGATTTTTACCCTCTATTTGTCACAAAGTATCAATTTGAAATTTTTCGTGATATCAATTCAATTTAGCGGATACTAACGGAGAATAAATTTGTCACATGTATATCGCTTTGAGTTTTTGGTGGTTAAAATAATTAGTTTAAGGTGAATTTATTACGTATATATTAGTTTAAGGTTTTTGATGGTCGAAAAAATAGTTCAAAGTTAAATTTATCACTGGTGTACCGTTTAGAATTTTTTATGATCGAAAAAATAATTTTGAATAAATTTATCATAGGTGTAACTTTGTGATTGAAAAAAGAGTTTATGATAAATTTGTCACAATTTGTAAGAGTGAAATTTTTGTGGTATTAACCCTTGAAATTTTCTCTCGAATCTCTTTTCGCTTCTCTCTCTCTCTCCATCATCATCGCCGCCGCCAATCTTCATCTCCTCTCCTCCTCCTGCTTTCGTCATATCAGAGAAAGAGGAGATCGCCGGTGATTTTCTGTTGCGACGGACCCGTAAGAACTCGCTCTCCTTCGCATTCTCTATGGCGTTGCGTTTTATTCCATGATTCTGGTCGATTTCTTTCTTGAGCTGTTTGCTTGTTGTCCATTTCCAGTATTCTCTCCGGCCGCAATTACGTCCTTGATTTCCGTCAAGCGATCGTCTTAGGTCGAGTCCAAGACAGCACTGGCTCTGTCCCCATTTGCGCGTGCTGGTTCCTCTCTCGTTCCGTCCTTGATTGATTTGGGTTCTTGGGGGCATTTTAGATCAGTTTCTTTGCTTTAAATGCGATTAGCTCGCATTTGCGGTTGAGCGGATGATGGTTAATGAGGGCGTTTTATTTTGGTCCCAAATGCCCAGAGTGTTTGATCAAATTCCTAGGCCAGTCTTCGTCTGGTATTTCTGCCAACTGGACATAAATTTGCTTTGCTGTGAGAAATTATTTATTTTGCATTTGGGTAGTGTTTGAAGAAACAAATCTGATAGATAATCATAAATTCATGAGTAATTGATTAGCACTTACCATTTTTTTTTTTTTGCTCGAAATGATACTTTATTCAAACTTCATAAGACGGGGGTATCCAAACAAAGTAAGTCCCACACGGGTTGGGGGGTTTTGATAACCACATATGACGGAGCGAATTCATACGACATGCCTTGACAACATAATCAGCAACTTGGTTTTCTGATCTTCTACGGTGGCCCACGATCAACTGATTACCAATTTTAGACGGTTGATATTGGTCCAATTTTTTTTTAAAGGGAATATCATGTAGTCAAACGCTGGAAATTTACATATTGTCAAATAAAAATATTCGCATTTATAAAGCTTTGCAGTTAGCAGATAAGATCTCTTCTTTATCAAACGTAAGTAGTACCTTGTCTATAAAGCAAATCTTAGCCGCGATTGCTAATCAAGCTGGAGAAAGAAGCTTTTGGAAATGTCGACGAAGGAGATCGCAGCCGGGAGGAAATATCGAACGAGAGCCCTTCCACATCCGTTGTTGAGTGGGCATCCATCTGCATTCCTCCTGGATTGGGCATCCCTATAAACAAACAACGACAAATTGCACAGAGAAGGTAAACCTTCCAACTTCTCACTCCCGATCGCCTCAACAACGAGCTTCGTTCTTCTTCGCGAATCCTCGTCTCCATCCTCCGTCCTTTATTTTACGTGTTCGTGTCCATGAACAATTGCATTGCTCATTCAATCTCTCAAAGTAGTATCGGTTTCTACCTCGGGAAGTCTTCGACCAAGAGATCGTTGCCACGCTAAGAGATTGAACAAGCAATCCAATCGTACAGCAAGACATGAGCACGCAAATGGAGGACAGACGATGGAGATGGAGATGAGAATTCACGAAGAAGAACCAAGTTTGATGTTGATGGCCATCGGGAGTTAGAATTCTGATGTCTTCCTTTTCTCCGTCACAATTGACAGCTTTCCAAGGCTGTTTGTTTATATGTACTCAACGAGGGATGCCACGACAAACAACCAGGGCACGCTCAATCCACGTGCGATGCGGATGGATGCCCATTCAACGACGGATGTGGAGGGGGTCTCGCCCTAATTAATTCAACCAAAATAGGAATGTGAAGTGCCTCAAGGCTCAAGCTCGTTCAATATTCCTCGCCGGCTTTGATCGTCGTTGTCGACACTTACAAGAAGCCTCTTTCTCCAACTTGATTAGTAATCGCGGCTAGGATTTGCTTCATCGACAAGGTACTACTTCACGTGATAAATAAAAAGAAGAGACTGATACGTCATCTTCTTTGCTAAGTACAAAGCTTTATAAAATGTGAATATTTGTATTTTATAATATGTAAATTTCGACTTTTGACGACTTGATATCGAACTTTTTTAAAAAAAAAAATTCGGACCAATATCAACCGTCCGAGATTTATAGTCAATTCCTCATGAATTTTACTTTCTTGTGTATTAATAGTTCTTCAAATACTATCCATTGCATCGATAATTTTCCACAGCAACTTTCTCAAAGACATGGTACCAAGCTTCAAGTTTTTTTATTTTTTATTTTAAAGCAAGATACCAAAGTGAGGCAGGTGAGATTAGGGTGGTGGGGGTTGCTAGATTTTTCTCATCAACTTGTTTCTACCCTCTTAGGATTCATTGACACGAAGATTCTAGTCCGCGAAAATCTCTAGCAAGCTGCTTCACAGGGGAACTCAAACTGTGCCTAACAAAAATTTCATGATCTTTACTCCTCCCGGGTAGACCCTAGAATTGATCCAACCCATAACCTGCGATGGAATAGGTTTCCAAGTTCAAGGTGTACATGGTAGGTTTTAGGTTCTAAAGAACAGGAAACCGGTTTCGCCGGATAGGTTTTAGGTTCCACGTGGAACCTAGACGACACCTGAAACCGCCCACCCCTAATTACTCAAGCATGAGAAGAATTTGCTCTAAATCTTTGATGGTATTTATCTTGAGGATGAGCGGCTTGTTCGAGCTTTTAAGTGTACCATAATACTTCACGAAGTCGAGTTTGATTCCATAAGTCCAATCTGATCCGGTTTGAATTGAATATCGAGCCTCGAATTCCTTTAGGAAGGAGAGAGATTAAAATGGTAAACTACATCGACTCAACTTGCTGTTCACCCAATATCAAATCCTGGACTAGGTTTTAAGACTCACGGTCGCGGACTGGCGATTATAGGGTGCATTTGTCACTTAAAAAACATTGCTTGCAGTTGATCTAACCTACTAGACGTATGAAATGGAACTATTATAAGGTGTAATATGGATGTGTCGGTCGAGATGAACAGAGAGCAATACTCCGAGAGCATGTAAACAGAGAGCATCGGAGACACAAGTATACCAGGAGTGCAGCAACTGAGTACCCTGGTACATTGCAATGTCATATGCATGTTGCCGTTGCCTGGTCTCGCGGAGACAACCAGAATGTACTCACTCGCATTGTTGAACTCCCTCACGCTAGGCCTAGTTGCATGTTATCTATCAAATGTTATATGTCACACGTAGGCGACTAAATCGAACGATAAAGGAGCTACATCAAGCTCGATCGCACCTAATTTACGGCACCAAGATGCAGATCGAAAAGGCTCTGTCTTGGAAATAAAGAAATCTGGCAACAATTGTCGGAGTTCGAATTAGTATCAGTTAAACAGAGCAGTCGGTCAAGGATAAGTATGCGGGCGAAGGAGCCAAAACTGGGCGTGGGAGTAGCCAGAATTACCACCCACTGAGCTTCTCCATTTCCTGGAGCTTGTCTCGGAATATGGACACGGTTTGCCCGAGTGTTTTCTGCAGAAGTTAGTAAATCAAAAGCGGAAATAATCTCGATGAAAGAACTGATGGAACCATGATCGATTGAACAAACCGTACCATAAGGAAAGGTGACGAAGTCAATAGATAACCAGAGAGACCGGTGAAGAATTTGAAATGTCCTCCGAACTTCATCATGTTTAAGGCACAATCGATGGAGCTCATGGGACGAGGCCTCTGACCTTCCTGGGATTTGATGAATTGCACGAAGCCAACGAAATTTCTAAATGGAGTACAGCAGATCGGCGTAGCGAGACGAGAAACCACAGAGGCCCCTAAGAGTCATGCAGGTTAAAGAGCAAGATACGTAAATCATACATCTGCTGAATTACATGCAAAGCCAGAAAATTTGTCTTGGAAATAAGTGTGAATCGATCAATGTCATAAATTCGAGTAGTGCTACCGTGGTCGTACAGCAGAAAACCGAGGAGAATGTGAAGATGAAAATGACTAAACAAGAGACCCAAAGTAGACTTACCAAAGCGTGCACATGATTCTTCGAAGCGAACGGAATCCTTGAGATAACAGAACGATTGGTTATATGACAGGAGGAAGGTCGTGAAATGTAACGTGCACAATGTCACCCGAGATTGACTCTTCCACAGCCCTGAGATTCCCTTTTTCGCAACAATGCAAGAGATCGCATGACCGGCGCTTTTATAATTCACACGTTGCGCAGCTGGTAAGGCCACATCAGCCACAACAAGCTTTTCTATTTCAAACCTCGGAACGAAGACTAATGATGCGGATGTTGCCGCAAGTATCCCACACGCTGCTTCCTGATAGAAAGGCAAAGGCACACCTCCATTGGCGGATATGGCTTTTCTCCTGAGAGTCCTGTTTAAACAAAACGGAAAACGCGAGCTGAGGTCGGTGGTAGGAAGGTCATAAACAAGTTGAGTAGAAGGTCCACTTGCTCTTGATAGTTACATTGAGCTGAGTGTTCCGCAAGAGTACAGCTCTATGTCGACGCTGCATGTGATGCGAAACTTGATTAGTACTCGGAAAACCAATCCATTAGTCCGCAACATATGAAATGTTTAAGTTATTTTACCTCTATTTGTCATTCTCTAGGTGGAATTGATGCAAGCGGTACACAACTAACATCCCAGAGACGATCAATCTCACTTCAGAAACCTACCGACACCATGCATTTGTGAACCGTGACTCGAGTTACAGGAGGCAGAAAATGACGAGCAGTGCACGTGAGAGTTAAGACTATCTTTCTCCGAGTGATCGCGTTTCGAGCAGTACCAACAGCATATAACAATCAGCAGTAGTATTAGCTATCAAGCAATTCGTCTCTCAATTGATGACGTAGCAATTTGAAATTCAATGTTTGCCCCCATTGTTTAAATCATTCGACCAGCCGAATGATTCTGTTTTCACTGTTGATATTTCACTTCAGCCACAGGGAAACGGTCCATTTACTGCGAGGGGAAAATACTCAACTTTCTGTCACAAGAACAAGCAAAATCAAACTCTTTTTCCTTTGCTTTTAGAGAGAGAGACGTGAAGAGAAGAATATGCTTCCTGAAGTAAATGGTATTCAAAGGGACAGTCTTCGCACGCTTTGTGCTTCCCGAAAGTATTATAGCACTTACTCATATGAACCAAACATCACCGCATAAGGTAGAGAAGCCAGGCTCGTCGTGCCGGGTACCTGCACTTTTGGAATTCAAAATTTAGGCAGAGAATGGTGGAAAAATAAGCAGATTTCACCATTATTATTGTCTTTCTCACACAAAAATACATTTTTCCTCTAAGCATAAAAAGACAGCATACTGCCTAGAAACAGAGAGAAGGAAAACGTAAGAGGATAATCAATCGGTATCGGGTGGTAGCCGAGCAAGCGCTTATCAGTTATCATCAGTTTCGTGTTACATTGCTTCAGGCATTATGACGTTTGGGCAGAGTATTAGATAGAATGAAGATTAACAACAGAGTTTGGATGGCAGACACGATAACTGACAAAGAATAAATCATCTGCATGCGAAAGGAAAGCACAGAGACCCAACATCTTCAAATTATGTAGATTCGCTCCCTGCCCTTAAAAGGAAAGAAACAGCAAATTTGATTAAAACACGGCGGATCGAACTCTGATATCAGCACCTCCACACACACACAGTGAATGCAGATGTGAGCATGCGGTCCCTCGTCAAGACACTCTTGTAAGTTTGTTGGAAATGATGGAACCAAAAGCTAAAATTTAGGAGTCATTCGAGAGAGCACTGTAAGAAAGACAGCATTCTTTCCAAAAGCTCGAGTTTGTACTACATTCTGTAAAAATGATGGATGACTACAGTTCAGTTCATTTCTCTTTGACCCAATCATGAAGTCCCGGCAAACTAACACGACCATCGGACCGCCGAAAGGACTCATGATTTACCACAAAATTTCCTCTGAGATCTCAGTATCTAGACTCAACCAAATCCAAAATTTCCTCCGACACTTCAATCTCTTGGCATTTGGTTAATGACATTGTCCATTCATCCGTATAACAATTCTTTCGATTGTTTTTTTGGTTCTTCCTCACTAAACTGCAAGTTTATTATACTCATTTTGATGGCAACGCAAACGGGTCTGGCATCATTTCCGCAACTCCATTCATACTGATTTCCAGATGTTGCTTTCGCACCAGAACAGTAGCAACGTTTCAGGATACACAGCATCTACCTCCAGTTTAGTATGCAACCAGAAGCTCAAAGCTCGATGTCTGTGTCATTTTATCGCCCCCAGAGACAGAAGAGAGAGCGTTTGCACAGAGCATCAGTTTTGCAAAGAAGCAGATGGCGAAAATGCGGCTTCAAAAGCACGCACAGATTTCGCTTCACTAGCGAAACAGACAGAAGAGAGAGTGTTTGCACCATTTTCAAGCGAAACAAGACGGGATCAAGATGGGTTATTGTTTCCGAAAAGAAAGGAAATCAAGAAGGATAAAAACAAAGAAGAAAATGGTCGACCTTGTCAAGGTTGATCTTTGCCGGATGGTGACGTGTGATCATCTCGTGGAGGAGGGCCTGGAGCACTCGAGCCATTCCTCCATTAGCAAATGGCTGTTGGGAATTTATCCCTCTAGAGTGAATGAGAAGGAAATGTGGGAGTCCCACATAGGATGAGAGGTAGATGGAAGATGGATTTATTAAGTGGAACCTCACAAATGGGTTTGGGCCCCAAGAGGCACCCCACTTTTGTGAAGGAGGGAGGACCCACGCAAATGGATTTCGGCCCACACGCGCGCTGCTGCCGCCGCCCGGCCGGTTCGGGCCGGGGCTTCTTGTGTTCCATTTTTATTCTTTCCCATCGGTTGTTTATTTTTGCCGAACGAACAAACGCATTGGTTTCGAAACAATTCTTTGAACAATTATGTTTGTTCAATAAAGAATAACGATATGGCTTAAAGATATGACTTCGACATCGACTCCGGTCAACCCTATTCCGAATTACGGAGAAAAGCCAGAAAAGTTCAATGGTATAGATTTCAAGAGATGGCAACAAAAAATGTTGTTTTATCTTACGACATTGAACTTGGCAAGGTTCCTCAATGAGGATGCTCCTAAGTTGGATGAAGGAGAGGTAGACAAGGAAAGGTTTGCTGCAGTAGACGCATGGAAGCATTCCGATTTCCTGTGTCGCAATTATGTCCTCAACGGTCTGGATAATACTCTCTATAACGTCTATAGTCCACTAAAAACGGCTAAGGAGTTATGGGATAGTCTGGACAAGAAATATAAAACCGAAGATGCCGGATCAAGAAATTCATTGTCGGTAAATTTCTGGACTTCAAGATGGTTGATTCAAAGACCGTCTTAAGTCGGGTTCAAGAGCTTCAAGTGATTATGCATGATATTCATGCTGAAGGAATGACTCTAAGCGAATCATTTCAAGTGGCTGCCTTCATAGAAAAACCGCCACCGTCCTGGAGAGATTTCAAAAATTATCTCAAACATAAGAGAAAGGAGTTGTCACTTGAAGACTTGATTGTTCGGTTGAGGATAGAGGAAGATAATAGATCTTCCGAGAAGAAAGTTGGAAAAAATCTGGAGGTCTCAAGGGCCAATGTTGTTGAAGAAAGATCGAATCTCAACAAGAAAAGGAAAATGCCTAGCAAGTCCGGAGAGGGATTCACCCAAGGTCCGAAAAAGTTTGTTGGCAAATGCTTTAACCGTGGAAAATTTGGACATCGAGCCAAAGATTGCGAGCCAAGAAAAGACAAAAACTCGGGCAAATGTGGTGGAAGAGGTTTCCAATGGTGTTGACGATATCAATCGATCGCTATGATATCCGAGTGTAATATGGTGGGAAACCCTAAGGAGTGGTGGATTGATACTTGAGCAACTCGTCATATCCGTGCGAACGGATCTATGTTCTCGTCCTACACAACTATGGGGGGTGATGAAAAACTCTATATGGGTAATTCATCAACCTCTAAGGTTGAAGGTGTCGGAAATATTGCTCTGAAGATGACATCCGGAAAGATTGTGACACTAAATAATGTTCCGCATGTGCCGATGATCGCAAGAATTTAGTGTCCGAATCTCTCCTTAGCAAGAATGGCTTCGAGTTGGTTTTTGTATCCGATAAGTTTGTACTCTCCAAAAATGAGATGTATGTAGGAAAGGATTATCCGAGTGATGGTTTGTTCAAGTTGAATGTAATGACCGTTGTAACCAAAGTTAATATGAATAAAGCTGCTTCTACTTATGTGCTTGAGTCTCCTAATATTTGGCATGCTAGACTAGGACACGTTAACTATAAGTCGATAAAGAAATTAATTAGTATGGGACTATTGCCGAAGTTTGATTGTCCAAATGAAAAGTGCCAAGTGTGTGTTGAATCTAAGTTTTCTAAGCCTCCTTTCCATTCCGTAGATAATAGAGTTACGGAACCTTTAGATCTAATACACACGGATATTTGTGATATGAAAGCATTACCTTCTAGAGGTGGTAAGAAATACTTTATCACGTTCATAGATGATTGTTCGAGATATTGTTATGTATATTTGCTTAGCAAGAAAGATGAGGCCGTGAATGCTTTTAGAACTTATAAGTCCGAAGTTGAAACTCGGTTGAACAAGAAAATCAAAGTGATAAGGAGTGATAGAGGAGGTGAATATGAATTTCCTTTCGAGGAAATTTGTACTGAATTTGGTATTATTCACCAAACCACCGCTCCTTATACGCCTCAATCTAATGGTGTAGCGGAAAGGAAAAACCGATCGTTAAAGGAGACAATGAATGCATTGTTAAATAGCTCCGGTTTACCGCAAACTTGTGGGGGAAGTCATCCCGACAACAAATCTTATTTTGAATAGAGTACCCCACAAAAAGATACAACAAACTCCCTATGAGAAGTGGAAAGGCGTAATGCCTAACTTGAATTATCTCAAAGTGTGGGGGTGTTTGGCTAAGGTTGCGGTTCCTAAGCTTAAAAAGGTTAAAATAGGACCGAAGACCTTTATCCGATTTTTTCTGAATAGCAATGCATGTCGTTTTCTTGTTCACAAATCGAGATCCCGTGATATACATGTTAATACGATCATTGAATCAAGGGACGCTTCGTTCTTTGAAAATATATTTCCGTATAACATAGTATATGAGCCAATTGAAAATAATAAAAGGTCTCGAGATACTACATCTAGAAGTGATCCGATGGAGGATGAACCTAGACGTAGTAAAAGGCAAAGGACTTCTACGTCTTTTGGACCCGAGTTTCGACATATTTGTTAGAGAATGAACCTCGGACATTTAAGGAAGTCGTGACATCTCCGAAGCCTCGCTCCTGGAAAGAAGCCATCAATAGTGAAGTTGAATCCATCTTGTCAAACCATACTTGGGAATTGGTTGACCTTCCTCCTGGCAATAAGCCATTACAATGTAAGTGGATATTTAAGAGGAAAATGAAAGCGAGATGGTACTATTGATAAGTATAAGGCTAGGCTTGTCGTAAAGGTTACTGACAACGCGTGAAGGTCCGGATTATTTTGACACCTATTCACTGTCACGAGAATTACATCTATACGGATGTTAATTGCTATAAACGACCTTGTATAGACTTGAAATTCATCAAATGGATGTCAAAAACAGCTTTTCTAAATGGGGATCCGGAAGAAGAAATATATTTACAAAGAACCTGAAGGGTTCACTGTTTCGGGACAAGAGAATAAAGTATGTCGGCTTATCAAGTCACTATATGGCTTGAAGCAAGCACCAAAACAATGGCATGCTAAATTCGACCAAGTTATGTTGTCGAATGGTTTCAAAATTAATGAGTGTGATAAATGTGTATACGTTAATAACACTCATAATAGCTTTGCCATCTTATGTCTATATGTAGACGACCCGCTTATAATGGGCAGTGATAGTGAGATCGTCAAGAAGATCAAATGCTTGCTCGCAAGTAAATTTGATATGAAAGATATGGGGATCGCAGATGTCATTTTAGGAATTAAAATCCATAAAACATCTCAAGGACTATCTCTATCTCAATCCCATTACATTGAGAAGATTCTTGAAAAAGGCAAGAATCTAGGCATATCACCAAGAAGTACACCGATAGATGTTAATTTACATCTTTCAAAGAATACTTGGTGTAAGTAAGGCTCAAAATGAGTATGCTAGTATACTAGGCAGTTTAATGTATGTCATGAACTCGCACTAGACCGGATATCGCTTGTGCGGTAAGCAAGCTAAGCCGATTTACAATTAGTCCAAATGAAAATCATTGGAAAGCTATGAAGCGTGTATTGGACTACTTGAAGCATACTCAAGATTATGCTTTGCATTATACGAGTATCCAAATGATCGGAGGGATACTTGTGATGCAAATTGGATAACCGGCAATAAAGACACAAAATCAACAAGTGGATATGTATTCACACTTGTCAGGCAAAGCAGGTGTCATGGAAATCATCCAAACAAACTTGTATTGCTAGATCCACTATGGAATCAGAATTTATAGCTTTGGATAAAGCCGGTAAAAGAAGCAGAGTGGCTTCAAACTTCTTGGAAGATATTCCTAATTGGCCTAAACCCGTGCCTGCTGTATGCATACATTGTGACAATCAAGCGGCAATAGGAATGGCAAGGAATGTCATGTATAACGGTAAGTCTCGACACATACGTCGAAGACATGACACTTGTAAGACAACTTCTTTCTAGTGGAATTATCACAATTGACTATGTGAAGTCAAAAGATAATATTGCAGATCCACTAACAAAAGGCATAACTAGAGAGATAGTTGTGAAAACATCGAAAGGAATGGGTTTAAGGCCTATAAATAAGTCCACATAGCGGATACCCTACCTTGTTGACTGGAGATCCCAAGATCTAGGTTCAAAGGGACAACCAAGTTATGAAAACCGTAGAGTAATCGTAATTTATTACTCATTCCTAGATGAAGACAAGACTAATATGTGAAGGTTAAGCGAAAAGCTTTTAATGATTATGAATTGAGTATGTGATATACTATATGTTCGAAATCACCTATGTGAGTGTGAAGTGAGGGCCGCTTCATGAGAATTGAAAAGGCCGAATTCTCTAAAACACTCATGAGACCAGAGGCGGTGTTCATGGCCAAAACGAACACAACAAAGTGAGAACTAACTTTGTTCGAGAGAAAGTTATGTGATTTTTATTGTCTAGGCTTACACCAAAGGTCGACGGTTCAAAGACATCAAGTCTCACGATTGACCGAGTAAGTCCGATAGATTTCACTAGGGAAAGTTCAAAGTTTCGGACTACTTATCCCGATGTAACTATCTCTCAAGGAATAATCGCACATTGCATTTCATGCATATACGAAGAGTCGTGATGTCCGAATATCTCATTCATGTGGGGGATTGTTGGGAATTTATCCTCTAGAGTGAATGAGAAGGAAATGTGGGAGTCCCACATAGGATGAGAGGTAGATGGAAGATGGGTTTATTAAGTGGAACCTCACAAATGGGTTTGGGCCCCAAGGAGCACCCCACTTTTGTGAAGGAGGGAGAATCCACGCAAATGGATTTCGACCCACACGCGCGCTCCGCCGCCGCCGTTCGTCCGGCCGGCTCGGCTCGGTTCGGTTCGGGCTTTGGCTTCTTGTGTTCCATTTTTATTTTTTCCCATCGGTTGTTTATTTTTGCCGAACGAAGCAGGCGCATTGGTTCGAAACAATTCTTTGAACAATTATGTTTGTTCAATAAAGAATAACGAACGTATGCGTCTGTTCGAAAAATTCCTTGAACAATTATGTTTGTTCAATAAAGAATAACGAACGTATGCGTTTGTTCGTAAAAGCAATTAACGAATAAATGCAACTGTTCACGGGAAGTCGTTCGGTGATTCGTGAACCTTCGTCCAAAGTCAAGCTTCGTGACTCTTCGTTTCTTCCAAGTTGTTTTCAATATAAAAGTCTTCGAAAGAGTTATTTCGACGCGCGGTTTTTCAATTGAAAATTCTCTTCGAACTTGCATCCTCTCATACATTTCTCTCGCGATTATTTCTCGCAAAGTTGCGTTCACGAGTCCTTTGGAGAAGTACCGCTGTCAGGAACGCAATCCGTTCTATCCCGGGAGACAATTGTCCAACGTCCCCGGGTCGATCGAGGGGCAAATTTGTCTTAAGGACACAACGAAATAACGTTGGGCTCGGATCAATCTTCCGCATACTCGTTTTCTCATTTGGTTAAAGGTTCGTCTTCCAATCTTATTTTCTCGTTCATACGAACTTACACGAACGAACAATTCCAATAACAATGGCTTGACCGCGTGCCACCAAGAAGAGGCGCCACTCCGTCCGTTACGGACAGTGTGAGAGTGAAAGTCCTCCATTGCAGAAACCCCACGGTCACTCTCTCTCTCTCTCTCTCTCTCTCTCCGTGAAACGGGTCCCGCTTTTAAGTTTGATTCAGGTTTTTCTCCTGCTCTGTCTCGTGCCATCGCCAATCGCCATTGCTTCACCCTCCGAAAGAGGAGGTGAATACTGCGACTTTCTCGACTGCTTCGTCACGTCGTAACAGTTTTGTGAACAGAGAGACCACGCGCCCGGCGCCACCGTATCACGCGCCAAGTAGCGACAAGGAGATTTCTTTCTCTTCGGTCAAAATCCTTCCGTGAAATAAAGAGATTTTACTTTGGGCAGCAAATCACGGGTTTCATGTTTAGTTAAAATCGAATTCAAATAAACTAAAAATGAACTTATTTCTTTTTAAATCTCTAATTTCCAAAATGAAAATACAGTATCTTGGGTAATAAAGTATACTTGTCTAGAAAATACTATTTATTTTGTGTGATACCATATTTATCAACCGTAAAATAAGCTTGTTTGTGATAAACTCACCCGACTAATACCAAGTGACCTACAGATAATCCGTTGGATTGCTTAACAGATAAACACATTACCGACTACACTAAAATTAATCAAGTTTTAGGAATTCGCCGGACTTCCAAGAGATTTCGCACGAAAGCATAAGTTTTCCAGTGACTTCTATATCGTGATTGATTCCATCCACCAAATCATTCATAATCCTAAATTTATGCACTATTTTCTCGTGAAAAATTCTTAAAAAACTTTAGGTGCGGCGATATATGAGCCCAAAGTACCGAATTGTTTGATATTGATGGATCGACAATAGAATCTATGTGATTGAACGGGCTTGTCACGTGCGCTAAGATGTATGTAATTTCTCGAGTACAGTACATTGATATAGATTTTATGGAATTTGATGGCGAATATATGCTTCTACTTTTCTTGATTTCTTGAATGGAGATAGAAATAATATCTTGAATCATAAAAAGTTTTTTTTTATTACATAAATCATAAAAGTGTTGAAGGTGTTCTTTTGAGAAATCTTGAAAACGTCAGTTTAGAAAAGTCACCGTGAATACCATACGACCGATCCAACAAAAACTGCTATTTACAGGAGAGGATACAGGTATGGGCATGACTCTCTCAAGCCTTGATTGTTACACTATCCAAGCATGACCCGGATGGATTGATCTTCGAAGCTTGCCATTCCGAACGGGGCGCCGCATTCGGGTCATAGGACAAGGTGCGATAACCTGTGACTTCCCTAGCAGCGAACAGCAAGAGCCTCCCGTCCAAAGTCCCGAGCCGAAACCCGGCTTCCGAGCTCCGGTGAGGCGGGAGCGATACCGCGTCCCACGAGTTCTTTCCCAGGTCGAAAACAGACAGCCTTTTCTGTGTTGTCCACTCCATACAGAAGAGCCTCGTCCCAAGCACGGCGTGGGTGGTCACCATGACGCACCCGTGCTTCATCTCGCGCCACGCCCGCTTCTCGGGGTCGTAGACGCAGACCGATCTCGCGCTCCCTATAGTGAAGCTCGACCGCCCTCCCATCACGTACAGCTTGCCCTCGAAGCCGCAGGCAAAGCATCCCCACCTCGGGAGCCTGAGGCTCTCTATCAGAGTCCACTTGCCCGTGTTGGGGTCGTAAGCCTCGGCGCTACCGATGATGTCGCCGTCGGCTCCGTACCCTCCGACGGCATAGACCATTCCATTTACTTCGGCGCAAGCGAAGCCGCACCGAGCCTCGTTCATATTCCTCAATTTGCTCCAACTGCATAGACAAGTGACTCATTTCTGTTAGGCAAACTGAGCTAAATGGATCCTTGTAGGAGATTTTTAGTTCACCTGTCCAACTGGAAAAATTTCTACTCCAATACTTTTATTGCTTTTCTAATCAAGTCACATACTTTCAAAATCTAATTAATCATTTCCTGCACAAATATCCTATCAAATCCAGCTTAATATGACCAAAGAACACCATAGTGTGATATGAATTAAATTGCCTACGTGATACCTACCACGAATATTTAATTGGTGAGAGGATAGAAGACAAATTGACGAAAGTATAATCCATTTTCTATGTACGACCGACCCACGGTGGATATCCATTTATGCAACATTTTCATCCATATCACGCTCCATTGTCTTCAAAAGTCATCTTAGCCGAATTAATCTCGGAAGTAGAAGGACTTAATTAGAAAAGTAAGTAAAGTACAAGGACAAAAAATAGATTTTTATCTTTTCCATTTGATTTGATTTAGGCATGCAGAGAGATTTTTCAACAACGTAACCGTCCAGAGATTTTTCAAAGGAAATGATTAAACAATCCAATGAGGGACTATGTGCTGCAGCTGTTTGCCTATTTCTCATGCAGAGAGCTAACTTGTTTGAAATAGAGAACGCACTCTGCAAATATACGACAGCCCTATGAGGACTTGAAGCAAGAATCCGCGATTGCCAATCAAATTAGATGTGGAGTTTACAATAGAGAATTTGATCACCACAAACTAAAATGATCTCTTCTTATTGTTTGGAAGGCCTCGTGGAATGAACAACTTTATCAGAAACTTGGAGAAATTCATGAAGCTTAATAGTGTACCTGTTCAAACAAGAGTCATATTGGTAAACTTCCGCGGAGACAGCGCCGGATCCACCTGTCATTGCATAGCCGCCGACGATTAAAAGCTTTGCATCGACAACTGCCACCCCGAAACCGGACTTCAACGGACTAGGCATCGAGGGAAGGCGCCGTTGCTTGTTTCCTAAGCTATCGATGGCCTCCCAGTGGCTTTCCTTCTTTCCGCCACCCCTGGTTAGGATAAAAACCCATTCTTCAAGAGTACCTCCTAATTTTCGCTCGAGCAGGAATTCCTTGCTCCCGAGAAATGACCTCCACTTTTTGCAAACCAAGCCCATAGATGGGAACTCGCAACGGGGAACGAGTGCAAGACACGTTTTCGCCACATCATCAGGCAAACCGGGTATAATCGGGTTGTCGAATTCATCAAGAAGCTCGGAAGATGAGCTGGGGCCTGTTCTTGAAAGAAGGGCCATTTTCCTTGGCCGGACCAAAGTGGAGGAACACATCGCTGAATTTCGAACCACTTCCAAAGGCAGTTTCTTTAGTGGTGGAAAACGCCTGTACGAGAAATTCAAGTGTGTGGCACACAGTTACGCATCAGAAGGTCACGACAATATACATCGTATAAGCCGAAAACATAATCCGCAAACATGACTTTGACCATGCCGATGCAGGTCCGGATTTTCTTGCCTCCCTGTAAGAAAGAAAGATTCATCTGGACTGACCATGTCTATGGAAGTCATGATAAGGCCAAATCTTATCTGAACTGATCCAGCCAACTCTAGCCCATTGTTTATACTAACCAAACCAGGGAAAACAAGCATTTTAATTGAACAGGTGTGTCGAATACTTGGTACAAAATGACTAATTCAAACGCCCTTTCCTAACCCTGCCTGAAAAAGCACACTCAGGTCTCATCCATTTAGCTTTACTCCTAGAACTGGGCACAAACAGAGAGGGACCGAGAGAGAGAGAGAGAGAGAGAGAGAGAGAGAGAGAGAGAGAAACCCACGAAACTGCATAGATGATAGATGCCATAAACAATATCCATCAAAGACATTCAGAATCAAGGAAAAGATATCCCCAACAAGCGTGGATATGGCAGTTTTTCTTCAGAAAGAGCAGAGAGATGGAGAAGCGGAAAGAAATGAAGAAGTCACCTTAAACTTGCAAGCTTGTTGTATATCCCTAGATGTAGAAAGGTGATGCCAGACACAGAGAGAGGGAACCCGTGAAGCTGCACAGATGATGGATGCCACCAACGATATCCATCAAAGACACTCAGAATCAAGGTAAAAATGTTCACAACAAGCATGAACATAGCTGCTTTTCTTCAGGAAGACCGTCATCCTGGAAGAGCAGAGAGAGCTGATGAGAGTGGCTAAACATGGTTTTCAGATTCTTGGGATAATATAGAGAGGGCGGAAGAAAGGATATGCAAGTCCAGGAGGAGATAAAGGTGACAGTGAACAACCGCGTCAGCGAGATGAAGATCTCCTCTCCTCCTAAACTTTGTTGGATAGAGTTGGCGCTCCTTTGACCGCTGGAACGGGCTGTAGCTTCATTATATATCTGTTTTCAGGGACTTCTTCATGAAAAAAGTCTCTGCGTTATCCTTTCCAATTTTTCTTTTTAGTAAAGAAAGATATCCAGGCGCAACCGAGTCTCGAGTCCTTATCAGCAAAATTTGCGTATCAACTAGGCAAAAAGCCCCGGAAAAAAAAGAGTCATGGAAAAATCGTAAGAATCGGCAAGTTGAAGTACATAGTGCCGTATTTCTACTAGATCGGATGTGATCGGCTTTTACCGATTCAACGGGAGAACAAATCGGCGCCCGTGATGCGCATATGTCCTGTCTACGGTATTTTATCGAAAATCATAGTATCTATTAAGGGGACATTGAAGCTCTACGTTTGTTGCAGATGTTATTCACTCTCGTTATGTCATCCGACCACTCGTTTCTCTGCCAGAATTTTGTAATCCCGTTGACCCTACCAAATCCTGTTGACCACAGAGCAAAAACCGATTAGTCTTTTCCATTTTTCGGGGAGATGCGCTTGACTAACAAAACGACCAAATCAGAAGAGCCCATTGCCAAGTCATCGGGCGGTCGCCCTCTGCATTTAGCTGCGATCCAAATAGAGATTCGAATGTATGGACCCGACGTTCTTATCTCCATTCATTTAGCCATGACGGATAATTCTTCATGAGATGAGGATGATAAGAGCTATCTGGCTGCGCAAATGGGATAGAGGTAAGAGCTTTCTCAAAGCTGACTTTTCAAGAAATTGCCCTGAAAGTTCTTCCTAAATAAACTAATCATTCAACCATAGAAGCCACAGCTTATATCTATGACGAGCTTGATTATAAGAAATAGCATTTCAGTCAGTCGACGGACCATGAGAATTTCGGACAGCGAATCTATAGGCAGTTGAACATCATACGAGGAAAATACAAGAAGATTGTTCTGCATGTCATTTCCAGGACACATAAATTTACGGTGGTTTTCGATAATTCCAGGATGGCAAGATATTAATGAAGCAATATAAGCCTAGCGCAGCACCTCAGATGAAGGCTCAATACCAATCACGATCAAATTATGAGCCACACGGAAAGGAAACATGACAAAAAGGTCTATAGGAGATTTAAGGATGTCTTCAGCTGGCCACTTCATACCTTTTTTTTTTTTTTTTTTTTTTTGTGACCCAGGGAACCCCCGCACGGCCGGCGCAGCGAGGGTAAACCCTAGGGGCAACACGTCTTACCCACCACACAAGTTGCCACCAGTTAAAGTCACCCCGCACGCCTCCGGGATTCGAACACTCGACCTTTTGCGAGAGGAAGAGTGCGCGAACCAGCGCCACTTCATACCTTCGGCATCACTAAAACATATATTGAAGAGCATGACAAGCAATACCACCTAACAACCAGAGTTTCTTAGGGCACATCAACGACAAACCATAGCAAGACATAAAATATTGCTTGCTGACTTGTAGCCATCTCAAGAATTTAGCAAATATGACACTAGCATCTCCGATGCAAGTAACCTCAAGGATCAAAAGAAAATCCCTTACCTTAGACTGTATAATTGAGTATTTTCCTGGATACAAGGCAATACTAAAGGGACAAGATCTCACAATTTGAGCATCATATGACCATCCTTCAACAAGAATTTTACAGCAATGTGTCAAAAGCAGTCGTCAGGGCCAACAAGATGATTCAGGTTAACATCTAAATGAAGGCCATTCCCAAAACAGCCATCCTTTGGTTATGGGATATCAAATTATGATGGACAGACCTCAGCTTCCACACTTTTGTGCTATAAAAGTCCAAATCATTCAATAGCAAATAGTAAGTTTGATTTTTTTACCTTTTCTCAATTTCCAACTCCCAATTCTATCTAACGTGGGCATAACAGCACCATTACTATTGCCTAAAGATATGACAAAACTGGACTAAATTTCCACTAAATGGCGGCTTCAAGCAAAGATGAAGGTAAAATTAAGTTCTATAACTTGTCTGGACAACAACTAAGCCTTAACCTACTAAGTGAAGTTGGCTACAAGGAACCCTAACGCCATTGCCTTCCACCCTATGCAGTATAAGTTCCTACTAAAAATTATGACTGGTAAACTGAAGCTAAAAACCCAAACTATCAAGACGTCAGTCCACCCATCGCTATATACTCTCCATAGACAAGGTCAAAGTGGAATCAGTCAATGATTAAGTATACTGAAACCAATCTGACCATTTAGCATGCTTAGACAGACGATTCTGAATTCCCTGGTCATGGCATGAATACTACAAATTTACCGCATATAATCAACAGGAAAGCGACTCTTTCAACACAACCATAAGAAGCAAGCATCTTATGAAGTAGTGAAATTGGCAATAGCAGCAGCAAGCAAAAAGAAAACGTTGAGTCCAAAAATTTCTATTCCAGATATTGTCTAAATTCTCGACAATCTCAGCCATCTATCGTCTGAAAATCCATTCATCCAATGCTCAAAAGAATAAATCGCTAGGCTGTAGACTTTGAGGAAAGCACTAGAACAAGCCTACTTCTTAGAAGATTTCTTCTTTGAACTTGAGGAGGGCTGTTGGGGCTGCGGTTTAGGATGCTCCTCGGCTTCGATCGGGTCCAACCACTTGAGCGGATGGCGATTGAAGAAGGGCCAGTTTGGGACGGTGACCAACGTGGTCAAAACGACACCACCTGCATATATCAAGATCATCATCTGAAAAGACCCAATGGTGTAACCAGTCGCAAATGCCACCACAGCAAATGCCACGAGCATTATCTGCATCAGCTGCTCCGCTAGCTTTTGCCCTTGCCAATCCATCTGTAACATCACGAGAATGGATGCGAATTAGAGCGAACACAATAAGCGACTACCTACCCTAATTACATGGTCAGTCACCACCCTCCAAACTAACCATCGCGATAGAGGGCATTGATCTGGAAAAGCTAGGTTGAGTTCAAACGATCGATTTCATAGAAACAAACGAGAGTCCGATCTATCGCATAATGCCAAATTCCGACACTTTACAGGAGAAATTACAGCAACAAGAGGCGAATTTCTTGATCTCAATCGGATTCCAATAACCAAGGCGGCACCAAAATCAGGAACAAGATCAAACAGATATTGAGGAACCGGACAAAACCCTAAAACCTGGAATTCCCAAAACAGAAGAAGCATGGAAGAGAGATACTTACTGGTGCGACGTGAGCTGACAAGATCGAGACGGCGCTGAGGAAGCTCTTGTCTGATAAAATGGAGAGGGTACTAAGGAAACGGACGCTACAAAGCCTCTGTTATAGCGCGACTCGCAGAAGTCAATTTGTCTACTGAGCGGAAGAAAGTGATAAAGCAAAAATAAAATAATATAATAAATAAAATAAAACTAAATCGAGTATCTTGACAAAATCGAAAAAGGACGAAAATGGGTAATTCGTGACAAAATCGAGCATTTTAATGCATGACAAGGAAAAAAGTGCAACATGTTATAAATGATGTGGATGTAGACGTGGCCAAGTAGAATCGGGGTCAAAATCGGCCGAACCGGCCCGTTGATCGGGCCCATAGTTCCGACCCGTTTTTTTAAAAAAATAATGATAATAAGGCGCCCGAGCCCCAACGGCTCTTTGGCCTGCAAATGCAAGGCTATTTGGCCGTTGCTTCGGCAAAAAAAAATTGATTTTTTTTAAAGTTGAATAACCTTCCCATTCTCCATAAATACATATCCTCTCCCTTTCATTTTTCTCACAAATCCTCTCAAACAATTCTCTCAATCCCGCCTCAATTATCTAAAAAATGGCAAGTGAAAACGAAATACTGGAAATGGCAAGATGGCGATGGGAGATTCCAAACATCCTATTCCCTGATATGATCCTCGTGAAGATACATATTGGGAAGACGACGACAATAATATCAACGTTGTTACCATTCGAACGCCGAGCACTTCCCAATACAAGAAAATCTTTATCCTCCTACGGTGTCGAAGAAACGTCGACGACAAATGAGTTGGAACGGAAGGGCGAGAGAGTACATCCGACTTGTGCGTACTTCGACAATGTATATGATGAAAGTAAAGGTAAGTATAATATAAATTATAAATATTGTTCGCAAACATACAAATTTACCAAAAGAGACGGCTACGGAACATTAAAATGCTACCGACAAAAAAACATCAAATGCAAGCGGGGATCGACACTAAGCAACAACAAATTTTCGGGTACGCCAATCCTAATACTCATCCTTTATTCCATTACACTTATGCACTTTATAAACAAATATTAACTGAATATGTAGCCCTTGATCATGCTCCGTTTACTACTAGTGAAAATTTTAATTTGAAATATTTAATAAATATTGCGTTGGTTCCAAAGCACCAACTATTCCAAAAAGTACTCTTAAACGCAAACTTTTGTATATTTATAAAAAAACAAAAAAAAAATCTTTAACAAAAAAAATTTCGAATTCAATGGACGTGTGCATTTAGGTAGAGATATTTAGAGTGATCCCTAGCAAATTCATTCTTATATGGGTGTTACGTGTCATTGGATAGGTGACGATTGGACCAATTCAAAAAAAGACCTCTTGCATTTTGAGTTTTTAATGAAAAGCATTCGGCTCATAATATTTATAGAATAATTAGGCAAGTTTTAGAAAAATATATTTTGATAAATAACATATTTTCAATTGGTTTTGATAATGCCGCCGCAAATATCGCTTCCATTCCGAATTATAAAATATTTGCAAACCCTCTTTTAGCGGATAATTTTTTCACATTAGATGTGTTTGTCATGTTTTAAATTTATGTGTACAAGATGATTTACTGAACTTTTGAGATTTCTCTCGCCCCAATAAAGGCCGCAATTAAATTTTTATGGAGTCGTGCCCATTTTATGAAAGCATGGGGAAAATTCGTAAACAACATGGGAAAAGGGCAAAAAGGTTTCCAAAAGATATTCCGACTCGTTGGAATTTTACCTACGAGTTGCTTCGTCAAACTTTTGATTACAATAATTTATTCCGTATGTTTATTTCGCAAAATATTCTCGAAATTACTTTACTTCCGCAATATTGGGACGTTTGCAAAAAAAAATTAGATTTTTTGAAAATTTTTAATGATGCTACTAATGCTACTAATGCTTTATCTGGTATTTATTATCCTACTACGCATTTATTTTTAATAGAGTGTTAATATTGGTAATGTTTTTAGCGAATATGAAAAAGATACTTGAATTAGGTCGAACTATTTTAGTAATGCGAGAAAAATGGTTGCATTATTATTTGAAAATTTCTCTTGTCTATTTAGTTTGAATTTTTTTATCCACGTATTAAATTAGATAGTTTGCTAGATTATCCGAATGTGTATCATTATGGTTGTTTATATTTAGAAGATGCAATAAATATTTCAAATATATAATGAGAGGTTAAAGAATCTATAGTAGTATTATATGGAGAATTTTGTGGTAGATATAGCTTAAATGATTATGGATCTTTACAATCTACTGTCTCAAGAAGCGAAACCGGTAGTTCACTCAAAGTAGGGGTATGATATGCTTAAGAGTAGACAAAATAAAAATAAAAAGGGGCAACATGTAGTATTTCCGAATTAGAAAAATATTTAACCACTCAATTTGAGTTTCGTGATATCGAACACAATACTGATTTTCAAATCCTAGAGCGGTGGAAGAGTCACTCAAATGATTACCCAATTCTCACCCTTATCGCTCACCGATATTAGCAACATTTTCTTCAACAATTGCGGTGGAACAAGCATTTAGCGCCTTGGAGGATTAGTTTTGGACTCTCACCGTTCAAGATTAAGCCCGAAGTCTATGGAAATTCAAGCTTGTGTCGACGATTGAACGAAAGCTAGATTTCGACACCAAGAGTTGGATCAAGAATACAAATTCTTTAGAGAAGATTGTGAAGATACCATGGCCACGGGTACCACAACGGGTAGCGACGATTGATGATGAGGTAAGTTGAGGTTATCAAAGGTAAAAGAATTACATGGGCTTTGATTTTTCTAATTCCCCAAGAAGATATGTAGGCGCTTAACGATAATTCATTAAGTTCAAACCCATTCCTCCTCTCTCTCTCTTTTTTCTCAAATTTTATTAGAATGTACAATTTGATTATAATTTATAATTTCTTATATTTCTTTTATTATTTATTATTTTAAAAACGGACCCGAACCGGAACCGGCCCTTCAAGGGCCTGGTTCCTGCCCACCTTCGGAGGAGCCGGAACCGCCGGTCTCTGAACCGAAACCGACGGTTCCGTGGAATCGGCCACGTCTATGTGGATGTATCACCTTCCACCCTTCCTTCTTTCAATGCATGTTACAAATACACTTATATGCATTGAATGATATGAAAGTATCACCTTTCATATTCTATGGACAGTTTTATATATTCCTTCTCTCAATATAATGTACTTTCTAGCATATGAATAGAGGCTTTTGTAAATTTGTTCAAAAATGAAAAATGAGTTAATTTCAAATATCATCGTTTACCTTACAGCACAACATTTTTAATGCCCCTAATTAAGAAATTGAATAAGAAAAATTTTGCAACGTTTAATGTCTCTTTTTATCTTTTCATGCATTGAATATACTCAATTTTGTGCTATTAAAAATTGCAATATTTGCCTTATTCAATTTCTTAATTAGGGGCAAAGGAAGAAAATGGGTAATTCATTATATTTATAAATAGTTAAAAACCAATACTCGGAGAAAATTTTTGTCAAGCCACATCTAACTTCACAAATGTGACTGTTATGTGAGAACACGGTTTGCCAAATGATAGATATTGTATTACCAATAACCAAAGAATTGCAACAAAGCTAGATATTATTCTTGATAATATAATTGCGTAAGGCTTACTTGAAACAAAGGTGACACAAAAATTTTAAATGTATATTATTGTATCAAATCAATGGAAAATATAGAAAATGAGTTGTGACTTTCTAGTAACTCAAAACAAAGCTCAAAAACTGAGTGAAAGAAAAAAAAAAAAAAGGTAGTATACCGACTGCATTTACTTTTCTAAACGACGCACTCAACAGTGTTTAATTAAGTCTATCTCATAATTCATTATAAAGAAAAATAATTCAAAGATGTTAGAGGTTACGTCCTCCTCGTGGATAGAAATACTCTGTTCGCCCTACAGCTGCCAAACGCAGAAGACCTGATCGAAACACGGCATTGTTGGGAATCGTGGGAATAGATGATCGTTTTCCATTGTCGTCGTCGTCAATCTAAATAGGTTATTCCGTGGATCCTACTGAGAGAGGCAAATCAAATTAGCATATGCAGCATAATTCCACTTCTTTTTTTTGGTTGGGTCAGAAGCATAATTCCACTTCGAATAATACCAAAAAAGTTGAATTTTTTTTTAGTCAAAAGAACACGGTACTTAAGTCGAGTGTAGAGTAATAAAGATGGAGGGAATTAAAATATAGTACGCTATCCTCAATATTGCAAAAAAGTCGGACATAAACAGCTGACGGAAAAATCACATTGTTCCAAAAATCCAGAGCACATTCTGTGGGGAAAACTGAAATGACTCTCTCCAAAAGGAAGGCCAGAGAGAACGGGAGTCTCTGTTGGGTGTGTCCTGGTTCATCTGGTGTTAACTTCATGCAGAACTCCTCACAGCCTGTGACCTCTTGGACTTGCTAGTGGCCAACTGGGTCTCCGGCTGAAAAAACAAATGACTCAACACATCAGCTAAACCAAAGATAACTTGGGTAATTAAGAGAAAATCTCAATATTCAACTACTTTGTATGTACATAAAAAGAGACCCACCTCCTTCTTCACGGGTTCTTCCTTCTCGGACAAAATCAACTCGATATGGCAGGGAGACGACATATAAGCTGTTCCGGAGAAAAAGGAAAGCGATTAATTTTCATTACTCAGAAAAAGAACAGACAGCATTGAAAAAGCTGACAATCAACAGTTGACTTACGATTGATTCTTCCATGAGCACGGTAGGTGCGGCGCCTTTGCTTCTGAGCCTGGTTTACCTGAACGTGAGAAACGAAGAGCGTGTCCACATCCAACCCCTTGACCTGATGACCATTTGCATCTATGTTAGTAATGAATAGGGTGAGGCACCACTATCAACAGCATCTTGCGATAGAGAGTTTATAAGTACCTCAGCGTTACTCTCAGCATTCTTCAACAAATCCAGTATGAATCGAGCTGACTTTACAGGCCACCGTCCTTGTCCATTTGAATGCCTGTTCTTGGCCTGAGCAGTTCGACCAACACCACCACAGAACCGCCTGAAGGGTATGGCTTGCTTGTGTGCCAGAACATCTTCCAAGTACCTCTTGGCCTTAGCCAAAGGCAACTTCCTTATGGCAAATGCTGTTTCTCTGGTATTCTGCAATAGAGATGAGAACAGTGATAAGTACCAAAACCTTATACTTCATGGGTTCACTAACAAGCAGAAAGATTACAGAAAGCTTTGGCCGAAGAAGATTAAGTTACAGACACAAGGCAAGAGAAATTCAAGGCTATGAGTACTAATTGTTCCTTCATTTACTGAACCATCAGTCATTACATTATACAGAGGTTCACCCAATAATGATGAAATTGATTTTCCTGAAGTTTACGAGAGCTCCATCCACAAGAGGCAATGACGCCCTGCTTTTGTCTTCAGGATTCTTGGCAATAAGGGAAATGGAAACTAATCAATACCATGAACCTATGTTGTTGCAATAACACTATTTTCATCTCAAGATAAACCATATTTCACCAGTTTCAGATTTGCCAAATATGTCCTGACAATTTACAGTGAACACTTAGATCACATAAATTATAAATATAGGACTTCATCTTAAATAAAATTAGGGGACCTCGTGTACATGTAAAAATAACCAAACAGACAATGTGAAATAGCAATCCAACGATAGAGGCATCAAGATACACATTATTTTCAAATAGATATCCAAGAAGCTCGTGACTAAATATGAAAAAGGAACTCATCCAGATTCCCTAAACAAAAGTCGCTTTGAAAGGATTCTTTCAAAGAGGTCAAAGGGGTTAAGATGTGACACCATTTTTTGAACCTTCAGCCACAATATAAAACAGAGGTTCACCCAATAACAGTGTATAGATTTCCCTGAAGTCTACGAGAGATCCATTCACACAGGCAACAGATCCCTGCTTTTTTCATCAGGTAGGTCATCATCAAATCGTAACATCAGCTTAACAAAGTTAATATGATCAGATACACAACGTGGCAGGTAATAGCATCGATCGTAGAAATCATTTCTAGCAATGATAATTCAAATTTACACCCAAATTGACCAGCTAGATGCAAATATAGAGCAGTAACTCTTTCATGGTTCACAGTCTTCGAGTCAATCTCACTCAAGAAACTCGAGAACAAGCATACGGTAAACAAGACAATGGCCACGGATACGGGCAAAGGAGTATGTATAGTATGAACTGAATGTTTAAAAAAATTTCAACTATTTACTGGAAATACTGATGAAATAGCAATAGCATGAGAACCATCGCACCTTGAAATGAACGCGCAGGTCGGAGCCCCTCGCCTTGCAGGCTGAAAAATGAAACAAGGCCAGCGGATCTCAAACATGAATTCTAGGAACAAACCAAACATCCTACCAATACTTGCAACAAGCTAAACGAACTGAACAGATCACTCCCAAATCAAGAGATCGGTATCGAACATCGCAGAGGATATAAGTACGGAGAAATCGCAAAATCGAAAAATGAGGAATCGTCACGTACACTTGGTGGGATTGTCGGGCTCTCTCGAGTACTTCACCTGAAGAGATCAACGAGCAATCAAACGCAGTAAGATCAATGCAGCTAAGACACGACAACACATACGCAGAGACAACACATACGCAGAGAGAGGGAGAAGACACCGGAGGAGGAGGAGGAGGAGATGGAGTACCATGGTGGCTTCTGGTGGGCGCCTCGATGAAGTAGGGTTTTTACTCGCCTGGAATGAGCAAGAAGGAGAAGGTAGCGAGACGGCGCTCTTTATATAAACACGACGGGTGCAGAATGAAACCCTAATCTCCAGAGGCGACTAGAGAGATTGGGTGAAGCGACCGGGGCTGTTGATCTGGGCCTTTCATGGGCTCTCGGAGGCCCAACCATTGTCGAGTTCGTGAACATCTGAACATACGCGCAAGTTCCACGGGCTTTGATCGCGAAACGCTGATAGCCTACCACTTTCCACTTCAACTGCAGATCAGTTCGTTCTTGCGGATCGAAGCCATTCTCCAAGCGCTCCAACGTTTCAATTTGGGCTAGTTTGGCCAAAAGTATAAATGGTCTTTTGCAACAAACGAACATAAAAATCCAAAACCAGCTCGGCCCCATGACTTGTATAACAGGATTATGAAAATCCACAAGAAAGGATCGGGTGTTGTTTTATCAATATGGATCAGATCGAATATGTGTTGGATCAAACATGCGTCGTTAGATTTGTATTGCATGTAAATGAATCAATATAAATTGAACCATTTTCGACCCGAACACCCATTTGACAAGACTAGTAAAAATTAAGTATCGATTAGGGATAAAACAATAGTCCGAGCATACTCTAATGTCCCTAAATTCACCTGGATCGGAATTAATAATTCAATAATGCTTCTGCGCTCTGCATTTGAATGAAATACCAAGTGTTCGTGAAAAAACCGAGTGAGATCGTATTTGTATTCGAGAGGCTTCTTTCTAAAATTGAATGCGTGTATGTTTATCTCATGCTCAGAGCGTGATATGTGCATATGATTTGCTAGTCTCGTTTTTTATTCCTTCGATTTCAAATTGTAAAGAGAAATTTGCATTGCAATAAATGGGTTCTAAATGTGTCAATTTGGATGAGATCATTTACGATCCAACCCAAACCCAATCGACCCATCCAATCGGCAGGTCTATTGACAAATGACAACACCAATGTAAACTCCTTTCATTCACTAGCTAATTCAACATCTGAAGTCCTGGAAAGGAGAAATATACCTTGCATGAATGAGATTAGAAAGTGTAAGTGGACATGAAGTTCGAATACGCGATGACATCCACCCAGTCAGGAAAAAGGCTCTTCAACTTTGCAGCTGCACCGACCAAATATTGGTCTACCACATTGACATCAACTCTTAAATCCTCGGAACTGCTAGCCTGCGATTACAGCAAAAAAGTAACGAAGAACATGTCATGATGCGAGAATCACAAATAGCAACTGAAGTCTCATCCGCACGGATCGCACTGTAGAGTATAGGGAAAGTGCCTGCAACTGATGCAGACAATTTTCGCGTTCCAGAAATGATGGGTAGGATCTAAATGCAATGGACATTGCATGGTAAGCTTCGAATCGTACAACGAATTTGATTTCTTCCCGAATGTTCGAGTCAAATGCAGCAACATTACCTCTAGCCAGAAAGTCCAATTTTCATTACTATAGCCACTCAGTCTGCATATGTACGATGGAGGACCACCACCGGCGGCCTCAGGAGCTGTAGCAATGCAACTAAGTGTAAGGGAAAATAGAATTTACCCAAATTGAAGGAATTAAAGTGTTCTTCACTTAACCTGGAAGAGCCTCATCTGCAAATGACCAGCTAGACAGAGGACCAGTTATGTTGAGCACTGCAACCCACACCTCATTCAAAGAGCTGAAAGGGAGAACCCCACGCCCAAAAGAAAAACAAAAGTCTTTTAGCATTGCAGAGCCTATTTAGAGCTCAGGAAGTAAGAGGTTTCACTAAAGTAAACAGATCTGGTGCTCCAACAAACAACATATCAGCAAACCGATAAAACCCGCCTTTCTTTCCCACTAAATTGAAGTCCTGCAAATTTACGCTTGTCATGATGACCTAGGAGGCTACGAATTCATAAATACTGTTCACGGTTGCTTGTATTTCAATCTGAAATCAGAGATAATGAGCCATGGGGTTTAAGGATGCGAAAATGTCTGTTCATCAATAGATCAACTATAGTACGGTTCGTTCTACTTACCCCAAGGAAAATTCCAAGTAGATTCTACGGAAACTATCGCCACTACTCTGTGATTTGTATGCAGATAGATGAGGGAAAGCTTGATGGTGCTTGAGAATGTCTTCACTTTGTGCAGGAACCTTTAAGCTTCGCGAAAACAAAAATGATACTGGGAAAATCCCCTGCAAGAGAGAGGAAGAAAAATCCTCAGGCATCTATGAAATACAAAATTCAGATGAAACAGAAATTTGAATCTAGTATGCATTACAATATCAATATGTAGTCGTACAACAAGAACTATTTCATTGCACCTCACTTTAAAGTTGACATGGATCGATTCTTCTAAAACCTCATTTTAATTTTGTAGCAGCCTAGATTAGTTCATCCTCAACAATTACACGAGGTCAAAATGTTGGCTAGACAGGTTGCATCGTATGATCCACACGAAGCTGCTTTACAAACACACATCAAACTTCTTCAATAGACTACTAGACGAAGCTGATTGGGCCCAATTTGATCCTCCAATGTGGATCAATATACAGGAAATATCTGACTAACATTTCCCTTTACGAAAACCAATTAGGATTCACAAGTAAAGCAGTCAATTTGACAGCCGTTTGACTCCTCAGTTATGGTTACATACCATCCAGTTCTCTCTATTAGACAGATTGGCAGCATCAAAAGAAAAATCTGGGCTGATGTGCATTTCTTTTGCCACTTCAGGCGCATATTTGAAAAGAAAAGGCAAAGGATTGGAATCCACTACGCCCAAATCATAACTGGAGTTGAGAACTTGATTTCCACCTATCAAATGGAAATGTGAAGTGTTGTTAGATAATCATCCAATACTGCTTTCCATCTTAAGTAAGGTTCTACAATTCATCTACTATATGACGTAATCAAGAAGGCTGGAATTATGGATAAACTTCTGAAAGTAATTCTTCCGATTTTGAGTTTAGTTGCTTTGCTACCAGCAGTGAGGAAGGTATGCTGGAAAACAACCCTCTTAGGAGCATCTCTGCTGTATGGGAAAAGCTGGGAAGAAACTGCCATGGTAAGTACTGTAAGATGCACCAGGAACTGCAAGATAGAAGACTTGGCTAACCAACGACCACAGATAGGTATCAGAGGGCCCACACACCACCCAGTTGCAAGTCCAGTTACCGCTGCCACTACAATATCAGGAACGAAGAACCCTGCAAAAAAGTACTTGATGGCATCAGTCCTTTTTCCTTGAGCTTTCTTTGCTCAAGTAATGAACTTCTGCGAAGTTTCGACTATCGCTTATGTTAGAAAACCATTTTCACCAAAACTTTAATGACTGCATCATTTCATTTTCATTAATATTTGCAGGGGAACTTCTAGCATCAATAGTAAAGTTGCCACCAAAGGCAAGAATATGAATCTGCCGGCAATTAACATGCTGATTTCTAGCAAGAGAACACAAGAATCACTTGAAGCACAAGGGTTTGCCATTTTCAGATAAACAAAATGGGTAGCCGGTCTTATTTCAGGGTGACGAACCCATTTTGGCTTTGATGTAGGCACAGAAGAATGGGACTGGAACTGAAGCCAAACTTTCAGTTATGATGTAGTATATTGCCATCAAGAGAATCTCACTTCAATTTATATCATCTTTGATACCTTTATGAAAAGAAAGCTCTTACAATTTGGCTAGAACTAAGCACACAGAACAGACAGTATAGACAACTGAGACGATAATCACGAGAGCATTGTTGCTGCACTTAAAAGAGGAAGAACAGTTGAAAGAGATGTTGATATTAGTCCAAACTGGGTCTCTCCCTGGCATATCAGTTGCATGCACTTAAGATACAAGACAAGGTGACATGTAATCAGTTGCTGCCAAGTATGATGCGCATTACTACCATCGTAATCCTAGAATGCCGATTACTGAACACCTCACATTGCATATGTCAATCAAGGTCATCGGAAAAGATACAGGTCCAGAAAACTTGCCATATGGAGGTGGAACAGAGCCCATCATACCCATCTTCTCAATTAAAAACTGGATAAGAAACCCGCCAAAATAGACAGAGTATGTAAGGCACGGAATTAGAGGTATCACGAAAGCAACAGTCGACCTGAAAGAAGTCACTCCAATCAGATCGTACTTCCTTATCATACTTACGAAAAGTGAAATACCATGAGGAATATAAAAAAGTAACAAGTTGCCGGAGAAGAATCATGATAAATAGCTATTTTTCAGAAGGGACAGCCTATCTATTCATGGCATGTAACAATCATCAACTTCTCTAGATGAAACAGTAGAGTGACCATCCTATCTTACCGCCAATACTCAATTTTTGTTGAAAATCCTGACAGAAAATTAACAGTGAAGTTCCCTTTCACTCCTTCGGTAACCGCAAAGGTTCCAAATTATCGCTAAAGTTGTACAAAGCCGTCAATTGTCAACCATCAAAGCTGACACCATTTTTACAAGAGTACTCAGCAATTAGTGCCGAAGGAAAACACCATTTCTATGTTTTCTTGAAAGTTTACTGAAAGCTCATCATGAGTTCTGAGCAAGAGGAGTTCTTTTCCTTGAAGAAGTTTAGGAGTCCCTTGGAGGATAACTCACAAAGGGCAAGCATCAAATATGCTTAGCAACTAGCTATAGCCTATAACATTCAAAGTGATTTCCATGAAAAAATTTATAGAAGCATGCCATAGTAGAACTTTTTCAAACACTACCATTGTGAATGTCGACTGCTTGACCGAACTGCTAAGCTGAAGGATATCCAAGAAAGAAGCATTGCAGCGGACAACATAAAAGTTACGAATCCACCACTCAGCCCAGCTAAAAGGTAGGCCTGCAGTTACAAGTTTTTTTTTTTTTTGGTCAGATCAAGTTCACAAGTAGAATAAGTGAACATATCCCAAATTCACATTTAGCTCATTCACACCTTTCAACAGAAGGAAGTCATATATTTTGAATTGTGTGACTTACCAACGTTACTAAAGAATAGAAACCAAATGCTCCCCAAAACCTCGCTTCATCAAAGAGCACCTGCATGAATATTTCAGTCATGTACTCAGTAGTGTCACTGAAGAGTCCAAAAGAACTTGCTTTCATTATCATGACGACTCTTCATATCACGGCATTATAAAGTATAATGAAGCAGGCAGACCTCAGTCGCATACATTCAATTACTATTTACCTGTTTTGCATGTCCAGCTGAAGTAATCATTCTCAAGGTTTGAAAGAATTGCACACGGATTAAATAATAAGAAACAGAGCTTTGACAATAATTATTCAGAGTGGACTGTACCTCCTTTGATAATTTAAGATTTGAGATCTCTTGAGAGAGAGGAAAGTTGCTCCAAATAATTCTTGGAACCAAAAGACCAACGACAGAGCTGGGGATGAACATTATGAAGGCCAAATATGGAGTAGCAAACCTGCATTTGGCTACAGCACATCACGCATAGCCTGCAATTACCTATGTTAACATGAAAACATGCCATAGTGTCCCCACACCAACCCCGCACCCCACCTACTTTCTCTCTCCAGAAAGCAAAAAGGAAAAGCGGCAGGCTACATCTATCAAGTTTTAACTGTCGCCATCTGCTGAGATGATATGTGAAAACAAATGATGAGAACTAACCAATTCATTGCGTAACTTGAGAAGAGCAATCTCAGTATAGAGAAGACAACCGGAAAAAGAACCCCCAGTATGATACCAGCAGAATGGAGCATAGTCCCTGGAGAGAGCAAAAGACGTTAGTAAAACTTGCTATAGACCAGGTACTTGAGCAAACAGTCATGACAAAGACAATGAAACCGCATAACATGAAAATCAGTTATAGCAAAAAACGGGTAGCAATCATTCTTTACCTTTCACAAAGTCACAGAGAATTGCAAACCAAGAACGAGAGCCAAAGTTTAGTAAATGCAAAAGGAAAGGCATGACAAAGAAGATGCCAATAGGAACACAATGGAGCACCACGGCCACCCTTCTAGGATAATATATCTGAAAAATCCACAATATTAGCGACCTTATTCATATAATCAACTATGAAGATACTCACTGACATATCTAAAAAAGTCGTACCAAAATCCATGATAAATAATCAAAGAATACAGCCCGCTCATCCGAGCCAGTAGATCCAATATGTTCTCTTTCATGAGCATTTCTCAACATAGAGGAAGTTGTGAAGGCCTTCATTAAGCTGAACAAATTGTCTCCACGTGCTTGGACACTTCCAGGTCTGTTTTAAAAAGTTTGGATTTATGAGGGAAGCAACAAAGAGGTCAAAATTATGTGATTTCTAAGACCATTCATATCAGTACCAAAATAGCAGATTTAAGGCATACAATAGTCTGTCCACAGTGTCATATGAGGTATGGTAAAAATAACCACCAAGAAGAAAGATAATATCCAAGCCAGGAATGTTGCCATAATCTTGAGAAAATATTCGGTAATCTGTATCACCAGGAATTACAGGAAAAACATCCTGCACCCGAAGAGATAATTCACAAGTGAGACCGGCTTCTAGACCTCTGCAGCATATTAAGAAAACATAACCACTAAGAGAGAGAAAGAAGAGGGGGGGAGGGGGTATGTTAAATGAAGGACAGAGGGAGCGAGAAAAGTTTGGCCTAAAAGACATTCAAAAGAGAGTACGACTCCATAAATAATCCTATAGCGGCAGAACCTCATAATCTTCTAACTTCTCATATATGATACATGTATTTCTTATTTCACAACCTGAAGATCTAACCCGAATCATATGTATAAATTGCATGCTTCTCTTTATAAATACTTGTAAATTATACACACGTATGTAACCCAATTATAGGAAAAGAAAATAAAGAACCTGAGCAGCACTATGTGCCATGGGATATATCGCTGATTCAGCATAAACAAGAGAAGGCCAAGAACCAGGTCCAGATTGGCAGACCAAATCTGTTGAGAGCATTTTAAAAAAAAGATCGTCAGGGATGCAATATCACCAGAAAAGCAGTTGAGCATGAGGAGAACTGCCATTTTATTATTTAAATTTTGACGAGTTATCACAACCTGCAATTACTAATTCTGAAATTGAAGCAAAATTCCCCAGAACATTACCACTCTCTTTATCTCTGCATAATTAACGCTTTGTAATATGAACAATCGAGCATGAGAATGAGGAGATAGATATCATCCCGTTGGAACAGTGGGAATAAGACACTTGAAAAGAGACTAAATGGAAATGGAGTTTCTCCTTTATCATTTCCCTGTAAAGTATTATATTTACATCTCAGTTAAGTGATACTCTATGATAAAATAGTTAAAGGACCCCTGCACTTTTCAAATACCAGGTCCTCCAGTTCCAGATGCTTCCACATTTATAAAAGCTCCAATTGAATCACGCCATCGGTGTGTCGTCATGAAGCCATGTGAACCCTGAAAATGATAAGCAAATAGCTTCATTAGCTGAATATGTCAGAACATGCAAAGTTTAAGGTGATTCTATTTAACAACAGTTTGCTAATGGTCATTTTAGCAAGCAAAAACACCTTTTTGTCCGCAAGAACTTCAAATTTTAAAGAGAAATAGTGTTACTCAAACTTTTAATGTCAAAATAAGAACGTAAATATAAATCAATTAGACTACCAGAATGAGAATTCATTGGCGGAGATATATAACTACCACTTACCAGCATAAAAAGTTCTTCTGCACCATTAAAAAGAAAAATGATGGGCCGAGGAGGAATCCAGTCAGCATCCACAATAAGTCTCGCTAGTTCCAGCATTGATGCTGCAATAAGAGTAAGAAACCTTATATGATGCAGAAAATGTTTATCCGGGTTAATCATAAAAAAATCACAACTAAAGTACTGATACTGCGAAGAGAGTGTAAAACTAATACAGAGCAATAAAATCAATACTTTACACGGAAGGATTGGCTAAATGTATACTTTTACACCTCCACCCTTTCTTTGGTTGCATGGATCAACATGATAAAGGAAAATATATCCAGACACTTGATGAGAGCTCCATGGGATTTCTACGTACCAACACATGAACCACAGTCACCAGCACCAGGAGAACCAAGTGGACTATCGAAATGCCCATTGATTAGAAGGGATGGATCAGTGTCTTGTGAATCTACAGATGATATCCTGCCATTAGATCAAAATTCAGCTTAAAGTGATATCTCCTGATATGCAAGCATGGTCGGATATTGGAAGCTTGGCCTCTCATTGCTTCATCAATTATTGTGTTATTAGCATTGGAAGAGGCTCAAGGAAGACAAGGCATAAACCAGTTTGTCACCTCAACACAATTACAAGATATCTTTTCAGGGCTATTAAAGATGAAAATCATCTCCATCCATGGATTTTCTATACAAAAGCCGACCTCCGTAGCAAAATGAAAAAAACAAAAACCACAAGTTTTTATTTTTCACCTGGCCTTTCAGATCTTTCATGTAATTTATAAAGAAAGGGACGAAGGAGCCTCCACGGCAAGGAGCTCCATGCATCAATAATTTGGTGAATAAATCTTGAAATTTGGAAGGGGGAGAAGCCACAACCATACAGTCAGATTTCAGACGTTGTCATGGGAAAGTTACCTGGCAACAACATTTGTGTGGTTTCTGTACCCAAACGAAATGCTGTGGCCTAAAAACATCATGTTGAACGATCCGGCAACAGTTGACTCTTCAACCTCGACTCTGCGTAAAAGTTTCTGAGAATACTTTGGCGGAAGTAGCAAGTTTGTAGAACTTGACAACTTCTAAGATAAACAAATAGCAAATATAATACCTTCCAAAAAGAGAAAAGAAATTGCAAATTCAATCAGATTTCAAGAAGTAGGTGGAACACATTACTTTAACTTAGGTCCCGCTCGATTCTTAAACGTCTCCAACTGCGATTTGATATATCGAGCAGCTTCTTGTAATCCAGGAGTTCCTTCCTATCAGCACCAGATTGAAACGCTGCATTGAGCTAAACCAAACCGAAGATACAAGGATTACGCTATTCCACGGCAACTTCTGCTCACTTACTCAACCGAACATGAATTTCCGACCGGTGGACATTTTTTGCCCGAATTAACCAAATGCCGAATCCTCTGTTAGTCATGCTCTATTTCACCTACCCGAAGTCTAATTAACGCAGCAGAAAAATTCTAGTTCCAGATATTATGGCATGAAAACACATTCAAAGTCAAAGCTAAACAGCCGCGCCAAGAGAAGAGCATCAAAGAACGACCAGCTCACTCACCTGGCGGCCGCCGATGTCCTGCGCCAGCACGCGGACGTGCTCGACGGCTCGAGCCTCGGAGAACCGATCGGGGGTGCGTCGACCCCAAGCGGGTCGACGAACTTCATTTGGACCCTGTGGTACACGAGGATCGACATGAGGCCGTACATGACCGCCAGAGAGAGGAGAAGCTTGAAGCCCGAAGCGTCTCGGGAACTCCAAAACCTCAACGCCATGTTTCTGTCTCTGGCTTCGCCTCCTCAGCTCTGCGGAGCAGGTTCTCTCTTCGCGAGAGACGCGATCGGCGGCGCGTGCTTGCGTTCGGTGTGTGCTCGGCTCGCGTCTTAGATTGAACGTGCGTTTTCGATTGGAGGATCTATGGCTTTCTCGGGAATTAACGAAAACAGTCGAAAGTTCGAAACAATAGAGCAGGGACAGCGGGGTCGGTCGAGGTTTCTGATGATATATGCTGGGGGATCTGTCGGGAAAGAGTGCGCTAGCGTGCTGCCACGTGACGTCCTCCCGCACTACTCTGTGTCATTTTTCTTTTTTAACATTATTTTTTCTAAAAATACTCACTTATATTTCTTACTATAATTAATTAATAAAAAATATTTTTATTTCCTATAACTATTTGTGTCTAAATATTTTCGTGATTAATAAAAATATTTTTTATTTCATTTACTTTTTAAGCAACATAAGTTAATATTTCTAAAAAAAATAATTTTTTCAAATTATTTATTTTTCACGAAATAAACGAAACTTTAAAAGTTGATTGATGAGTGATTAAGCATTTTAATTTGAATACCAGCACGCGATGCACGTGTGAAACTCACCAATAATCTTACTAAGATAAAGTAAATGGAAAAAACTATTGAAGTTAATAGTGGCATAACAAAAGTAGTTGTATTTGAAACTTTGAGAGAAGAAATATAGGTTTTTGTATAACTAGAAAACCAAAATTATGTCGTCTGAACTCGTAGTACATGAATACAAAAACAGAGCATAGCGCGATTTGAGAGAAATATGAATAGGAATGTGAAAATTTTGATTAGCTTTGGGTAGCAAAATGCCGTTCATATTTGTTTATATATTGATCGCGATAATGAACTCGAGATAGTCCACGCGTTATAGAGGGATTTTGAGTAACTTTTGAAATTTAAGAAAGGCTATGTAACAAAATAATTGGTAAAATGATTTGAGAGGAAATGGCCATTCTAGAAGTAGATTTGTTTGTTCAATTTTGATTTTTGTTAGGTTATGGTTGACCTAAAACAGACCCACATTATCATCCCTTATATGTAGCACTAAATTTACTAAGGTCAAAATTGGGATAGAAAAGCTCCTCTACTTACAACTTGGAATCATTTTTTTTTTTTTGTTTCGTTGATAGTACTTGTAGACCGGATCTAAGCAAGTCCTTAAACTATTTCGCATGAACTTTGGGATATTAAATTCGAGAGTATTCCCTGGATTGAGGAGAAGAAAAATAATCTCACTAAACTTAGGGGCATCTAGCGGAGGAAGGTAGACCCTTGGTCAGGTTTCAAACCGCGCGACTGCAGGGTAGGAAAGTATAGTAGCCTCCCGGAGCCTTGAGTCATAGATGGAAGCTTCAACACTTCGTTGGGTTCACCTATGCTTCGCACAATGTTATTTAATCAACTTGTCGGTATAGTACGCCTGATTAAAATTGGGATAGAAAAGTTCATCTACTCAAAACTTGGAACCCTTTTTGTTTCTATTGATAGCACTATAGATTACAAATTCTACTGAGAGTAAACTTGAAAATCGCACCTACCACTCCGTAGATAGAGCCTTGCCTTGTCTGATATACGTCAACAAAATGACTTGCATGTATCCACGTTTCAATCAAGTTGACTATTACATTGTACATCAGCATGCAAAATTTTATTTTTATTATGGAAACCATCAGATCTTCAAATATCTTATGAGAAGATTTGATCATAGCTTGAAGTACTGAAGACTATTTAAACCCCTGAGCAATTCATTCCGAGCATGGCATGTCATCCCCCTAGCGATTATCAAAAACAAATTTTATGATCATGGAGTGAATACAATGTGCTGCGGTCCCAGACCGATCAAATCCGTAAAAAACTGCGATCTAACATCTTTCCGAATATAAATCTTTAATAGACCTTATATGTATACGTAATGATTTAAAACAATTTTCTCCCGAATATAAAATTTTCACGATTCAATCGTCCATAAAAAAAAAAATAGCAATAAAAATATTTTTATTAGTTAATTATTTTGAGCGATGCGAGCTATCATTTCTTAAATAATATTTTTTAAATAAAGTTTTTTTTTCTGTCCAAACAAAAGGATGTTTAAAATTTCAGAATTCTTCGCATGCGAAATGGTTCTCCTCGTCTACAAAGTGGAAATTTAGGGTGCGTATGGTAACGCCTCCGAAACGCGCTATGGTAAAAAAGTGTTACCAAAGTGTTAAGGAACACTTTTGAGAAACGAAATCTTTTGGAGAAAAACAAAAAAAAAAAACTTATTTCGTGTTTCTAACACTTTTGAGAAACACTTTTGGAATATTTTTTAGAAACAATTGAGAACAATTTTTTTTTAAACACAATCTCTTTTCTTTTGTTCTTGCACGATATTGACACATGATTTTTAATTATTTTATTTTATAAAATTAATTAAAAATATCAAAATAATTCATAAAATTAAAAAATTAATCTCAGAATCTTTGGCCTAGCCTTAGAAACCAATTTTGAACAAAAATAATTTTTCGTAATTTTTGACATTTTTCGGATTTATTTAAATTATAAAAATAGGTGAAAATCAGGAAAAATAGTATTCGTGGTCAGAAAAATGTGCAAAAACAGTCCATATTTTTATTTTAATTCCCTTTTCATTTTGGCCTCTTAAAGTTTTAAAAATTCAGTTTGGGACCACATGCCTCTTCATTGAACATAATTCTAAATTGGCTAAAAAATTTAATTTTAAATCATTTTATCCAATTTTTTTTACGTTTAGAGTAATAACATGAGACTTTGATACCATGCATCTCATTTCAGTCCTCATGTTTGGAAAAATTGCACAATTGGACTAAAAGGACCTAAATGCACAAATATTTTTCATTTTAGTCCTTGATTTCACTCAAAGTGCAATTAATATTTTTCTAGAGGTCCCCGTTTAAAGGTTATTTTTTTTTTTATAGTTGATCTCGTCCATATTGTAATTTGATAAATCATACAATAAATTACTTATACATATATTGGTTTAATTTGATTTAGTAAATTGAATAACCGAGATTTAATTTGATTTAGTAAGTTAAAAAGATAAAGACATCTTAATTTTAATATATATATAGTCCCCTTAATTAAATGAAAAAATTATGAACAATTTTTTTGTAGTTACCAAACGTATTTATTTATTATTATTATTATTATGGGAACGAAACTTTACGTATTTACTAAGCGTGTTTATTTCTTTTTTGTTCTAAGAACGAAATTTTTTGCGATTACCAAACGCGTTTTTGTTCCCAAAAATCGTTGCCGGGAACAAAAACAAAAAAAAGTGTTTTTGTTCCAAAAGTTGTTCCGGAACGAAAAACGTTACTGCAAATTGCTTATGTGCGAGATGATTTGTTCGAGATGAAGTTGTTGGGACGTGATGTTGCGTCTATTGACGTTTATGGCTCAGAGGTTTTGGCTAATCGCCGCGCCACTTCTGGACCCCTACTTCTCCCCGCGGGGAATAAGAACCAAATTCTAACAAATCCACCCGAAGAAAGCAAAACGGCATTGCTAATGCCCCACTTCCAGACGCTACTAAAAGAAAACGAAAGAAAAAGTTTAGGAGATCACCTTTTAGATTTCCCTCTAGAAAATTTTGAATTATAATCTCGAGATCTTCAATAAATATTCGAGAATTTGAAGAGATAAATGTGTGACCCTTTTTTTTTTTTTTATGGTCAGACCCTATTTTCAAAAGAGAATTTAGAATGAACTTGAATTTAGTTTCAAATAAAGGATCAAGCTCGCCAATCATCTTGTGCATACAACTCACGTGCTTATTCCAAAAGATAGAGCAGGGGCAATATTGTCTGAATTTTTGCTTCGACTTGATATGAATAAGCTACGGATCAAAGCTAGTTCTCTAAGAAAGAGCTATGCGATTTAAACTTGAAAAATGAGTCATCGTCCGCCAACAACTGAATAACCATTATAGCGATGCATGTGAAAATGCAGTTGAGTAAACAGCTTGAAGGTAACAAATTTGTCATGGTCTAGTTGTCGGAACAAGCAAGCAATTTGCACGTGCACACCGGCCTGCCGGTGTGGACCCTTATCCGAAGTTATGTCGGCACTTCAAGTCTTTTTTTTTTTTGGTTGAAAAAATAGCCCCTCTTCATACTTTGGTTTGAAAATTTCCCCTTTTTCAGCGATAGTAAAATTAAGGGATAATGACATAAATCGTTCTTGAACTTTGATCTAATATGCGTTATAATCCCCGAACTTTAAATTTATTCAATATGGTCCTTAAACTTTAGCGTAATGTTGATATGATCCATTAAACTTTTAGTTTGTTAATTCCGTCCTAAACTTTTCTACACGTTCATTATAGTCTCCGAACTATATGAAAATATTCAATGTAGTCCTTCCATTAATTTAAGATCGGGGACAATAATGAATATGTTCATATAGTCCATGGACTAAATTGAATATTTACTAAAAATTCAAAGACTATATTGAACAAGTCAAAAGTTTAGGGATCAAATTACACATTAGTGTTAAAGTTCAAGGACTACATTGAATAAATTAAAAGTTCAGGGACCACATTATATATTAAGCTAAAGTTCAATGACTAATTATGTTATTTTCCCTAAAATTAATTGAAAGACTTCTCGTCAGTTGTGGCTCGTGCTACTAATCACGTGGGGAAACGACATACCTAATTATGTTGAAAAACAATTTTCCTCTGTGGGGACAGCAATCACGTGAAAAATGAAATTTTTAAGTACGATAAGTCGGTCATCATGATGACAAATTTGCTCAGTATACCGATGCTTACTTGTTTTATATGAAGACTTGTTTACCACGTGAAAAATGGGGAAAATTGCCAAAAAAAAAACCTTAATCCTTTCGCATGTTTGTCAATTCGCCATAAATCTTTTTAAGTTTGTCGATTCGGTCCTATTGGCCGAAAATCAATGAGGTGAACGCCACCGTCCTACGTGACACCACCGGCGCCGATATGGACAATTTTAAATATTTTAAATATTTTTTTTATTTTTTAATATTTTTTATTTCTTGGTTCGGAGGCCGGTGGCCCCACCGGCCCTTGCCCAAGGGCCGGCGGGGCCGTCGGCATTTGAAGCCTAAACTAAAAGACAAGGGAAAAATAAAAATAAAATCCAAAATTTTTTATAAAGTAACTAAAATATTATTAAAAATTATCCACGTTAGCGTCGCAACGTCACATTGGACGGGCCGACGTTCACGTCGCCGATTTTGGCTACTATAACCGAATTGGCAAAAGGTAAAAATGATTAGGATTGAATCGGCAAACTTAAAAAATTTAGGGCTGAATTAGCAAAAAATGCGAACGGTCTACGACTTTTTTGGGACATTTTCCTAGAAAAAAAAATTTCTTGTTGTTATATGGATATACTGTTTCGATCAACCATAAGAGAGAATAGGGAAAACTCTGTCCACCTCAACGGATCGCGAATTTGTTCAATTAAATTTTTTTACATATTTCGTGCTTGGAGAGACATAAAAGTGGAAATTTGGATTCCACGGGGAATAAAATTCCTCAAAAAACATGGAATTGAATTACCTAAATATAATTCGTTCGCATCGAGATTCAAACTTCATATGTCTATAAGGGATTATCAATGTACCTAAATCCTAAAACTTGCATAAAAGTGAAATGGAGCTTAAAATCTAAAAAAAAATGTAATCAAATCCTAAAACTTGTCAAATTAATATAATCAAGTCATTCTATTAACTCATTTTCAATTGGCAAACAAAATACCGATACAACTTTTTCTTATGCTTTTCTTAAGACACATTACCTTTTATGGCGTGCTAATAGGAAATGTTGACGTGATTGGATTTTCACTACTTATCCCTTTTATTAACACAAAAATCATAACCCAAGTCCACCTTCGAAAGTCACCACTAGTCGCCCGCCTTCAATCGCTACCCAACAACGTCGGTCACCGACTCACCGCCGAGAATCATCAAGAAGTTCTTTCCAATGAGGTTAAGAAATTTTGTCATCCAAACAATGGAAGGGAATCTTCTCCGAGTTACTTAAAATGGGTAGGATTCCTTGTTCGTGACATCAAACGAGTCAGTTGAATGTTTGGTAATGGACCATCCATTTTAAGCATTCCATCCAAATCCATTGATATCTTGAGAGAGATGGGAATGGAAGCAATCTTATTTTCATCTTTTTCAGGGATTTTTTTTATACACACCATAACAAAGTGTATACGATTCGTGTGGTCGTGCCTTATATGATGCAATGTTACAAATCAATAATAGAGTGCATCTCGTGAAATTTTATATTAGCATCAAGAAATTGACCACAGTGAATGGACAATTTCGTTGATGCTACTTTGGGTTTCATTTTAGAAATTAGTGTAGTTACTTTCCGAAATTCAGATCATTCGCAGCGATTGGGCTTTGACTTCGATCGCAATTAATTACGAGAGAATTGCTTGAATCGCACTTTGCTTAATAGACAGCCAACCAACATACTCTCTCTCTCTGCAACCTAGCTGCCAAATCTGCAGAGAGACGCAGAGCCAGAGGGGGAGAGAGAGAGCATCTCGACGAGTTCGCGACGAGTGGATCTTGGCAAAATGTATGGCAAATCCATCGGTCTCTCTCTCGGTCTGGGCTTCCTCCTCCTCCTGATCACGTACGCTATCATCATCGGCTCCGTCGACGTCCGATCCTATTTCTTCCCTCTGCTGCAATCTCCTCCGGGCGCGGCCTCGCTCCGGGCGAATGCGGACTCGCCCCTCCGGGTCTACATGTATGATCTCCCCCGGAGGTTCCACGTGGGCATGTTACACCGCCACAGCACCGACGAATCGCCGGTGACGGCGGGGAACTTCCCCCGTGGCCGCGCAACACCGGACTGAAGAAGCAGCACAGCGTGGAGTACTGGATGATGGCCTCGCTCGTCTACGACGGCGACGGCGGCGGCCGGAGGGAGGCGGTTAGAGTCTTGGATCCCGAATCGGCTGACGTTTTCTTTGTGCCGTTCTTCTCTTCGTTGAGCTTCAACACGCACGGCCATAACATGACGGATCCGGAGACCGAGATTGATCGCAAGCTGCAGGTAATTGAGTAGGTTTTATATCTTTCCTATAGAAATAAATCTACATATCTGCTTCCTTATCGTTCGTTAATATTCTGCTCCCAAGAATTAATCTAAGAACTGACAATGTGTTTTGGAGAGGGAGAGAGTGTCGGTCTCCTATGGCTCACGGTCATCTGTCTTTTGGATTAGCAGTATTTTTTAGGCACATCGTGTCGATGTTGCTCTCTTTCAACTTGTCAAGTGCTTATTTATCGCGCTGTGTTGGCATCTACTGCGGTGCTTATGTTGTATTGCATCCTCTTGCTCTTTGCCTGTTTCGTTTTTAGCACTTGTCAGCCCCTAAAACTATTGTTCGTGAAGTTGGGATATCCAATTGCTTTTTCCACAAAAGAAAGAACTGGCCCTTATTTTGGAAATGTTTGCTGTGAGATAATTTCTCATGAAAGCATTTCAAGATGAGATATTAACCTGTTAAAAGTTGGATGCTTTGAGAAAGCTATTGAAGTGTATATGTATGGCAGGCGCTGATCTAATGAACTGGGGAACTTCTGTTTCTTTGCCCCCATTAACATTATCTCCTTGCATGTGACTTCTGGCTATCACCTATAGGATAGTCAGATTCAGGATGAACTGTAAATATGGGGACCCTTCAGGTTCCAACGAGGAAATCTTTTGAATCCTGACAAGATGTTGAGGTCCATATGAATTTTCCTTTTTCAAGTGTTCACTTGTTTAGTTTAAACAATTCAATTTGTTGTCAAGTTACTTTTTGGAATTAGAACGGAGTGTTTAATGGTGGTTTTATTTAGAGGCTGGAGTGATTTTGGGCATTAGTCAATCCTATTGTTTTGACACTCTGTGACATGGAGGATGAATTCCAGTCCGTTGGTTTCCTTTGATTGTTTTATGATTGGTTTCAAGACATCTTCATCGAGCCTTTACTACCATAGTGAGACAAATCAGTTTTTTTTTTTGAAGCCTCTGTGAAAGCACTTAACCGTCATGTGGGATCGTCCTTTATAGCTTATTAATTTACGTCACACTATAAGTCCTCTATAAATGGGACTTAATGATCCCTTCAAAAGGTAATTTCTGATGTGCTTTTTCTTTGTGAACAACTGTATCCTTGTTACAGTTGAATATTGGTTCTTCTGATTTCAGATTGACCTTATGGAGTTCTTGCGGCGATCCAAATATTGGCAGAGATCTGGAGGCAGAGACCATGTAATTCCTATGACACACCCAAATGCTTTCAGATTTCTTCGGGAACAGGTGAACGCATCTATTCTTATTGTTGCAGATTTTGGTCGCTTCTCTAAAACCATGTCGAATTTGAACAAAGACGTGGTGGCTCCATATGTACATGTTGTGGAGTCATTTCTAGATGATGATACTGTTGACCCCTATGGGTCCCGCCCCCTGCTTCTATTCTTCCGTGGGAGGACAGTCAGGAAAGATGTAAGCCAGCCTGGCCCTGCAGTGTGCTTTATCTTTGAAAATTGAAATCTAGTAGTGTTCGACACCATATTTTTCAATCACTATTGCCTATTACCATGCAGGAGGGGATTGTTCGTGCTAAATTGGCAAAAATATTAGCCGGTTATGATGACGTTCATTATGAGCGCAGTATTGCAACTGTTGAAAGCATTAAAATGGTAGGTAGAGTTGCCGTTTTCTCAATCATTCAGCCTATATTTTTTGTAACATCTCATATATAGCATATGGAGTGATTTGGACGTTCATATACAGTTAAGAATCTCGTCTGATGACGGTCATATGGATCACTTTATTTTCGTGGTTCTTCAGAGCCATTTTTAAGAATCTCGTGTCTGTGGTCAAGGATTATGCGCATTTGCTAAATAAGTTTCAGGGAAAAATACTAAAAACAATCTGGTTTGCATTGCATTGAGTGTGCAACTTTTTGCCTTTATTTCTTTGATAATGAAGTTCCAAGAGTATGCTTTTGCTTTTTTATGTTTAGTTGATTCCTTTTATACCCGTGCAAGCTCAATACCTGCCCAGGGATTTGATTGTTGTAAAAGTGAAGTAGAATTTCATGTAAATCATGCCCACCAATGCCTTAAAAGTTTATAGCAATATAAGGCTTTTAAAATGCTACAAATGAATTTCTTTAGCCTTTTTTTGTTGTAGAAATTCCTGGCACGTTTGCTTGTGGTTGCTCAGTGTTATTTTCTCAAGTTCAGATTAGCAGGACTAAAAGTCCTATTTGAACAATCTTTCGAAATGGAAGACCTGTGGAGAACTTATAAATAAATGCAAGCATGATTGAAGAATCTAATTTGTGATACTTGTCTTGGTCATTGAGTGGCGCTGCTTGGCAGCAGGGAAGAAAGAAAATAAATGTAAAGTAGCACGTTACGTGGTTGTTTTTAAATTTATCTAGAAGTATAAAAGTCTGAAAAGTCCTGTCAGAAGTATACCTTATTTCATATCAAACATAAGACTTTAGTATGAGATATGCTTACCAATTAGTGGATTACAGATGTCTCCTTGAGAATATAATTTGCTAATTGTATTATCATGTAAATTTTTAAAGCATAGAAAGCTAAGGTGATTCATGCTGTCTGATTCTGTTTTGAGCGTCATGTATGACCCAAAGGTGGAAGTATATGAATTATAACAATCTGCTAGTTTGCATTTGGCTGCAGCTCTGAATTGCCTGGTTGTAATATGTGCTAGCTTGCATTTGGCTGCAGCTCTGAATTGCCTGGTTGTAATTGATGCTTTGACTACAATTACAAAGTACTCAGACCAGCGGAAAGCTCTTTATTTGTACTGTGGAGATCCACTGACATCTGCTAGCAGCAACGATGCTAATAATGGACAAGGCTTATTCTTTAACTTTTCTCTCGTTTTTATCCAGTCCACTCAAGGAATGCGTTCGTCAAAGTTCTGTCTGCATCCAGCTGGAGATACTCCATCATCATGCCGGCTTTTTGATGCCATTGTCAGCCACTGTGTTCCTGTCATCGTTAGTGATCAGATTGAGCTCCCATATGAGGATGAAATTGAGTATTCCAGGTTCTCGATTTTCTTCTCAGTTGAGGAGGCACTTACACCGGGTTACATGGTTGATCAACTGCGTCTGTTCCCAAAAGAGAGATGGATAGAAATGTGGAAGCAGCTTAGAACAATTTCCCATCACTATGAATTCCATTACCCCCCGCAGAAGGAAGATGCTGTGGACATGCTATGGAGAGAGATAAAGCACAAACTTCCCCGGGTCAAACTTGCTGTACATAGAAACCGGAGGTTAAAAATTCCAGACTGGTGGGGGGCGAAGGAGATGACAGGGAGGAGCTTGCTGTTAAGACACTGTACATCTACGTTCTCTATCATTATAGCAGCGCCCTTACAAGAATCTACAAGATGCAGAGATTTTGCTAACCACAATCAGCGGCCTTTTATACTGATCAGTGATCTGTTAACTGGATCTTGTCTTCTTTCCTTTACTTCCCAATCTTATAGTCTTTCACGGAGATTTTTGTAGCAACTTCTGCCTGTTGATGTCTAGCAAATACTGTGGAGTCTATGAATGTACAGTGTCTCTCGGGATTGGCCTTTATCATTTTAGCTCTCTAATGCATCTTTAGCTGCAGAGGATGTGCAAGTGTAATTGGGATTTGTATCATTCTGCAGAAGAAACGATTGCCCATTCTTTTGTTCATTGCAAATACATCAAGTTGTTGCACCTGTGTGTGATCACCTGAAGGACTCTGGTATTGTACCTGAGATTTCCCAGATTGAACTCGAGTGATCTGTAATCTCCAGTATCAGCCTTGAGTCGTGTGGGTTATGTTTCTAGAGCCAATGTTTCCACGTCTTGGTACTGCAATTTGCGAGGCCTCTGTACTTCATAACCCGAGACCCTACCGAATGCGGTGATCAGAGATCGTCTCAACTGAGAAAAAATTGCGTCGACTCATCGTCAGCACACAATCCTTGGGCAGCACATTCACCCTTTGAACTCGGAGTAGATGTTTTAAGGGGACAAAGAGATGTGTGCCATATGCCCTGTTTTCCTTTTTGATTAGGAGTGTCACTCCTGAATCAGCGAAATAATTGGAACCCAAGAAGACCCACGAAGTTAACTCAAACTGATGGGCCCACAAAACACAAGCCCAAACTCTAAAACCCTTGAACGATCTACCACATGAATATACTATCCATGTCCAAATTTTGGGATGTAGGCCCGTATTCCACTGGATCCACATTGCCGCTACGGTCAAGTCAAAGGGGAAGATGCGCCAATCAACGTACTCATCGTACTCGATTTTTTTTTTGTTGGGATTTTGTCGTACTTCTCATTAAAGCCCCTGCAAGAATAGAATAGAATAGAATAGCCCTGTGGCCGGTCAAAAGCACACTGCTCACCGCTCGGTCTTTTTGTACTTGGATGCAGCGTGAGATGGGTGACAGCCATGGTTCTTGCTGGCTTGTTTTGCCTCCACTTTATTTTTTTTTGGAGCGTAAGATAAGATGTAATTCAGCCCCAGCATCGGTACCTTTCAGCCAGTTTCTGCAATCAAAAGGCCACGTGGCGGTCAAATTAAATCTAATGCTCAAAGGGGGGACGGTGGTCCGATGGATAACGATAAACGACAGGACGGTGATGGGATTCAGCTTACAAAAGTTCTTGCTTTGTCTTGTCGCTGGAGATTTTTTATAGCAAAAATCCCAGGAACCACCGCATTTCGCACCTCCGTCACGCTCTTTTCTTGGGCCGTCTGAGGACCGGCTTCTGTTCGTCGTTGCCGGGACCAGGCACATGGGAAAAGGCTTTGCTTTTAGTCCCGATTTGCAATTCGACGAGTTCGGTTGTTACGTGTTTCGAGCGATGAGCCGACGGTGGAAAGCGGCAAAGGGGAAACAGATTTGGCTATTGACGGTTCCGTTGGGTGAACGAGAATCGCGAAGCAAGATATTCGAAAAGATGTTCAGATGAATTGGTGCTCAGGAGTCCTGGATTCAAGAAATGAATGACGGAGAAAGTAGAGAATAATGCAGAAAATAGAAATGCAGAGTTTCCGTATATTTCGATATATAGAAAGGGTTTTACATCGAGAGCCTATATATAGATTATATTAAATGACTATCTAAGGAATTAAATGAGATATGCATAGTTGAAATAAGCATACAACATGAGAGGAAATATCATTTATATCTCTAGAAGATATCTAAAATATCTTTAACATCTTCCTCCGATCCAACACACGCTATCTAAAATATATTTAATATCTTCCCCCAATCCAACATGCCGCGTGGCCTTAGGCTAGGTAAACCCACAACGGGACATTGTCTGAGGCGGTCATCTACTATATCCGGCTTGTCTAAGGCCGGCGATTCCGATGATGGTGTCAACTTCGAAATTACGTGAGAAAGGTCAAGAATCGGAGGGAAACAACAAGCGGACGATGCTTCGCTGGCTTGCGAAACGGTAACGGAGCAACACGGCCTGTATTGTCGAAAGACTAGATGAATTTATTTTGCTTCAATGATGCACAGGTGCATGTTGAAAACTGATAAAATGGAAAAATAAAATTAGAAATTTTTTGGACCAAGTTGAGAATAATGCAGAAGAGAAAGATAGAAAGTTTCGTATATTTCTATATATAGAAAATATTATAGTGAGAGCCTATAAATAAATAGGCCATATTAGATTACTATTTAAGGAATCAAATAAGATATGAATAATCAAAATAGATACATAAAACATGCTATATATCTCTAAAAAATATCTAAAATATCTTTAGCAGAGAAGATGAGAGGTGAAACTAAACCAATCAAAATGGGTTATGAACTTATTTTTTAGCCCATACATGATAAGTTAAGTTGTTTTATGAGTTAGTTATATTCAAGAAACGAATTGTAAATAGATGTAAACATAATATTGGTGTTGAATGGGCCGTAAATGGGTTTATAGCTTATTTAGATACAATTCATCTTTATAACTTTCTCTTCATTCTCTTTAGTTCTTAGTTAATCTCAACTTGTTCATTTCACTCATTCCGCACTATCACTTCAATTCGAATAGGGTATGAATTGGGTCGAGTATAAATTATTAGATTTATATTATAATAAAATTGATTAAATGAGTATATGTAGATCGGATAATTTTTGATTTGACCTAATTTCGACTCGATGCGATTCACCTGGTGAGACCAGTTCTAGAGCACTCTGAATGCAGTTTGAACATAAAGGCATAGAGATTGGCTTGCACTGTGATTTCTGATGAGCTTGTCCATTAGATTCTGTCGTTTCATTGGACGGCGGGGATCCCACGATCGCGTCACTTCGCCCCGCACAATTGCCGTCGCCATGCACGTCCAAGACACGTAATATTATTCAATTAGGACTAACCCAATAAGATTAAGGGGTACTAGTCGTATCATCTCACAGTCCCTGTCTGTTCGTCACTCTTGCTGATCTCGCTCGTCTCTCTCTCTCCCTCTCCCTCTCCCTCTGAGCATCGTCGTCATCTACATGTAGATCGTCTCGACTCGACTGCGCAAGTAGGAAAAAGGAACAACGTCCAGGCATCTGATCGGGAAAAGAAGTCGTATCTCAAGAAGCTTGGGTGCGTTTCTAGTCCTGGATCGATGAGCCTCGTCAAGACTCAGCAAAATTACTCCGCTGTTCGCACCCTCTCGGTCTCAGATCCTTCCTCCTCCTCCTCCTCAATCTCCGGATGTTCTCAAGGTCTTGCTCCTTCAGGTTCTCTCTCTCTGTCTCCCCCCCTCTCTCCATGCACACAATGCGAATGCGATGCTTCTTTTTGATTCGTTTTGATTCGACGGTTTTTGATTCTCTCGATGCATACTCTTGCTTCTTTGCGCGCTGAGTGTTTTCGTTTTTCTTTTCTTTTTCAAATGCCCATGTTCGCTGCTCTGTTTTCTGGCAAGAATGGCTATGAAGGTCGGTGACATGCGTTTTTTTAAGCACGAGGCGTGGGACCAAGTCATCGTTTTTATCACTGCCAATGAAGGTCGTGTCCGTTTCGGTGATTAATTGCTTTCAGTTTGAGTCTCGTTTTGATTAATCAATCCACCCCCTCCTTCTTCCTTTCCTGTTTCTGAATTCAAGCATCCGGGTATGTCAAGAGGATAGTTTTTGAGAGGCACCCTGTTTCTTCTATATCCGATCAATGTTTTATTTTTACTTTTATTTTTTCAAAACGAGCTTGAAAGGTAGAAAGAACACGTTTCATAGAGGATGGAAAGTATAATCACTCCACAAATCTCGCGTGTTAGGTGAACTTACCCGTGTTCCTTGAGGTCATAATCAGACATCTGCTAATTAGTGATTTGTAGTTGATTCCGCAAAAGCACAAACAGAGAGAAGGAGAGAGGTGCCGGATTTGGTGGGAACTGGGTCGCTGACTTGCTCCGTGGGAAAGAAAAGGACTTGGGTCATTAATTAAAAATTCAATGCTTGATCATACTCGCAACTGTGGACGAACAAGTCTTACCAGAAACAATTTGCTTCTCTTAGGGTCCCATCTCATGCAAGCCGGGTCCTCCATTTGGGGTGGTTCTTTCACTGCTTGCCAAATATGGGCACACAGACATATATTTCACTTTATATTACTTTTGTCGATACTTATGGGTTGGAGTTATCTCTATCAAGGAATTCCTTTGTGGGTCCTAAAAACTGTCATTTAATGTCTTAGTTGTTTCTTGCCAGATTCACTTTCAGTTGGTCTCCTAAGCAGTCTTGTCTGTTCAAGTAGGTTCGCATTTGAGAGACGATAGATGTGAGAATGCAGTGATGAATCCAACCGGGGGCTGGCAGGCGCCGATGGGTGCCCCTTGCCAGAGGCTGCTTGGTGCTAGATGTAATCTTATGTGCTGTGGTTTCATGAAATTTCATGTAGGATTGTGTATACTCCCTAACAAAAGTGTCTGCCACTGTGGGGTCTTGAGAAGCCTCATTGGAGATGTGTTCCTTAAAAGAATGATGGGCTACTGAAGTCAATAGCCTGTGCAATGTGATCTCAATGATCAACTGCTCACATGGAAGCATCATGATTCCCAGGCGGCTATCTTGCTGTCCGACATTCCTAATTCATATTGCATAATCCTCCGTTTTTGGTGCATTTACGTGGGTCTGGATCAAGATAGTACAATAGGGGTAAACTGCCAATCCAATGGCATCGAAATTGTGGCAAAGCCACGACATCACCAATAAAACCAATTTCCATTGAAAAGAAAACGTAACTCTCAACATTGTAAGCATACATAGACTAAGGAAGCTCCCATGCAATTGATTTTCTGCTGTGAGCAGATTTCCCTTAATATCCTTTTTGTCTTAGATTCATAGCTGATCTTTTAATGCATTAAACATGAGCAAAGTTGGCAGGAACAATCAGAATATCTTTCAAGGTCTGGGGGCCGCCTCCAATTTCTGGTGGTAACTTCAGTGAAAGAATTTCTTTGAGCTGTTGAGAGTGTCTGCTTACTAGTTGTTTTTCTTGTCATAACGAGTGCAATTAGTAGTTCCACAATGCTTTCATTGCTTATTGAACGGCCTATATAGGGATCAGAATGCTTCGATTGATTAGCTTTTTTGTAGATAATGCGACTTGTGGAGCACCTGCCTGGATTGGGAAAGGCCTCACATGTGTTTGCTTTAAGCGAAAGGGGACATACGAACGCATTTGTTTTCACTTAACACCCATACAGGCAAGTAGCTGCTGCTAAAGAGAAACCAGCCTGAAGGCGGTTTTCTTCTGTTAACTCCAATACTGCTGCTTTACACATATTTGCAATTTTCCCCCTCACTGGCAGGTTAGGGTAGTTGTAATTTCCTCCATTTCTTTGTCATTTGTCTCAAGACTACTATACTGAAGGCGGTTTACTTCTGCAACTGCTTTCCCAAGATAAATTCTCATTCTTTGATCTATGTTTGATCAGCTTTATTCTCCAAATCTAATGTTTGGGAAGAATATCATCCTTTGTTTATTTTTTAATCTATTTTCTGGAAGTTTTGAAGATAATGGTGCTTGTCACACAAAATTAAAAAAAAAAAAAAGGTCATTTTTCTCCATGTATTAGATCAGTAGACCTCCTTGCACCTTCATGGAAAAAGAAGGAACCTGCCTCTGTGCTTATTGGTCATGTATGTGCTTTAACTTCACTGGCCCTTAATATTCTCTTAAAAGTGCTGTGAATCTTCACATTTGTTCTTGTTCTTGGGAGTCCTCCCTCATTCTAACTAGTGCACGTATTATATGCTATCTTAAAGGAATTTGATGTAGAACCATTTAGACTTATTATCTCTTGTTGACTGGTAGGAGGAAAGGCTTAAAAGATTGAAGTGTCGTATGAAAGTATTCTTTGATGCTTCTAGGCGAGATCACCAGGTACATAATGTTGCCAAAATGCAATCTAAAGTCGCTGTTAAATGAAAGCGTACAAGTTTGATATATGCCAAGTTCATTAAGAGAATACCTCTCCTAGTCTTTTAAGTTATTAATTTAGTTACTTTCACAAGAAATAGGACGCTTTGAGAGCTCTCTGGTCTGCTACATATCCTGATGAGGAACTACAAGGCTTAATATCTGATCAATGGAAAAAAATGGGGTGGCAAGGGAAGGATCCATCCACTGATTTCAGGTTTCTAGTCCATGCTGTTCCATATCTTGTTATTTGATGTTCTTCAACATCTTCTTTATCTTGTTTCCTACTAATCAATGCCATTTTTCTGAATATCAGGGGGCTGGATTCATTTCTTTAGAGAACCTGCTCTTCTTTGCGAAGACATTTTCGGTGAGATTTCTTTCCTGTCTTCTTTGTGAAGTCATATTCAATCTGCACAAGGATATCTTATCTACCTGTAATGGCTGCATATCTTTTTCCTCAGTGGCGGAGACTAGTGTGAAATAATTATACCCTGGTTATGATGAATTAGTTTTTGAGGACTAAACTTTCCAACACTTGGACGCTACACTTAACCTGCCGGTTGTATATTACATTTAATGAAGCTTTACTAGCTTACATTTTGTATGTCACAGATGTCTTTCCAGCATCTGCTGGAAAAGCAAGGAGGAAAGCGAGCAGCATGGGAGTACCCATTTGCTGTTGCTGGTGTCAATATTACATTCATGATCATGCAAATGCTTGATCTCGATGCATGTAAGGGTCAAACCAGTTATTCTGTAGATTTCTTCATTCAGTGTGAAGCAAGTTTTGGAGTGTGATTAACCATCAGTCCTCGAAGCAAGTAATGCATTGTTAAAAGATTTTTGGGACCAAATTCGAAGCTGACCACTACAATGTTGTATTACTTGTGAACTTTTTGGCATCTGTGTTCACTGATAAGACATGGACCCCTCATTTATTTGCAGCAAAACCCAGGACATTTGTTAGAGGAGTGTTTCTGCAGATGTTGTCAGGTAATAGAACAGTAATTCATCTTCTTTTCCAAAAATATGCGGGGATATGATTCTATGGTTGGCATGGTCAACAAATTCGATTGCATTGCTGAAAATTTGTGGTTGTGGAGTCCGTATCTTCTACTGAGGACTTTTATGTGGGTAGCATTGCTTATTCAACAATGCACAGCTTAGACATACACATCATGTCCTTCATTATCTGGCTTTATAAGGTTATCTAAGGAGTGTCTTTCACTTGATCTTATGGGGGCCCTTTTTATTCTGTGGTCTAGACTGGCTGTTGGTAATTGAGCTCAACTGACATTTAGTTCCTTTTTAATCTGTTTACAGAGAATCAGTGGGCGTTTGATTTGCTATATTCCGTGGCTTTCATGATTATGGACAAACAATGGCTGGAAAGAAACGCGACATACATGGAGTTCAATGTGAGCAACTATTTTCTTACTTTCTTGAAATTGAAAGATTAGTTTCGTTGAGCTATACTGATCAAAACAAGCAGGATGTTCTGAAGTCTACTCGAGCCCAGCTAGAGAGAGAACTTCTCATGGAAGAAGTCTTGCGAATTGAAGATATGCCTTCGTATGGCCTTCTATGCTAGCCAATTTCAAGGACAGGCAGTAGTTCAGGGCGAGTTGAATTCCACGAGCCAAGTATTTACACCCAAGAGAGACTTCTTATTGTGTGCTTATACTATTGAAACCATCTCTTTTATGATTTCAAATTTACTCGTGGAAGAAGGCTGAAGCGCATCTGGTTTTGCTGCTTCTTTTGTTTTTGCTTCTGGCAACAGCTCCGCTTCTGTTTCACTTGACGGAAAATGCACATCTCACATCAGAGGAATGGAGATAAATTCTCTATCATGCTGTTTTGCATTACCACGAAAATGTTCCCATGATCATCGCAGAACTGTCATGTTCAATTCCATCTCATTCGACCTGTAAATGTTATCTTTTATGTGGTTCACAGTTTCGCCATTGCTATGTCAACCGTCATTTTCATGTTTGTCCTCATTCTCTCCTGTAAAAGATTGCTATGCACCATTTCGCCAAAACATAAGAACGACAGTGCTTCCTGGATAATTTCCTTCATGTTAAGAGAGCTGGGTGTGACTGACTTACGTGTAAAGGAACTGAAAATGGTACTGATTAATCCGGAGAAGATGTCCTTCTAACACCCACTTCGCAATACCAATACAAGAACAGCTTGAACCTAATGCTTCTCATGTTTGACCATCAAAGTCTCCGAAACTTGGGAATTTAAATGGCACTAGCTTGCTCTCGTCAATAAAGCAAGATCAACCTTTTTCTCTCTCTTAAGTCAAAGCTCAAACGGTTTACAAAGCAACCATTATTTAGATTCACCTAGAAAAAAGTCAACCCCCTCCTTCTTCCCCAGGAACAAACCCACTCAAGATTGGCGTTTCATATATTGCTCTTAATGAACTTCCTCGTGGCCATCTCAAGCTCAACTGCATCAGGTAAAGCATCCTCAACTCCCAAGCTCCAACATTTGGAAACTGAAGTAACTGCACTCTTCCAACATGTCTTTCTCCAAAGATCTACTTCAGAACTCGGACTTCGAGTCTCCCCGACCGGCATCACTACCTCCAACGCCACCACTCCGGTCCTCTTGATGGAGTCCAATAACATACCCAGCTGGTCCTTTGGCGGCATTGTTTTTCACTTGATTTCCGGCCTCGACGTCTCTTTGCCCGATAACAGCCATGGGATTTTGCTTGGTCGAGGCGGTAAGATCAACCAGATGTTCAGAGGCGATGGAGAGACCACGGACTATGTTCTTACCTTCACTCTTGCCCCGGGAATGAAGGGTGTTCGCACAATTTCACGGCGGTCAATGTGTCCGCATCAGCATCTAATAGGTCGAAGGTGTTCGAGTTCGAAGGACGCTATGGAATGCAAATGTGGGAGAGCCATGCCTACTACTTGGGGATCTGATTCGGTGCTGGTGAGGCTGTTAACCTTGAGATAAAGAGCGTTCTCGTGGAGAGTGCTAATTCGAGCATGGTTTGTGGAGCAGTCATGGACAACTTCTTCATCAAGAAAATCGGCGAGCCGTATTTGGGTAAGGGCTGAGGAATTGCACTGAGTTTTGCCTGGGTGTTGTATTGTAGAGTGAACATCAAATGATCCTGACCTTGTGGTTTTACAAAAGCTCAGAGACCAGCAGAGGGAGATGTGTGACTGATGAGTCAACTGATAGTATGATTTGATGATTTTGATGCTAAGGTCATACTACAGAGATGGAGGGTCCAACCAACTGCTGCTGAATCATGTTTTGAATCAGAAAGAACAGGAAGGACTAGATCTTTTTCGGAGAACGATTGCGATTAATGCCGCCCTATGTTGCATTATGAGCATAGTTCATTTTTCTGTGATCAACCTTTTATTGCATACAGAAAACAATATCATGCTGTCAACAACAGATTCGAAGTTGGTCTCGCATTCCTCGGCAACTCGAATCGGGGAATTCTGCTCCAAGAAGAACCAGATCAAGAACGGTTAGGGCCCCTCCTCCAGCAGTGGCTCACTGGCTCGTGATAGGAGCCGTCAAGTACATAGACTACAGACACTTCGCCATGCCCGAAAAGGCGAAGCTGCCATCGAGATCGTCTCCGCCGCTCCCTCCGGCGTCATAGCCACGCTAGCCCTCACCGAGGGATCAATCTATAACTTGGAGTTCGCGATGGGCGATGCCAGGGACTTGTGTCTCGGCGATCTAGTCCTGTGCGTGCTAGCAGGATCATCGATTTGGAACTTCACCATGAGGAGCGACGGAACTGGCTCGTCCGCGAGCTATTCCATCTCATTCAGGGAGGAGTCGAGCCTGACTCCGGTTAGTTTCATGAGCTTCAACGAGTCCCAAACACGCGGCAACGTTTCCTGCGGCCCTGTGATCGACAATGTCGAACTCCAGGCAGTTGGACTGGGGGGAAAACTGCACGATGGGAGTGTTTCCTCTTGTTTGGCTGTTCTTGTGGTACTTACTAACATCACATGGTGAAGATGTAAAACATTTCCGTATGCTTCCGCAAAACTATTCCTTTCATCCGTTCAACACAGAGACTAGCTAATAAAAAACTTGGCTGAAGCAGTCTAATTTGATCAACAAGTTCATGTATAGTCCCACTCGACCTGTACTCTTTTAATCCCTGTTCCACCCGCATATCTTTGTGGAATCGGCTTTGGAATGAGCTATCGACTTTATAAACCGTCGAAGTTTATGACCATCGGAGCACAAATGCGCGAAGTTGGCAGATCTCGAGGTCATGGAGCTCTCCTGTGCTGCGAGAACAACCCCTTCCTTTTGTGCCTCAGCGGTAAGAAACTATTGATATGAGAAACATGTGATGACTGATCAGTCCAACAATTTAAGCCGAGCTGCATCCGGAACCAAGGAGAAGACCAAGGACCGATACAGCAACATGAGCCTCGTTCATAGCTGTCTAAGCAAACAATAACCTCTCGTAATGGCCTAAACACCGACACCGGCGGCACCAGAACGGGAACGTGACCCTTTGTTGATGCAAGCAAAAAAAAAAAAAAAAACAACACAATCGGAAAAAAAATTTGGACCATTTCTCGATTTGTGCGTGTCATCCTTGCGCAGGGGCCATGCTAATCTTCTCTGTATCGTTCCAATTTTATCGGATGTCTCCGAAGAGACAACGTTCAAGGGGAAGATAGATTGTATATAAACTGTTGAGTCTTGCAGCAGCACTCGGTGTGGGATTGTAGTCCAGGATCTCCTCCCTTGCGGACCTCTTTTCGCAGCCCAATAGCACCTTTGGACCTTTGGTGGGCTTGCAGATTGCCCCTTGAGATACGTGCAACCTGTTTTCTTCATTGTGTTTTTTTTTTTTGGGAACCCTAAAAGGCTTTGCTTCAGGACCAAAACCCAACTTTGTTTTTTTTTTTTGTTCGAAAAAGTTGGTTGACATTGTTCACTCTGATTCTTGGCAATCGCATAATGTTCTGGAATCTCCCGTATGCTGAATATTGAAATTCTAATTTCAAGATATCTTCTCGTCATTGTTATCGCAAGTGAGGAAAAAAAAAAGAACAGCATTGCATTTGCAGATCGTGAATGAAAAAGTTCATCATAATCGTCCCAATGAGCCTGTTGTTGTCGAGCAAATTTTCTATTTTACATTAAAGAAAAGTTCTTTGATTTGCAAAAATTCTCCGGTTCTATATTTTAATAACATGGGTGTTTGGGACTTGATACATTCATTGATAGTTCGGTAAGCAACACGAGGAAATTCTAGTGCTGATGCTGACATCAATATAGATTCTTATGGCCAACGGCATGAAAAAGGTGCAATCAATTTTATATGGTATTATTAAGTATCTTAAGCTATAGCATGTTAGATGACACTTTGAGATCTGTTAATATTTAAATGACAATGACAATGGTTGGAGCATACAGAGCAAATTCGTATCGTTCCATGTATGAAAATGCGGAATACTGTTTCGTGTTGGTAAATTCTTGAAAAAAAAAAAATTTTTACCAGCAAGCATCTTAACAATTACTCCCGTGACATGTTTTTAAGTTGCCAAGAGTTTTGTGGGGGTAGCTATAGTTATTTGATTGTTTTGAATAACCAGCTATTTGTCGATATTTAGTTACCTTGCTTGCCATTGTATTAAAGTAACTAACTTGTATGGGAAAAACCACTTTTGTTTGTGTCTACCCATCAATTTTTTCTATAGTATTCAAATGACCAATTGTTTAAAGAACTTATCAATAGTTGTGTGTTGCAGATTACAATCACGTTCGTATCGATTCTCATGGCAGTCTACCAATATTAATTCGAGTGATTTAACAACTCTTGAAAAATTAAGTTACCGTTTAGCTTTAGGCTTTTTAACTCGTTCGATTGAGTTACCGACTTTATGTAATTGATTCGAAATCACCACCTACTTTAATAATTTACCAACATCTTGTGGATGTTATCATCATGTTAAAGCTAGCGGGAACCATCCGTAAAAGATTACCAGCTCGTATTTGAGTCCCTTTAGTTACCACATTTATTTAGGATCTTACCAACTGTTAAGTTTCTAACTCTTATGAAATATTACGAACTCATTTCAAAACAGCCGACTATTCCAATAATTGATTCACATTTATTTGTGGAGTTTAAATTACTAAATTTTATGTGAAATTACTAACTTCATTTGGGTTAATTACAAACATTTGTTTAACTAATTTGTAATTACCAACTCTTCCGATAATTTACGAACATGCTGCTGGCTCTTATACAAAATTACCATCTCTTACTTGGTGAGTTTAATGTGTAGGCAACCGACTCGCATAAAGTGTTCTTTTTCATTGCTTCGAAAATACCATCACGGGAAAAAAAAATCTGGATTTTACACGCAGAAAACACGTTGTTGGTGTGTGTAAGCTCGGTTTGTTTCACATAAAATGAATGATTTGAAAATTATTTTCCTAAAAAAGAATAGCTTGTGTCGCTTAAAAGGATTAGTCGATTAAAAATATTTCAATTATCAATAAAAATGTAGGTCTAAACATTTTCGTGGCTGTTGAAAATATTTTCGTTTATTTATGTTTATAAGCGATATAAACAATCATTTTTAGGAAAATATTTCCAAAATATTTAATTACTTTTGTGCTTGCATAATGTCAATGTTGAAAAGCACAAATCATATGTTGATTAGTCCCCATCTACACACGGGGAATCTAATCTGCATTATGGAAGTGTTTAGGTGGAAAAGGAGAATTAAGGATCTCATTGACCCTTCTCTTTTTCCTAAATGAACTTCTATTTTCCTTTTTCTCCTCATAACTGTCTCTCAGTATTATTCAATATGTTGACAAGGTGCGATGAGTTATCGAAGATGACACATAACATCGATGCCTAACGATATGGGTCTTGCTATGACTTCACAACAAAACCATACCTAAGGAGATAGACATAACGTAGTGAAGAAACGTCCCAGAGGGAACCCTCGCGTTAGGTGGATCCTGACCCAGCTACTTAAATACATATGCATACCAACTCAAGAATCTACAAACCCACGAGTGAAAAATCATAATTTTTCAGTCCACGATTGATAATTCTTAACAAGCAATGGTAGTTTTCTAGATGCGTTATGATCCCACGAGAATAAACTTGGTTATTTCGTTATTCGATTATCCGGGTTTCAAATTTCTTCCTTGATTTTTTATCACATCGAATGGAGTGTATTGCAAGACAACTAAACCAGGAATCAGATCAGCTATACTGATAATCGAGGCTGAATTGACCCATCAACTTGAAAAAAAAAAATCAAGTTAAATATCAACGTGTCCTTTTGGGCATTGATCACAAAAAAACGAGAGATGCGTCTCAAGTATGAGAAAGTGATGTTTGCGCTTGGACGTCCTGCATACAGATGACCAGTCTCTTTATACAACAGCTCACCCTTCCATTATATTGACGTGGTTACTGGGATTAGATTAGGCTTTCGAGCATCGGTTGCTTATTTCCGCCTCATTCTAGCATCCATCTCTAAAGTGGTCCTTCAATTGGAAGCTTCAAGTTTTATCGCTGTCCTGAAATTATCTGCTCGCTTTCAGAAAAAGAATGTTATTCAGCATTCTAACCCGGATTTAGGAAGGAAAAAAAAAAAATAGCTCGATTCTTGGTTGTGTTTTTAAGTTAGATTCGAACAGGAACATCAAAAGCTAATAGCTTATCTAACAAACCACTAACATCGGATGGATGAAATTAGCCTGCCCTAATTCTAATTGACCATAGACATTAGTCCATCCATAAGAACTATTAAACCGTGTGCTTGATGCTGAGCTAATTTCCAGGTTCAAAGATTGCTTGGTGATGTAGTTGAATTCCCTATTCAAACCCAACTGACCGCATTAGGATACGATATGATGCTCTATCTTAAAACCCATGAATGAGAAGTTCCAACTTATGAATAAAAATGAGACAGGGACGCGCGTCCTACCCTTTGCAAAGTAGGCATTACAGGAGAGGCAAGAATAAAAGCCAACAAGCCCAAAAGAAAAGAGATCAGTAGCAGAACCAGTTGATTCTTGAACCCAAAGCCTCAACATCACCCACTTCTTCCAACCTTGTCTTTCAAGCAAAACTCACACCCAATAGATCCTAGCAATCATTCTGTCTCTGAGTACTTCACATGTGGATCACCAGCACAAAGTTCCCTCCACATTCTCGAAGTACCATTACCACCATTCTCATTGCTCGCTACCTATTAGTAGTCCAAGGTAAGTAAACTCAAAGTTGGGAGAAAACTATCCATATCCAAAGGAAAAGGTCGAATGGGTTCAATTCAAACACCTCTTGGTACACGAAGCTCCGCATCGCTTGAAACTTCATGCGGATATCTACTCCAAGAACTTCAGGTCTGAGATTATGCATATAGACTATGGGTGATGAGTTTAACTTCTTTACCACTTCTGTTGTAATAAAGTGCATGTACAATTGAGCAGATAATATGGGATGAAGTTGGAGAAGATCAGTTCACAAGGGAGAAGGTTCTGCTAGACTTGGAGCAGGAATGCCTCGAGGTTTACAGAAGAAAAGTCGACAGTGCAAATATTTCAAGGACTCGCTTGCATCAGCAATTGGCAGAAGCTGAAGCAGAAGTCACCCATCTCCTTTTATCCCTCGGAGAACGTTCTCTGCCTGGACGGGTACTTCTAACTAAAAAACTTCAACCATAGCAATAGAAACACTAAAGAGCTGCAGATTTTATCTTAAGATGAACCACTACTAATCATTCACGAAATGTCATATCTGAACCAAACTCTTTGTTTTCTACAATGATGAACTTTCAGGATTGGACATCTAATGCCATGTTGGTTGTTAGAAATGAGGACAAAAAATTGTCAATACACTCGGAAATAAATTGCAAACGGAAGTTTACCGAATCTAAAAATAACCGCAGCAAGAATATAGTATTTACTAAGTTAAGAATTCTCCACCATATTGTGCTGACATATACTTGTCAAGATGTCTAATTGGAGAAGAGGTAACTTTCACGTGCTTTACTTGCTACAATGCTGTTTCTTTTTCCCCCTTTCTAAACAGCCAGAAAAGATGGCGGGCACACTAAAGGTGCAGCTAGATTCAATTACCCCAGCTTTGAGAGACATGCAGTTGAGGAAAGAAGCGCGTCTGAAACAGTTCAGAGCTGTGCAAGGTCAGATCCAGAAAATTTCTGCAGAAATAGCAGGTCAATCTGAGTATGAAGACTCATCATCGAATGTAATCATCAATGAGAGTGACCTCTCACTGAAGAAACTCGAAGAGTATCAGAATGAACTTCAGAGGCTTCACAGTGAGAAGGTACCAGACAATCCATAATTAAACGATCTCTAGGCAAAATCGGAGCTAAAATCTATTTTTCCTCGCAGAATGACAGGCTAGAGAGAGTGGACAAATATATAGACACCATCCGCAAACTCTCAGCAACTCTGGGAATGGATTTCTCCATGATCATCACAAAGGTTCATCCAACCTTGAACGAATTGTGTGGGATATCAAAGAACATAAGTGACACCATCTTAGAAAAACTTGACAGCACTGTGAAGTCTCTGGAGGAAGAAAAGCAAAAGCGGTTTGAGAAGGTGTAGAGTGCTTGTGTTATCATGCTAGAATATTTCAAGTGAAATTTTCTGCTTGACTGCCCTTATATGGCAGATACATATAATTGCAGTGAACAACTCTTGAGATAAATTTACCTTGTTCTCGCAGCTAAACCATCTTGCTAAAGCATTAACAAACTTGTGGAATCTTATGGACACACCTTATGAAGATCGTCAACTGTCTTCCCATGTTACGTATATGATGTCAGTCACGCCAGCAGAAGTGTCAAGTCCTGGAAGCCTCACCCTAAACATAATCCAACAGGTTGTAATGTAATGTTAATCACTCGAGAACCCATGATCCGTAATGTACTAACGGTTGATACTATTTGTAGGCTGAAGCTGAAGTCAAGAGGCTGGATCAGTTGAAAGCTAGCAAGATGAGAGAGTTGTTTCTCAAAAAGCAGAATGAGCTGGAAGGAATATGCAAGAGATCACACATGGAGGTTCCCTCGAGATCTGAGATAGATAATATACTAAACCTTATCAACTCTGGTAAGAGCAAGTTTATGACGATCTGATCACATCATCTTTGTTCATACTGTTTAAATACACAACTGCACCACAAACTGACTTTGAATGCCAAAAAGGAAAAATTGATCATGCCGATCTCCTCATGAGCATGGACGAACAGATAGCAAGAGCAGGAGAAGAAGCTTCAAGTAGAAATATTATAATGGAGAAGGTGGAAAAATGGATTTCAGCTAGGGATGAAGAGCGATGGTTGGAAGAATACAATACGGTTGGTTTCCGACAAAGAGTTGACTTTATATATTAAGGCAAGTTATTTGTTACTTAATCTTTTCTGGATACCGTTCTTTTATCTTTCAGGATGAGAATCGATATTCAGTCAGTAGAGGAGCTTACAAGAACCTAAAGCGCGCTGAACGTGCCCGAGTTACAGTTAATAAGATTCCAGGTAATAACATATTTTGATAGTTCTACTTAAAAAATAAGCCCTTAAACATAGAATAATGACTAAACACATAGGAACTCCTCTTACGTTTCTTTGACATGGTAAATAGCTAATTTTAACGTCAGCAACGGAGTTAGGTTGAGATAGTGTAATTAAAACAAGCATCGAGCAAACACAAATAATTCAGAGTGGTGATGCTTGTACCATACTTTCAGCTCATGAATGCTGTAATAGCAATCCATAAGGCAGGAGCAACACACACAAATTAAGCAATAAAAGAAAAGATCACACAAGAATAGAGTAGCCAGATATTTATAATGAGCTTCTCAAGATCATTGTGAAAGGATGTGTGTAAAAATAGTCCACTTCAGTTATTTACCCAGTGATTTCATGCAGCTCTGCTGGACATGCTGATTACTACAGCTCAAAGTTGGGAAGAAGAAAGGAAGAAAGTTTTCTTGTATGATGAGGTAACATATAAATCTGCCATTCTGTGACATTATTGAGTTATAGAGCTTTTCCACTCTCTCAAAGCATAATCACATGTACTGTCTCAAGCAATATTGCATTATAACTGCACAAGATAGGATTTCTTAAAAGCCAGTATGGTGCAGATGGCATTTGACCAAAACCATCAGTAAAAGAGATTCTCATGTAAGTCAGACAGAGGCAAGCTTCATAATCTAAAAGGCTAAGAATTATATGCATTGTTAGAGCACAATTATGAAACCACTGTTCCGTAATCTATCAAATTGATAATAATCAGCAAAAAGGGTCTTCACAGAAATGAAAACTTCTGATTGTCTAGGTACCCCTTCTGGCAATGTTGGAAGAGTATAACACATTAAGACGGGAAAAGGAAGTTGAGAAGCAAAAGCAAAAGGTTTGTATCAATTTACTCTGCCATTATGCGCTAGTTTTCTATAAATTCATAGTTATTACACTTTCAAGTCATTCATAGTTGAACTTTTAATTTCTTTCAGAAAGGCTCCTTAGATCCACTAATGAGATGCTATATACTTATACATCACAATCCCTCGTTCATCAGTAGCCTTCAAACTATTACTGACTCTGAATACGTACAGTTTCTCTTGCTGGAAAAGAAAAAGGTACAGCGTTTACAGACGAAGGCGATAGTTGAGCAAGAAAATTCAATTGGATCCAGGCCAAGCACTAGCAGTAGGCGAGTGTCAAACATAAGCTTGATTGGGAGTTTTGGCCATGCTAGCCCAGTGCACAGAAGGTTCTCATCAAGTATCCAAAAACTAGAACCAAACAGTATCAGTTCATTGAATCAAGGAATATCCTTCATAAAAGAACGGAAAGAAAGACCGGGTCAAAAGATGCTATCACATCCTCGCCTTTCTTCACATTTTAGAGATGAAACAGCTTCAGTAGTATCTACTTGTTCAGGTCCTTTATCCCCATGAATGTTCACAGTCAGGGATTTTCAGGTTGAGTTCAGATAAAACATGTTTAGAACGGGTCGAATGTCCATGTGCGAATGACTTTAGTAAGAAGTGCAAAAGATGATGAGTTTGTTTGATTTTTTTTTTTTGTCCATAGTGTCTGTTTAAGATATTTGTGTATTTAATTGGACGCACTCCTTGTATGGCATTACCCAAAGACTGAACAGATGACATCCTTCTCTCTTCCTTTTCCCATTTTAACATGCACAAAAATTACACGAACTAATTCTACAAGAATAACAGACACAACGTTCAGGGTGCACTTAACTCTAGTCCATCTTTGCCTCCAAAAGGGCCTAAGAAACTAAACGGCATAGACAATATACATCAAGAGACCAGTGGCTAAAAGAATTGCATGCATCATCTCTGACCCTGTGATGCCTACTGCAACAAACACCCAACAAAGAGGCAATGGAATATAGCTTCAGAAATGAGAAGCATCCATGTTTAACCATTTTGAACCAATTCAAGACGATTGAGGAGGGTTAGACTCGATGAAAACTCCAAAGTCACAGCAAAACCTGGAAACAGATTTAGGCATGCACGTCTGTGATTCGTATGAGTTCTCCACTACTTCTGTTCACATGCTGAACAGGAAAAGCAACTCTTTAAACCTAAATAATAAATCTATCTCGATGACAAGTGCCATTCCATCTTTTGGAGTCCCCCATCACAGATCAAGAGATTCAGCAAAAAGGAAAACAGTCAACTCAAAAATGTGAATGGGTTTATCAGCAAATAAGGGAACGTAGGCATGGCCAAAAGTCACCCCTAGAAAACCCCAAAAATTCAGGGCCATGGTCCCTTCACATAATTAACCGAAACAGAATGTCCAATAAACGCATGTAACTTACTCCCTCCAATTTAGCCATGGCCACATCCAGAATCATCAATTCAACGCAGTGCTTTAAGAACAAAATTATCCTAATTAAGAAACTTCACTCCCGGGCCTGCCAAAGAAATCATCAATCCTTCGCGTCGCGACCGGAACCGGCTTCTCAGAGACAGGCCGAGACCGGACCTTATTGGCTGGTTCGCCATTAGCAGACTGAGCCGATGCAGGAAGGGAGTCGAGCAAAAAATCGCTGGTCGGTCGATGCCGCTTGATGGCGATCCTCATCTGGTCGAGCCTCACGGTCTTTCGCTTCTTCTCGGCAGCGACTTGAGCAGATCTCTCGGCGAGGAACTCCAGGAAGAGTTGCGTGGAGCAGGTGACCAGAAGTAGCGCTTCCGAGTTCACCTTGTTGATGTCTCTGTCGAGCTTCATGATCTTCTTGACGCGGCCGGTCGGGAAATCAGGCCGGATCGTGGAAGTCGTGTCTTCTTCCGCCATTGTCGAGCTCGAATTGTTGAAAGAGAGGGAGAGAGGGGAGGGGCGATGAGCGAGGGATTAAAAGTGGCGGGAAGTGATCAATTGGGTTTCGGTTTCCCTCGTTCGCGGTTTTAGGGCTTTTTTCTTTTGGGCCCCGCCCAACTTTTTGGTCAGAAGGCCCAGCCCAATTTAGTTGGGACAATTTTAAATCAATAAAAAAGAATTCGAGCCTCTGAGCAAAGATAGAGATTTTCAAATTTGATTTCAATTAATGTTACTTGATCTGAAATCAAGTTTTTGTAATATTCTCTTACATGCTATTGTCAAATTATGCACTTGGCGTGCCAAAATACTCAATTGTCTCTTAAGTTAACTTCCGCAGCTTTATTGACAAAAAAAAAAAATCCATAGTTTCGACCTCAATTTATTTAGGTTGAATTATTAAAATCTTGTCTTCAGTAAGTTGCCTCCCCTAAATATCATTCTTTTACTTCTTTTTACCCTTTACTCTCTTTTCTCTCTCAGCCGAATCAACCTTCTCCGTTGCCTCGTATGAAGTTTGCCTTACTTGGTTGCTACTTATGTCTACAAATTTTTGGACTTGTTGAAACTTTGCCAAGAGTATCAACTGTTTGTAGATAAAGACTTGCTTCTAGCATAAGATTTTAGGTAAGATGAATAATATGGTATCCTGTTCGTCCTGAACTTGCTCTTGTAGCCACGACAGCATAACATCAGCACCTTAGAAAGTATGCTTCCATGTCCAGATTCGAAGAGCAAGAGAGTTCGCACTCGCAGGTAAAAAGCATTGTTGCACCGTAACACCTGACGGGAGTGCAAGGGCAAAACCAGATATGAAACCTCAATAGAACCCTTCTGCTGCTGATGTGCCTATTCACATTCCATGTCCTAACCCAAGTGCAGTACCAAATTGCTGCTTGGGATCTGCATGGCGTATCGTCGGGCCCCCAAGCTCCCCACCGTAAGAGGGTTTTGCTCGGTGAGTCGGACTTGGCTTAGTGCTGAAACAGAGAACTACTGTGTGCAGTAACGTTGTGCATGCGCATGTCCAATAACATCCATAGGTTGTACATTACCAAACAGCCAGACTCCCTGATGAATCAGCGAGAAGTTGATTCAAGAAAAGATCTGATCCGCTGCAACAGGTCCGACTTGACAGAATCAGGAACAGAAGCCGCATAAAGACACAAGAATGCATGACTTTAAACACGCAGGACAGACGAATTTGAAAATTTATTCTAGTCTCAAGGCTCTTAAAGGGCAACATTCTCAATTTCACATGCCAAGGGCAAACACATATTACTCCACTGGATATACTCGGCGATCAAGAAATAAGACGCACAGAAGCAAACCAAGATGCGAACTTTTGAAGTTGTGGCTTGATGAAGTTGACAACAAACTTAATGCACGTCACACGAACTGATGAATGCTACACCAACAATTCAGCAATTTCCTTCGTCCTGTGAGCGTGTTAAGCTCTTGCTTCTTCTCAACAGAAGTACTTTCCACCAGATTTTCTCCTCTAACCAAATTTTCAAGGATAAAACTAAAGCCGTACTCAGTTTTCCTGATGAAAGAACCAAAATTTCTTTTCTAATTGCATACGACAGACTCAGACAGAACTTGTAAAGCCATCAGTGAACTTTGGAACATAAAACTTAGCAAACATGAGAGTAATGAACAAAAGGGAAAATTGAACCACCCCTGCCCTTTGGAGTAATGACATGTACAATATCATATACAGTTACGTTAGTCCTTCCTTGTTTCCTCATAAATGTCCTGTAAGAATGCAAGAAAACCGCATTTGCAACTAGTAAAGCTTCAAAAGTCTATCCCCAATAGGATTGCACATAATTTTAAGAGACAACCGCAACCCATAAGAGTAAGAACTGTAAAAGTACGATAACATGCATGTACAGTGTGTAGTACTTCAATGGGCCGTCACTTCCCACAGGAAACAATGCTGATGTACATCAGATTAAGGGGGGCCACCGTTGAATCTCAATTGTTTTGGCCGAAGAATTAATGCGCAAGATAAATTGAAACATTTACATTCAATTTTAGAAATATTTGTTAAAAGGCGATTTTGATAATCACGAAACGATCCCAAAACGGCTACGTGGTCAGTTCGTAATTAGACAACAAAACCCAACAAACTACGATGGCTTCCATTTTGATTACTTTTCGATCTGTTGCATGCACGACTCATGCAGTCCTCGTTTTGCTCTTGCTCAATTAACCACGGTAAACTTGAACTGACCAGCGTTAAGCAATCCCCCCAGTCGCGTATATAGTCCTGTCCAAACGCCTTCCTCTCCCGCCACTCACTCGTTTCTGCTCCGAAATCTTTCAGAACCATCGTCTCACGCGTCGCTCTCTCTCTCTCTCTCTCTCGCGCGCTCGATTTCTTCGTTTCTCTGTCGAAGCTCGTCTGTCGAAGCTCGAGAGCCATGGTGAGTTAGTCCGAATCTGATGAACGATTTTAGCTAGCCTTTTCAGTTGTTTCTTCACTCGACACGAGCTCGGTCCTCACGTTTTCCTGCTCGATCGTTTGGCGTAGGTTGTCGCGCAGAAGCTGAAAGAGACGGAGATCACCGAGCAGGACTCTCTTCTTCTGGTAACCAGCTAGCTCTTGGGCTTGAATCGCGATCAGAATTTTCCTGCGTTATTACTGATGGTCGCGATTGAGAGACACTCTTGTCTTTTGACTAGCTCCTGTTCGGTTTCAATCGCGACCTAACTTTTTGTGCACGGCGACTGATGGCCACGACGGAGAGATACTCTTTGTTTTATCAAATCATAGCTTTAGATCTTCATTTTAACTTCGGATCTTGCCGCTATGAAGATAAATTATGTGGATGTCGCCGCTGTTTATTTGAATGTTATAGAGATCGCAGTTGAATGTGCTTTAGAAAATTATCATCTGCCAATCCGGCCATTATATGTTACGAGCTGGTGCAATTGTTTCAGTTAAACCACAGGAACATCGTGTAAGAATCCAAAATAACGATACTCTCACTTTCCTTAAGATTGTATGGTTTGTATGTTCACTCTGTCTCTGTTGTTTCCTATACCTGTTCTGAATCCAGACGACGATATTCTGACTATCAGTAGTTATTTTACGGTTCGTGCATTATTTTCTCTGAATTGTTGCTCGCTTTTCAATCCCCGCTTTTGTGACTGTTATAGCTTCATATATATTAGCGTCGGAAGGAGAAAAAGGATATTGCATCAGCTAACTTTAGACCACTGCTATTTTTGAGAGTTTTGGAGAATAAGTTAGTGTAAATCTAAGTACATGATCCTATATAGTGACTGTTGCCATCTCTCGTCGTGAAATAGACAAGGAACCTGCTCCGCATTGCTATCTTTAATATCAGCTACATCAGAGGCCTTTTTCCTGAGAAGTATTTCAGCGATAAGTCTGTTCCTGCCTTAGGTGAGTTTGTTTTGGTCTGATTTCATCCTAGTTACTACCTACTGGTGTGTCTTTTCAATAGGCTGTCTGTTTTACAGAGATGAAGATTAAGAAGCTAATGCCAATGGATGCTGAGTCCCGCAGAATGATTGATTGGATGGAAAAAGGCATGATGATCTTGTTCCTTCCTCAATTAGTTTAAAAAGTTCTTAGCTCTGTTTTTTTTTTCTTTCTTTTCTAACTATTATTTTGTTATGTGTATGATTATGCCGCAGGTGTATACGATGCACTGCAAAAGAAGTATCTGAAGACACTTCTCTTTTGCGTTTGTGAATCAGTTCAAGGGCCTATGATAGAGCAATACGCATGTAATCTTCCAAATGATCCATTATTTGTTTCTAAGATATCAAATTCGGTCGATCTCATTTACTCTTCTTTGATGCCTTGGATAATATAATTCAACGTGCAGAACCAGAATGTATATTTTCTTTTTACGTGGAAACAAGTCATATTGTGCCTTGAGTTGTAAGGACAACTTCAGAGTTTTTGTTTGAGGCCCTAGGGTGTTTTTTCGTGCAGTTTCATTCAGTTATTCAAGTTCAGATAATCAAGAGGTCTCTATGAATATTAGTCGCACGGGGAACAAAAAGGGAAGTACTTTCAAGTGCAATTCAGGGGCAGAGATTACTCCCAATCAGATGAGGTAACTCGTTCAGAAGTCATATGACATTTTTCAAACCTCATAGGATCAAACAAAATAGAGGGCTTAATTTGCAATGGAACTCGTTAATTTTCAGGAGTTCTGCTTGTAAGATGGTCCGTACTCTTGTTCAGTTGATGAGAACTCTGGACAGGATGCCTGAAGAGGTAAACCATGACTCTGGAGGCTAAGAATCCATTGTCTTGTTTTGCTCACCTCTTCTTAGAACTACAAATGACAGAAATGGAAAATGTTGTATTTCAGCGTACCATATTGATGAAGCTCCTCTACTATGATGATGTAACGGTATTCCTCTTTTGCTGCTTTCAAGTTTTGAGTTCCTCTTTTAGTAGCCAAAGAATGCTTAATGTTTGTATATTGCTAAAAAATTATCTTCAAGTTCAACATTATTAAAAGGTCGAAAACAAATAAAGAGGCTGTGTGCTCGCGCTAATACTGCAGTGTTAATGAGCAGCTCTTTCACTTTTCATTCTAAAGTCTCTGCATGTTCATGTATGCACAGATGCACTTGAAACTTTATTCTGGTGTTTGGAGCTTGTGATTAGTCAGACAAATATTGGAAACTAGAACCTTATGATAGCACGATATCATTTTGCAGCCTGCAGATTACGAGCCTCCATTCTTTAGATGCTGCAGTGAAGAAGAAGCCCATAATCAATGGATGAAGAATCCTCTGAAAATGGAGGTTGGCCATGTGAATAGCAAGCATCTCATACTAGCTCTTAAGGTAAGAGATCAAGACAGAACCTGAATGATCATGATTTTTCTCACTGTTTGTTTGATGGACAGTCTGCCAACTATGATATTTCAGGTAAAGAGTGTGCTTGATCCTTGTGGGGATGAGAATGATGACAGTCAAGACGATGAAATGAGCTTGGGAGGTGATTCTATGCAAAGGGATGATTATTCTGAATCTGACAGTGAGGTTGAGAGGCCACATTTACCGAAGTATCTGCATTTAAATCTTTCAAAGTATTCTAGTGCTGTTGAATGATCATATTTGTCTTATGTTTTTTCAGGTTAGCCATTCAGCCGATGACCAGTACATTGTTGCGCCAATTGGTACTTGCACAAACTTCCCCATCATGTTATTTAAAGTACTTTATAGGCTACCCTTCTATGTTTCAAGCATCTCTCTTTGAAAATAACAAATAGTTGGACTTTACAGAGAAACAGCAAGTTGATGATAATGGCTTTGTCAATGAAGGTAACATCATTACAAAGCAAATACTGCTTAATTTCCCTGATGCAGTATAGTTCGTTTTCTTTTTCGGTACACCTGACTATTATTACTAGAGTCAATTGAAAATGAAATGGTGTAGAGTTTGACTACATTTTTCAGCTATAGGAAGTTATGGACATTTAAAAGACTACAGATAGTTAATTAATACTGCATAATACAGATGACACTCAGGATCCTGTGGAAGATGAACAGCAATTGGCCCGGGTCAAGGACTGGATTAATTCTCATCACCTTGGCACTCTCAGACTAACAGATATCCTTTCAAGTTTCCCAGACATCTCATTGGTAAGGACTTTTGCTCTATTTGATATATATATATATATATATATAAAAAAATTTTTACAGCTGCGGAAGAGATTTATCAACAAGAGGCCTAATTTTTCAGGTTACTTCTATATGGATAACATTTGGGTATATTATTGATATTGCAGGTCTTGATCGAAGGTAACGGAGGCTTTCATCCCAATAAATTTTAAGAGAAAGGTCCATGTGATTTTTCTTATTTATGGATTCACCCATCTTGATTATATTCAGAGATTATGGACAAACTTGAGAAGGAAGGTGTTATATCAAAAACTGCAAAGGACACCTACACTGTAAACAAGCTTAAGGTTGTAAGATGAATGTGTTAGCTCGCTAAATTTCCCTTCTATTACCTTCACTTCTTTTTCCCATTGTCAACTATATCTATCGGAGGTCATCAACTTCTTTTAAATACTTCATCCTTTTGCTTTTTTAATTTTCGGCAAATCTTTTTCTCTGTCATTAAACTCTTCAGACATCGGACTTCGATTTTCCTGAGGTGAAACTGGAAGGGGATGGTCAGGTAGTTCCAGCTGGTGACAAAGCTCCCTTGGTTGATGAGCACATGTACATGAAGGTTCTTGCGCTTATCCTTCACTGTATTTTTTTGAGTAAAGCTGTTGAAAATCTGAGTGCTGTTTTGTGCTCTATTTGGCTTGCATACCTTCTCATCTTTCTGACTCAATTCATCTTCTGTACTTCCATAGTAGTGTGCTTGATCTCATTCCTTTCTGGCTTCATTAGAAGGATGACTTGATATATGAATCTCCAACCAAACGATGGATGTGTTTTCATGCACTGGGGAAATTACGCTAGACAGAACAAGATCATGACGTTGTTGGTCATATTTCAAAACATCCTTTCGGTGTGTAGGGACATAAAATGATTTTGGAGATTATTCTAGTTACCCTTACCTGAGTATTAACATTTTCATATTTTTTTCCTCTAGGAAACTAGATAATGAATTTCCTTTTACTCAAATGATCAACAGAAAATGAGCTTCTGTGGGTTGCGTTAGGACAGAATTCATGGAACCTCAACTATTCTATTCCTTCAAAATGTATACCCATCCTTCAAAACTAATACCTAAAGTAGGTTTTCAAGAGAGAAAATTTGATGCTAAACTTCACTTCAGTCCTGCACATTGTTGATTGTCAAGTGGCCTATGAATTTTCTTTCATTAGGCTTCTGGTTGCAGAAGTATTTGAGAGATCACTGCAGATGAGTATGTGTCAACTTGCATGTCATAAATACAGGCTTTGTGTCACGCTCTCCCGATGAAGTATGCAACGGTTACGAAGCTTCAGGATAAGCTCAATGGAGAAGCTAATCAGGCTACCATCCGGAAACTCATTGATAGGATGGTCCGTGAGGGCATGGTTGAAGCCAAAGGCAGTCGCAGGCTAGGTATGCTGCCATATGCTAATTTTTTGGGTATACTGTTATTTTTCTTGGTGAAATTCTCAATCTTATCAGCCCACGATCCTCCAATGACATAGGCAAGCGTGTTATCCATTCCGATCTGACTGAGAAGAAGCTAAATGAAGCCAAGAAAGCCTTGGAGAATGATGCAATGGCAAGACTGCAAGTCTTTAGTTTTGCTGTGCCTGACTTCCATCTTTCACATGCTTGCGTGATATTGTTCAATACTTATCAAGCTCTTTCGAATTCAACAGGATGTGGATACTCATGAGCAGTCCAGTAGCCTCCACCCTCAGGAACTCATGACTAAGGGTAATACAATATCCTCACAGGAGTGATTTGGCCTTCAATGATACTCTCTTTTCTTTTCTCTCGTTTCACAAAGCAAGGTCTTGATACATCAGGGAACAGCCACCCAGACATGTCCACCTGTGGCTTCCTACACTCCATTGGATCAGATCTCACGCGCATGAAGGTCAGATCTAACTTGAATTTGAACGGTTCCATCCAAAGTGAGCAGGCTGTTTCGGGGATGAAGGGAAACGAGAACACTCCCACAAGCAGGGCCAAGGTGAATGGTGATCAATCTTTACATTTCTGTTTCTTACTCACATTTAACTAGTATATGTTTGTACACATAACAGTAAGGTTATGATTCTCTCTCTCTCTCTCTCTGTGCCAGTCGGTGGCCTCTCGAGAGAGCTTTATTCCAGGAAATCAAAACAGCAGAACCAATGGACCTACAACAAATGCTGACGACATGGACACTGTTGCATACAATGGATCCACTCAGGACAAGCAATCAAGAAAAACGAGCACAGTATAAAATCATGACCCATTTATATTCAAATGATGCAGCTCTCTTGCTGCTTTCAGAGCACAAACATGGTCAATGCCTAGTATTTTCCTAATTATAAAGGCAATTCATTTTTTCCTTCTGCAGGTTAAGGACCCGATCCTTCAGTCCTCAAAGCGCCAGAAGTCACAACCTCTCTGAGGACCTTCGTCATTGTGATGCTATTATCTGGGAACTCTCCAGTCCATTCAAAACCTCATTCACTACTGCCCCTTAAGATTTTGTATGCTTCTGGACTCGGTCATTTTTATTGTCCAACAAAACAGCAAAAATCGCACCAGCATTCGGCCCATTGGCATAAATTGAAGAAGGTGAAATCTTTGATGATGGAATTGAAAATTTTATTCTTCTATGGCAAATTGGCATGTGCAAGAAGGTGAAGTCTTTAATAGATGTGACATTGACAATTGAATAGTAATCTTCTACAGCAAACTGGCATGTGCAAGATATATTTTCAGTATGAAGCGGTTCCAAAGACCTGCCTAGGCCTAGCATGTTGGCTCCTTTACTGCTTTAATAATCCTAAAAGCTGATGCTTTAAATACTGGCCTCAACATATTGCGGAATCAATGCTTTTTGATTGAAAAAACTGTTAAAATACAGAACGACAGCAACAGATCCCGGAGCATATTGAAAATCTAGTAGGGTCTAAGGACATCAATTACCCTCCATAAATTAGTGTACGCCTAACAAAATTTCAAAAGTAAGGAATACCCCAGCTCTCAACAAGGATTCGCATCACCAAGAACCTTATCAACTAGACCGAACAGAGAGAACTCTCTGAAGTGCTTCACTGATAATACTCACCACAAGAGAGGCTATTTCTAGTTCTAACCTTCATTATGGCGCATGCTGCCGACTGGTGATACTGGGCCAACAGCTATCAGTGTGTGTGCACGAGAGCACACCCACATGCGCCTAGTCATTCGGTATGTCTATGCATGTCTTTTCAACTAGATAAAAACCAGAGATCGGGGACATAAACAGCAGACATTCACACTGATGTATGTTTTGGTGCGCCACAAACCTAACGTATGGATGGCCAACCAGGCATAGCAAAGAGATGACACTGGCCAAGGTCAGAAGTAGGCAGTGGCTATATGCATTCACATAGATGCACAAACACACTCAAATCCTTAGGGGAGAAAAAACATGAGAGAAAAGCGCCATTAAAAAGGTACTTCATACTGGCCAAAGACAAGGCGTAGTTCATAGCAAGCGCAAGTAAAAAGCATCCCCGACATTTCTTCCACCACATTTGAATTCTCGTACGACAGAGTAATTTCGGTAAGTGCTGATGAACAGGCATGAACCAATGTACCAAATGCCAGTGCACAATCATGAACGCCGAGTTAGGCAACAGATATTGAGTTCAGAACCTTAAAAAGAAATAACAGTGAGATAATTACGGCTTACATTAGCAAAAAATTACGAACATCCGAAAGAAGAGCCAGAGGTATGGTCCGCGAGGTCCAGTCTTGAAGACTTTTATCTGAAGCCATCCAAAACCTCTTATAAATACAATTTTCTACATGTATATCACACAAACCAAACAAGTAAAGCGTGAGCATGCTTCACACTCTTCTCGATAAGGAGAGTCCGAACCATTCGCTTGACAACTTCTCAGTCACCTGCACCAGTACAACTATGTCAGCAACATCCATTGAAAAAACAATGCCAAAAGGTGCAACTATCACCACTCAATACTTTTCTATTGACCTCTATCTGAACTACTAAACCTCCTATAGGAGTTCAGGGGAATAAAGCTAAAACAAAGAAGTATGGCTTCAAGAATGCGAACTTCGCTTAAGAAGACTCGCGAGACAGTTCATGAGCTCATAGAATTCGTGTCGAGTCTGGTAAAAGTGGAGCCTAACGATCAAGAAGGAACATAAAGAATACTTTATCGCCATAAATGCAGGTCGGTAATATAAAAAGAGCTTGGAACAACAATTAGCTTTAGGTAGAGCTTCGCATTACCCAAATTGAAAAGCGTAGGAATAAATTAGTCGTTATACATTTGACTTAAAACTTTTTGGGCAATTGTCTAATTTTCAATATATGGTAAGATAAATACTTTCAACTCAGTTATTTTCACGTTCAAACTTTTTTAGGTGAGGGTAAATATCCCTTCCACATTGTTATCACAAGCCCCGCTTATTAAAATTAAGTCGGCTATTTTTTGTTTTGTACTTATAATTTAAGTTGTTAAGCCATTAATTTTAATGACTCAAAAAATCATTTAAGTGAAAATTTCACTTTAAAACATTATAACAAATTTCAGGAGGAGCCGTGCGCGGCTGGGCGCCGGGGGCGCCAGCCCGACGCAAGTTAAAATTTTTACTTCTCAAAATTACCAAAAATCTACGAGTGAAAAACTTATCGAAAAATCCACCATAATCAATTTTTTACCAAATGAATTTTTATTTGATCGGGTTTTTATTAAACACATTCTCCGCGAATAGGCTTTCAAAGTAGCGGCGCAAAGTCTTACCTCCTTTTAGTTGATCTAGTGTGGTGGCCAGACTCAAAGGCACGATCGCTAACAAGGCCATTTTCGTTATTTTTGGTGTTCACGCATAGAAACTTACTTGGGCTCAGGCCGTATATAAAGTTAATTGGGCTCATGCCCAAATGTGAAGCCCAATATATTTCTGTCCTTCTAATTTGGGCTCAGGCCCAAGTCGAAAAGTTTCCATCTTCGGTTCTTTTCAAAAAGATGACCAGCCTTCAATTTGCCGGGAAGGGCGAAGAGTACAGCGGTTGGCGTCGTCTGACTTGAGTTTCAATCCGCGAGCTGGTAAGTTCTCTTCCCGTGAGTTCTGCTATCAAATGTCTGCGGATCGATTCCGATTCTGATTTGGGTCTCTTCTGCGAAGCGCCTAGGCTAGGGTTCTTTCTCTTGTTACGATTGGAATTACTTCGACCAATTAGATTACATTTCGCGATGAACGAATAGGAAGAGTACACAAATCGAATCTCGTTTTGGCAATGCATTGCGAGTTCGTTCAGCATGTTGCCCGATCTTAGTCGTTGATACTCGTTCGATTGTGGTGTCAATCGGTCTCAACGAGTCAATCCGGTGCTATGGTTGGCTTTTCACGCAGACTTCTCTGATGGAGCTCAGTTGCACTTGAAGGTAGGATTAATTGATTTTTCAGTTTAAATTGCTATGATCAGATAAAAGAAAATGAAGTTCATTGTGAAGTTCTTCGCAGGTGGTTCCTGGTTCCCAATTTGTTGAACCGGCCCTTTGTTGGTGGTCACAACTAGTAAACTTATCCACTTTAGCTTTCTGCTCATTCTTCGTGCTGCAATCATTGCCCTTGCCGTTTTCTGAAATGCTTTAGTACGAATGCGTTCAGAAAATCTTCCCAGAAGACGACAATTCATATCAGTGTTCCGAAGATAGGCATGTTAAAGAACAGTTTTGAGGAAATTGTTAGTTAGCGAGACGACACTCCATGTTCTGTGTTATTGCATTAACCTCTCTCTCTCTCTCTCTCTCTCTCCACGCGCCACACCTGCTCAGACACATATGATCATGCAAAGCACCCAAATATGAGATTAAAAATGTTGGGATTGCTTTGAACTTGAGAATTGTTGATTGCGATGTCGCTCCTCTGGTCTTTTCATTCAGTACATGGTCGAAAGAATGTGGAATGAGTTCAGTTTTACCTACATAGGGGTCTGATATATGGAAGTTCCTGGGAACTTCGTGTTAGTCAATCTAGAGGTGACACAGAAGGAAGTTGAGAGGATGATTCCACTGATCTTTTACTTTTGCATTTGATGCAGGTGTAAGTATGCCTAAAGTGAAGACCAACCGTGTCAAATACCCGGAAGGATGGGAACTGATAGAACCTACACTTCATGAATTACAAGCAAAGATGAGAGAAGGTTTGTTGTTCTTTATTTCTCTTGGTCTCCTTTTTATTACTTGTAAGAGAAGGTTGGTGATTTTAAGTCATGACAGAGAATGTTGATATTTCTTTTGCAATTTAAGTTATTTGATATTGTGATCTTCATTTCTTCTCTCTTTGATGGTAGTCTTATATGGCTTCTTGTCAAGTTGATCTTTATGTGGATTTATGTGTCATGGCAGCTGAAAATGACCCTCATGATGGAAGGAGAAAATGTGAGGCTCTGTGGCCTATTTTCAAGATTGCTCATCAAAAAAGCCGATACATATACGATCTGTATTATCGGAGGAGAGAAATCTCAAAAGAATTGTACGAGTTCTGCTAGGACCAAGGTTATGCGGATAAAAACCTGATTGCTAAGTGGAAGAAGGTTGGTCTGCTTCATTCCATGCTCATGTGGCTGATGTTTTCTGCTTGTGATTGTTTGGTTTGAATTGTGTAGCCATTTGTTGAACATTCTCTTTTTCAAGTCTTTTGTGGCATGCATTTGGTGATTGTTGGGGACCTGATTGATATGTTCATAAACTGATGACATCTTTGGCTTATGTATCTGCAAATGATAAATATGTAACTATAGGCGATGAGTTTGTGATGTGCCTGGAGATGATGTGATTGGGAAAACATTGTCATTAAAGAAAGGTGCATGCGAGATAGAGGGAAATTTCAACTAAATATCAGTACCTTTTGCTTCTAATCTTTCTTTCCTTTCTTGCTCTCTATGGCAAATTTGATTTCTGCTTATTTGGGAAAATGTGTCAATTGTATCCCCTGGTGAAGGTAGCATTCTGGATTTAAACATTGTCCCATCTCATAAAGTGTTTTTTTAAACAGAAAAATATGGCGTCCTCTTCTCTCTTTTGGTGTTTCTGTAATTGCGTGGATCCGACATGATGTGCATTATTCTGACATCAATTACTCAACTTTCCATGTTTTTTAATTTCATATTCTTTATTTGCTGTGCAGCCTGGTTATGAGCGGCTCTGCTGCTTACGGTGCATCCAGCCTCGGGACCACAATTTCGCTACCACATGCGTGTGTCGAGTGCCCAAGCATTTGAGGGAGGAGAAGGTGATAGAGTGCGTCCATTGCGGTTGTAGGGGTTCCGCAAGTGGAGATTGATTGCTCGACTCTAATGTGCATGGTAAATATGTAATTTGTTTCTGCATGCTCTTGGGGGACAGGCTAGGAGTCATTAGGCTTTCCAGAGTTTAATGTTTATCTCCGTGAAACTCTTCCTTGAATGGAGTGTTGTATGCTTAGCATTTGACAGGGAAGACTGATTGACCGGCCTCAGATACACTCAATTGACTTTGTCCTGCTCATGTACTCCCCCCTCCTTCCAATCAGCAGAATGTCAAAATCTTCTTGGAAGTGCCTATTATAAAAAACAATGAAATCCATTTTGTAATCTTGCTTGCGATTGGTTCATTTTGTTCATTTCTTCTGGTTAAGATGCGCAATTAACTTGTCGGGAAGGGCATAACGTGGGAATTCAGCTGAGATTTTCTCCAGGTCAGGAGTGCCTACCCATGAAGATTTTAGCATTTGTTTGGGGATTGTATTTTCCTTCATCTTTGGTTGAAAGATGTTCTTTTCTTTAAATTACTCCTGATCGATGGGCTACAGATTATGGATACCACGTATGTGCAAATTTAACAATATATGAATGCAGATGATGTTTATGTTCATCTGCCACCAATCGAGAAATTGATTGGAAAGTTTCATTCATCCCTTTCTGTCCTTCGGCCAAGCATGGAGGATTTAGTTCATTAATGGTAAACACATGGCCTCATTCCTGGTTTGGTTGGTTTGTGTTGATTCCTTAGCATTGGGCCAGATGCCTGCTCTGCACTGTCTAGCATCAACCCAAATTTGAATCCCAGAAGCGTGCTCTGCTTTTGCAAGTGCTTTTATGCTACAAGCGGGGGAAATTCACCAGCTTTTGCTGGTGCTGATGTTTGTTGGTTGAGACCTCTTAGGACACGCTATTAATTCGATCGGGTCTCTGTAGTTTGCGGTCCTCTTTTCACTTGTTTTGCTGGTGCTGACGTTTGTTGGTTGGGACCTCTTAGGACACGCGATTAATTCGATCGGGTCCCTGTAGTTCGGGGTCCTCTTTTCACCATGCCAAGAGCCCTTTTGATTCCTTAAGAAAACCATGTTCATTGGGAATTAGAGCCCATGTCCCGTGATCCCGCAGCCAAGGTTGCGATATAGTTCCCACTGTCTTTACTTTTGATCCTCCAGACAGGAGAAAGCACGTCCCCAGGTCCCTTAAATAGTGATGCTAGTCAAAAGGGTATTACTACAAAGAAGGGCATTTCTTGGTCAGTCTTGTCATCTCTTATGGAAAAACAATAACTCAGACGTCCTTACCCAAAATGAAGTCCACGGCACAGGAAACTTCCATGAGAAGGAAGCCCTGAATCAGAGACGAAACTGATCCCCATGAAAGGGCAAGATCAACTCTGAAGCACCCTTTTTCTCCGCACTCGAAGCGTTATTCTGGTGTTTCGAGGTTGATATTAGTCAGACAAATATTGGAAACGAGAAAATTATGATAGCTTGATATCATTTTGCAGCCTGCAGATTACGAGCCTCCATTCTTTAGATGCTGCAGTGAAGAAGCCCTTAATCAATGGATGAAGAATCCTTTGAAAATGGAGTTCGGCCATGTGAATAGCAAGCATCTCATACCCGTTCTTAAGGTAAGAGATCTTTGACCCAAAAAAAAAAAAAAAGGTAAGAGATCAAGACTACCAGAACCTCAATGCTCATGATTTTTCTCACTGTATGCCTGATGAACAGTCTGGCAACTATGATGTTTTAGGTCAAGAGGGTGCTTGATCCCTGTTGGGATGAGAATGAGGACAGACAAGATGATAAAGTGAGCTTGGGAGGTGATTCTATGCGAAGGGATAATTATTCTGAATCTGACAGCCAGGTGAAGAGACCACACTTTACCGAAATCTCTGTTTCCCTGCATTGAAAACTTTTAGAGTATTCTAGTGCTGTAGAATGATCATATTTATCTTTTGTTCTTTCAAGTTTAACCATTCAGCTGATGACCAGCACATTGTTGCGCCAATTGGTACTTGCACAAACTTCCCCTTCATGTTGTGGAAGCCCTTTATACATTAACCTTCTACGTTTCAAGCATCTGTCTTTCCGAAAGTGACAAATAGTTGGACTTCACAGAGATGCAGCAAATTGATGATAATGGCTTTGTCAATGAAGGTAACAACATTACAAAGCAAATAACGCTTAATTTCCCTGATGCACGAGAGTGCTTTTTCTTTTTCAGTAAACCAGACTATTATTAATAGAGTCAATTCAAAACAAAATGGTGGAAAGTTGGACTGCACAGCGGGATCTAACACTTTTCAGCTATAGGAAGTTACGGACATTGAAAGGACTGCAGATAGTTAATTAATATTGCATAATACAGATGACACTCAGGATCATGTGGAAGATGAACAGAAATTGGCCCGGGTCAAGGACTGGATTAATTCTCATCACCTTGGCACTCTCAGACTAACAGATATCCTTTCAAGTTTCCCAGACAACTCAACTACATGACAACCAGAGGTCCAGAACATAAACAGCGAACAGTCACACTGATGTATGCTTCGGTACACCATAAAGCTAATGTATGGATGGCCAACCAGACATAGCAAAGAGATGACTCTGGCTAGGGTCAGAAGTGGGTAGTGGCTATATGCATTCACATAGATGCATAAACACACTCAAAGCCTTGGGGGAGAAAAAGATCAGAGGGAAGCGCCGTTAAAAAGGCGCTTCATAGTGGCCAAAAACACGGGGTAGTTCATAACAAGGGCAAGTAAAAAGCATCCCCAGCATTACTTTCAAAATGTTGATGAACACGCATGAATCAATGTACCAAATGCCGGTGCGCAATTATGAAAGCCGAGGTACTGATTGAAAAGGCAACAAACATTAAGTTCAGATACTTAAAAAGAAATAATAGCGAGATAATTACGGCTTACATAAGCAAAAATGTACGAACATCTGAAAGAAGAGCCAGAGGTATGGTCCACGAGGTCCAATCTTGAAGACATTATTTAAAACCATCCAAAAGCTCTGATAATTACAATTGTCCACACGTATATCACCCAAACCCAAACAAGTAAAGCGTCAGCATGCATCATTACTCTTCTCAATAGGGAGAGTCTGAACCATACGGTTGACAACTTCTCAGTCACCTGCACTAGTACAACTATGTCAGCAACATTCAATAGATAAAAGAATGCCAAAAGGTGCAATTATCACCACTCAATACTTTTCTATTGGCCTCTATCTGAACTTTACTAAACCTCCTATAGGAGTTCAGGGGAATAAAGCTAAAAGAAAGAAGTACGGCTTCCAAAATGAGAACTTTGCTTAAGAAAGGCTTGCGAGACCATTCATAAGCCCATAGAATTCGTGTGGAATCTGGTAAAAGTGGAACCCAACAATCAAGAAAGAACATAAAGAATAACTTTTTGCCATAAATGCAGATCGGCAATATAAAAAGCGCTTGGGACACAACAATAACAATAAGCTTTAGGTAGAGAGCTTCACGCTAGCTACCATAGAATTGCAGAAGGCACAATTCATCATCTCATGAGAAAACAAGCCTCGTGAAGTTCATCTGGAATAAAATCTACTGTTCTTTTATCATTAGTTACTTTGTTTAATTTTTCTAAGTGGTTAAAGCAGATATTTTAGCTTAAGAGAGAGAGGGCGGATGATATTCCAAATGTTTAGTTCAGGGGACGAAACAAAGAAACTTTACACTGAACCTCATGTAGTTATTAAAAATTGCACCAAGAACCTAGCAAGCGCAGTGTGGGGGTCAGCATTGCTTCTGACATAGAACATCACGCATAACATAGCATATCAGAACTTCAATAGAGATGAAGTTTCATTTTATGATTGAAGCCAGTGTGTCCCACGCATAACATAGAATATCAGAACTTCAATAGACATGAAGTTTCACTTTATGATTGAAGCCAGTGTGTCCCGTAGCTGGATCTTTAGACAAAACGCCATCTCAAAACTACTGTGCACAAGAAAATTTCCTATCCAGCAAGGGCTGGCTATCACAACAACAACAACCAGGGCAGACTAAAAAAAAAAATCCTCCAAATAGCATAAAGCAACGAGCTGTATTTAACTTCAAAACACTCCAGGACCTTCAAAAAGCGACGAAACTGCAACATCAATTTTACACTACTCTGAAAAGCAAACCTGTGATTCACTTGGGTGGCTCATAGTTCTGCTGGAGGAGATCATCATATGGATCCCTACGCCCCGGCACCTGGCTGATCTGAGCATCCCAAGCGAGCTGCACATTGTGCCGCTCGAACGTCCAAAACCCGTAAGGACGAAGCGGGTAGCTCCACATCTCCTTGGTCTTTTTGCACCTGTCTTTCACCGCGTACAAGTGCTCTCTGAACTTCCTGTCTCTCTCCTTTGGGTCCTCCATCATCCTCAGAACCAAGTTCTCTGCGAACTCCATAATGAACTTCATTGTCTTTTCCCTGGTCACAGGAATTCAAACTGACAAATCAATTAACCCAATCTTCAAGTGCAACTGAGTTCAATCAGAGAAGTCTGCTTGAAAAGCCAACCAAAGCACCGGATTGACTCGTTGAACAATGAGTGAGTGACCGATTGGCACCACAATCGAACGAGTATCAACGACTAAGATCGGGCAACATGCGGAGCGAATTCCCAATTACATTGCCGAAACGAGATTCGGTTCGCATACTCTTTCTATTCCTTCATCGCGAAATGCAATCTAATTGGTCGAAGTAATTCCAATCATAACAAAAGAAAGAACCCTAGCCTAGGCGTTTCACGGAGGAGACCCAGATCAGAACCGAAATCGATCCGAACGAAAGAATTACAGAAATTTGATAGCAGTACTCACGGGAAGAGAACCTACCAGCTCGAGGATTGAAACTCAGTCAGACAACGCCACCCGCTGTAACCTTCGCCCTTCCCTTCCCAGCAAATTGAAGGCTCTTCATCTTTTTGGAGAGAACACAAGATGATGACTTTCTACTTGGGCCTGAGCCCAAAGTAGAAGGAAAGACACAGCTTGGGCTTCTTACTTGGGCCTGAGCCCAATTAACTTTCTATACGGCCCGAGCCTAATTAAGTTTCTATGCGTGAACACAAAAAATAACGAAAACGGTCTCGTTAACGATAGCGCCTTTTGAAACAATCGGTCAACCATACTTAAAAATAACTTCCAATCCACCGATTATGCATGTCCCGAAGATGATATAGCGGAAACAATGAACTTTCTTTAATTTGGAAATGTGACGTTCTTTTAGGCTTGTGATGGGCTCAGTCGGTATGGTTGCGAGCATGAAAACGATTTCCATGTGCGCGGGTCAAAGCGGGAGTTCTTTCGACGCGGACTAGAGAAGAATTTCAATATATCGTCGATACAGTCAAGCCTCACGTCCAAAGTCAGTACTCAAGCGCAGATCGAGAAGGATTTTCTCAAGACACAGTCCACTCCTCGGGGGCAATTTTAATATAAGGATGAACGAACTGAAGACATTTCGTTGCTTTAGGTGGTGGGCAACGAACAACTTCCAATAAATGGCAGCACAACCACCATGGTTTTACGTTCTTATTGACCGAACGTACCAGAAACGAAGCCAATCTCATATTCTTATAATTCGCGCAGGAGTCGGCCCTTTTCAAACCAGCTGGCCCCTTTCCCATCTCCGTTTTCCACCAACCCAACATTGTTAAAACCTTTTTGTTTCTTTTCGAAATCGAGATTCCCAAGAAATCTCTTTGCCCTTCTAATTTCTCGATTGTCGCCTTCTAAAATTCTTTCTTTTCTCCCCCCCCCTTCCATTTCAAAGCTGAGATTGATGGGATTCCATTCCAACTTGGCGTGGGCAGGTCCCAATATTCCAAATCTTTTTTCCAGACAAATGCGTGTGTTTGACGTGAGAATATGAGTTGTTGTTGTTGCGATCCTTGTACGGGTAGATCAGACCTAAGATACTCGAACAAGAAATCTTTGCCCCATTTAAGAAAAAGGCGGTCGTGATTTAATGGTGTTTCTTTCTCTTCCGCAGTGGTCTCAGAAAACGAGGAGGAGTACGAGCTCGTGGTGATGGGTGGGTGGGACGTGTTGTGTCCCATCAATGATCAAACCTCCAGAGCCGAAGAAGTATAATAATAATCCGGACCGAGGGATTGATTCCTCTCCGATCGATTCGGTGCCGAGTCGTGATAACGTGCCCCCTCATTTTTTCATTTTTCGGGGGGTCTTTCCTTTTGTCTCGGGTCGTCCAATGCTTGGAAAAAACAATTGAAATCGGAATCACTCGAAGGTGTGTCTTGACGCGGTTGGACAACCGGGGGTTGGTTTCTTGATGGGTACCCAAAAGGAAACCTCCTTCTTTGTACCAGTCCCTCTGTAGTCTGTACCTCGTCCTGCAAGATTTTTGTACCCCTCCTTTTGGAATGTACTGACGATTCGACTGGGCTCCTCGAGCTTGACTTGAAGGCAAAAACCCAGCAATGTCGGCGAATTCAATTTGAATAAAAAGTCGGATTAATAAGATGGGTGATTAACTGTGTATGATATGATCTAAGGAATCGAAAGGTTGCCGCCAATCCAGCCAATGATAGGAGGATCCATTTTGGACCCCCCACGATCTATAACGACGGACCCTCAGAGCCCGCGTGACCGAATCGACTGTAATCGATGACATCGTATAAGTTTTCCCCAAATTCCAAAAGGAGAAAATGGTTCTTTTTTTTTTTTCCTAGCTTTTGGATCGCCTAGTTTAGATTAAAGCTGGTGGTGACGAGCTTTGGCTTTGAAGTGGACCAATTCATCTCGAATCACTTCCACTTGGAGGGCTCCTACTCATCGATTACGAGTGCGAAAGCGCAAGATCCCGCAAAAAAAAAGAAAAAAAAAAAAAGCGCTTCCTACCGGTTTAAAAAGAGAGGGAGAAAGAGGTGCAATGCCAATGGCCACCCGTACGAGATGTCCCTTTTCCACTCATATGCTGTTTGTGTATCGATCCTTGCCCTAAAGATACTACTTTCCTCCCACTTGCGCCACATGCCAATCTTCTCCCACTACCTGCCTTCTACTCATCCACAACCAACAGAGCTTTCCCATCATCTAGACAAAAACAAGCGATAATGAAATTCACTTCTCCGACTTTGTTGAAAAATCTTCTAGAGTCGCACATCATCAATCTACTTGCCAAAACGAAATTTCTCTTGAAGGACCACAACACAGAACACGGTCCTTTGCCTCCGCTCTCTGATGGGTCAAAATCCAGAACAGGGGAAAACCACACTTTCAAAATTTTCACCGCAGCCCGCCTGCACCTCTCTACACGCCTCAGTCACACCACACCTAAAAAGCGCCCCAGGAAAGTAATAAAGCCATAAAAGCAGGGAACTTGGGGAGGGGGAACAACATGATGCCATTATTGTGTTCCGCCTAGGATTCTCAATTCTGCCAACCCTTCCCAGCTTTCCCCCTTCTCTTTTCCCCCCAAACACGCACAGAGCTATCGGCCTCCTCCTTCTCTGCAAGAACAGCAGCTACTGCCATTGTCATCTTTTCACTTTCACCCTCTGCACAAAAGAAAAAGCCTTCACCAAGAGGGTCGCTAGGACACATTCTCAGCAATCAACGAGGAGAAGACAGTGGTGGGTTTTGGCCACACTCATGTCGTTCACGCCCATCTTGCTACCTCTGACCTACTCTGTTCCCTCACCCACACACACTGTATAACGTACAAAACTGCACAATCGACAGATTCAGTCAAACGAAACCCCTTTCTTTTTTCCTTTTTTGGGAAAGGGGAAATGGACGGCGAGAGGCAGTTTGCAGAGACCCTGCTCACGGTGCCAGATGCAGAACACTGCAGACCCACCACTACCGCACGTCTGTTTATTAAAACATTGCCGAAGTATGAACAAGTGGTTGAGATATTTTCATCGGAAATTAATTTCTGATTTTGGCCCAAGAAATTTCTCTATAAAATATAAAAAGAGAAAAAGGATTTAAAAAAGAGGGCGGAAAAAAACCAGTTACTCTTTGATGCCACCGAACGGAAGTATATGCTGTACAAGAAAGAAGACTGAAAAGTTGCTCGTTCCTCGCAACCCCGCCGTAACAAAAACTCATGCCGCTTCCTTTCTTTTTCCCACCAAAATTGCCCTCATTTTCTCAGTTTTCCGTTGCCCCCAAAAGAAAAAAAAAAAAAAACGAAAGGCGAAAAACTAACCCCCATAATCCCCAGAAAGGGAGAATTTTCAGGGGAAAACCGCCGTTCGCCGATCGCCGTCAACTCACGGCCATGACATCATCGTTACCCGCACCAACTCCGTCATTATCTCCGTCGCCGTCGTTGATCCAGCGCTCCTGCGGGGCGCACTCGGATTTGTGGCGCAGCTTCCAGTCCAGTGCCTGGCAGGCGCGTGAGCAGTAGTTCACGACCCCGCACACCGAGCACCTCCGGAACTCGTGCCTCCTCGTCTCCGCCCTCCCGCACCCGGCGTGCGAGCAGAGCCTCAGGCCGCCATCTCCGGCGGAGCCGCCGCCGGCGCTGCGAGCCGCGAACCACTCCGACAGGAACCTGTTCGCCGGGTGCACCTCCGGAGCCGGCACGTTGCACCCGAAGTCGCTGAGCAATGAGCAGCCCGCGACGGCCGCGCGGGGCGCGTCGGCGTCGTGTTGTGCGTGGTTCCACGCGAGCAAGGAGCGCGTGGGAAGAGCCGAGGAGAGCACGGCCGCTAGCTCCCGCGCGTTCGCCTGGACGAGGAACCGGCGACCCTCGGCGATGTTCTGGCGGACGCCGTAGCCGTCCTGGAGGCAGTGGCCGAGCTCGCGGAGTGCGTCGACGTGGCCCAAGAAGGCGGCGCGCGCGCAGAGAGCGACGCCGGCTCGGAGGTCCTTGTCGTTCTTGGAGCCGCCGCTCCCGTTGAACTGGATTACGGCGAGAGAGTAGAGCGCCGGCGCGTGGCAGTTAATCGCGGCCTTTGCCATGAGAGAAGCTCCGCTCCCTCGGTTCAGTAAGCAGTAGAACCGAATCTGTTTGAAAAGAGAAACAAGAAAGCTCAGATTACCATTTCCTCGAAATGCTAAAAAAAAAAGAAATGTTCATTCCCGAATTTTCTTTTGATAAAACAGAAAGATGTATATATTCTCGATTAAATCATCTTATCTTTTTTTATAATTTTGGGCGTTGTGAGGCTTTTTGAGATTTGCTTACCATGCCGAGAACGTAACAAGCCTCCATGTTTCCGGAATCGGCGCATAGCTTCAAAAAGCGGTGAGCCGAGTCGCACCAGTTCTTAGCCCCGATGGCAAGGCACTTGGACGAAGCTTTCGACAAAACAAGCGAATGGAAAGCTAATGAATTAAATCTTCTGCACCTGTTTCCCACCGGGAGCACAAAAAAAATGACGTCATTCTTCCGGCAATCAAACGATGTTGTCAAGAAACAAAGAAACGAAGCCGTCAACGGAGAAATGAGAGATTGGCTTACGTGAGCGAGGCGCGAATGAGATCCGAAGGGGACGAAGCAGACGCGCCGAGCTTGGAGAAGATGCAGATCAGGAGGTCATCGGGCAACGCGTCGAAGGAATCGCAGCCTCCGCTAGACAGACTCTGCCGTTTCCGGGGACACGCCGCCTGGTCTCCGGCGACGCCCCGCGTCCTCTTAACCGCCGCCGTCGCCGTCCCTCGCCTCGCCGTCGCGGTGTCCCCAGAACATGCATCGGGTGGGGAATACCAAGCTCCTCTTCTCGTTCTCATGCCTCTCTCCTCTCTCTCTCTCTCTCTCTCTCTCTCTGTTTCTGAGTTTTGCGTTATCTTTCTCTGGGGAGCCGGGGAGAAAGTGGAGAGACGAGAGGGACTATATATATTAGGAGGCAAGCAGCACCAACACCAAGGAAAACAAATGCGTCGCTAATTTGCTGTTGTTAATTTTCTTTTTGGTTCTCTTTCTCAAATAATAATAAAAAAATCGGAGTCGTGCTGAATTAACGATCTTGCCACTGGTCAACGCAAATAATGGTTGCTCGATATTACGGAGCTGCCCTCCACTTTTGCTGTTGCTCGGGTCAAACGGAAATGACCCAGATCCGCCTTTCCATGTGGCCCGTTCGTCGTTGTTAGCTAATCCTTCGCCCGCCCATGTCGTTGAAATATTTTATGATAATTACAGCTGATTTTCTCCTAATTAGCGGATTAAGTTACCTCATTTCATTGAACGATTTGAAAATCGATTTTGCTTAAGTTTATCCAGCGTAATTTGATCACGTTAAGCGCCAAAGTTTTATTTTATCCATGTACACAAGAGCTCACGAGGAGAATGGGAAAAATAAATCCAATACTACTATATTATTCGTGTCACATGACAATCTCATATTAATGGGGTAGGTGGAACATACAAAACTTTCCCGATTCTGGCGAGGGTCGCCGATGACCCCATCGACCATTGCCATCGCTCCATCGAGAAGGGGCCGCAGCCACATGCGGAGGGCTTGTTTTTTTTTTTTTTTGTGCTTTATTTTTTGAGTTTTATTAGTTTAAAAAGAGAAAAATGAATAAATAAATAAAAGAATAAAAATGCTCTTGACCATTTAGTGAAGTCAGCCCTTTTTTCTATTGACATGATGATTTCAAATTTTTATTTAAAATAAGATACACTTTAAGTTCAAGCCATTATTTAAGGATAATGACACCTCATACCCTTATTTAGAAATTGTCCCAATTGTCGTGAATGAAAATTGGCAAGAAAGTTGCATCTACTACCATTTAATTAAGGGAAAAAGCCACAAAAAATCCCAAACTATATCTTTTGTGACACATTTACCTTAAATTTTTCTTTTGTAGAAAAAATCTCAAACATTTATCCATGTAACATATTTACCCTAAACTTATACTAGTGTTATACATTTACCCTCGATTTTTTTTGTGACACTAAAAATCATAAACTTATATATGTACGACACATTTACCTCGGAATTTAATGCAAATATATCACAAACTCTACAAGTTTGGGATTTTTTAAGTCACAAAAAAAATTTGATGTAAATATGTCACATTGATATAAATTTAAATTTTTTTGTAGTTATAAATACACGGATATAAATTTGAGATTTTTGATGTCACGAAAAAATATTTAAGAAAAATATGTTAAAATGAGCATAATTTATGATTTTTTGTGGTGTTTTTCCTTTAATTAAATTACCTTGGGAAACATGTTTTTTTTGTTTGTTTCTTGGTGTTTTGTTTGGGGGGGAGGGGAGGGGAGAAGCTGTGCCTGTAAGGCCAAATTCCCAAAGAGAGGGATAAGTTTGGGGGAGGATGACGTGGACCTCGAGAACCGATGTTGACCACACATGTCGTGTCCTCCGGGTCCCACTTGTCCTTCCAGCTTGTTCTTGTGGAAAAGCAAGGACGACACCATATCTCCCTATTTCCTACGCGGGCCCCGCCGCGGGGCCCATTTCGGGAACAACGCCGTACATGCCAACGCGTCGGCCCCTCCTCAACCATCCGGCATCCGGTTCTGCATCTTCAGATTTCTCTCAATTTTTCATTTCCGAAAAGATTAATTTGAACATAACTTCACATCTACTGTTTACTTTCTACCATTTTTTTTTTGCAAGTTCTTCTAATTTGAACACTTAGAAAGAAGGTCGTGAATTGGCGTGCATGAATCATTTGGGGGCCAAAATGATTCTTCTTTGGAGGAGTTAGTATCCAACTTCTCCATCTTGATTCAATCATGGCCACAACCATCTTCACTTAAAAGTTATTTAATGATTATTGTCCTTTGATTTTAGTATTCTAACATTAGTTAATAATTCCCGAGAAAAAAAAAAAGAAGAAGAAGCGATTCTTAATAAATGGGAGCTTATCTATTCGGTTTCTTTCGCGTGGCTTGAAGTTGAAGTAAGAATAATCCCGTGATTACGACAATTCGACCCTTTTCCTTTCACAGGGCTAAACCGGTCTAGCAAGATGAAACAAAATTTAACCGATCACTCGAAAATTCTACCGTATTTTACTACAAAGTGTGTGGACGACGTGTAATGAACTCGAATTAAAGGGTCGGAAAAATATGATTTCGATCCTCTAGCTTTGATTTTTTTCAATTCGAGAAGTTCGTGAATCGGGGCTCGGCAACGACGGGATACTGTGCCCCTGTTTGGATGCCGGTTCCGCGTCTGCAATACGTATCGAGAGGATAAACTCTCCAATTGGCCGGGCACTGGGTAGGCAAGCATTCGACGACGCAATTGGATTCCCGTCAATCGGTGCGAATTTGACTTTTATATGCCAAAATTAGGCAGTCGTGTTGCGTCCCATAATTAAGACCAAGAGGAGGAAAACTGAAACCCTAAATAGCTTCGAGATGGAAGCAAATTCCGGGGTCCATCGTACACAAGTCTAAAAAGTAGTACTGCCGAATCGCCGATGCTATCTTCCTTCACATTCCTTTTCGTGGACCTTTTCTTCTTTTGAAAATATCTAGAAAGAATATTTTCCGCCTCCGCGAATATTTCTCTTCCAGTTTCCAACCTCCGTCCCGCTCTTCAACGTGATCGGTTTCGGACTCGGTTGGAAGATTCCGAAGAGCTTCCCACCATCCGATCATATTCTACGTAAGAAGAAGAGGCCCAATACTAAAAAAATTTTAAAAAAAATCTAAATTTAATATTTATTTCAATTATATTAAAAAAAAATTGTCTCGTAACTAACCATTAATTTTTACTTTTATCTCAATTCTACTATCCTAATATTTAAAAAAAACTCAATTTTAGCATTTGCCCTATTTATATTTAAAATTTCTTTTGTCTTATAAACAAATCCTAACTTTTACTTTTGTCTAATTCTACAACCATTAGCCTTCTAAATCACCATTAGTTAATCTTAAATGGCATTTTCACGTCGTTAATGAATTATACCTCAAGAAAATCGACATGAAAAGAAATCCAAACTTCTCTTCATTTGTTCGCTTCCCCTACGCATTGTCGGGAGATACAGAGCCACTCACGACGGCGCATTTCGAATTATCCTCGATACTCAATAGTCCAAAGAACGGCTAGATATGGAGATCCGATTATTTGGACGAACGATCTCAAATCACATCGTCCGTGAAACTTGTCGTTTCCAAATTTCGAAGATTCATTAGTATGTTCATTGAGAAAATTCGAGCCACGTAAAATTAATTAATAGTGATTATGGACGGAAGACTAACGATAGTAGAATAGGGACAAAAGTAAAATTTGAGGGTTTTTTATGAGATCAAAAAAGTTTTGGATGTTGTTGGGATAGATGCTAATGTTTGGGATTTTTTTTTTTGAATATTAAGACTGTAGAATTGAGATAAAAATAAAAATTATGAATCTTTTATAAAACAAATTTTTTTAATATAATTATGACATATGTTAAAGTTGAGATTTTTTTAGGTATTATTAGGCCAAGAAGAAAAATAAAAATATATATATCCTTTGCATTGCAGTCCTTCTCTGGACTACAATGATTTAGAAGTTTCTTAGTGGCTTGGTTTAGACTACAAGAACATAGTCATAAGTTCCTACAAATAGAACATATGATTATTGCATGGTTTCAAAATCAGAGTATTTCACCTACGAGAGAAAAGTGTCAAAAAAGTTTTAGACCTATTGTAATGGTGCTAATTTAGTACTAAACCTTTTTATTGGTGCCAATTTAATCCCGAACCTTTTGTATTTTTGTCAATTGAGTCCATTAGGGTAATTTTGACCGGAAATCATTCACTTGAACACTAATTGTCCTACATGACATGGCTATCACTAATGTGGATATTTTTTAATATTTTGTTATTTTATTTTATTTTTTTAATTTTTTGTTTTTTTTTTTTTTTTATTTTTATTTTTTAATTTATGTACATTTTTTTTTTAGGCCCGTGACTCTCGATGGCCAATCCTTGCCGACCCTAGGAGAGGGCGTCGTTGCCCTCCCCCGGCCCCGAGAGGCCCTTGCTTGGCCAACACTAGCCGGGGCATTGAGGCCCTTGCCGGCCTTTAGTAAAAAATAAAACAAAAGAACAAAAAAGAAAGAGAAAAACTATAAGAAATTTTAAAACATATAAAGCAAAGTGTCCAAATCCGCGTTGTCCGTGCCATCAGGGACGACCGACATTCATATTAGTGATTTCGATTAAAATTAATTAGATGGATTCAATTATCACAAATGCAAAATGTTTAAGACTAAATGGCGCCAATAAGAGATTTGAGGCTAATTTGGCACCGATCGAATTAATGAAGAGAGGGCTACCATGTCATACTTTGATGAAGCGATTATATGTTACGAATAGTTCGAAATCTGCAAATTCTGATTACTTTACATTTCTCCATGCAAATTTATAGTGATTCAACCTAAGGTATACTTTCTCGTTGTTTCAATCTAAACTCGAATTACATAAGCCGAGCGCCGGCACTAAGATCCATCTGATATGTCGAATACATACCCGCAAAAATCTTATGGTTCATTTTATTCCACAACAACATTGAGATCACAAGGTTCACGAAGGATTCGAGACCCCGCTTGCTTTGGCTGTGAGAAAATATCCTAGCTATAAACAGAAACGGTCGTAATGGTAGGTGGTGAGTAGGATCCAACCAATGCATCTTCATCTCGATCCTTAAAGCAAAGCAATATAGAACGTACACCAAAGCAAGCACACATCGGACCAATGATCGAATCAAGCGATTCCGCGCACGAAATTATTTCATGACAGGGAAGGGACCTAAGTTGTGTCGGATTGGCTGCTCGTTTTGGTTAGGTTGCCCTCCTTTTAAAAGGCAATAAACTATGATGACTCACTTGTGTCAAAGATGTTTCTCAAGACATGTAACTAACATAGAATATCAACTTTAGTGAAGACAAAAGCAAAAAGGAAAAAAGGAAAATTTAGGATTAGGCTATCAACTTCAGCTTCAAATGGAGATTTGTGTGTGTACGCGCTGATGAGTCAATCACACTGTGGCCTGTTGGAAAAAGGAAACTGGTCGCGCGAGTGGTCTACTGATGATCGAGTCACATGTAGTGTTGACTCAACTACCGATCTGGTGACGAGGAGATAGACATGTCTGCATTTTCGTGTGCATGTTCTTTCAATTATAGAGAGAACAAGGAGAAGGAGAGATTCTCGTTCACAGTTGCGTGGAAAGAGATGCATGAACAGCCATAATTTGATAAGGACGGGAAAGTATCAAAGAGTTTTAAACCTATTATACTTGTACCAATTCACGTCGTACATCTTTCAATTTGATCGATTTAGTAATATACTTATTCACATAGGTACAAATTCAGTCAATTCCATCAATTTAGGCCGAAATCCCTAACGTGGGCACCGTGATCCAACGTGGCACCGGCCGTCCTACGTGGCGCGGTCGACACTTACGCGGACAATTTCATATATATATATATTATAATTTCTTTCTTTTTCTTTATCTTTTCTTTTTGGCAATGGCCAGCGAGGGTCGACCTCACTAGATCTGGCGAGAGGAGTCAAGTTTGAGCTAGTCCTCACCCAGGCGAGGCCGGCCTTTGCCAGCCATGGCCCATGGCAAGTGGCAGGCAACCAGTAAAAAGAAAAGGGGAAGAAAAAAAGGAAAAAATAAAAAATGTTGTAAAAATGTCAACCTCGGCGCCACAAATTCTTAAGGCATTGGACTCCACCACATTCTAGAATTATTATTTATTAATTTTTTTATGCCCCACAAAAAACTGGCAATCTCACAAATGATTGAGCATAGTCACATGACATGAAGTTCTTCAATCTTGCACAGTAACCATGATGGGCACCCGGACCTCTCCTCAGCCATTGGTAAAGGAACAAAAGGGTCGCGTCCGTCATTTTCGCACCATGATCGGTCTCACCCCAGAGGCAGCAGCTAATCCCTACTCACATGGCGTGCCATGCAAATCCAATAATACACAATGCACGCAAGAGACCGAGTGGACATTTCATTCACCGCAAACACAGAACTAGGAAAAACTCCAAACTTTGCCAATTCCGTCACTTTCTGGGGAAACAAGACAAAGAGCGTGAGTAATTTCCTGCTTTTCCGGAATTGGGTGGGTGGGTCTCCCGTTCACCTCGCAAGTCGGCACTATCTTCCGTCCAACTGCGGCACGAAACGAAGTGAATACAACAGCAATGCGTCGAAACACGTGCACAAAGCCGGGGAGCTCGCGATCGGGCTTTATTTATAACTCGCGAATTTGTTGCCGTGCGCTTTTCTGCTACCGTGTTGAGCGAGAGGTGTAGAGCTCCACGCACGCCCCGGCGCTCCATACGGGTCCGCCGTTTCCGCTCTTTGGTGTTTGTGGCGGCCGATTCTTTTCGAAAATTTCATCTCGTTCGTGCTGATTGTTAGGGAATTTCCCGGTTTTCACACGCTTGTGGAGAGTTCGAGAGAGCCTAATTCGGCCTGGCGATTGGGTTTAGATGGACTGCCATGGCAAGTGAAGAAATAACGGGCGGAACATTTTTTTTTTTTGCGCCTTGTTAGTATATCGTGGGCCACGAATTCTTAAAAGAGTGGACATCATAACAAAATTTAGTAAGTTATCATTTATTTTTTGTGACACATAACATGCTATTAATCTCACATTGAATTAAAGGGAGTTGCATACATATTCTGAAAAGTATAAGAAAAGCAGGTTTGGCAATGTGAGATGGACAACCGCAGTCTCTTTCACATATTTTGATGTTTTTTGAAAGCATAAAAAGTACTATAATTTTCTAATTTCGATTTAGGACCGCTAACGCAATGTGCATGCCTTACATGGCAATTTATTACTAACTATAGGTCCAACAACTTAAAACGAGTTAACTAACGTGTGGCTGCGACAACCTCGTCCCAGAGCTAGAGAGACAGATAACATTAGTGGACCGGTCTTCATTCGAACTCTTCTTTCCTTGTACCTTAACACGTGAACTGCGCGTGCATTGCGACCGACTTGACTAATTGAATTCGATGCAGAGGATGTTGCTTGACGCAGCATTCGCCGTATCTGTTTGGATCGCCAGCCCTCGTGACCAGTGTAAAGTGAAGCGACGAGTGTTGAAGCTTAACATGCACGAGTTGAGTAAGAAGGAAGCCAAAATAAGCTTCTCCTGGCATCACTTTGCGTGCTTGGGGATCATTTTTTCCGGGCACTGCGTATTGATCAAACCAATTCTCTCTCTCTCTCGAGACTGGCTGAACGAGTTTTTTTTTAGTGCTTCCTAGAGATGTGTTGTTGCTTGAACCGGCCCCATCGCTTGGGTCGCAAGGGCGATGATACTAATCTCAAGGGAAGGAACGCTTCATCTGATGCACGTCAGAAATCAGACTTTGCGTTATGTCCGATCCCACCATGTCCATCTTTTCGAATATGACAACCTTCACGAGGTGTTCTTGTAGCTTTTGACGAGGATGAACTAACCTGTTCCCTTCTCCGCACGCCCAATTTCACCTTGCTATATGAAGAGAAACCCCGCGAGGAACACTCGTGCGCACCATCGAGCAAAACAAAGCGGACTGAGTAGGGAGATCTGAAACTTGGTTCCGACGCCAATTTGGAGTTGAGTGCGCGGCGTTATCATCTTTAAACGTTTAATCTTTTAGAACCAACGGATGCACACGATTAGGTTTGACATTCGTTCGTCTGCGATGGACCACGCACATGAGTTTTCACCTTAAGTTATAGCTCAACCGCTCTCCGAGGAGCATCGCCGACGAGGGCTTAACGTATGTGGAACCGACCAATTGCATGCATGTCACATTTGACGCAAGAGCGTGGTCAGCCAATAGCTCCAACTAAAGATCACGGGACAAACAATACAAGAAAGCTTCGTGCTATATTAACCACCGCGTTCGTCTACAGCACGATGCGCCATCTTCCCTAGCAACTGTTGTCTCGTTCTTCATGCTTTTCTGTTCCCTTCTTATCATTGGCTCACCATTCCTAATCAAGTGGTTAAGAAGACCCTCCTTTGAACCGGAAGTGCTATCCTTTCTGATTGCCACCACATTGTTGGCAACGCACAGTAAAAATTCAATACCTTCCGTCGGAAAAGGCCCCAACTGGGATTTATTAGGTCCGAAGGCTTTTCTACTAATCAATCATATAATCTTGAAAGAGCATAACGGAAACTCGATATCTTTATTAGATGAGATCCCCAAGAGAAAGCTTAAATATGATTTTGTCAATATATCAAGTCGATCTCACATCCATTCAAAAACTTAAGCTAATAAATAATTGGCCAACTGCGATATATTAACTGTTTCATACTACATTATTTTTCCGATTTGAGACATCTTTAACGTAACTCACATCTCAACGCACGAATATCACCGGCTAAGATCCCTCATTTGGCTAATCAAGCAACCTTAGTTATCGTCTTCATAGAAACCGATTACCAATACCTAGATAGAATGAGAACTAAAATTGGAAAATCTTAGTTCGCCAGTTATTAAACTCCGTCAAAATCAGTAAAATAACGAAAATAATTCACTCAAATAGTCGTGGCATCGTAATTCGTTGCCGTCGGTGTACCAACTAAAAGTCTTGAAACTAAGAGTCGAATTGTAATTTTGTCGAGGTATTTTGAGTACGCGTGTGCACATTAATGGCAGCTAAAACGAGGGTTTAGCGTAGAAAAGGATCAATTCTCATTCCTTAGCCGTCTTCTCGAAGCATGTAAGCAATGGGGATCGGTGAGAACTGTGCTGCCTACAAACTACAAAAATTAAATTCCACAGGAGAGGGCAGTAGGGATAGTTGCTTAGCGTGCTAAACACGTGTCCAATTCCATCTATCCCACTTAGTTTTATTTATAATTCTCTTCGGGCGTCGTGCAAAATCTTAGTGAGAGGAAGGGCTGGCCCAGCCGGCCTTTGAGTGATTGCCAAGGCACGTCGTCTTCTCTGCTCGTCAGAAAGGAACGCGTTTCAAACCCCACCGCAAACACACACCACAATACGTGGACCGAAGTCAGCCTTCGGTCAATATTTTCTCAGCAGATTAGGGTTTGGGTGCTCCTGTACAAATCCCAAGTTTCACCATGGTCATCTGGTGATTTTCTCGTTCTGCTGATTTGTTCTTTCGATTTTGCCTTCTTTCTTCACCCCATCACATTCGGAGGAAAGTTTCAAATATAGCATCTCATGTAACCCACGACGATCATCGTTAATACGGATATTCGGTCGATTTATAACAATAATTTCTTGATTTATGCTCGCTTTACCTGTATTTCTATTTGTTAGTATTCTTTCGTGTGCAAAATAAATGTCAGGCCAAACATAAAACGCAAGACAAAAGGGTCCCATCGATAAAATTTCGTTGAAGTTTTTATCAATGCTCGTGTCGTTTAACGAAGTGGCGTGACTTACGGGATAGAGCTGGAGACGTCAACTCTCGCACCAAATCGTGTTTATCCGACATCGGAACCTAAAAAAGATCCCGTCGTTATTTATTGAGAGGAAATAAAATGGTCCGTTTTACGTGGTCGTAACGTGAGAAGGTAGCCAACTGAGGGATTGGGCTTAGGGTTGCTTCTTGCCCGGCGGTCTTGAGACAGCCTTTACGTGCATGGTAAGTGAAGTTTAACCAACGTCTTTTTGCGAGTTCATAGAAGGTAATTGCTCTTCAAGCTTATCTACAAGCACTTTCAATCTCTCTAGACGCAGCCACCAAGTTCTGACCATATTGAGCCATTCATACTGTGGAAAGAGGGAGAGACATTGCTTTATCTCGCTAGTAATGTCCACAAAAACAAAACAAAAAATTGGGTCAGAAGTAGTGTCCACACTTACGAATCACTTTCTTGTGTCTTGCTATCCCGTCGCATAACACGGGACGTGTTAAAATTTCATACATTACTTGCATTGTCCGGATTAGGGATTTCACATCATATTTGCATAATAGATGATGGTACACGTCCTGATGGAGTTTCTTGACTAAGTTAGTCTCTTCCAAGACCTTTGAGAAGCAAATGATCACATGTTAGACTTTGGTTTCATAATCAAATCTTTCTATCGCATGAATTGATATTAGAAAGTTTTAGCTTGACAAATTATGATCATGATCGATTATTTACGACTCACGATTTTTCAATCAATGAATACTTTATACAAAATATGATATGGATCTACGGTTAAGATTGTATCGTCTTCGATAAGATCTTGTCGGGAAAATATTTTCCTTGATATTACTACCCAAGTGCTTTTCACGTAGAGATCATGCGAATTGAGACTCTTCAATCTTTTAACAGTTTACGTCGAAATGCCAAGGTAGAGCCGCACAAGTTCTTGAATAGCAAGATAAAGTGAGTTAGCATGAATTTTGTTAGGGTCCCACATTGCTCAAGAATCAAAACAAAAGATTATCCAAAACAAGAGATAGGAATGACCAAGTTGATGTTCAAATAATGATGATTAATTATTGTTTAGGTAGATGAGTGTTGAGAAGTGTCCAAACTCCAAAGTATGACATGATTCAATGAGAGAAGACTTTTCAAGGAAAGATAATTAGCCTTCAAAGTTGACGGCCCTCTTTTTCAAATCAGGATTTCACTAGAAGTGGCGTCACATCTCCCCCTAAAATAGGAAAATTGTTCGATTTGCCCTAAATCTATTCTAATCCTAGGCTTTTCAATTTTACAAATTAAGTCCTAAAAATTCTTACTTGAAATTTCACTATAGTCATTTTGATTAACTGTCGCCGAAAATTGACGACATGATTCATCCAAAGGAAACTTAACCGAAGGCCCGCATTAAAATTTCGCTTAAAAATTTAAGACTAAATTAGTAAAATTAAAAAGTGAAAGTCGACGACGTGATATGTCCAGTCAAACTTAATCGGAAGGCTTGCATTAAAATTTTGCGTTAAAATTTTGGACTCAATTAGTAAAATTAAAAAGTGTTTAGGGCAGATGGGATAATGTTCCCCTCCAGCAAAGACCACACATATGTCACGTACAAACAAAAATCACAGAAATATCAACCTTGGATACACATGTAAAGACATATGGGCTGCGTGTATGTATGGGCGGAGCTAGTTGAATCACGCACGAATCAACGAATTGATCGTAGTGTTCTCAGGCAACAAGCCTCGAATGAATCAACCACCATTTTTCTCACAAGTGCGTCATGCAATTGAGAGCTCCGTTTCATCTACCTCTCATCTCACGCGTGCCTCGGTCAGACGTTGCTTCCTCCCTGGTGTTGTTGGCGTTGACCATCAAAATATCTCACATGCCCTAAGCAGCCCATCACCATATTTTTAACTTTTTCTTGTGGAAAGAGAAGTTGATCATCTCTTTCCACAGCTTCATCTCCATGTGTAAGCAAAGGAAGGGGCTTGATGTGGATGACGACGATTCGTAATGATGTAAGAAGGGCGAGGAGGACAGGGTCGAGAAAGATGCAGACCAAAGCATGCAATGATGACGAGGGGCTCGCTCCAAAACGACCGACACGCTGATGCATCTGCAACTTGGAGCAGTTGAAAGAGTCAAAATTTAGAACAAAGTTTGTGGGTAGTGGGTAGTAAGCAATGGACATCCATCATCAGCACCATCATGACATGGTTTGTAGAAAACTATGTTTTAACGTCCGAGGCGGCGCCTGATGGTTTTGCCTTCCACGCAGAATTCAAGTTCGAAGACATGTGGGTTTCGGATTCTGGAGCACTACCCATGTGTGGTGTCGACAGTTATAGCTTACAGGTTAAGTTAGTTTCACTGGCTCACGCTTTCTATGTTTATTAAAAAGGAGGTTGAAGTAATTATCTCGCTCGAAACTTTGATGAGACACGAGCATCGGAAAGAACCCTAAAGTGCAAATACTAGGCCACGGCCGCTCGTACATGGTCGATGAGAGAGAGGACTATAGACACTTCGATGCGACATGCATAAGGAAGAGAGAGAGAGAACACGAAGCACGTCCATCGGTAATTAATTACGATTGCATTTGCTACCGAAATCGGAGATACAGTAAGTCGCTATTACCTCTTGCTTTAGCCGTTCGAATCAAACAAAAAGGTCTTCAAATGTTTACGAAAAAGTTTCATAAAATTTCGATAATGCGACCTTCTCTATAACTCAACAAAAATCAACTCTTCAGGTCGTTATTCGGGTGCAAGTAACTCATGTGATGGTAACATCACTTGTCTTGCTAACGTAACAGTTAACACCAGTGCCAATACACTTCCTCATTTTGCTAACTTGATGGCCACTAATTTTTCAAAATTTGAAATTCGAAGAGATGTATTTGATTTGATCATATCACGTCAATGGAACTTATGGTGCTATCCTTACATAAGATACTTTCTTGTTCTTTATACCGATCTTTCTAAACTACGAACAATAACAATCATCGAGTAGATACACTCGTGCATGTTATTATGGTAAATAAAGAGAAATTACCAAACATTTACTGTTGGGCAAGTTTTAAAATCCAGGTTAAGCATCTGGTCCCATCCTTGTGTAAGTTCACTTCTCAAGGCCTTATCAACGTAAAAAGTTAGTTTTTTTTTTTTTTGGGCCCAGGTAGGTCTTGGGCCTAATCGTCTCCCGTATTACTTCCTCTATAATACGGCAATCGTCAGGCTAAGGTCATCATGATGTCCTAGTCCTCAAAAGTCCAAGAACAAAGGCCCTTTTCCTGCTTCCATCTTCAGGACCGCTGGACACAGTCATCACTCGATCACATAATGAAGATTCCATCGACCACTAAGATTCATTCCAACACGTTCATACAAACGAAACCCCTTTAGGGCAACACACACGAGGGCCACAAAGCACGTGAAATTGTCCCGGTGAACACGACACGGTGATTACCGGCGACAGGCGCGATCATTGTGCTGGTTATGTTTGCGAGTAAAAAGCTCGCGATCTGGTAATCTACATTCTACAGACACAAGGCTAAATGATGCTGGATTATGCCCGGTGCTTTTCAGGTTCAGAAGAGATCTTCACATGGTTCGGCTGTGCGCGCTTGTTCGCTGCTTTTTAACCCAACAGAGCAGGCCGAGCACTTGGCAATGATGCCGATTCTTGGTCTACACTTGTTGACCAAGCAAAGGGAGGATTAAGACTGGGAGTTGAAAATGAGGGAAGCATTCTGGGAAAAGAGGGTTCTAAATGTGCAGCGGCATCATTGCGATTCACAATCATTCCTCACATTTGTAGTAGCTCCTCCGATGCTAGTCTTACGTTAGGTTTTACGACAGTCTCTCAATTTGCTGCTACGTATGATTCCACTGGGAGCACAAATGCAACATCTGATACTATCAGCTCCATAGTGCAAATTTAGTTTTAACCCATGACGAAAGCCCGATACTCGATGGACGTCGACCGGATCGCTTAATGGTATTCTTTACGAACTCGACAGGCTCGAAGAGTTACTCATGTGATTTGAGCTCGGGCAGAAAAAGGAAAATACTCGAAGTACCATCAAGCTGGAAATCGTATCTCTTTTCATCTCATTATAATGAAAGGGCATTCAAATCATCCTTACATGGAGAAAGTTGTCACTCTTATCTTCTATAAATTTGCCTTAGGAAAGTGCTGTCACTGTACTCCGGCTGAGAACTATATGGATCGTCGCGGTTTAGAAAAAACAAAACTACGTTAATCATTACGTTAGTATACAGTGCAAATCAACATTTTGCTATCAGCTTGAAAAGTTCTGTGTCGGAGCTTGAGGAGGTGAGCATGGTTTATGGGTAGATACAGGAACCGGAGAACTCTACGGATGGAAACTGATCCCATTCTAGGTTTTAGTGAAACCCGATCCTGTTCCCGATGTTATACTTTTAGGAACCTGTACTATAAGGTTTGGTCTCTAGTTGCCGGGGAACCGGACCAGGAACCGAACCGGGAACCGACAATCAAGAACCTACAAAACCCTAAAAAATAAATCTAAAAAGTGAATGTTTTATTTAAACTCTTCTCTTCTTCTTTTTTTTCAATAAATAGATTGTCTTAATGATGAGACTATCATCAGTAAATAGAGTTTAAGAATTGAAGTTGAATGAATGTATAAGGTGACGCTTTTTAATAGTTACTTTAATTTAGTTAATAGTAATTTTAAATTAAAACTATTATTAAGTGATTAATCATGTTTGTCGTTTATATTGATTTCAAGTGGTTAGAATTTGGAGCAAAATATTTGCTGTTTATTTTATTTTACGTGTTTATCTTTTGTGTATTGTTACTATTAAAAAAATGGAAAATTTTCATTTTTGTTGTTGCCTTTCACTTTCATTTTACTTAACTAAAAGAAAAAATTCGTATGTTCCAAGTTTCAGGATAAGCGAAAGTAGGTTCCAAGTATCACAAAATGAAGAACCGATTTCGACAAGCAGGTTTCAAGTCTCTGTCGAGGCAAGATGGAATCTGAAACCGCTAACTCCTAGAGCTTAGGGCGAGCATGGTGATGTGATAATCGAGAGGCAACACTTGGGCTTTTATAGATTCAATATAAAGTCAAGACAGCAATGCAAACTTGCCAAACTCAATCTCCTATCCATCGGTGGCTTTCGCAAAAGTAAGTGAGGGAGGCGAGAAATGATTAACTCTCCTCCTACTCCCACCTGGCAAGGATCTAATTCTATATGTCTAGATTTCTTGCTTGTGAGGTCAAGAGAGATCGAGAGAGAGATGGTGGCGGGTCATGTCTTTATCCACTCGAAAGCAAATGGCTTCTCTCGGTGATGATTTCCTGGACCCCTTGCATGAAGATAAGGATGACGACGTGGTGGGATTACTGTCGTTCGGCTGGACCCCAAGCTCTACCAGTTAATTCCGACACTGTCAAAGGAGGCCAAGATGAAAAGGATCGTCCTTGTTTTGAATGGTCGGTGCAACCTACGTACGGGCTTATCGTAAATAAAAACCCGTCGAATGGTATTCTAGCTCGGTGATTAAGAAACGAACATGTTGCGTCCGCGTTAATCACTCGATACGCGCTTTCAGTATTCCAAATTCAACTCCGCAATTTGGGACGCCTCCTCCTCGCTCTATACTTTTTGTAAGCCGAAGGTCATCAGAAGAGTCATAGTTTTCTCTTTTCTCCTTTTTTTTTTTTTTTTTTTGGGATGAGACATCCGGTTTGAGTCTCAACGGAAAATTTGCTGTTTCTGCGAGGGGAGTTGCGTGAGGTTAGAGCAATTATGGGAGCAACGCCGTCCTCGGGATTCCGGTGGCCCAACAAGAAGTTGTCCGAGTCCCCAACCCTATTTAAAATGGGCCCAACCGTTACTCTGGGCTAATTTCATGATTATGGGCCTGAGTTGAAGTGAAGAAGCAGCCCATTGTCTAACGTCTCTCGCTCGCTCGCTCGCTCAGTTTGTTTCTCGGAAATGAATGAGTTTAAACTCTTGAAATGATGGCTTGTGTCAATTGAAATAATTAGTCAACGATAAATTTTCATCATTGACAGCAAATTATATTGCAGAATTTCTGTGGATGATGGAAATCTTTTTCATTCGTCCATTTCGGTACGCGATGCAAATGATCGTTTTTTTTAAAAATGTTTGCCAAACGATTTATTTTCGTGAAACAAATGAGCCTAATCAAATCTTTATGTTCAGCTTTCTTGTATCTTCTTTCATCATTTTGTATCCAGCTAAGCTTTCTAAACGCACATTATTTCATATCTAGTGCGACCTTTCGATTTATTCCATCAAAATCGCAATGCCACGTCTCCTAGCTGAAAATTAATCAAACCGCCGGTAACGTAGCTATCTTCACAGCATTCTACAGGAAATTTTCATTGGACTTCCGGTTCCAGCCAAGGTACAAGCAGCTGCATCGTAATTTTTTCATTCTTGTTTTTGCTCCTCATCTACTCACTCCAAGCTCATCAACTAGCCGAGATATATCCGACCAAGGGTCGGAGGGGCATCCTGATTGGCCGGCCACCCGATTCGCGAACGTGAGCCACTAACTCCCAGATATCCAAGGAAGGAATCACTCGGCAGCTTCCACGTGGCAGGTGGAGGGACTCCTCTTAATAGATTCTGCGGGCCACGTGGCAATGGAGCAGCCAATCGGAGGCCGCCTCTCCTATCCTTTAAGATAAGCCCATGCATACATTAACTCGGGTTTCTATCTCCTCGGATTTTCACACACGCCCCATTCCCGCTCCGCCTCTCGCGAGTTATTCAAAGAGAATGGCTTCGGTGTGCGCTTCCTCAGCCATTGCAGCTGTGGCCATCTCCTCTCCGAGGCAAGCTCTTCTGCACTTTAGCTTGGAAAATCTCATAAGATCGTGTATAATATACGGTCGCTATGATCTGCATGTGTTTATAGTCAATCATAAGGCGATGAACAATGAATATCATAGGAGATGATTGTTTGGAGAGCTCGAAATGTCGAAATCTGGGTTTCTGATAAATGACCATTGCTTGCCCGTGGTTTCAGTGGCCAAAAGAATGGATCTTCATTCCGTACCGGCAAAAAGCTGCGCGTGAGCAAGCACACCGCGCCGGCTGCGGCTGCAGGAAGATTGGCCACCGTTTGCGCAGCGGCGGATCCCGATAGACCTATCTGGTTCCCAGGAAGCATTCCTCCTCCGTGGCTCGACGGCAGGTTCGCTCCTTGATCGTGCTTAATTTACGGCCACTGTTGTGTTTACAACCTAACGTTTAACAAGAAGTCTGATTTGCTGCTTTTGAATCACTCTCTGGGCAGCCTCCCGGGAGACTTCGGCTTCGATCCTCTTGGCCTCGGTAAGTCGTAGGAGGGTGTCGATCGAAAGGCATGTGTTCATGTTTGGATCTAATTGACTATCTTATAGTGAGACCAAATTTTTCCATTGACAGTTCATGTAGTAAAGATCCTTAGAGAAATTAGGTTGCCTAAGCAATTATTGGAACTTTTAGTAGGATCAAGTGCCTCCACGATTGCGTCTTGAACACTCCTAGGTCGTCCATAAACTTGATATCCTAGTATACTTTGTCCTAACCTCGTTAAAGTTCTCCAATTTTGACATAGAGAATCGTGTTTAAATGGATCTGATAATGGACAGCCTCTGATCCTGAGAGCTTGAGATGGAACCAACAAGCGGAGCTGGTCCACTGCAGATGGGCAATGCTCGGGGCCGCCGGCATTTTCATCCCCGAGTTCCTCACGAAGATCGGCATCCTCAACACTCCTTCGTGGTACACTGCCGGGGAGCAGGAGTACTTCACCGACACCACCACCCTCTTCATTATCGAGCTCATTTTCATCGGTTGGGCTGAGGGCAGGAGATGGGCCGACATCATCAAGCCCGGGTGCGTCAACACCGATCCCATCTTCCCCAACAACAAGCTCACTGGCACCGATGTCGGGTACCCCGGCGGGCTCTGGTTTGACCCACTCGGGTGGGGTTCCGGCTCGCCCGAGAAGGTGAAGGAGTTGAGGACCAAGGAGATCAAGAATGGGAGACTGGCCATGTTGGCTGTTATGGGTGCTTGGTTCCAACACATCTACACCGGCACCGGCCCGATTGATAACCTCTTCGCTCACCTCGCCGATCCGGGTCATGCTACAGTTTTTGCTGTAAGCTGAGCTACATCCCCATCTATACTTAAGACTAAATCGTTTAAAGCACTACATGTTGTGACACTTCTTGTGGTGGGTTATTGCAGGCTTTCACACCCAAGTGAGGAAGAACTCGAGAGAGAGAGAACAAATCGAGATTGAATTGGAAATCCTTTTGTAAAGGAATGAGGATGAGAGAGAGGTGTGGTTATGCAAATGAAGATTTGTGTTATTGGAAAAGAGAACTTGTATTAGCTCTCCTTGTCTAGTCTATAGAACGGTTGTGCAATGTACAAATACCTCTTTGATGAAGTTAGGCCTTGACATTGATTGATTGGGTAGTAGCGATAACTCTCTACGCATGGTGGTACTTTTTGCTCTATAGTAAGCAGAAAATGAAAAAGCTCGCAAATAACCGGGCATTTCATAAACCATGCAGAAAAACAAAATGGGTTAGCCTGTTCCATTGGGTTTACGGGACGAATTGATATGTTGTACTGCCCGTTTGATCGAATTTGCCCGTCACCACCTTCTGTGTGAATTTTACGATCACCTAGCAAGCCACATTATTCCGAGCAACATAGCATTATAATTCGGGAACTCCCTTTAAGATATTCAGAGCATGGGTCTTTGGTTCAAGTCTGGACAGTTCTCTCGTCTTTCCTCTACATGTCTTTCCCGTTGCTCCGATTGTCTTTCCATTAACTGTTTGGTAATGCGTTACACATACATAGTTTAGCCCGTTTCCTGATAGCTTGTGTTTCCTATGTTAACTCGCCGCAAAAGTTACTCACGGATAGCTAAACTGCAGGCAATGAATCTAAATTTTTGCATATTCTTATCACAATGGGAATTGAGAACTTACTGGAAAAGGCCAAGTGATAGAATCACCCACAGTAACAAATACATTCAAACATGTGCCTTCGATAAACAAATTCTCTCGTGCAACAAAGGATTGAGAATTTCTAACCGTTGGAAGAAAATTTTCGTATTATAGCACCTTAGTCGGTAAGATTATCGAAAAAACATGCTTAATGTGCTGCTAGGGTTAGAGAGGATACTCATAGCTTTATCGCCCCCTTTGTACTCCCTCTCAGTTGTATCTTGCCAAAGTTCATAACATTGGAAAGGGGGTCAATCAAAGCCCGGTCCCGTCGCTCCGTTTTCCAATTGAGCCCCAAGAGGGAACCCGGAAAGTTGGCCGGAAATTCGATCGGACAGCGATCAACGGCAGGGGCCATTGCCACATGTGATTAGTCGGAGTCTTCTTTCCAAAGATGAAAACAATCAGGGACAAAATCAATCATATTTTCATATTCGGTAAAGCCCAGGAGGCTCTGCGTTCCACTTGCCAGTTTCCCATTTCTCTCTCGTGCCCTCGGTGCAGCCTGGATGGCTTGAATATACTTGATGCATCTGCTTATGAGGAATGCAATTGCAAATGGCTTTCTTTCGAAGAAAAGGTGCTTCCAAATGCGCGAGCTGCCGTCTTGATGATTCGTAACTCTCCGATTCGGGCGACATTTACCAGTCCATCGCCATTGCTGCCACAACAGTGAACCCAATCCATCCTCCTATGTTTGCGAATCGCAACTCCCATATCTACCACTCGATCGCTAGTCGCTACGGCAATTCATTCCGCAGAACCACTGCTGGAGGCCCCAAACCGGCACCGCCTCACACTCGCATGATGGATCATCACAGGAATCCGATTTACAGGCATCTAATATGCACCCGATTCCCTCGATTAAGTATTTGTTAGAACAGATGCATGTTAGAGCTCTTGCCCGAGAAGCAGCACCGTCGGGAGTAAGACCTTATCCAAGCCATGCAGCGTCCACCGAGCCTTAACCGGAACCCGGGAGAAGTTGACAAATTGGACAGAACCTCTTGTTTCGTCGCTGGTTCTGGGATATACTACGCATCAGGGCCGCACCTTAAGCCTTCTTATTCTTCCTTTCTTCCCAATTAATTCCACAAGCACCGTCAATTTGAATCGCGGGAAGAGCTTCCGCGCACGTAATTTTTGCCTCTCATTCTTTAAGCGCTGAAGCCATTGCAAATTGGCAAAGAGATGCATTCATTCAAAGGTAGAGCGAGAGCCACGCAGTATTGACAACATTTATCTGAAACTGTGAGGAAAACTGGTGGTCGCTGTATGTTAGGAACCTCTGCTCAACAAAATCCTAGCTAGTTACTATGGTTATGTCGTCGTATAATAATCTGAATTTGCAGTATTCTCGTTTCATTACATCCAAGTATCTTCCCAACTTACGTTACAGAACTTAATCTTCTAAAGGAAAGCGAGAGACAGAGAGAGAGGGGAAAAAAAAAACAAATGTATTAGAGACCAGGGTTGCTCTCAGAACTGCTATATATGACCGGAAATATAAGAGCTTACGAGGAAGCCGCCCACGGCCCGGTTAGGACGGAGGAGGAGGGTTGGGACGCCTCACCGAGAGCTGGACAGGGAGGGGCCGACCCGTGCCCGTCCCACCGCAGCTGCTGCACGCCATCCGGCCCGACCCGGCGCAGGTCCGGCACCCGACGTCGCCGTCCGACCACCGCGAGCACATGCAGGCGACCCGGCCCGTGCCGTTGCAGGTGGGGCACCGCTGGAAGGGGCCGGCCATGGGCTTCTGGTCCATGACCGACTTGACGAGGACCGCCCCGGCCAACACGCTCAGGCCCGTCGCCAGCTGAGTCAGCACGATCGGACCCATTTCCCGACGGGAATTTCTCTGGATGGTGGTGTTGGGCGAGAATCCGAGAGGGGTGGAGGAGGAGAGGAAGCACGGATTTTCCTCGTTCTCTTTCCGGGCGGCTCTGAATGAATAAAACAAGAACTTGTAAGGGGACGGAAAGTAAACGTGGTTACGAGGTCGCACACGTAGGCGTGAAAGCGTTTGGTGGCTTACAGTGCAAGAGTTTTTCTTTCCTATTATTCATTTTGGTACGAAGATGTTTTGCGGTGGGCGGTGATTTGCCCTCTGCTTGCTAGCGCCGGATCTCTCTAGATTTTCCGGCTCCGTTTCGCTCCCCAAAAATAAATAATTTAAAAAATATAATAATCGTTTATATATTATCTAGAATAATTAATCAATAAAAATTAAATTTAATATCGACAGTAATTTATATGCAAATACCTTAGTAAACAATAAAAATATTTACAATTTATTAATTTTTAAGCTATATAAATAAATAATTTTTAAAAATAACTTATTTAAATGAGGGCTCCGACCAAAAAAAAAAATGAGGGTGCTGATTTGTCGCCAAGAGCGCCAGTGGACGGACGGTCCAGATGGGGAGGGGGGCGGGGTTGTTTGGCTGCAATGTCTTACGCCTGAATTTTTTTGTCCGGGAGCTAACGTCTTGATCGGTGATCCCGCCCGCCCATGACTTCAACGTCTTTCATTCCGGGGGAAAGAGGAGGAAAAATTGAAAACATCCCACGTCTAATCATATGAGTTTCGTGGGGGTGGGGATAAGGTCAACTGAATTCAGGGGGAGACGATGAATGGATCTGGAGGCCGCTGGCCCAACGTGAAAGCCCATACACGTTGGGCCTAAATCGCCAGCCACGGATGGCCCGCGTGACAGAGTCTGTGTTTGTAGATATTTTGCAAAATGTCCCATTCGGGACTCGGGGAGGGTTACCATTGGTAGTCCCACTTGAACTTCACGGACTCGGGCTGTCAAATTACTAATTCGATTCTCCAGAGACGTCATTTTGTGAGCTAGTTACTTTACTGAGTCGCAACTTACAATTGCATTGTAGATCTCTCTTTGAATTGCACGGCCTCTCTCGGGTGGAGTTCACGTCGAATGCTTCGTGGATTCGATCTTATTCCGGTCAAACATGGAGATAAATCGGGTCAAAGGTCACAGGGATAAGCCGTGTCAAAATTCAGGATATCTCAAAGAAAATTAATTACTCTGAGGAGGAGATATAAGAATGACACAGAAACCATGGCACAATAAATTTCATGAGTATATGACGTAGAAGACAACCTCAAAATGATCCTACTCCGAGACGTCTCAGTACCTTGGACGCATTGCGAAGATGATAAGATAAGAGTTCTGTTGCATTACGGAAGTTTTGTCTTTTCGGGTCAAAAAGTTGACGAGCCATCCATAATCTATAACATTAGTTTTGTCGGGCAAGTCCCACCGGTAAATGTGGAGATGGCCGAGTTGGTCTAAGGCGCCAGATTAAGGTTCTGGTCCGAAAGGGCGTGGGTTCAAATCCCACTTTCCACATTTTCTTTTCTTTTTTTATCAGCAAGACCACTCGTCAAAGCGTGTACTTATTCAGCTTATTCATCTTCGTTTATCCTAGACCGATCATCAAAATCATAAGAATTCATTATTAATATCCTAAATTAACTATTTTGGAAATTAAACATTGAAATTTATTTAATGTGTCGTTCCACTCTTTTATCTTTTAAAAGAAAAACGATATTTGTCCCTTCAAAATGTAAAATATATCTTTTTTATAAAGTAATTCTTTATTATCTCAACTCGTATCATATATCATTAATCTTAATGATCCGATGATACCGAGTTGAAGGGGACGTTGCTCTGAAAATAAAATGAGCAATTATTTTAATTAATAAATTTTTTTTGTCAAATAATTAATACGCTTCTTACAAGGACCTATTCTTGGAACAAAGCTAATTTTAACCAGTACTAATAATTGTTTTGGTTAATTAATAAGAACTAAAAAGACGGTAAAAAGAAAAGGAAAAAGTGAGGCGGTGGCGAAAGGGGTATAATCGTCCGCGTAAATGTCGCAGCGGGAGCCTGAGCTCAGGGGGTCGAGCCGTCGTCTTCCCAGACCGAAGCTGAAGCCGAGGAAAATCTCCTCCTTCCCAAACGTCTCGGACAAGAGTTCTACACGCACGACACCCCAAGCCCAGAAACCAGAAGAATCGAAGCCGCAGACAGAATCGCACGAAGTAATGGCGTGCCGGACCGTGTTGCGCTGCGTGTTCCTGACCGAGCCATGGAAGCCTTCGCTCGCGGCTCCCGCCCCCTTCTCTCTCTCCCTCGCCGGCGCTTCGTCGTCTCATCCGCGCCGCAAGCTGGGTTGCGGTTACAGGCCTCCCAGGGACCCGGGTTTCCACTCCGCCAGGCGAAGCCAGGTGCTGAATTGCTCCACCAGTAACGGATCGCCGTCCTCGTCTGGGAACTGGGAGGACGATCAAGAGCAGGGTCCGCCTCAGGAAGCGGTTCTCAAGGCCATTTCAGGTACGCCTTTCGCCCCTTGAGGTCGGGGGATGGTGAGATGTCAGATTGTGTAGGAGGTTACGGTTTTAGCTTCTGGCGCCGATTTGCGTGGCGAAGCTCGGTATTGATGTAATTTCGAAGGAATTTATCTCATCGGCTTCTAGAAATTTCTGTCGTTGTAGAAGTATTGGAAATTAGGGGGCACTGGCATCGATGATCAGTGTTTGCTGCCCAGCATTAAAGATTTTGCATTCTCATTGTCTGGCTTTCAGATTAGAAAGACATAGTTATGTGTGATATGCTATATGCTAAATGGAGAACATGAATTGGACGAGGGGCGGCATACTTGTTTAATATGCTATCATGAAAATTCAGAGGTCTACACTTTTCTGCTACTTAAAGTCATTGTTGAGTCGGTGTTCTTATTATAATATGTTGCTAATTTTACATTTATTCTGTGTGATCGTAGCATTTTCTAATAGCTGCAGCATTTACTTTCAGAGGTTTCAAAGGCGGAAGGGAGAGTAGGGCAAACAACAAATGTGGTTATTGGCGGTACAGTAAGTGATGATTCGACCAACGAATGGCTTGCTTTGGATAAGAAGGTAAATGACGTTCATTTCCACCAATGTAATTGTTGAATGCGGATAGCTATGGTCATTTTGGCATCTTTAGTTTCCAGAGCAGTCCATTCTGCAGTGTCGGAATTAATCTATTCTGGTGAATTATAAATAATCGCATGTGAATATTGAACTATTAATTTTTTGGCAGATTAACCAGTTTGAAATATTTTTCTGATCACAAACATAGGACATTAGAGGCAACTGAGTGAGGATGGTACTCTTTGTATCCACACCTTCTCTAGAGAGCAAAGATTTATTCTTACAACTGGGGCACTGCATGTATGGTACAAACTGCATATACCTAACCATACGAAGAAACACGATTCTATAAGAGCATTTACTCAGATATGAAGCTAATGGCAGCATCCTGCTTAACAGGTCAACACTTACCCGACAGTTAGAGGGTTTACTGCCATTGGAACTGGTGGTGATGATTTTGTGCACGCTATGATTGTTGCCGTTGAATCTGTCATCCAACAGCCAATTCCCAAGGTATTCCTTATTTTCCAAGAATTGGAATTTACAATGAGATTAAGGATATTGATGAGATAAAGTTGACACAAGCATCAGAATTGGCAGTTCACCTGTGAAGAAGTCTTAGTTTTCTGCAAAGTTATAGTTTCATGTAGTTTGAACTGGGGAAGTTTTTAATATGTCGTATGGGATTAGATGCCTCGTGTAATTTTTTGGGAGCATGCTCTTTCCGACCATTCAGATCAAAATTTTAGTTAATTACAAGGGGATATGGGTCCTATAACTTAGCCGTTGTATGATTTGTGCAATCAAGTCATTTAGTTTTTAATTTAATCAGCCATTGTATGATTTGTGCAATCGAGTCTTTTCACTATAAAATACTTAATCATGCTGATGTGATACGTTTAAACATTTAAAGAAAGAGAAAATGGATCGTGAATTTTAAATATCAAAATAAAATTTACAGAATTTGAGGGAAAAAAATCTGAGAGAGAAAGAGATTTGAGGAGGAGGTGGCCGGGGAAGCCACCGTCAACGACAATCCACACCACCACCCCTGCTCAATCCCAACAGCCCCTTTTAGAGGTCACACCACCCAAGTGAGGGTATCGCATGGCCAAAACTCACAAGACCCTCGCTTGAAAAACAACTTATCTTTCAAGTTTTTCAGATTATTGGCTGCAATGAGATTATGAGAGTCACCTGGACTCGTAGCTTCACAGGCCATTGAGCAAATAGGAATGTAGTGAAAAATGAATATGCCAGAGATATTTTATTAATTTGAGATTCAAATATAGATTTTGGATAATATCCGCCCCCCTCCTTCTCTCTTTTTCTTCTCTTTGTCTGCCACAGCTTGTCTGAGGTGAGATGTGGCCGCGTGAAACCCTCAATTTGAGTTGTGTGACCTTGGTGAGGGTTTGCCAGGACTGAGCTGGGTTGTCGCCAGTGTTGGCTGCCACCTCTTTCTCTGTCACATTTTTTTTCTCATTTTTTTCCTGGATTTTATTTTGATTATTAACTTCGTCATTCATTTTCTCTTTTTTATATATCTGTACTTGCCATGTTAGCCGCCACGTCAGCATGCTTAAGTATGTTAATAATGACAAGGCTCGATTGCACAGATCATACAAATGAAAGGACTCAACTGCACAATTGGCACAAGTCATAGGAGAAAAAAAAGGAATTATGCCTGATGATCAAAACTAATGTGGCAAAATCTCGGTAGGTGTATTGGAAGTCTTTTAAAACAAAAACAGTCATGTCTACTAGCACAAGTATTAACTCTCTTGCAATGAAGACATTCATCTCATGTAATTCCTCACTCAGTTGAATTTCTGTGAAGTAGATTAATAACTCGGTACTTATTTGGATGATAATATGGGTTCAACCTTTATTTAGTTCTAGGGAAAATCTAGCTTGAGGAAGAGAGTGACAGGATTGTGTTGCTTGGTAGTCGCATTCACAATAAATTTTATTGGTCAAGTGTTCTTGCTCATATTCAGCAATCAGTCTCAATATAAGGTGGATTTATGTCATAGTAAACTTACTTGACATATAAATGATAATTGGAATGGATCTGTGAATGCACTGGTCAGATGAAATTATGACGCAGTGCAAACGAAGACTTGGCATAGCTTCTTTCAGGATAATCTAGGGTAATGCAGATATGCACAAGCTATTCTGTTGCTGCGATTGTAAGTTATAGAGAGGATTCTGTCGTGAAAAATGCTGTAGGGCCTGCTTCCATTATACTGATGAAGAATGGTCCTTAAGAGCAATATACAATTATAAACGTATCATTCTATTATAGATAAGTATTCAGTGAACATATCTTAAAGAAGCACATGTCTGCTGATACTTGGCATCATCAGTAGCTCAAGGAGCCGTGATTCCTGCATACAACATCTGTCTGCTGCAACAGCTCTTAAGAGCTCTATTGTTAGGTGAACAATTTACCATGAAATTAAGTCTCGATGAAAGTGTTGATGATATCAACAATTCACAAAATATCATACGGTGGTTAGTTTGCGTGGAAGATCAGCCATGTTTGGACAGGAGATGGATGCATGCATTTTTATAACTATCATTATTGTTGTTTTCTTTTGGGCTGGGGTTGGAGGGAGATACTGATACTGTCCTATGATAAGCAAAAAATATCTTTCTCCTAACATAATAAGATAACTGGTTTTAAGCACTTGTTCTTCCATGATTTAAGTATGTTAAAACCAAAGTACATTCTTTTTATAAGCATAAGTATAATGTACGCACAAGTATTGCAATATGTAGATATTTTAGAGTAAACATTAAAATGTAGAAAATATATTTCTAATTGATGTGGTCAGAATTGTATAAGGAAAGAGTAACAAATGAGCCTAGTTAAAATTGTAATGATGAATTTGTGAGTAAGACCTTTGGAGAAAGAGGGGAGAGGATGCAAAATTTGAGAATGCATTTTTGCCGTCTTCTTGATTTATTAAGTATGCTCGAAGATGAAACTAGAACTACGCTTGAAGGTCATTGGCCCATCTTTGGAGGCCAAAGTCTTTTGGCCTATAACAAACTTCATTGTCAATACGGCTGATGTTTGAGGGGCCCATGAGGTCCAATGGTATTTTGTTTACTTTAGTTCACATAAAGTCACGATGGGAGATTAAGCATGCAATTGCTGCTTGTTATCGACCTCGGAATTTTCTGATTTTAATATTGCCTTTGTTGGTCTAGGCCTTGGGTCTGTTGGGACGGCATTATTGATGTAGCTTTGAACTTCATGTGGTCATTCATTGATGATCTATTTATAAGCATTATGTAGTTTATCTTCCCAAGAAATGATAATTCAACATGATAAACTAAACTTCTATAGTTGTGCTCTGCAACAGGGCCGTGTGAGGCAAAAGTCTTCATCAAGGGGCAAATATGTGTCTGTAAATATAGGACCCATTCATGTTGTTTCAAGTGAGCAGGTCTCTCTCTCTCTCTCTCTCTCTCTCTGTTTGAGGAAAACTATTTTCCATTGAAATTAGATTAGGCATGGATGTTCGCGTAGGAGTCCAGATAAATGCACAGCAACAATTATGCAACCCTGGTAGCATTATAACGCTATCACACTGTGGCCATTATTATATTTTAGTGTCAAGATCAGAGACTCCATATTGCAATTATACAAGGTGCACAACCACAAGTATGCAACCCAGGCAGCATTATACTGCTATCATACTGTGGCTGCTATTGAAGCAGAACCCATATTGCAATTAGTGTGTCAAGAATAGAGAACCCATATTGCTATTATATTGATTGGGTAAGAGGTCCATTATTTAAATGGGCGAGTCATGCATTTGTGACAAGCATTCCGTTTGGGTTGAAAAGCACAGTGTCTTCAAGAGGATGTTATCAGCATTGGTAGTTGTAACCTCAGCAAATTTGAGGGCTTTTACAAACTTAGATGCAGCTTAATGGCTATCTTGAGAGCATGACAGTCTGGTCACAAGTTTGCCTAGGCAGATGATTTCCTTGCCTTAAGACTAGAAGAGGCCTTCTCTTTATTTGGTAGTATAATGTTTAGCTATTGAATGGAAGTGACAGAATGATTGAACATGAAGTTTTGAATGGCTTCACAGGTCCAAGCAGTATATAATGCAATGAGAAGAGATGAGCGGATGAAGTACTTTCTGTAATCTCCAGTTGTATAGTGCTGTTACGCTTTCAGGCTGAGTGTAGATTTTTAATCCTTGATTTTCGTACCCAGTCTAATTAATTGGTCCATTTTTGCCCTATCATCTTGTTATGGTATTTCAGATTGATTCAGACTACGCCAATTGCATGCAACTTCAGTTTATTTGGAAGGACTATTTCGTCCCCTACATGACTGCATACTATTGGAGAGACCGTCGTCAGCATCATTTGTTTCTTCAGTTTCTTTGTTGCTGTTATTGCACCCGTCTCAGTCTGGAGTTACTGACGATGTGAATTTGAGTTTACTAATTTCGGCATGAATGGTCCGGTAACATTGACACTAGAAGGATCTAAAGAAAGAATGTGGTTTGTGAGATGATTTCGAAAACTTACGCAGCCAGCCATTCTGGTGACATCATCAACTAGATAAATTATTGCCTGCATGAAAATGGGGCAGGTTTTAGTTTCTGTGCCCTGTGATGTTGGAATGCGAAGTAGCACTTTTTCAGGAAGTAGGGTTGAGCAGGTCATAATCGACTTCATATTTAGCTAATCCGAATTCGTTTTGCTTGATCCCTCCTAAGCTCCAATTTATTATGCTGACATTGTTAGCATGTGGCCGTGTCTTGGGCTGGCATGGGGAAATCAAGTTCTTGAGGAAATCCAAGGTTGGTGAGAATTTCTAACCCTGGTTAACCCCATCCTCAGTGGCTTTGCATGCCGCTGCGGTTTATAGCTTGAGTCACCCTTGGTTAACCTTCTACGGACCCGAAGGCACGAGGTTACTGCTTGCTTCACGGTAAAACCAAGGTCATGGAAGGGGAAACTGGGCTAGTAAATTTAACAGGGCTCGATGAGGAAAAACGTAGACCAGAAGAAAGAGAGGACATGGATATGCTGCTTCTGTTTTCTCGATCGAAATAGAGAAAACTTAATGCCATTTTCACGATAATTCAAATTCGATAAGGTAGTGAAGTTATGTATTTTTTTTTTATAAAATTTTTGGGTCAAATGTGTGGGGAGGTTTTAGTAGTTGGAAAATGCTGCGAAGATGCCTTGGCAATAAAGGTCCAAGTATTAAGAATCCATATCCGTCGTTGTTGATCGTCAGCACCTTTGACCGAATTTTGCCCAGGCCAGTCCTTATGCGTACCATCAGTGACGCAGACCAACCACTTTCCACTGGGGGCTGATAGGGACGGCCAACGGCCAGAATTTGCCTCCACCGGCGCGCCCCTCCCGGGCTTACGCTGAAGCACGCTTTCGAATCTCGATTAGTGCCCCATCAAACGAGAACGAATTTTGCGAACCCAATACCCAGAAGCTGCTCCCAGCCCTCTCCTTGTTCAACAGTGTCAAGGAAGTCAAAGACGAGATTCCTAGTTATGTCAGGTGGCCTGTTGGGGGGCGGGATGAGTTGGTGGACACGTTGGTTACCGGAGGCAGGTGATGATCCCAAGAAACAGAACTTGCCCGAACCACGTACTTGAGGCTAACTTTAGAGTGGTTTTACTTATCGAGCCCCTGATATCTTTGGTTGCTCTGTTTTGTCGATGGTTTAGTCAAGAGATTTTTGCTCCAGCTTTTTGACCTCAGATTTTAACAGCCCAGGAGTAATTTGATTCTTCTAGTCGTGGTTCTATCGGTCAACCGTCTGGTCGTGTAGAAGCTTGAGCAAGAAAAGGCTCGTCTTTCCAGCGAACCACCTTTCCTCAAAAGTTTGACGTCTTGCTGTCCGAACAAGTCGAGTTGTACTGTTTAACCAATCGTTCCTCACTGTCAAATCCCATCTGCCGATGGAGCAGAGTCAAATAGCCGTTGGCCTGGCTCCAAGCAATGAAGCTTGCACCTTCTACAAGCGCCTGTTGGTTGGCGCGCATTAGAATACGATTTTCCAAGAGAGGTAACCAAGGCATGATTTCTAACAATAATAAGTTCCGCAATTAATATAATATATGGTCCGATGGGTCACGACGGATCGTCCCCAAGACTGGTCCTTGTCGAGTCCAGAAAGATTCCAATTTTCCTTTCACCCCACTAGCTTTCTTTGTAGAACCGGTGCCTCGCTAATGGGGCCTCCAAACATTTCTCGACGTCCTCTATTGTTCAACCAGTCGCCGTCACTCTTTGGGAGGACCCCCATGCATTTTTTAATCGAACGCCAATCGTCCCCATTGTTGTACATTTCATACCTGGCTGAGTTTTGAACCAACCGAACTCACATGGAATGAGCACTTCATGACTACCCAGAAGTGAGCAGAAGTAAAACATCAGAAGTAGAAAGTAGAAACGCTCCCGAAACAATGAACCAGAAGGATTAAGGGCGCGTATGATAACACTTCTAGAGCAAAAAACCGTTTGGTAATGTAACTTACAAAGCGAAAATCCATTTAGTTCACAACTTTAAATTTTTACTTCAAACAACTTTTTACTTTGAAAATGATTTTTGTAAGCACTTTTGAGAAGTAAAAAAATTTACTTCTCACCATCGGAAATTATTTTTTTTCATTTTTACTCCTCCCTCTTCATATTTTCTTCTATTTATAGGGACGCTCTCTCTCTCTCTCTCTCTCTACTCGCTGTGTACTCACTCTCGAGAGGTGCTTTGGCACGGTTGACCCGTCCGAAAAAAATATTTTTAATAATAAAAATTATTTAATAAAAATTTAAATAAAAAAAAAAAAATTAAAAATAAAATAAAAAGTATAACAAATTCATAAAAAAATTCCAAAAGTAATAAAAAAATTCAGAAAAAAATCGTGAGCTCTTAAAAAAATCATAATAAAATTAAAAAATCATAAAAATTATTGAAAATTTTGAAAATTCCAAAAAAAAATCCTAAAAAATAGGAAATGGCCACAATCAACTGGTCAACACCTATTTTGGATTTTTTGACCCCGATATTTCCAAATTGACGATTTTATCCTTCTTGGCAAATTATCTCTAATTTCTCCCAAATCACCCATGAACTCTAATCACACATTCTCTAAGCTCTTAGAGCTATATTAGGGAAGCCTTAATTGTATTGATGTGCTTTATCTGTGTACTTGATTGCGCATTTATTTTATTGAAAGTGATTGGTAGGATTAATCTTCCGACTTGAATGAAAACCCGTCAATATTTGCATTTAACTTTTCTTGAATACAATGCATTTTAGGTTATGATCAATAATTTTTTGTAGAAATTTTGTCATGTTATCAAATATATTTCTTTAATCGTAAATCAACTTTTAAAGTAGAAGTACAAAAATTAACTTCTACTTCAAGTTATTTCAAGCAAGTGTTGTCATGCACGCCCTAAACTGCCGTTATCGGTCGTTTGTGAACTACAAGTTCCTGAGCTTTGGGGGCCAAAAAAGAAAATTAAAAAAAAAACATGGAGAGAAGGGGATTGAATAATGGAATTGGCGTACAATCATATGATTTAACGTGGTGTTCAATCTTCCTTGATGTGGGACACAACTTTCGTCACCGTCGGCGCTTATCTCCTTGTCACTCGTCTCGTTCGTGATTTTATAGTGCCATTGCCATTGCCATAATCACTGTCCATTGCCACCTTCAACTTTCACATTCATACCATCTTTGGCTCATTTAGACTTGGCATATTTCATCTTGCAGACCTCTCTCTCTCTCTCTCTCTCTTCTTCTTCTTATTCTTCTTCTGCTGCTGCACTAAATTCTTATCAACGCAGAGAACATAAATCCCAAAATCTCTCATTTTCTTTCCTTTTCCCTTAACAAGCTAGGAGAATCATGGGAAGAAATGGTGAAGAAAACGTGGTCCTTAATGGAGATTTGAAGGTAAACCCATCTCTCTCGCCCTCTCAAAACTCCTGTCTTTCATCTTTTGGTAGATTTCTTGATCGTTTCGTGAACAGGCTCGAAAAGGGGTTCAATCAAAAACTTTCTTGTGCTCTTAATCAGGTCAGTGTAGATGGTGAGCTTGAGGCATCGCCAACAAGGCCGTCAAGTCACAGCAGCAATAGCAGACCGACCAGCATGGTTTTTAAGGTAAGCTTTTCTTAATCCTTCCTTCACCATCTAGACTTAAACCAATCTCTGTCTCCTAAATTGTTTTCCATTTCCATGGTGATCTTCCAAAAAAAATATTTGAAAAAAAAAAGAAAGTAAACAGTGTGATTCCAGCTCACCTGGTCGCCGAAGCCATATCCACCCTGCGAGGGCTCGACCTTAGATGGTCAGGCCCCATCACTCCAAGCGAAATGCAATACGTCGAACAGTACATCTTCACCAAATATCCCCAGTACTCAAACGGCCTCGTCGAGCCTCACGCCCTCGACATGGACAGTCTCTCCGTCGCCGACGACTCCGAAGCCGTCGCGGGCTCCGACGACAAGCGCAAGTCGCCGAGAAGGGATGCCTCCTCCGCTTCGCCCTCCTTCAGTCGCAGCCTCTCCGATCTCGACCGGACTCAGCTCGAACCGTCCAGACTCCTCGACATCCTCACGAAGAAGTCGTCGCCGCAAGCGAACTTCATCTCCATCCCGGAGATCCAAGCTCGGAACAGAGCGCTCAAGCACTGCGGACTGACGGAGGACGCCTACCTCGTCCTCTTCGCGCCGAGCTACAGGGACGCGATGGTGATGATCGGGGAGAGCTATCCCTTCGCCCGAGGGAGCTACTACCTGACGATCGTCGGCGACGAGGACGACCGGGTCAGGGACTTCGCGGCGGCGAAGGAGGCGAAGACGGTGTCCGCGCCGGCGACGTGGCTGGACCTCCGGATCAGGGGGTCGCAGCTGAGCCAGTACTTCAGGAAGAAGTGCAAGCACGTGCCGAAGGGGCTGTTCGCGTACCCGGCGGCCGTGGACGGGACGACGTACTCGATGCACTGGATATCGGAGGCCCACCGGAACTCGTGGCACGTGCTGCTGGACGCGTCGGCGATGGCGTTCGGGGACGACCACCATCTCGCGCTCGCGCTCCACCGGCCGGACTTCGTGTTGTGCACGCTCGAGAGCGTGCACCTGCAGCCGTCGAGGATCACGTGCCTGCTGGTGAGGAAGAGGTCATTCGAGACGTCGCTGTGAATTTGACTGCTGGTGAAAGTAAATGAGGGATCAGCATGGTCTTCCCCTTTTTTTTTCCACAAAAATTATGTAAATACTCGAAGAACTTAATTTTTATATTTCGTATTTTATGTATTAATGAAGTAAAAATCTGGAGTTACATAAATTCACCGCTTCTCTCAGTGAAACAATTTGTTGGACACCGCTCAACACAATTATCACGAAAAAAAAAATATAAATTTCAAATCAATACTGTAATTAAGTAAACGTTTCTTCTGTATATTGATTTTCAATTTCCAATCAACAACAGGTAGATTCATAAGACATACATGAACACATATTTCGTAAGCAATGTATTTATTAAATTCAAAATGGATTCAGCTACGAAAATGCTCGGATATAAATTATTTTATAGGAGTATTGAATAACTATGGATAAACAATTTACCTAAACCAATGTACCTTCAGCCGATATGTTTTGTTGATTGAAATTCATTAACCTAATTACCATATGGAGCATATCGCAAAGATGTATGAATAATCTTCATTTTTTTGTTTGATATTCGAGAGAAGTCATAGATGTAGGATATTCTATTCTCTTTTTTTATCGTTAGATGGAAAAAAGTTGTTAAGAATAGGTTACGAGAGATATGCGTAAAGGAAATTTCCATCTAAAATTTAATAGCCGGTCTATTCTTAGTCTATGCAAAGTCCATCTCGTTACTATAGAATAAATAAGAACAAATAAGTCACAGGTGACGTAATAAGAATATCAATAGCCGTCACTCTACTGACTTTGTTTATTTCAAATAGCGCAAAAAAGAATATATAATGATTAGAGATATTCCAACCCCTAAGTAAAGAACCATTGCAAATAATAAATAAATTTAATTGATTCAGACGGGAATCCATGTAGAATAACCCAAATTCAATATATGAGTATTCGGTTTGGTAATCTGCTATCATTTCTTTCTCTACTTCTAGTAAATCAAAAAATCAACCACAAATTCCATCCAAAAAACCATATTTGTTTTGAACCACAAATAAATGCAGAATTTCAACATGAGTAAACGAGAATACGGCGAAATTGATAGAAATTGCAGACTTAATTGGATCGAGCCAAAACCTAATAAGAGGCAACTTTCAAATTCATGAAAATCTAGAATATAATGTGGACAATCCTGAGCCAAATTCCATTTTACAAAAATCAACAACACAACAATGGTCCATAAAGCAATAATGAAAAATGATGGGCATGCTGCAAAAATTGTTCTAACAAACAGAGCTGACCTAAAACTCGCGAACGAGAATTATAAAAGCGAAAACCCCACAAATAACGGAAGAACAAATAAAAAACAAGAAAAACAAAAAGAAAAGGTTGGGGTCTGTCAGACAGCTGCGTGACCATCTCAGGCAATTTATGTTCGCCTGGGAACGATCCTCTACAGCACCGCGCGGATTCAGAGAAACCCGCGAGAGCCGTTAATCACGCTCTGATCACGCAGCCACGATTCATCCACCAGACAACGGTTCCTGTCTCCTTGGGTCTCAAGGATCACAGAGGTACGAGCCTATAGAACAGATCCTGTTCAAGTAAGGTCGTGCCCAAACGTCGCTTCCCGGCTCTTTAATAACCGCACAGATTGTCAGCTTTTCCTCGATGTGGGACTAATTTTCTTTCGCCAGATCAGTGCACGGCTCAATAGTCGAACCAGCCCATGGGCCTCAGTTTGTCTTCACCCGCGCCACTTGACACGGGCCTGGTACGAGATTTTCTCGCTGGTATTTTTGCTCCAACAAATGGACGGACAAAGACGAAGATTTAACTGAATCTCGTATGTCTTGGATGCAACAGTCGGTCTCGACGTTCCATGTCTAAAGATCTCTTCTGCGAATGCACCTTCTCATCATTCAGAAGTCGCCATTCATGTAATAAGGAGTGTATCGACACATCTGGGTCGTCGCTGGTCGTCCTCGTGTTTGAAAGTTCTGGTAGATCGTTTCGTACGTCAATGCGTGAATAAGTTGAGTGTTTGGAAAAAGCATCTACTCATAAATTAACTTAAAACTGCATTTTTCCGTGACAGCAAATGCGTTAAAAAAAAAACACAACGGGTATGTTGGGTTTCACGAGTAAGGACGGGGAAGGATTATTATTCTTTTCGAGCCAAATGGGTCAGATCAGCTCGGACTAAATTAAAAGAACTACATCCAGAGACAATTAAACTCTATGATCCAAAATGAAGTATTTTCCAGGTTGACGTCGTTCGCTAATTCGATTTATGGTCCAAAAGATTTACGTGCCAAAGACTGGATCCAGAAGTTTTGCACAAGCATCAGGCGTCGTGAATCTCAAACCAATTGCTCTGGCATTCTGCAATCAGGACGGACATGTCTGAGCAGCTTCCACCTGATCCGAGCAAAATCCACGATACAAATTGCCCTTTTGGTGCGCGAGACTTCCGTATTCAGCAGCTACGCAACAAGTTACCGTTGGTCTTGTTCGAAGATCAGGAGACGGGCTTCCATCGAGACAAAGAAAGCAACGACGACGAACGAGGCATGGGTCGTCCCGCCATTGGCACAGACGCACCGTCGCTGTTAAGTTCTTTTTGTTTTTCCCCTCCCCCCGCTGCACCTGTAACTTTGGTGGGTAATAAATTGGCGTCCGAGTCGGGATTCCCAAAGCAAAGCTTTTATCGCGTCGCGACACATGGTCAAGTCAACTGTCAGCATGACCAGTGGTCCAGCTGTCCCAGCTCGCTCTTCGCCAGCTTGGGGACTGGGTCAGCAAATCTCGAGTTAAAAGCCAGGGGTTTATTTGATAACAAAAAATTTCCGAATAAAAATAATTATTTCTGTTTCAAATTTGTTTTCTGACTATTGATTTGCTTTCGAGAACAAAAGAACATAAATCAGAAAAATAAAAACGTTGCTAAACAGACCGGAGAGCAGTGAATCAACGATGATCGTCGCATTAATTCAAAAGACGGAATGGTTAATTTGGTATATATGACAAAGTAATCGCGGTAGAAAATTAGGAACGTTCAGTGCAAAAGATACAACGTTTGAAGAAGATCGAAACGCAGAAATCGACAAAATGGAATGGGAAATTGTCCAGGTGGGCAGACTCCAGCTCAACCCCGCATTTAAAAGCTCCACTGCTCTCGGCAGTCTGCACAGAGCACGACCGACCACATCGAACGACCAAAACCCATTGGCACTAAATACCGGCCCAACTGCCCCACTTAAAGGCTACATTTAAGACCCTCCCCAACTCACAATTAGTTCTGGGCCAAAAAAAAAAAAAATCACAATTAGACTCCCCCTAACGTGCTATTTATTGTTCTATCATTTCGACAACTCTCCCTGGCCAAAAAAAAAAAAAACAAAACAAAGATCAGCAATCACCTGGTCCAGAACTATTAGGGTGTGTTTGTTTGAGTGAAAGTATTTTTCGAAAATTTATTTTTCAAAATTTCACTTATTTGATTCGCCAAAAATGATAAGTAAAGCACTTTCCGGCCAATGAAAATATTCATGCATAAAATCGGAAATGAATTCCTCAACTTGAAGATGTGAAAATATTTTTTGAAATTTACTCCTCTCGAACTTTTTTTAATTATTTTATTATATTTTATTTTTTTTTCTCTTTCTTGAAGATGTGAAAAAAAAAACGAAAAAGTAAAAGAAGAAGCAAAACAAAATAATAATAAAAAATATTGCCTCGGATAATAAAGTCATGAGATTGAAATCATTTTTCGAATGAGAATCAAATACCGAATACCATTTTCAGTCACGTATCACTGAACAAAGGAAAACAAACCGTTTTCCCAAAAAATGACATCCAAAAAATCATTATCATTTTTCATGCGATTTTTCGTGAAACAATAGGTACCTTAATAAGCAGTCAGCTCATTCGAATCACACTAAGTTTTGATTATGCTGTCGCGCAAGTTTGTGACTGTTGGGAATAAGCCGCGATGAACCGGCAAAAATGGCGTTCGAATTCGGACATCCTACATCCGAATGCGTAAGCCTGGGGAGAGGTCATCCCTTCCGCATAATTTACTTTCCCACCGGAGCATGTCGAGCGAGTTTCGCACATCATGTTGCGGTGCATATCGAACAAGAACAGTTTCACAACCTCGCGGCTAGGGAGAGGGGTTGGTCCGGTGAAAGAGTCGACTTGGGTTATTTATTTACGGCATATGTGTCGCCCGCAATCTATTATGAAGGGTTTACCTCAGATAGACGTCACGCATGGTATCGTATCCAAGAAAACATTTGATTCGAATTACCCAACGTAGCCTCGAGAGAACACCGCATTTAGCAAAAGCTTGCTCAATTGGAACGCCAGCGGAGATTTACATGCAGATTGCGGACCAAGGAACCACCTTTCTCTGCATGTGAAAATGTCGCTACAAAATAGAGGGGGCGGCAATATATATGAACACGTTGCGCCTTACCATCTCTCTACTCTCATCCGCACCCGTCGGATCATCACCGGGGCCCCACAGGCTTGATCGGGCGGCCTTGGTTCGATTCCCAGCTTCAACAGACAGTCATTAATGCCCCGTCATCCCATCCCCATCCCAACCCCCCGGCTGTTTACAAGCAATTCTTTCTTCACTCGCATGCGCACGCACTCTTCCTCGCTCTCTCGCGCTCACCCTCGCCGTCTTCAATCCCCCAGTTTCTCTCCGAGCAGCGCCATGGGACCCGGTTCCTTCCTGCTGATCGCCCTCGCGCTCGCGTGCTCGGCCTCGCTCATGCTCCGAGGAGCCGCGGCGGCGGCGGCCACGGCGCAGCACTGCGTGGGGGACTTCGACAAAGTGACGTCGTGCCTGGACTTCGCGCAGGGGAAGGAGGCGGCGCCGCCGAAGCAGTGCTGCGCGGCTGTGGGGGAGATAAGGGACAGCGACCCGGCGTGCCTTTGCTTCTTCATCGAGCAGATCCACAACGGAAGCAGCCCGATGATCAAGAGCATGAACATCCAGGAGTCCCGCCTCCTCCAGCTCCCCTCCGCCTGCAACCTCAAGAACTCCAGCATCAGCGACTGCCCCAGTAACTCTCTCTCTCTCTCTCTCTCTCTGTGCCAGATTTTGTGTGGTGTTATTTGCCCACCAAAGTCGATGATCATGCGGCGGACGTAACAAATACTGAAATTTCACTTTGATTAGATGAGCTCACTCACTGCATGTATGATGTGCCTAACTGACTACAGATTATACGGTATACCGTCAATCTCATGATTGCATGCACCCACTCTGTTGGCATCTTTTTTTTATTTCTTGAAAAAAGAGAGAGTTATTGCTAGTAGCGAGTGGCCGGCGAGCATCGGACGACATCAAGAAAAAAAACTAAAGAAAAGAAAAGAAAAAAAGAAAGGAAAATGAATAAATAAATAAAAAATTTACTAAATATCAAATGATTATCATGTAGGACGTTTATATCAACGATTTTCGGTAAACATTGACCGGATGAAATTAATGGATGGACGGTTGACGTACCCGTCAATTTAAGGAAGAACTTTTAAGCTCGGCAGCCGATTGGACCTGTCCAAACCCATACATGAATCTGAGTCTAAGGAAAACTTCGGAACATGAAATTCCGACGATGATATGCTCAGTATTATGCTCTAACTCCGGAATTTTCATCTCCACATCCGCAGAGCTTCTGGGCATACCTCCATCCTCTCCGGACTACGCCATCTTCGCCAATGCTTCTTCGTCCAGCACTTCTTCGTCCACGGCCGCTCCCGTGACTGCAGGAACAGGGACCCCGTCGTCGGCCAAAACAGCCGGGGACAGCTCGAGCGGGACCGTGCACCGATGCATGAGCGCCTCGGCGATTATTGTCGGGACCATCCTTCTCGCCTCGTTTCCCCGTTGGTCCGAGCTTTGAGCTTGTCGGCAAGGCGGTGAAGGTCCATCGATGGCGGCCTAGTTTTTAAATGTAGTGAAGTTTGGGATTTCCTTGTCATTGCTCTTCTGCTGAGTTGGGACAATCTCTCCACGTTACTTTGTACTTGGTTTTAGCATGCTTCGTCGCCTTTGGGAGTTTGGTGTTATTGAGCTTTGTTCTGCTTTTGTAGAGGAAATTCCTCTCCTACTCCCATGTTAATATCGGCTCCTTTTGTTTTTTTGGGTCGAATGCTAATATCGGCTTTAGTTGGGTAAAAATAGCCACGAAGATGGTTTGTGAACCGAAGTAATTTGTTAGATTCGAGTTGAATACGCGAAATTATTTCTGGTGGTTTACATTTAATTCTCGGGTACAATTCATCTGGCAATTGTTTTAGCGAAAATAACAAAAAATCGATCCATATATCATCGCCATTTTTTCTTTTTTAGTTTTGATTCTCGTAATTTATCTAGCGACATATTGGATGGTCAAACTAACATTCGTTCAGATTTCAAGACAGACAAATTATCGCGTTTTAATTGGAAAAAGGGCATTGCCAGCATAATAATTTCTGAATGACCTCGAGGATAATAGTATTTTGTGAACCATAAATTATTAAAAATATGGATCTCATAATAAAAATTTTTATGTAATAATTTTTAATTATTTATCATTTATTTTCGAGTGTTAGTTTTTTGTGATCACCTAAATACTATTACGTAATTAATTTTGATCGGAATAATTTTTAATCCTGATTTTTGGATGGATATGGTAATTTTCGGTCCAAACGCAAATAAAGATTCTCGTCTAAAGTTTAAAATAATTTTAACCTATCACAAGAAAATAAATAAAAACAAAACTCTGCTAGTAAAAAAAAGAAAAATAGATCATTTTTGGGTGGATTTCTTTTTTCTTTGGTCGATAATAAAAAGAGAGAAATAAATTAACCTGAGCAAAAATTGCACATCCTCACGACGCGGTGGTCTTTGCGCGCTTTCCAACTCTCTGCTAGGGCAAGCAACGAAGCAAAGACCGACAGCACCAGCGACTCCCTCTCCCTCTCTCTCTCTCTCTACATCTCTGATTCTCCGTATCCGGCAATCGCCATGTCTCAGGTGGTTTACCCTTATTCCTATCAGTTTTAAGATCCCATCAATCCCCGTCATCAGATCCATCCGACCATCGAATCCGTTAATTTGTGGCTCAATTTCCTTTCTCCGCATTCGATTCTTCGATTTCGAAATTTAGGTTTTCCACTGATTCTTTGGAGAAAATTGGGTGTCGCGCAGGTGGATAACCGGAATTCTTCAGCCGTCAAGCGTGCGAGGACCGACGGTACCTGATTTCGCTCTCGTGAACCTTGTTTTGTTTTTTTTTTTTTTGTCGCGTTGGTTTGTCACTGCTGTTGTTGCCTTTTTTGCTATTCAGGGGAATTATTTCGATGTGATTGAATTCCTAATGGTGCGGTCTCGTTCTTCGTTTCGTCGTCTGTGTTGGTACTGTGCAGGGCTCGTGGACAGAGGGCGGAAATTAGTGGTTCGTGTTTAAATAGCGCCGGTGAATTAGTGGCGGTCGTTTCTTAGGATGATTGTTATACTTCAGATTTTGCTGATCGAAGCTCCGGCTTGTCTCAATCACATTCTCTAATAGTTTTAGTCTTATAGTCTAGTATTCAGTGCACAAAGGGGCTGTTGTCTAGTGTTGGCGTTGTCTTCTTGAAGTTTGTTCTTTTTTATCCATGTCAACCTAATTTTTGTTTGCTCAAGATTCTGTAATGGATTTCTTCTGGCTGACTGGAAGTTATTGGTGTACACACATGAAAACAAGCATTTTCTGGTTGTAGGTAGCCGCAGGGAAGATGATTGGACTTGCCCAAGTTGTGGAAATGTTAACTTTTCGTTCAGAACAACGTGCAACATGCGAAATTGCACTCAACCGAGGCCAGCGGAGCATAATTCGGTGAGAAAATTTATATTCCTCCTGATAACCATACAGATGCGTTTGCTAAATTGATTTAAAAGCCTCTTGTTTTCAGTTGGCACTCGTTTAGGTATGCAACCGTTGTTTTTGGCATTTATTCTGCCGCTACTGAATATCGCTCACTCTGTTTTGCCATATATATTAGCACCAATTGACATTAATAGATGTGTGGTAGGTTGAAATAGCTTGTCGATATTGATTGTTTTAGTCACTTGTGTGGTTATGTCTGGAGACAGTTTGACTAGTATTTGCAAATAACGTTGTCGCACCAGTACTTTGCATGAGTTGCAACAGTAATATCCTGTCAGTTTGCCTGATTGTAGCTCTCTTGAGATTGTTATCAGACAGTTAAGGACAGGAGATGTGTTTTTTTTCTGACTTTTGTTAGATCCTTCACGTCCTTTGGTTTGATTTGGGTTCATATGAGTACCCCTCTATAATGACATGTTGGAGTTCTTGTATGAATGTTTCGGGAAAGCATGGAAGTAATAGCAATAGACCTAGAGAGCTCAGGAATGTGTATGGTTAAGTACGTGACATATAGCTGCTTAGATTCGAAGTTCTCTGAAAACCACAAAATATGGAAGCCTTTGAAAGAAGGAAGTTTTCTTGGTAGAAGGTGAAATGTTCTGTTGACAACTTGCAGAAGTTCTGGTGACATGTTTGATGATGCCTTTTGCTTCATCATTTGCAGTTTATCTTAACTGCGCAGGAATATGAACAAAACACGTGCATTGGACATACAGTAGTGTTCTTGTTCATGGATGCATGAGCTCTGGTATTTATGAAATTAGTTTGATAGATAAGTATCAAAAAGGTTTACCCATGCCTTGCTTGCACTAGTTTGTTAGAGGAATTGGATTATCTTGCTCAAGTTTGACATTACTTGTGAAGAATGCATAATGGCTAGGCGAGTGCAGTCCTTAATTCTTCATTCTTTTTTCTATTTTGACTGGCAAGGTTATAATTTCTGGCTCTAATGTACTTATAGCAAAATCTAGGAAATGTTTTAACAATCAGTCATATGAAAACTACTGATATGTTGGTAATTAAGATTCAATCAAAAGAAAACCCGGCATATGTCGACATAACTCAACCATAATTGTGTTTGTCTAGAATTTTGAGAGGATTGTTGTTTCAAGAATTTGTCTCAAGCATGTCATACTTTATAGCAAAGGTATAATAGAAGATTTAGTGAACTCTATTACTCTTGCTTAGTGCATGACAATATTCCAAAAGCTTTGTCAAACTGCAGAAAACCAAATTATATGCAAATTGTGAGGCTTAATGTTCTGACATGAAGTATCATCCTTGCTGCACTCTCTTCCTTGAGCAATGTAGAAGAGTTAATCAACAACAGTTAGTAAAAAGCAAATTTTGTCAAGAAGTTGCTCTAGAAGCTTTTTTGCCCCTGCGTGTCTAAAAAGCAAATTTTGTCAAGAAGTTGCCCTTTTTGCCCCTGCGTGTCTTTCCCTGGTGACTAGGTTTATTATTTGTCACACTTCTATATCACTAGTTGCGTCCTTGGTGTATGTTTCGCTTTTCTAAATGTAATGTCTGTTTGTTCCATGCAGAAATTTGCCATGAAGCCCATGCAAACACTTCAGGGTTTTTCCTCCGCATCACCATACATGGGTCCTGGGTCTCCTTCCTCTATGTTTATGGGTTTGCCACCTTATGGTTCTTCTATTTTCCATGGTCCCTCCATTTCTCCATATGAGGTCCCTTTTCCTGGGGGCTCTGCTTATCCTTACAATTATGGCAGCCGTCTTTCTCCTGGCAGCCCTTACAGATCACTACACCTATCTGGACCAGCACCATATTCAACTGGACCCATAATGGGGAATGGTATGTTCTGTTTCAGCGTGATCATCATTATGATCAAGGTTCCTACTTGAAAATGTGAATTTGAATAATGAGTATGCCTTTTGTGCTTTTGTGATTCTACAATTTTTCGTCTTACATTTAACATAACATTTCTCAATTGATAGTTCTGGCTCCTTTAATATCTTTTTCTTAATTATTAGTTGAATATATTGTGTTTGGAGAGTTTGGTTTGTATAAGAGTACATGTAAAGACACACCTTGAAGCATATACAATTCTTGTCTATTGCGGTTTGTCGTATGCACCTTGTATGTCTGGTTGGATGCATGAAAATGTATACATTGTTATGCCCCCCCTCTTATATTCTGAAGCTTTTACTTTCCTTAGGGATGTATGGTATGCCCCCTATGATGGATCGATACGGGTTACGGTTGCCCATGGTACCTAGTGGTATGGTATGTATGAAATTTTGCCTGATACTGGGTGACGAGTTATCTTGTAGTTTATTCACATCCTACCACGGGTGTTAAACCTGACCATTTTATTCATATTCTATTTTTATATCTTCACACAGGGACCAAGGCCAGGGTTGTATCCAGATGATAAAACTCATAGAAAAGGTGATGGTTTGTTATTTGAAACCAGATCAAATACGAAAGGGTTTCTAGGATTCGCATCTGTCAAAAAATAATCATCGTTTAAATCATTGTAGACGCAATGCGAGATGATGATTGGACTTGCCCGAAATGTGGAAATGTCAACTTTTCCTTTAGACCAGTTTGCAACATGAGGAAGTGCAATACTCCAAAGCCTGGATCCCAGGTCTGTGCTACGTTTTCTCTCATCAAGGTGTAAAATAGCTGGATTTAAATTTGTCAGTCGATTTTTACTATTGCTCGTCTCATTATAATTCTCTCTCGATTCAATTTGGATTAAATTCAATGTAGTATACTCATGATTTGTTTACATTGTGTTGATTTCTTTCCTACCCATATTGCAGGTTTCGAAGGCTGATAAAAGTTCAAGTAAGTCATTTTATTAGCAAATGCATGTGCTTTTTACCAATTTTTTGGTACTAATGCATAACATACTGCAGAACAAAAAATGCCCGACGGAAGCTGGAAGTGTGAGCAATGTGGAAACATAAATTATCCGTTCAGAACAAAATGTAATAGACAAAACTGTGGGGCTGAAAAGCCTGCTGAGCCTGAAAAGTCCCCTTCCCAGGACAAGGATGAAAATGAACAGGTTTGTTATGTACACCTGATATGTGTGCATTTGTTGTTTGAAATCATTGTTATTTTTGTTGGCCACCTTTTTATGTACATACTTAAAAGAGTGCAGACTATTATTCTTTTTATTTCCTACTCCCAATTCCACATCGTATTGGTGAATTCTTTCGGAGGGCTAATTGCCAACCTTGGGCCGGTGCCTCTGCATGAGCTCTCTCACTTTTTTTATTGAATGGAGCAATTCTTTTATGCACTTATTGATAAGCAGTTATCTACTTTTCCAGTGAGTACTAGGACATACATGAGGGTTGAGAAGGTCCAGAGTTGTCGTCCAGCATTGCCCAGTATGGTTGTCTCAAAGTTAGTCTTGTTGTCCTCATGTTGCAGTTGTTTTCAAGTTTCTCAACCTTCCCATGAAGTGTGCAGGTCATGGTAATGGTATGTTTTTGTCTTTGTGGATCCGTTTGATGAATAAGGTGCCAGCCAGTTAGTATTTGAGGTTGGTTCCAGTTGTCGTAGGTCATTATACTCTTGCAACTAAGTTCTCTCTTCCAGTTGGTGCAATAATGCCAATGGACACTCGGTCTTTGCCGCCGATTAAGATAGGGGTAGGGTGTTACTTCTTTCCCTTGGTTCAGTTATTATTTATGTGGTGAAGTATTTTCAATGTCGAAGGCCTGGAATTTGAGTTTCGAATTATGGTGAAGTCATTTGTCTCTAGCTATTATGACATCTAAGTCGGCTTTTTGGCAGTGCAGTGTGCTGATTGTTGATAATTTCTGTTAGGAAGTGGTTTGTGCTGCATCCGTGCATTGATACTAGGCTATCACGACCATTTCAAGGTTAAGTTGTGAAATATGAGACTTGATCGGGGACAACTGCTAGTGGTATAATTCCTGTTTTTAATGTGTAAAAGTTTCTTGCTTTTGTGAGAATAGTTATACGTGCTGCAGGGGAAGTCTTGGGGTTTGAGGCTATGCTCTGGGTGTAAATAGTGGTGCTGTCCCTTTTGTGTTGCTTCAGTTTCAATTGTTTTCGTTCTCGTATGGTAAATAGCAGAGGGGTCCCGAACACTATTCTTGCAACAAAGGTCAATTCTATTTTGCGGAATAATGCAATCTACTATAACATAAGCATTGGGTTCACTGTGCTATGGATCTGTGACTTTCTGCAATTTTCTCATTAGGGTTTTGAGCTGTACTTCTGGTTGGTTTCTTCCAAATCAAGTGGCTCCCCTGCATGCATGTGTGAACTGGCCGTTTATATATGTCTTGTGTGCAATTTAAGATTTTTCTGCTTAAGCTTTTATAGCTCTACCATGGCTTTTGGCTTGACTTTTATTTTGGGCCTCTTTGACAATGATTCTAAAAAGTATCTGATTAAAATCATATTGATGATTTATTTTTAAAATAATTAAAATACGTTTGATAACCGAACAAAATTTATATTTCCAGAACAAAAATGTATTGGGTAATTGCACAAATTTTTGTTTGGATAGAAAGTAACTGCACAAATTTTTATTTTGAGAACAATCAGGTGACAAAAATTCTTTTTTAAATATTTTTCATCCTTTTTTAAAAAAAAATTAGAACTTTTTTAAAATTTTAAATTTTTAAAAATATTTTTTAATTTCCCCCAATTTTTTTTGAATTTTTTTTTTTAAAATTTTTTAAATAATTTTTAATAAAAAATTAAATTTTTCCCAAAACTTTTTAATTGTTTCTTAAATTTTTTTTTTTTTTTTCCTGGAAAAAAAAAATATTTTAACCTGTGATAGTATAATAAATAATACAATTTAAAGATGCCTTAATTTTTTTCCATAAAATTTTGTTGGGAAAGGACCTGCTTTGGGGTTTGCCAAGCTAGTGCATCGTTGCTGCACCTTCAATGTCATTTCTACTCTTTTCATGGGCCGCCTGGTATAAATCGTTGATGAAGACATGCAGGTTATTTTGATCCATTTTTTTTTTTTGAAGTTCCTTTCTTGTAATGTTGATTGATTGCTGCTGGGCTTGATTAAGCACCAGAGTGATGGCTCTTAGACTAGTGATGCTAAGCACATTATGCTCTGGTCATGAACATCGGGATTAAGTAACGTGGGAGGATATGTTCGTGATTTGGTCCTAGTGAGGCTGTTTAAAGTAGATTTTGGAACGTGGCAAAATGGGATTCGTCCTAAAAGAACAAAATAATTGAAAAATGATTTCGAAAGAAATAGTAAAATATGGTAAGTTCCTTGTATCCGTAATGAATTTTCCTTGTGGGAGCGGTGTTCTTAATCCAACCAGCCACACCGGAGATTTGGGGTTCACCTAAGGGTCGACCGATCCCATTGTTGCTGAAGATGGTTAATCTGTTCTAAAAGATTGTTGCTCCGATCTGACCTAGCTGGAGAGCTATACAAGTTGGCGGCAGAGAAACAAGAATGAAACCACGAGAGGGCATGTGATGACTGACAAGCATGAGCTCGTAATCATTCAATGACGCCTGTTCTGCAACGCTCGCTCGTCACAACCACAAGAAAAGGCTGAGAAAATGAGTAAGAAGAAGCCAGCCATTAGAAATGCTTGAAGAGATGCAAGATTTGCTTGCGAGTTAGCTGAGATCTGTCTTGGAAAAGAGGCTGACGTTGCCAGGGTCGGCATGGGTGCGATCTGTCATGCATCGTAAGCAGGCATCGCCCATTACGCTTTTCATTCCACCATTCATGCCTCACTCTCCCAGGCTCTATTTATTTTGCGAAAAATAAATATCTTAAAATGTGTATCTTTAAAAGCAATCTCTTATATCATTTAGAAAAATAAATGAACAAAAAATATTTTCGTCATTCACAAAAATAGTTGAAATTTCTCCGCGTAATCATGTCGACTGCTAAAAGAAATCATTTTTTTGAAAACAAATTTTCAAATGATTTTAAGTTTTTGCGAAATAAATAAAACCATACAAAAATATAAAATTAAGACACTACCAAGCGCAAGCACAATCATGACAAATTACAATTCGAGCAGTCTTTTCCAAGCAAAAAGTGCTGAGCAAGTGCCCACATTTGCAAACGACGAGAGTACCAGACAATGTCAGCCACGTTTTTTGTCTTTTTTACATCAGGTTTCATGGAATCCGTGCATTGAGGTCGCTTGATAGCCGAAGGAGCTTCCCAACTATTTATTCTTCACCCCCATCACCAAGTCTGACCTGAGAAAATGGAGCTGGATGACAGCGCCGGCACAAGAAAGACGGCCGCCCACAGGTAGTCAGTTCAGTTGGACAGAATCAAAGCTAAATTCTTGCCGTGCCTCCGAGAATAGGCATTCTTGCACACCGTTGCCGCCAAAGTTGATGATGCTGCTCTCGTTGCGAGGATTCAAGATGTGCGTTTGGGGTTGCTTCGGCCGCTGTTCAGCTTGCCAGTATCCAGATGAAGCCGGCCTTGAGCTTTGGCCAAAGGCATACATCGCTGGCTGATCCGTGCTCATGCAATTGTTGTTTGCATGAGCAAAATGCTCATGTGACGTGGATTTTTGTCTGATTGGATCATGAGAATCAGTTGACAGAAGAGAGAGAGCACGTTGGATGCTTTGCGATGCGTCCAAATTGGGAGATGCCAGAGATTCCCCTAAACCTGTCAAAAGTAGCAAGTCCAGTCATAAATATGGGGAAGGAAACACAACTGCTCGAATAATTTTAGTATGAATGTCAGATTCAAAACCATATCTAAGTAGCACTCATGACTTTTCACATAACTTTGAGACCATGCATGCATTAATCTGTGCAGTCCCATGTCAAACAGTGTGAATGTGAGAAGCTCCTCAATCATCTAAGCGGGCTTCATGGCAAAAACAAATTTAGAAAAGCTATCTGAAAATTAACAGAACTCTAATCTAAAGATACTGACAAAAAAGCTTTGAGTAGAAACAAGTTGCCAGAGCAAGCGTGCAAGTTCTTTTGACTCAAAATCATAAATATGATCTGCTGAGAATGTGTACGGTTTAAGTGCAAATGCAGAGCAAATCCAAATGATCTGAGGAATAGTGATCTCTTTCCATTAACAGACCACATTAATGTCAAATAAGGAACATAGTTTGGAAAATCTATTGATAGTGTATTCAGCTAGATCATCTCTAATTTACAAAATAAAAGCTACCTCGCTTAGTTGTAAAGCACAAAAATATAGCAAATCATACCTCCACCAATAGTTTTGACTGGTTTGACAAAAAAAAAAAAAAATTTTGACTGGCATGCCTTTTAATAATAGAAGTTCGTCACGACCCTTCCCCAATCCAGTGGACTTGAGGGCGTCTGATATCACATTGCTTGGGATAGTGATACACTCACCAACACCTCCGACAATTGGAAGCTTCGGACCATTCTCCATGAGCTTAGTAGCCTGTGTATTTGCCCATTTTAAACTATCAGCAGACCTGGTGTGGACAGCTGGACCTCTGCTCAAGACTGGATTCAAGTGCTGCAGCCCACCTGGATAAATATGTACAGATAGCATGTCATATTTATGCAAGGAACAAAACCAATGTGACCTCGTGCATGGCATGCGGCATTGAAGACAAAGGTTCTTGGATGCGTTTGACTCTACCCAATTTATCTAGCACTTGCCATCTTATTGATGCGAGCTCAATCAATAAGATGAAAAGGGGACACAGGGTCTTTCTGCACAGCATATCAGTCTTGGAGATAGAAGAATAGGTGAAAGATTAAATCTTCAACATCCAATTAAAATCAGTGCCAATATCAACTAATATCGCAATCCAGGTTCAGTTCGATATCTTCATCAAAATGAGTTGTAGTTAAAAGTTCATAGACTTCTATCCTATTAGATTGGAAGTAGCACTATAAACTACTGATCTGAAGTCCCACATCTGGGGCCAATCAATGACAAAAGGACTTTGGGAGAGCACATATTCACTTAGGCCATCCAAACTCAATTTCAAGCAGGATAGAGCTTTCCACTAGAGGGATGCAGGAAGTAACCAAAGTGAGTAGTATTTATTATACTATAATGGATAAGGGGACCATTGTAACAATATTCTCAGGTTAGCTTATGCTGCACTCGGTAAGCTCATCACAGTTAATATCTCAATCATATACTCCAAACCAATAGCAACACCAGAGAGTTTCCGTGTGAATTTGGTGTCTACTCAAGAAAATAAACAGTAGTGGAAGTGATGCTTCAGAAATCTTCCTAAAAACAGGGGCCGTCAAGCAGAGGAAATAAAATCTGAAACAAAGTCAAAGATCATACAACAGAGTCAAAAGCTTCAAAACGAATGCAGTTTATATGTTACTTTGACAGAAATAAGAGCAATACAAGTGACAGCTTAGGAAACTTTCCTGAAAAGGCCATGCCCTTAAAACATGAAGATATTTTAACGTGGTCACCGGTCATACGACAGAGTCAAAACAATGTACTCAACCATTTGGACAATAATGATCTGAAGGATAATCAGATTCCACTTATAGCAGATGGGTCGAAATGACAATGCAACAGAAATACCTAAAGAATATATTGCAGTACCATAAAATAGTGCAGACAGTCTAGCTGGATTCAACTGGGCCACATCTGGCTGGGGCTTGCGACGTCTAGCATTGTGGTCAGATAGGCGCTTGCGACAGCTGCGCTTCTTTTCATCAAATTCAGATAGCCCATGAAACCTTGAGGTTAGAAATTAAGTAGTCAGTTAATCCCAAACCATTTGATACTAAATTATTACTTTCTTCTTGTTATTGATAGAGTCGATACATTCATACATTATGCTATAGCTGCTTCTGCACTTAGGACTAAATACAAGTGATCGCTACAGATGCATAAGAAAAAGAAAAATGGGTCGATTTTTAATGTCTTTTACTCACTACCCGAAGACCATAGGACGCTTTACCTGCTGCATTGCTGACAAAACCGACGCTCTACACCATTGACAATGACCGTAGGGCATTTAGAGTGACTCTCACAAACTCTGTGCTTGCGGTGGTAATCTTTAGCTGAAGAGAGGTCAAGGTTACAGCCTTCAACTTGGCACCGTGGGGGAGTACCCTGACAGTTGGACTTGTTTCTCTTTGCTGGAGTATCAGGTGATTTCACGACCAAAGGAAGGTCTGGGGTCTTCACATGGTCCTTGTCAATAGTATGTTCAAAATATATTCTTTTTCCGAGCTTTAGACTGAGCAATGGCTCACCAGAGCAGACTGAAGACTCGACTGCTGGTGACATTCCAGAAAATTCATTCATTGCCAAATCTTTCTTGCTACTTTGCAGAGAAAAACCTTCATGTGCCTCCACAGAGAGTTTCGAGATTTTCAATTCTTCTGTAGATGAAGAATTGACAGAAGCTGATTTCGAGCTCTTAGACACAGAAGTGTAACCCGGATCAATGCTGGTACAACTGCTGCTGCCGCCACCATTCTCATACAGAAATAAGGATCCAGGGTCAATCAGTTCCTCTGCCTCAATATCCCAATCAGTTGCCCGCAGTGGCTTGGATGTTTCAGTTGCTTTTGAACTGAACATCATGAGATTTTCCCATTCCCACTGCAAAGGAGGTTTTGCATTCCACTCCATCAGGGAAATTGCGCTCATCAACTTTTTTCACCGTAACCTCCTATTGATGGATGGAATAGCAACGGGCACCAGATCTGCATCCATTAGCCTATACATGACTGACCGTCTCTTTCGTAGGAAAAAAAAAAAAAACAAACAAAACAAACAGGAAACCAAGCAAAAATTCATGTATTTGCAGGAAACTAGTATATCAAAGATACCAAAAAATGGTCAAACAAACGGGAAGCACCGAAGCAGATGTTTAATAACATCAGAAGATGGTTAGCTCCCATAACCATATCAAAGGGGCAAGATGCTTATTCTTCAACCCGATCGGGAATCGCAGCTGCTGCTAACGACACACCTATAAAGAATCAAAGTCTTCAATTGGAGAAACGTTGACGACCATCACAGACATCTAATGGAGAAAAAAACACGAACCGGTCATCCCAGAATTTCTCAATCAACAGCGAAAACAACAAGGAAAGATGGTCAACCCCAAACCACAACAGCAAAGAGCAATCCCATCTCTACGACTGGTAAAACAGCAACTGATTCCTCGGCGACGAGCAAACACAACTCCCCTCGTGTTTACCTACCGTTTCTCCGTCAGGCATCGCACAGAAAACACCGCATGAAAAATTAACACAACGGACCAACAAAACCGAACCGGAAACAGATCCTTCCACTCGTCCATGCTCTCGAAACATCACTAGCACGACTCTACCGCACGTTTTTTTATCACACAATCAATAGACAAAAACAAAACAGCGGTCCTTTTCTCTGCCCCCTTCTTTTTCTTGTTTTGGCAGCTCAGAAATGATAAGATGGAAAACGATAAGGACAAAAAAGAAAAAAAAAAAGGCGAACAGCAACTCTTTTTTTCCCCCTCTGAACACCAAATCCGAACTCACTCTCGCTCACGCGGCTCGCCAATGTTTCCATCTAACTCGGACGCTTCGCCAGATTTAGCAACCTCGCTCATCCTTATACTCTCTCTCTCTCTCTCTCTCTCTCTCTCTCTCTCCATAGATTCAGTTCTCCTAGAGGGGGAAAAAAATCGAAGAAGAAGACAGAAATCGCGGCGAAACAGGAACCGCTCGCCGTCCGTCGCGCATCAATCCCGAGAAGAAACAGATCGGGAAAGAGCTTTTCCGGGAGAGGGGATCTTACCGGAGGGGAAAAGCCTTCGGGTCACGCGGCGAGTGCTTGGCCAAATGGAGGAAAAGCTGAACGAGAAGAGAGAGAGTGAGAGTCTCAGTCAGTCTTCAGCTTTTAGCACTGCGAGAGCAGAGAGAATGAAAAAAAAAAAAATCATGGCACTTCGCCCACTGTGCTCTCTCTCTCTCTCTCTCTCTCCCGCAGCTCCACTGGAGACAGCCTTGCAGTTTTTGGACGCTTTGTTCTTTTTTTTTTTCCCTCCTTCCTTTTCCGCTAATGGGAGTCGCTCTTTTTCTCTTTTATTCTTTTCCCCGCGACGACTCGGACTGAGTCGACTCGGGTCCCCAGTGCTGTTCTTTTTTTCTTTTTCCTTTTTTTTTTTTTAAGACCACATGCAGAAACAATGTTTGAGATTTCTGACCGTCGGGTTAATTGACAACTTTGAAGGATCTTATTTTAAACAATAGAGAACTTAACTTTTAAAATGTCTCTTATGATATTCGTTGGATTTTCGACCCCGTCGATGGCGTGTTGTTATTTTTTTTGTAATGAACACTTTAAAATCTTAGGATCTTTTGAGGAAATCCATCGGATGCCATAGCTAATCGAGTAGCTCGTGCGAAATAAAACTAATCTTCATTTGACCGAGAGACGAAGCATCTACTTCTTCTTCTTTTCCGTAGGTCCATGACCTAGTTTTGTACATATTTCATGCTTTGCAGTAGCGTTCAAACAATGCCTTTTGATTTTACTTCTTTCGATATGTATTTCTTCGGTACAAAAATAAAACAAGAAAGGTTCTCTCCAAGACATAAATGGTGGAGAGTTCACATTCTCATCGTCTTTTGTGAAATCATGTCCACCACGAGAGGCATGAACAATTCACTAATCACCCTACTTTAAGGTGAAAGGTGGTGGGCTCACTCGTTTTATTAAAGAATGTCAGTTCAAATAAGTTTCTTTTTGTTGTTGTTGTTGTTGTTGGGAGAAATCGACCTCAATATTAAAATGGCAAGTCTTACGTGGAATGAGGTTGGCACTAAGCTTAGATTAACATAAGATAAGACGGGCCACCACCTTTAATTAATGATCGCGTGCGTCGACGGCCGTGTCGAATCGGTCGGGTCCACGTGGGCGCGCTTGAGGCGATTAGCTTTACTGCTTTGCTTGTACTTAATACTTAATGAGCAAGCTCCTCTTGCTAAAGATGCATGATTCGGCCGAACGGCTCCTCGAAAAGTTTTGACCACAGAGAGCATAGGAGTTTGCTTTTAATATTGCCTTAATTTGGGGGAAAAGAGAGTAAAAGGCGGAGATTCTTGGATGACAGGGTAAACGACGGGGCTTTGGCAATGGAAGTGACAAGAGTCGTCTTCAGATTACGGCTGGTGCTGCCCTTGTCTTGATCTTCATCTTCATGTGCTGCATCATCTTGTCCCTCAGGAGCCTCCTCAGGATCTTCCCCGAGGGAGATTTCGGGATGCCGTCCACGAACTGCACCGCCCTCACCCTCTTGTAGCCCGCGACGTTGGCGGCGACGTAGTCAATTATGTCGTCCTCGCTCTCCTTGGCGCCGGGGTTCAGCACGACGCACGCCGCCGGGATCTCTCCAGCCTCTTCGTCGGGAAGCCTGGACATGGAAATGGTTCAGGCCTTTTCCACGGCTAAAGACATTGAATTAGAACCGATGCTGACAGCTTGTACTTACGGAACTACTGCCGCGTCGTCGACGGAGGAATGAGTAAGGAGAATCGCCTCTAGCTCGGCCGGAGCGACCTGCAAACATGGCATCGTTAACGCCTTTTCCTAATCGAAGAATATGAATGGAAGTTGTGATCTTTCCTACTGGCGTAGGACCGCTCGAACTGTAACTTTATTGGCGATCTGTATATGGCATCGGCCAGGTTGAACCGGGGTCTTACTTGGAAACCCTTGTACTTGATCAGTTCCTTGATGCGATCGACGATGAAAACGTCTCCGTCGCCGTCGATGTACCCTACATCACCGGTGTGGAGCCACCCGTCCTTGTCTATGGTCCTCGACGTCTCTTCCTCGTTCCTGTAGTAACCTGAGAAACACATTTTGCTCAGATGCCCAGCATTAAAGTTGAGCTAATGTGGTTGGTGTGTTTCTAAGAAGTTAATCAGATCATACCTCGCATCACGCATTGGCTTCGGACGCAAAGCTCCCCAGGCGTGTTCTTAGGCAGAGACTGGCCGTTCTCTGGATCGATGAACTTGATTTCCAAATTCGGGAGTACAAACCCCACCGAATTTTTCTTCGCGATGCCGTGATCTTTTCTCGGGTCGCCATGGGTGAGCGTTATGCAGCTGTGCTCGGTTAGCCCATATGCCTGGAGGCGAGAAAACAAAGAAAAGAGTTGAACTTCTCCGCAGGATGAACGACAAGGAAAGCCGATTTTGGACTTTATATATATTTCATCTTATGGAGAATAGCCACTCAAACTGATCAAGTCTCCAACTTAGATTGCTGGTGATCGGTATTCACCTCTTGAACCTGGACTCCGGGGAACTTGTTCTCGAAGGCAGAGAGAATTTCCGGTGCTAGTGGGGCCGCTGCGGTCATTATGGCGCTGAGCTTGAGCTTGCTGAGGTCGAACTCATCTACTATTGGGTCCTTTACCAGGGACAACATAATCGGAGGTACAATCGGCGCGAAAATTGACTTCATGTGCGATGAGAGCATTGAGAAAGCCCCGGAGATCGAACCGATTCATGACCACGACCTTCCCCTTATTCCTGAGGCTGGCACAGCAGATTCCGGAGATGCCGTATATGTGAAAGAATGGGATCAGGCCAAGTATTGTGACGTGACCGACCATTTCGGGCGGAACACTGAAGAGCGTGGAGCACAAGTTAGCCACCAAGTTCCGGTGAGTCAGCATCACGCCTTTGGAGACCCCCGTGGTGCCCGAAGAGAAAGGGAGGGCGCACAGATCGTTCGGGTCGACATCCTCTTCGACTGTACCAATGCTTGCCCGGTCTCCTGCTTTGAGCAAATCGTCCCAGTTCGTGGCCGTATCTATTTGCTCTTCGCCCAGCATGATGACGGGAAGGCCAAAGCTTTTTACCTGTTGGGTCAGAGTGAATGGAATCTAGACGAACTACATGTTCTCTATCCAAGAAGGGAAGTGTACAGAAACAAGTTCATTTCGAGCGGGCAAGAACAGTGGCGCAATGGCTGCAAAATTGGGGAAAGATGCAAGATGGCGCGATGGCGCAACACACTGTACAAATGTTTGCTTGATCAATGTGTCTAGAGTACGTCATTGTCCTTCGGTATACTTTAGCATTCGGCGAGAAAGGTTTACCTTTTCGTAATTCGGTCCGTCTGTCACTATCAGCTTGGCGTCGGCAGCCTCCACCTGCTTCTTAATTTCCGAAGTGTGCATCGTAGGGTTGGCCCCCGAGAACACACCACCGGCAGCCATTATTCCGAGAGCGACGATTCCATACTCGGCAACGTTGGGCAGCACCACAATCACCACCCTCCCCTTCCTCAGGCCGAGCGACCTTAACGCTCTGGCGAACCTCCTGGTGTCCCTAACCACCTCGGCGTAAGTGTAGGATCGCCCCGACATGGAATCCACAAACGCCACCTTGTCGGCATATAGCTCGGCGCCGTGGAGAACGAAATCCGGAAGGGTGGAGTTCGGGATAGGGACTGCAGGGTACCGGCTCCTGAAGACATGCTCTTCGCCATGCGCCACGCTCTCAATGTAAGTGCCCATTGCGGATGTGCCCGTTGGGTAGGGAGTAGTGATCTGAGTTATTTATACGGAACAAGAACCCCGAGTTTGGCATGACACGTTGGTAGATACAAAGTTGTTCGCTCACGGGAGAGTAATGGGTTGTAACCAACGCAGGTTCTACGCGTACCTGAAAGACATACTAATTCAGAACTGACTCGGACAACTTTCCTGATTCCGCTGAATTATGCTTTCTAGTTGCAGGAAAAGTTTCAAGAGTCGCGAGTGTCGTGTTCTCCGTGGAAAAACGAGGACAGAGGCTTAAAATAAGGTTCTGTTTATTCTTCCCAACTTCACCTCCAACGTGAATGAAGGGGCATTGAGTGAGCAACATCAAAGACACCAAGACGAACAAAATGAAATGGTAATAGAGAAGAAGGGCATGTTCATATTCTGTTTAGGAAAGGATTGAGGTGGCTGGCAAAGCAGCACTCCCGTTGAGTTTCTCACTCGCACAAGCGCATCATTTCAGCACAATTGCCGCTGCTCCTCGTTGAACCAAACTTTGTCCTAGTTTGCAACCTCCTGCTTGTTTCTAAAGCTCTTGCTAGTGCACCTCATCCTCAAAATTACGATGACCATCTATATTCCCGTCAAAATCTATTCTCATAACATGACAATGCAACTTCGAGAAATTAGGCTCCCACAAATGTTTGAGTTGATGATGCTTTTCAAGCTTCTAAAGAATATCAAACCTTAGACATGACTGCAATTTATGCCCAAAGACGGCTAGTCAAGCTTCCTGACGGATTTCGCTTTCAACTCACATCAATCCGGGCAATTTGACAATAACGGAAACATTGATGCAAAGTTACTCCAAAGAACATATCTTCTAAAAGGAGGAGAGAATCACAACCTGAATTCTTATGAAGCATAGAGTGAAGACCAAAGATCGATATGCAATAATGCACACGCGTAGAAACTTTTCACTCAAGAGTAGACTGGATGTATTTAGGAGTAATTTGGATAGCTACGGAGAGTTTGTCTTCCGGAAGTTTATCGTGAATGTATTCTCTCCTCCTTTTAAACAACAATCCAGGCAATTTGACAGTTAACAGAACATTAATGCAAAGTTCCTGCCAAGAACACATCTTCTAAAAGGAGAAGAGAATCACAACCTGAATTATTGTGAAGCATAAGTGAAGACTGAAGATAGATGTGCAATTATGAACACGCGGAGAGAGACTTTCAACTCAGAGTAGGTTGGATGCATTAAGGAGTAATTTGGATAGCTATGAAGAGTTCTTTTTGTCTGTTTGGCCGAAACATAACTGTGGAGATTAGATCCGGAGGTTTATATAAATGTTTTCGGACAATCCAGGCAATTTTGCAGTTAAGAAAACATTTATGCAAAGTTCTTCCCAAGAACGTATCTTCTAAACGGAGGAGAGAATACATCTGTGACAAACTTCCGAACCTATTCTCCACAATTATGTTTAGACCAAAAAGACAAAAAGAACTCTCCGCAACTATCCAAATTACTCCTAAATACATTTGATCTGAGTGAAAAGTCTCAATGTGTATGCATTACTGCACAGCAATCGTTCGTCTTCACTTATAGAAAATAATTCAGGCTTTCCCTATTATTATGTCAAAGATCATTTCAATCTTCAACTTCCAGCATTCCGAGTAGCAAGTAGAGACCTTCCATGAGAACCTTCGTTCCAAGAGGGCTATGGCTGATTGCCATCGATGCATCTTCATGTCATTACAAAACTTCACCTAGAACTCCTACTTATCGAAGATCTAGCACAATGAGAGCAGAGACAGAGAGAACCATCGAAACAATTGGATGTATATTAATCAACTTATGGGTTTCCGAAAGCAACTGGTCAAGTACATGCAAAATCACTTCCCTACAAACTAAGAGAGAACACAAATCACACGACACGACACAAAGTCATCCATCGGCCTTCCTTAAAGGTTGCTCCTATGCCATGCCCCCAGTTGTTGCTGTCCGGATAATTTGAAATAGAACTGTTCCACAACAAAAGCATCAACACAAGCAGCATTTAAAGAAAGAAACTAGAAAACCATGTATAATCAAGGCGTATAATTAATCATGAACTGCAACCAGTGCGTGCAAGAGGTCCAACTTTGTTTAGACGGGGCGAGCAATAACTAACACATATAATTCGCCAAACAGTCTAATAGTGTGCAAGGGAAGAAGAGCGGCTCATTCCATTTTCCCCAAACATCACTAGCTCGGCCCGTGAAAACTAGTTGACCAGACAGAAGAGGCGTTGGCACCTAAATGACAATCGAGAGCGTTCATGCCAATATAGAAAGTCATTAGTATGCCTAAAACCACATCGCTTGCCAAGAGTCAAAATTTGAGAACAGAAAACCTAAAACTTGACGTACATGATGAGACCGAATACGTCTAACCTAGATGTACATTGCATTAAAGTATGAGACCAAACACCCCCCCTCTCTCTCAATAATGAACAGAAGCAAAAACATGCAGATGATCACGCCTATGCACACATTCCTCTTAACTCAATTTCTGGTCCGATTTACAAAGTAAATAAAGATCAAATGCTTTCATAAACAGAACATCAAACAGGAACTTACATGAGCCAATGACCACAAAAATGAAGAACCCAAGCAAGATAGGTCCGACAGGGTAGTCCTTTCCCTTCTTGGCGGTTGTCTCAGGAACAGCTCCTCTCTTTGAGATGTTCTTCTCAAACCTATCCACCTTCCTATCCGCGAAACGCCTGGATGTCGTCTGCACAAGCATATCAATCCTCGCAATTCAGATTCACTGCCGCAAAAGAATGGCGACCTTATGAACACGCATCCCTTTTCATGGATCTATCAGGACTATCGACCATATTTTCTAACCACAAAAAGAACCCGCATTACCCAGATACACATCATTTATCTATTAAGGTCACCGCCTCTTGCTCATGGAATCTAACAAATCAAACCCCGAACTCAATCGATTTCCTCATCGCCCTACATGCAACCGTCGATTCACTACCTATCGGAGCTGATACAGCCAGCATTTAGCCGCAAAAGCCTCAAACCTATCTAACTAACTCAGAAGACATTAAAACTAAGAAGGCATCGATCGACCGCACCCTGAAGCTGCAAGACCAAAACCTTGGTATGACAATCGCAAAAACAAAATCACAGTGCATCAGCAAAGCAACTGACTTCCAGATTGCGCCCCCAAAAGAAACCCTTAGAAATCGCACAAATTAGCAGCTCAAAATCTCAGAAAAACCACTGAAAAGAGAAGAACAAAACAAAAACAGAGAGAGAGATGTTGATTTACCATGATTGCCGAGAGATCCGATTGCGGGAATCTGATAGAAGCTCGAGAGCTGCTAGACGAACTGAAGGTGAAGATCTTCCCGGCGAGATCGACCTCTCCGCCTATTTTGTTGAGGAATCATACTCGGGAGTCTGTTTGTTTCCGCGGCTTTAAATAGCTCGAGCGAAACCTCTATAATCCGTCTGGCGCTCGTTTACCGCCATCGAGCGTTATGAATGGGATTGCGCAAAGACGATCACGGGGACACGTGGAGCGCGGTGACTGGTTACGTGGACGTAAATACCAAGATCGGTGAGCTGAAGTAGTGTGGCGTTTTTTAACTTTTCATCTCCGTAAATGGCAAGATCCGTTTCGACCAATAAATAAATAAAATGGCAAGATCCGCAAATACCAAACTCGAAGGACCGTAATTTATTGCCCCAATTCCACCTTCCAGCGATTGAGAGAGAAAAATAAAGAGGACGTTTTCATGGGTCACGTTTTCGTAATCCACGCAACAATCCAAAACAACATCGTTCCACGTCGGATATTTTATTTTATCATTTTTACTTTGTTAAAATTACATTGGATTCGACCGTCTTGTCGTCGATTTTCAAAATCTTGACAGCCATCTTCAATGAAACTGTAACGCAAGATAAATTTATCGTTTTTATATAAATTTTGAAGTTCTCATGACAGGAAAAAAAAAATTGAGAGAGTTCGTGTCATAATGAGTATGATTTAGATTTTTTTTTCCGGCATTTTTGCTTTTAAGGTTATACAAAGTTGATCTGCTGAGTCACGACAACAGAATGTGACTAAATATTTCAATACATGGTCAAAATCGAGTCAAATTTTGCCTGGTCACTTCATATATGGGCATATTAACATGAGTCCGATTTTATTCATGGTATAGAAAGTGTTTTTCCCTTGAAAAAAGGCTCTATCTGATGGTAAGCTGAAGTTGAAGTGATAACTGTTTGGGCTTTGACAAAGGCTGATGGGCCGTCGAGTTTGGCCCAGATCGGGCTTTGACTCTTGAATGGGCTCCAAGTCATGCCTGAAGCCAGGAAACACCATCAACAGTCAACCCTGACAACCCACAAACTCAAAAATAAAATAAAAACAAAGACGGTATGAGTGCACGTACGTATGCATGTATGTATGTTTTCATCGGTGCTTATTACGGCTCCTTTTGTTTCACAAAAAATGAATGAATTGGAAAACGTTTTCCTACGGATGATCGTATTTATCGTTTGAAATAACAAGTCAATGAAAAATTATTTTCATTACCGATAATAATTTGTGTACAAATATTTGCGGAGATGATGAAATATTCTCCGTTCATTCATTTTTGCAAAGCGATGTGAGCGTACCATTTCTTGAAAAATATTTTCAAAATCACTCATTTTCAAGAAACAAAACGGATCCTACATTTCTAGCATAAACCTAAAATCAAGAACCCTCCCACGTGAACTAACTTTCACTTCCTAATACGACCAGTCTTAGAAGCAATTTGCATGTGCGTTTTCAGTCTCCACGAGTGGTCGGCGACTTCTTGAATGCCGGGAAAGACATTTTGAAACCATCGTAATCAACATGCGCATGGAATTTGATATGTCTTGGAACCCTCGAAAGAGGGGGGCACCTTACTGCGCCACACAGGCACCGACCGCGAATCGGTTTCGAGGTCGCGTTTTCAAGTAAATTTCATTTTCGCCGGCGGCGTTTCTAATACAAACATCTCCCTTTTGCATACCAACTGTTTTTCCACTTGATAAGCAACTCCAAGGGGCCAATGGGGAGCTTGTCTCTTTGCAATAGGAAGTCTCAGAGCAATGTGAAGGGAGATGCTTAAACCTTCTTCTTTTTCGATCGTGTGCACGTGAGCTAGAGAGAGAAAGCTCCATCGCTTCGCAATCATTCCAAATGGGCATGCCTCGGGGCCTACCCGACCCGGCTAGGATTGCTGATCATATAACCCAAGTTCTGCTTGTGGAAAAAGAGAGAGAGAGCGTTGGGGGGGGATTCATGTAAACAGCTGGAGCGAAGTCGGTGAAGGAAGGTCCAATGCCAAAAAAAACCTGTGGCCCTTTCAATTATTTGGGAGCGTCCTCGTCCCCACAAATCATGCAGACCGACCGAACGGAATTATTTTCGGACAGCAACGGGCGATGCGATGGAGAGACCGCAGTAAAATCTTTTAAAGTGACTCTCCGCGACGGAACAGCTGCAATTTTAGCTGCGGCTTTTTCGGGGATGTCCATGGCTTTTGAGTGGAGATGAACTGGTTTTTCGCCCAATGATGAGGCTGTGCCAAAAAGATAACCAGGTGCTGTGTATTGGCTTGTCCCGGCAGGAAAAGGAGAAATCCGACGAGGTTTCCGGCATTCGACCCGCTACTCGATAAGTGCAGGGTTCTATTCGGCTCGTTTCGGTTCTATTTGAACGGGGAGTCAAACCCCACCAAATGAATTTATAGGATAGCGACGCGAAAACCAATTTCCTGAATTTGGTTTGGTGGATCATTCCCCTTCCTTTCCTTTTCTTCATTCATCGGGTAATTTCATGAATCCAAAATCACTGAAACGGCTCGGGGATGACACCGGCTTCACGATGAAACTAAAGCCTGTTCGAGGGTCCGCACGAAATATAAATCTGAAGTAATTCAAAGCAAACTAAGACCTTTCCTATCGATGAATGTAGTCTCGAAAAAGTTAGAAACCAAGGTGGACCACGAAGAATTCGAAAAAGCCCTGTTGAACGGTTTGTAGCCTCTTTTGTCAATTCAAAAGTTTATGGAGATATATTTTATGCCTATAAACTTTATTCTCAACTCTGTACATACATGTATATGTATAGTTTCCACTTCTTTCGATTGAAGCAACAATGATTGAAACAGACCGATTTGCTGGCCTCCGGAATGCGACCATCTGCGGGGACCCTCTACCCTTTGCTTGTATTTTGATCTAGCGGGACTCTTCGCAAATTGCAAATTGCTTGGATAACGACAAAAACAGAAAAACAAAGCGAAATTTGCACTCGTGGCCGGGTTCAAACGCGTGAGCCCTAACACGCGTTGCGTTGTGCTGTGTTGTGAGAACGAGATCCCTTCATTCACGAGGTTTAAATGATAAGCCTGGGTGCGTATGTCGTATGTGCGCGTGGGACTTGGATCAGGCACCAGCAAAAATTAATTGGGAATTTAAAAAAAAAATGACACAAACAAGTCTTGGGCTGGACTCCATCGATTACGGTTAGCCCATGCCGGCAAATACTTCAAGCAGTCTTGTTCCGATGTGACGGGCGGAATCAATTATAGTATAGGAAACGCGACGTGGTACGAGATAGGGGTGACCGGTGAGTATGGTCCGAGTGGGCGTTCCTCAACCTAGAACTGAACCGTCGGTCCAATCGGATTTTCAGGTGGGTCCATGGAGCCAGCACCATCAAACAAATAGAGGCGATGAACGGCTGAAGGCGCAGTCATGGGTCAATGGGAGTCGAGACAGTGAGTTGATATACGGATACGGAGAGATCGGGGTGAAAATGAGAGTTTGAGACGGGATAAGGGAGTTTCGAATTAGATATTAAGATTTTTTTTAAATATATATATATATAAATTGAATAACGTATATTATATATTATCAATCCGGTCTGGATGGGCGGTTCCACACTTGGAACCCGAAACCGTATCGATTCCGGTTCGGTCCGGTCTTGATGGTTCTCGATTTCTCTATACACCCCTAGCACAAGGGTTCGGTTCTTAAGGATTTTGAGCCACGTCACATACAATCAACTCGATCCATAGAAACGTCGTGATGACAACTCTGTCGACGCAATAGCTAATATTATTCGCGCATCCGCAAGCGGATATTGTAAGCTTCGACCCACTTAGCCCATTGTCTTCGTTGGGAAGAACGGAAGATCTCAGCACTTATATATCGACCCTGATTTATTCCACGTGGGGTAACGTATTTCTGAATTTGTTTTACAGACAGACTACGAGCGATGGGGATCGCGTCGGATGGCTCCATCCGGCCGTGCGACTGCACGAAAAGCATAATGCTCCCACGCACGACGACGCGATTCTTGATGATGGCCTCATGACTACTTCAGCAGCCAAAAGGAAATAAAAAGAAGGTGGGGGTCGTGGACCACCCAACGAGGAGGGAACATTCTCCAACTCAAAAAGCCATCGAACCTTAAGTAAGCAACCAATGCTCGGTTCACGCCTTCACGGGATTAAAAGCGCACTAAAATCGTACGCAGCGATCAAGAATCACACGTATAGATACGCGAATCACAAACCATGTAATAAGAAATTAACGCACCTTATTTCGGATCCATCGTTCTCGATGTGGAATTCACGACGATCCGACTTCGAAGCTTTCTCCTCTAGAACCCCTTTATCACCTGGCCTATGAGACGGCCCCCTTTATCACCTGGCTACAGCGCCCTCAGTACGCTTCGACGACTCTGATGTGAGGTTATGTGGATATTAGGGTTTAGAGGAGTGACTTAAGCTCTATTTATAGAGAATGAAACATATCCCTCATTAAAAGATAATGTTTATCTCATCCCATACTATCCACCCATATCCAACTGGAATTAGGAAACCTTTTATCTTTCTTTTATTAGACCAATTAATATCTACAATAATAATTAATAAAGCCCACATTGAATATATAAGAAATATATTCTAACATTCTCCCACTGGGCTAAATTAATTAAAATTGTATCGTATATGCGCATCTTTAGATTGGTCTAGAGATAATTCCCAATAGTCAATCCGATCCCATAAAGTCTTAAACACCGAATCATGCCAGAATCGCATCAAAAGACAAAGCCATCCATGATCACAAATGCTCTTAACTCTACTGATATGGATTTGATATGGTAGTATGGCAAACGGATAACATCTCAAATAATAGAGACACCTTATATGTTATCCTCTTTGCGATCCCATTCTCTTACTTTATGTGTCACGAAACCCGGACGCGCACAAGAGAACATCCTTATGGTTCCAACGAACCCACATATATCTTACCTTTATAGTTAAGTACTTTATGTGTAACAAGACATATGCACATGGCCAAAAATAAATGCCAGACCATTACTCAAGGTTTACACAGTTCCTTGAGGTTTTTCAATGATATGCATTCAATAACACATTCATAAACACTTAACCGAATATAAAAGAGTCAATACATATCAAAACCGTTACTAAACGTAACATAATACAAATGTAAACTTTATTAGAGCAAAAACTAGAAAGCTCCCACTAAACAATGGCATCCCACGATGCTTCTAAGCCCATGCTATTAACATGCCGTTCAAATACACAAGGGCGTAGACCTTTAGTCGATGGATCAGCAATCATAGCATCCGTAGTAATATGCTCTACCGCAACGTCACCATTCATACGGATTCCTTTATGGTCAAAAACTTGACCTCCATATCTTAGACCCATTGGGACCTCCGTGGTTGTTAATGAACAACACGCAGAAGTTATTGTCACAATACAACTATGGGTCTATCAACAAAATCAAACACGGTCAACTCCTAATGAGATTCCGAGCCAAATACCCGAGTAGTAGCTAAAAAGCATGCTATAAACTCCGCTTGCATGGTAGAGGATGATACCGTTTTGTTTCTCACTTTTCCATGATACTGCACCACCCCTAGCATAAAGATGTACCCCGTTATCGACTTCTTGTCATCTTGACAACCAAAGATAACCCGAATCGAATATCCTACTAGTGCAAGTTTCGAACATATCTATAAATTAGCATATAGTCTTTAGTTCTCTTTAAGTACCTCAAAACTTTCTTGGCAAGAACCCAATGATCGTGTCCCGGATTTGATGATATCCGCCTAGAAGTTCGTTGCAAAAGCAATGTCCGCCTAGTACAAACCTGCAACATGATACTACCAAGTGCACTAGCATAAGGTACATTCTTCATCGTGCTTTCTCAATATCCGAATGAGGACATTGTGAAAGACTCAATTTATCACCTTTGCGGGAGCAATACCCGGTTTGCTCATTGCATATTGAATCTCTCCAAAATATGATCAATATATGCCCTTTGAGATAAGCTTAATATGCGACGAGAACGGTCTCTATGGATCTCAATCCCAAGGACAAAAGATGCTTCACCAAGATCCTTCATATCAAAGTTCCGTGACAACATTCTCTTTGTCTCACAGTAATTCAATATCGCCTAGCAAGCAAGATATCATCAACATAAAGAACGAAAAAATAAATTTCCTCCCACTAACCTAAGATATACACCGATCTAACTTGTTCTCAATGAACCCAAAGGAAGTAACAACACTATGAAACTTCAAGTACCACCGTCTGAAGCTTGCTTCAAACCATAAATAGACTTTTTCAATCTACAAACCAGATACTGATCATCCGTTGCAAAACCTTCATATGCCATATAAACTTGTTCATCAAGGTCTCCATTCGAAAAGCAGTTTTAACATCCATCCGGTGAAGCTCCATATCAAAATGAACTACTAAAGCCATGATTACTCTAAAAGAGTCCTTAGAAGAGACCGAGAAAAGGTTGCCTCATAGCACTCCTTCTCTTTGAGTGAATCCCTTAACTACTAGCAGCTTTAAATTTTTCAATCTTTCCCGTGGAGTCTTTCTTGGTCTTAAAAACCCATTTACAATCAACGGTTTATAGCATTCAATAATTCAACAAGCTCCCAAACATTGTTATATTTCATAGATAACATCTCATCTCTCATTGTATCTAACCATAAATCGACCGAGGACAAGAAATAGCTTCGTATAAATTCTTGGATCAACAACACAACCGATATCATAATCCCGCTCCTAGATAACTATGTGCGGTGGTATAGCCGATCGTCTCCGTCTAACGATCTCCTTAGATGAGCATCTTCTACCTCATTCCGTTCCCGAAAGGCTGAGGAACTTCATCAGAATTACTTAAATAGGTTCCCGAGCCTCAACAGTTCGGTTAGGTATATGGACCTCCACAATTGTCCGTATAGGTAAAGAAAATGACATAGAAGTACTCACCGTTCGTTATCTTCAATAGTCCGTGAGCAATCACCTTATTCGGATACATCAAGCCCGAAAACTCGCTCGTGAATCCACAATTCTCGCTCCTCCATTGGGATTATAAAATCGATATCCCTTGAATGATCCGATAAGACACAAAATAACATCGAGTGATTTTGGAGTCCAACTTACTCAAAGTCGGATTATACAACTTTACTTCGCAGGCATCCCCAAACTTTCGATGATTCATGCTAGGTTTTCGTCCACCATAACTCGAAGGGAGAACGGCGCAGATTTTGTAGGAACACGATTCGAATATAAAGCGATGTTTTCAAAGCTTCGCCCCAAAAACCAGGTAAATTAGTTCCGCTAATCATACTCCTTACCATATCCATAAGGGTGCGATTACGCCTTTAGCCACACCATTCCGTTCAGGACTACGGCATAGTAAATTGAGCCACAATCCCGAATCCTCTAAGTACTTGGCGAATGGCCCTTTAAGCGTCCAAAGATCGCCATGTCGACCATAATACTCACCACCGCGGTCGATTTGACAATTTTTATGACTTTTCCCACTTTTCTGACTTCATCAGGAAAATCTTAAACATGTCAAGAGATCCAGACTTTTCCTTAATCAAGTACGAATAACCATATCGGGAATAATCATCTATAAATGTGATGAAATAGAAATTTCTACACAACGTTGCTGTATAGGGTCCACTTATATCCGTATGGATGATCTCTAACAAATGAGAACTACGGATTTTTCTTCTTTATTTTAGTCATCTTACCTCTACAATTTACGATACATCTAGGTCACCTTGAGAGTGGGTAGAATGTTTGCCTTTATCGATCTTTCCACTCTTTCTTTAGATATGGACCAAGACGTTTATGCCATAATGCGTAAGACTGTTCCTTAGGTAGAGGTCTTTTAGAAATAACCTTTTCACGTATAAGCAACATATATTTCGTTGGGAGACAAACATAATATGTACAATACATTGGACATAACAATACCCAACTTTATTTGAATTAAAAGAAATAGAAATTGCATTATTTGAAATCTCAAAAGAGTAACCACACATGTCCAAACTTGATACGGAAATTAAATTCCGTCTAAAAGAAGGTACATAAAATGTATTCCTTAAAATCAAGTTAAAACCGAATCTAGAATTAAAATGACATCTCCCACGAACTCAACGTCGCCTTTATTATTGTTTCCTACAAACTTTGATTCTTCCTTATTTGGCTTCCTCCGGTTTATGAATCCATGTATGGTAAACGCAACATGATTAGTTGCACCGCTATCTAGCCACCACGAACAAGATGGGGCTTCGATAGATTAGATTCACAAACCAATGCCAAAGAATCATTACCTTTAGGCTCACGTTAGACAACCAGCTTTTATACTTAGCGCAGTCTTTCTTTACGTGTCCTCCTTTCTTACGAAAAACAGAACCATCCTTACCAGATTACCGTCCTTTTTAAAGGTCGGTTTCTTTGAACCCAAGTTGTCGACACACCAAGATGAATGAGTTCCTTTGTGAGCACGATTTTTGTGCCCCTTACCCTTCTTAAAACCGTAAAATACATAGCAACATGTACTTTATTTTCTTTAACTTAGTCTCCTCACACCACCCTTGCAATTAAGTCATTGATTGTCCATGGGATCGGCGGTATTATACTGTGTTTGGATAATACCAAATTCAAAGCGGAAGAGAGTTGAGTGCAAGATGCACAATATAAGCATCGGGGATAAGAACATTAAGAGCCTTAAGCTTTGATTGCGATCAACCATCCTAAGGACATAATCCCTAACACCAGTAGAACCATCATACTTCAAACCGAATAAACCGACATATGTGTTCCAATTTCAGCATTAGGAGAGTCACGATTTCTAGCCACCAAGGCCTCCATTATTTGCCTAGCGATGATGTTAGCAGAAAATCACTTCTAAGATGTTCCTATATGGATCGCTTCATCGACAAAAACAAATCCTATTGCTCTTTTCCCAAACAAAGAAACTATGCTTTCGGGCATCCGTACTAGCATCCGTGAGAGCTATCGGCCTATCCTCATTAAGAGCAACATGAACATCCGCTAGTTCCATACCAAATAGAAAATCATCTCTCCACTTTTTAAAGTTAGAACCAGTAAGAATCTCAATAGCTATGGAGTTACCGTTCACGAAAAAATGACAAAAAATAATTAATGTTTATAATTAGCATAATGTGAAAATTCACCTTGAGATTTACATACATCATCATATAATCACCTTTGGCGAAAAACATGACATGCAATTGTATACTCTCTGCATTACGTGCCATGAGAATTTATTTTAATCTTCGTTAATCACCACCTTTGGGCGTATGAAAATACTTAGACTAATCAATTCTCAACCATATGCTGTACATGCAACCCTCCATACAACAATACACAATTACCTCCTTTGGGAGTATAATAACGCATTAAAACAAGAGACATCCCAATACTTTATAAATTGTTCTTTATTAAACTCAACTAAGTGTGCCACAATATTACCTAACTATAATTTTAAAATTGGGATATAAACTTTATATTTCACATTTATCGTATGCATGTAATTACGAAAGGGGCAATTCTCCGTAAAAAACACACCTGCTAACTTTCATCGATACAATTAACAATACATGTCAAACCATAAACACGTAATTGATAAATTATACTCCACATATCGTATGTGGTACTTACATGTAATCTTGCACCGTATTTCATGAAACCGTATAGAAATACATAGAAATACGCCAAAAAATACCCTAAACCATACACGTATTTAGAGTTTCATAGGTATTTTCCATCCACAAATGCATCAAACATGTAAAATAAATATACCACTTTGTAGATCATGAGCATACGAAACGTCGCAGGAACGCCCGACGGACACACGCTCCCTCACGCGCCACCGGCTTCGGCGCGTGAAGCCCATGCGGCGACACGCGCAGCACGTGTTCGCTTCTCGGCCAGCTAAAACGGTCCGACCGGGTTAACCGTCCGACGTTCGCTTAACCGAACCGGCGAACCCGGTCGGGCTTAACCCGGCTCGGCCGGTTCCGAAGCCAAGCAACCGGTCCGGTCGGGTCACAGTCGGGTTGGGTCCGGCGGGTCGCCGCATCCGGCGAGATGACGTCGCCCAGATGCGGAGCACGCGCGGGCTGGATCGAGCGTGCGCCAGCGCCCGATGGGAAGCGGCGCGCGGCCGCGCGCGTGGCGGCGCGTCCGTCGTCCTTCCTCCGACGAATTTTATATGATTTTGCTCGCCTCGTCGTGTAGGTTCCGAATATATAATTTTCTTTTAGTTTTGAAGAAATTAAAATTTCGAAAAAACACCCAAACGTGATTCGAGATCTAAAACGCGTTGGCTCGATACCACATGAAAGCTGCGACTAAAATCCGTATGCAGCGATCCAAAGAATCACACGTATAGATACGCGAATCACAAACCATAGAATAGAGGAATGACGCACCTTGTTTCGGATCCATCGTTCTTGATGCGGAATTGCGACGATCCGATACTCAAGAGCTTCTTCTAGAACCCCCTTTATCACCGGCTTCAATGAGACGGCCCCTCACGTACGCTTCCGACGACTCTTGATGTGAGGTTATGACATTAGGGTTTAGAGGAGGGACTTAAGCTCTATTTGTAGAGAATAAACATATCCCCTCATTAAAGATAATGTTTATCTCAACATACTATCCAAATCCCATATCCAACTAAATTAGGAAACCTTTTATCTTTCTTTATTAGACCAATTAATATCTACAATAATAATTAATAAAGCCCACATTGAATATATAAGAAATATATTCTAACAGGGATTGCTCGGATGGCACTAAATGAACTCGTGCAGCCGCGTTCGAGCGAACGAGGCTTAAGTGAAAAAGATCACCTGTTTCTTCTAATTTTGCACCTTTAAGAACCGCGAAGTCTTGGTTTCTATTGAAGAATCGTTTTGGATTCGGATGGTGTCATGGATTGCGTTCACCGAACTACGGGGTGTGGTTCATTCTCCCCATCGACATGAAAAACACGGGATTCTATAGGACTTTCATAATTTGAGTACATATTTTATTGGTGGTTTGGTCTATGCCCGTGAATTCTAATGTTACAACTATATATTATTTTTCTTGTAATCGATTAATGTAACATAAAGGTGTGATGTACCAATTATAGTAAAATTATCTACTAGATGTAGTCGTAGTTTAAGGGCAAACCACGATACACCTCATGGCCTCGATTTCTCTTTCTCACTTTTTACATTCTATTTTGTTGTGTTGTGCGGAACCCTAACACGGATCCTAGTCCGTGTAAGGAACTTCCCTAGTCTTTCATGGATGGCCTATTTTCGACTGCATTGCGATCATGGATTTAGTCGATTCCAGCTATCATATTCTCCGCGTAGCTCTGCACCGCATAAATTATTGACTATTTTCTCTTCGATCGTTTAATCTAATGCCGTCATATTCGCCATGTAGCTCTGCACTGCATTCCCCCATATACATATTTTAGAAAGCACGAAGATCCTAGAGTGGCCCCCTTCACAACCTAATAATAACTTGTTAGGTTGTTAAGACTATTTGGTAAAATCGATCTTTCATATATATGTTTACTCATTTAATTCTTCGTCCCCCGTCTACAACACGTGAATATCGCTGTCGTATATACAGAGGGGAGCATCGGTCCACTGCCTCATTAAATAAGCATTGCGATTCGAGAGCTTTTGTCCTACCTATAAAACATTACCAAATTCGCGTTCCAATTTCTGTGGACCCAATGCTCCGACGCTCGCGACCATCGACGGCTAACCGGGCGCCACGTGGAGCGCCGCGTTAGCGCCTTCGGGCATCGGCAGCAGCCGGCATCAAAGGCGCGGTGGCTTGCAAGAACCAAACAGCGATTAAACAAAAGCACGAGATGTTTAATTTAAACGTTAATTAGTGGAGACAATTAAAGGGAAAGGCCGAGGGGAATGATGAGATGCTGCCGTGAACGCTTTAGAGCTTTATTCCCTTCTTTGCCCATCCGCGCTTCGTCAGCCCCTTTGCTTTTTCCTGTTGGCGGTGATTAAGGGGGGTTAATCATCTCCGACGCTTGTTTACAGTGCGTTTTTCATTTTAAAAGAAAAAAAAAATTTCGAGTCCACATCGGATTTGAATTTTTTTGTTTGTTCCTTTTGCTTGAAGATCAGGTGGGGCAAGACTAGCAATTTACCTCGCCGCTTTTGAATAACACAGTTTAGGCATGATTTTATATATATCAATGGAGCGCTCAACGAGTTGGTTGAGCCTCCCGAGCTTTTAGACAATTAAATTGATGAGATCCCAAGTTTAACTCCCAAAGGATCGCGTCTTGGGGACTTACCCGACGTTGGCATACCCTCGCCATTTCGAGGAATAATCCATCAGCGTGAGAAATCTCGATTATAAAAATATATATATATATTTAGACACGCACACGACACAATTGATTTCATTATATGGGTAAAAAATACACGAAACTGCTAGCCTGACAGTCTAATAAAACTATCGCTTATTTTTTATTACTCGATCTCTTAATCAATGTGGAAGTTCCCACCCCGAAAAGGGAATTGCCACGGGTTTCATGGAATCGATCCCATCATGCAAAAAGACTCATGGGCTAGAAAGATCTCACGAGCAACGCCGTCGTTTCTCTCGATCCTCACCAATACGTGCAGGAAATGTCTAGAGTTTTCTATTTAAGTCAAGTAGCCTGGATACAAACACCTTCTTGCATGGACCATCCAACCGCCATTAGGAGGCGAGCGAGATCGAGAGCTCAACTACAAGCGAGAGATAGAGGTGACCGTGAACGAGATCGACGCACTTAGACGGTGTGAGTAGAGGAGAGAGTTGAAAGTGAGACGGAGCGTGAAAGACGAGAGGAAAGGCTAGAGTTGAGAGAATAGGCGAGGAGCTGAGAGATGATAGGAGAGGCTAGGGTTTCTTTGGGCTACCGTCGGGTGAGTCGCGTGAGTGTGTGATCACGCAAGAGTAAGAGAGGTTGAACTAAAACCATGGAATCGAACTAGTATTCACCGGTTTTAGTAAATTGAAATTGGAAAATGGTGTATGAGAATTGCCTATAACCAACCAATTCTGTCTCGTTCGGTCCGAGCTGTATCGGGTTCTTTTGCTCACTTCTAATTGAAATGCATGTACGAGCTATGTGGGAAAAATGACACATAGTAAAATTAGTATGATGTGGAGTATTTGATAAGTCCTAACAGCCCATAACTCACTTGAGTTTTTTAAGTAAATAAGGGCTTGACCGGATGTGGTGATTGGTTTAGACTTATACTCTCTCTTGATTATCTCCGCAATTAAAGATATTGGGTTCCCGCCGCGGAATGTTGAAAAAATGAATATGTAGTTAATTTTGGCGGCAAATTCGAGTTTTCATGTTCCTTTGTCTCGGAATACGAGGACCAGCAAGGATTGGTAGAGTCTAGTACGGTGCGATGGGCATTGTCGTTGTCATTACAGCACACAATGTTCATTACCCACACTCGAGACAAAAATCCGGGGACTATCTGATTCATACCACATAGTGAATGGCACAAAGTTTTCGAAAGTGGTCGTGCAGGAATTGTGCTCAATAGGTTTCGGTCGTGTCCAAAAACAAGATCCCTTAGAATAATAATAAATAAATGATGTCCTTTGTCTCTTTTTTTTTTTTTTTTGCTTTTTCTGGAAAAATAAGGTGGGGGAAAGTGGGTTTCCTACTCCAAAAACCTTATAATATTTTTTGGGCCGTACGTGTCAAAGAAAAAATGCCACTATCTGACCAAAAAAAAAAAAAAATTCCCCCACGAGGCTCTTAATCATTTGATTAATGGGGAGTTCCCATTCTCGAATTGCGGTGCTGCAAAGTTGGACACTTGTCAAGGATTGACTTCCCGAGCCACTGGCTAATGGAAGCACGGGGACGGATCATGACAGCACGATTACCTCGACCCAAGTAAAATCGGATGCGTGACTTGATGAATCTAATGCTATGGATCGGATATGTTAGAATATTGTTTCAGATTTTGCAGACGAAACCTGTTCTCGAAACACTTATTAAGTATGTTAATTAGGATTTTTGGAGTTTCCAAGCTTGCGAATATCGTATACGAGAAGCGTAGTGCATCGAAAGCAATGAACTTTCTTCGCTTGGTTGTTTAATAAATACGGCGAGAGCATCGACTAAGCATGGCGAGCCAATGTAATTTGCATTTGGCCATTTCTATATCGATTCGAGGTTCGACTATTGTCTTTTTCTATTTTTCTAGCCCGCGTGCTTTGATGAGTGAGTTTCGCCTTCTTGAATTTGATTTTTGTACGGGACAATGAGTGCTAACAATTAAGTCTTTCGCTTCGTTATGTAGTGGCAACGGGCATCGAATATATACCCTATCTTTGATTATTAGCTTAAGCTCGTGTTGAGCACTTAACTTATACCATATTCGGTACGACTTTCTAATGGTAACCGCGGTTGCGAAAACAAGTATCAACAGATTTTACCGAGTATTTATAGCTAGTTAAATTAGCGTTCAATTCACAAATCAGCCGCATGCTTCGAGGTAATTCCCTCCGTGCTGTGCAAAATATAAGCCCAAATTCCGGTGGAAGTAACTTGGGAATGGAACTGCATAATGCGGCCGGCAGTTGATTGTTGACTTCCAAAATTAGATTGCTTTTGCTAGCTATTCTCTATTTATTTATTAAGCAGCATGACGGTCGAAGTAAACTTTTAAAATAAAGTTGTTGCCGACTTATATAATGCTAACTACAGCAGAATAGCAAGAGTAAGTCTTACTTAATGTTATTCATGACGGTGGCGGTTTGCCTATACCCCATTCGTCATTAGGTCAAGGGAGAAGACTCGTGTGATTTGATCGACCGGAGTGAACTCGCAGTCTAATTTATCGTGCCCTTGAGTAAATACATATTGGCGATGCTAAACGTGCAAATGAGTTGAACTTCGTGGGCCGTTGCAGATTCAACTCGTGCCTATTGGAGCTTGCATTACATTAAGCTTCGGAATTCGTAATTCGACTTGTACCCAAAACAATTTCGGGCAACGTAGGGTTCGGGCACCAAATCAATTAGTCTTTTTTTTGGGGGGGTTAGAAGAATAAATTAAATCAACCGATATGTTCGAGTACTTATTCAGCATCTCCTAAATCTACAAAAAATTTCAATCGATTGCTGTCCATATTCAACATTTGTGACTATAAAAAAAAAAGGAGCGCATCATATTCTGAATTTTTTTTTTCCTTATTTAATTTAGAAAACTCCGAGTTTGGGGTTTAATCTGAACTCACAATAAGTCCGACTTAACCGACAATGTTGGGGTTCGAGGATCGAGTCCGAGCTGAGATCGAGCTTGTGAAATATTTCCCGAACTGGAGGTGGCTCGATTTGAATAACTAAAGCTAAATTAAACTCGGGAGTTTCAATTATATATGATACGGCACGAACGATCGATTGTATGGGAACAAATAGAAAATTTGATCGATTTGTTACTGGGTGGAGGAGACCAGCTCCCGAAGCGACACGTAAGCAAAACTAAAGGGCGCCCCTCATTGGGCGGAGGGCCGAGAACCGGTGCGCTGACGTCAGACGTAGCTGTCGCAACATGACAAAAGTAGGGAGGTTCGCACTGAATCGCCGATTGGCCTAATCACTCCTTCACCGAAAAGCCCCTTTTCCGCTTTACGTAAAAAAAGGAAAAGGGGAAAACATTCCCCCCGCTTTCAACTTCTGCCACTATTCCTCCCGCTTATTTACGCCCCGTTGCCACTGCTCCTTTTCGGGTACCGATTGCTCTAATTTCGGGAATTTCGCGGGCTCTGGCACGATGAATACGGTCGTGAGCATTTCGATTTGATCTAAAATAAGTTGACGACGATGCGTTTGATTAGATTGAAATTGAATATCTTGGACTCGACGGCGACGGGGCTTGTGCATGACAGCTTTGTCGTGTTCAGAGACGAGGCATTTGACGAATCTTCCTTTATTTTCCTAAAAATTAGATGAATTTATTTTTCTTTTTTTAAACCTCCCGTCGATCGGGATAGTACATCGCAGAGATTCTCATCAGAACGGGAATTTAGCCTCGATATCGATCCACTCGTGCAAACGCCTTACATCAGGGCTTGCAATTTTATGCCGCCGTGCCGGATATTGACATGGCACGATGTTGTTTCGCTAAAAATCACCGCGGTGAAAGATCTTTCACCGAAAGTTTAGATCATCGGCTTTAATGTTTAATCGGGTTTTCGTGACGATTCCGAATATGAAATAACTATGCGAACTAAGGATAAATTGAATTATAAATGTAAATGCGATGAGATAATAAAAACAAATAATGTAAATCGTAAAGTAAATTGACAAGTGTTGTCGATTTCGCGGATCATTTACAAAGATTCGTTTTTGACTATTAAGGATAACCGTCGATAGCGGTATCTTTCGTATATTTTATCCCTAGATTCTCGAATATGCTTCGATAATTGCTCATCTTATCCATTGGACGATTGGTCTTCTAATTTATCTGCTCTGCTCGATTTTCGGTGTTACGTACCGATTTCGTGGTGTCACCGACGCTTCATGACAACATTCATCTGTCGTCGACTCATTTTGAATACTCTATATATTTAAGACCATGGCGTTCTTATAAGCTTGCTGACTTTAGGAAGCCTGAGCCGATTTTATGTGCCAACATGTATGTTGATATGTTTACAAACATATATTGACGCGTGCACGTGATAAACACGTAAAGTACATTTTTGCTCGATAACTCCCGTGACAAGTTTCAACACATTTTGGACAACACGAGTGATTTGACTTGGCATTACATTTAAAATGTAATATCCAGTTAGCTCCTTTAGTATTGCACTTTCGTATGACTCTTTCTAGCACGGGCGTTACCGTGGCAATGGTTAACGAAAACATTACATTGGCGTATTTTGAAATGCGTGTAATTATGTCATAATGGAAAAACAGTGCGTCAAGCGGGTCAATCCGTGCACAACATGGTTTTTTTTTTTCACGTGTCACCCGCCCTTTTCGTCGAAATCCAAATCTATTTCAACAAGGAGCCAGTGCGGGACGAGTCGTGTCAAGAATTGCCGGTCTTGCCCCGCTAGATAAATCTCGCAGTCAACAACATTACCGATTACCATTCCTTGTTTAACATGCTCAACCGAACTCATCTGAAAATATACTTTTTCCTCCCCCCCAAAATGTCCATCCAAAGGGGGTTAGAACTAGCTAGTTTGAAAAGGTCGGGCATGCCCCAGGAGAAGCGCCATCGATTAAGCACCCAAAATTAACTCTCTCTAATTATTGGAGGGGGAGCGAGGGACGCCATGTAAAACCAAATTAAAAATTTAAGTCAATGCATAGTTAATCCGCCTTTTGCACCCCCTGGTTTGAGAACAGTGCTTCAGATTCCCATAACAGCTAGACACATAATAACACCTCGAGAGGTTCCTGTCGTGTCCACAGCCTTCTTTTTTTTTTTCGTTTTTTTTAATCAAACCACACGATTTATTTATTCATTACAAGTTCGCCGCTGCAGCTCGCCAGTCCTCGATGCAGCTCGCCGATCTCCGTCGCAATTAAATAAAAAAAAATTCGAAATAGAAATTTTTAGGGTCATATAAAGCGCATTTTTATTCTTTTTTTGATTTAGAACTAGAAATTTTATGTAATTACTAAATACGTTTTTCTGCTAAGAAATTATCATCGAAAATGGAATCGGAAAAATTCACTTTTGATAAAAAAAAATTATTCATGAGAATAGAAAAGTTGACCAACCCACTCTACAGTGGCCCGGAAGGGGGGGTGGTCGTGGGCATCTGATGCCATTTGGCCAAGTCAGCACGTGGCAGCCCTCGAAATTTGTGGCCTCATGCGAGGGTACTTTTGTCCTCGAGAAGTACAGCCGCACCACACAAGCTCGAGGGGGTGGGAAAATGCGAATGGGACGAGCTAGCGTGTAGAACCTGCGCAACTCTTGTGGACAGATGGGGATGTGAACACAAGCGAAAGCTCTTTTTTTGTATTTTTTTTTAAATTTAATTCTCTCTCTCTCTCTCGCTTTCTTATTTTCTAAAATGCGAGGCACGAATTATGTCACTTCGTAAAAATCAATTTATTAAATTTCATTAACTTTTTCCCGGGTAAATAGTAATGCTCGAGCAAGTAAAATTTATGTTCCAAAAAATACTTTTTATTTTTATACGTAACTTTATTATTTTTTTAAAGGTGATTTTTACGGGTCATCCCCATGGTAAAATTCCATTTATGTAATAAAAAAATGCAATTTTGATTTACTGGGATTTTTTTTAAAAAGGTAATAATTTCGTTCTTGGGATGGAGAGAGTGTGCAGGAAGAGATAATGGCCTGTGCTAACCAGCGAACATCATATTCTTCCGTTCTTGCTTTCGCAGATTCTTCTTCTTCTTCTTCTTCTTCTCTCCTCCTCCTCTCGTTCTTTGTTTCTATCTTTCTTTCTCCTCCTCTGCCTCGACGTCGTCCCTCAGTACTTCCCTCTTGGCTTAACTTACATCACCGCAGTTGTTTCTAAGCTATATTCTTTTTGAGTCCTCGACTGTTTGGTTCTGTTGAGTAATTTTTCACTTCAAGAGAGTCAATATATCCAACTGGTGGGCTTTGTTCCCGCTTGATTTTTTGGTTATTAGAGCTGCTCCCCAACTAGATTTCCTGGAAAGAGATTCCTCGTGGGGTGGGGGGAGGGGGTGTTTCAGTTTCTGGTTAGAATAACTAGATTGGTTTTTCTTGTTACCATTTAACAGCCCGTCTCTGGCTCTGGGTTTTTACTTGGCATTTAACGGGGCGGAATCACACTCTGCTGGACTTAGGAATCAAGAATTCAGGGTCCTTGTGATCCATTTCTCTTTCTGGGCTGTTGATTTAGTGGTCTTTCTTTCAGGTTTGGTGCTTCATCTTGCTTTTCTTGAGTTGTGGGTTTGTTTTTGGCTGGAAGTACCCTTCTTCGCTTCCTTCTTCTTTTTGACAAATCTGGTCACTGCTCTTATTTCGCCCTTTTAAGTACTTGTTGCTGAGCTGGGTTGAGTCCTTGTTGTGGATGAGTTTGCTCCATGTGCTCGGTTTCGGTCTGAAGGTGGGGCATCTACTATGGGTGCTATGCTGCTGGGTTGTGTCCTCAATTTCCAAGAATTGGTTGGTTTTTGGTGGTGAAATGACCAACGCTGGTTTTGTTGGCGATGGAGGCAAAATGTCACTGAATTGGTTGGAGAAGGTATTGGGGAATGTTTACAAGATCCGCCACGGCCATAGCAACCAGCAAGCTGGGTCTAAGAGATTCAGGAAGACTTGGTGGAGGAAGCTTTTGTTCACATGGGTCATCGGTTGGGTCATCTTTTCTCTGTGGATCTTGTGGTACATGAGCTCGCAGGCAGCGGAGAAGAGGAGAGAGACCCTCGGAAGCATGTGCGATGAAAGAGCTAGAATGTTGCAGGACCAGTTTAATGTCAGCATGAACCATGTCCAAGCCATGTCCATTCTGATCTCCACTTTCCACCATGGCAAGGAGCCTTCTGCTATCGATCAGGTAAATCTTGTTTTCTGAGCACTTCAAGCTTATCAAGTTGATTAGTTTTATCCCATTTTGTTTTCTACTTGCCTAAGTCAGATAGCTTCCCTGATCGGAGGACCATCGATATTAATTACTGTTTGCACTTAAGAAGGCTAATTCCATATAGATGCTTGGTTTGCCCCGATATTTGTGAATTTATCAGACTTGATAGGATGTCACATTCAGGAAATTTCACTTTTTTGAATTCCCTTTGGGAAGCTCCTGTAGCCAAATGCTTTATCATCATGTACTGAATTTTAAAGATTAATCTGTGTCTCAATGAATCTGATCTTGAAATACTAGCCGATTCTGTTTTACTTAATTAGTGATCAGCAGCAAAAGCTAATCGTTTTGACCGGCAGACGACCTTCGCGAGGTACACGGAAAGGACTGCTTTTGAGAGGCCTCTCACAAGTTTCGTTGCATATGCGGTTAGAGTGCTCCATTCTGACAGGGAAGAATTTGAGAAGGCACAAGGTTGGAAAATTAAGAGGATGGATACTCTTGAAAAAACCCCAGTTCCCAAGGATGACTCTGAACTTGAAGAGCTGGAACCGTCCCCAGTTCAGGAAGAATATGTGCCAGTCCAGGAAGAATATGCGCCAGTCATCTTTGCACAAGATACCATTTCACATGTCGTTTCTCTTGATATGCTGTCTGGAAAGGTGAATTTCCTTTCAATTGTATGTCAGCAGATTCCAGCCTTAGTGGCATGCTAATACTGAAACCTACTTATTCCATGTGCCTCATACATTTTTTTTCCCTCATGCATCTTCATAATTGGCTCGTCATTTTGAGTTGTTGTGATCTTTAATCTAGCATTCTGCAATATCCTCTCCACCTTTTGTTTGATAACATTTTGCTCATGGGCTTTGATATTTGATCGTAATTTCCATCAACTAGGAAGACCGTGAAAATGTTTTACGTGCAAGAGCTTCTGGAAAAGGGGTCCTGACTGCTCCATTTAGGTTAATTAAAACAAACAGCCTTGGAGTTATATTGACCTTTGCCGTATACAATAAGGATCTCTCACCAAATGCCACTCCTGAGGAGAGAATTGAGGCAACTGACGGGTAATGTTCTCCTTCTTGGTTGGTTCTCTTGCTATGCGGGCATGCATAAATTGAGTGATGACAGCTTATCAGGCAGATACCGTGGCTTCCTAACATTTACAGTTCTCTAAAGCAGGTACCTTGGTGGGGTCTTCCATATTGAATCACTAGTAGAGAAGTTGCTTCAACAGCTCGCGAGCAAGCAGACCATTGTTGTGAATGTATATGACACCACCAATTGGTCACATCCAATCAGCATGTATGGTTCAGATGTATCGGAAGATTCTCTAGAGCGTGTCAGTACTCTCAATTTTGGGGATCCGTTCAGGAAGCATGAGATGCGCTGCAGGTAATTGCTTTCTTTCCTGGCAGATACTTATGTTGTTTATCTAACTTGAGCAGCGCTTGTTTTTTGACTATATGGTCTAAGAAGTAAGGTGAAGCCCTTGGCCAAGGTGTTAGATGAGTACATAGTGCTTTAAGTCCTCATGGCTGGCCTAGCCCCTTTTTCTGATGTGTGGTCCATGCATCACTTGGACTGTTGGAAATTGGCTTAGTTGGCTAGACTGTAAATGAGTGAAAGTTCTCTGATTCACTGAAATGGAAGTTTCGGTGTTCATCATAGGATCTGTGATGGCCACAATTGTTGCGATGCTCTAGATTCTGCAAAAGGGTACCTACATTATTTGTGGGAATGATCGATCCCTTTGATTTATAAAAACTTGCACAGCTGACTTTGTAATGCGAACAGATTCAAACAAAAAGCACCATTGCCATGGCTTGCAATAACTACGTCATTCGGGATTCTTGTGATTGCGTTGCTTGTTGGGCATATCTTCCAAGCAACAATGAATCGAATTGCCAAAGTTGAAGATGACTGCGATAAGATGACGGAACTTAAAAAGCGAGCGGAGGCAGCTGATGTGGCAAAGTCACAGGTAATTTACGTTTTTGTCGATTTTGTGTTGATTTAAAATATACTGAGCGATGCAGTAACAGATTTTGTTTTACCCTTTATAGTTTCTTGCTACTGTTTCGCATGAGATCAGAACCCCGATGAATGGAGTTCTAGGTGAGTGTGTGGACAAAGTGTTTGTTTAAATTTTGCTAGGCACATGTAGGAATGTATATAAAATAAGCAGAGACCTTCACATCCCATCAAAACATGACAATGTTTGTGTGGCAGGAATGTTGCATATGTTGATGGATACAGATCTAGATGAAACTCAACAAGATTATGTTAGAACTGCACAGGAAAGTGGAAAAGCTTTGGTTTCACTTATAAATGAGGTCTTGGACCAAGCGAAGATTGAATCCGGTAAGATTGAGATTGAGGCTGTGCAGTTTGATGTAAGGGCCATATTGGATGATGTCTTGTCCCTCTTCTCGGGCAAATCTCAAGAAAAAGGAGTGGAGGTATTGACTGCCTTTTGTTACATGGTGCTGCTTATTCACCTGAGTCATTATCTGATAAAATTTCCACCCCTTCTTGCAGCTAGCAGTTTTCATTTCTGAACATGTTCCAGAGATTTTGATTGGTGATCCAGGGAGATTTCGGCAAATCATCACAAATCTTATGGGGAACTCAATTAAAGTAAGCCGAATGTTTAAGTGTGGTTCACACATTTTCTGAGAAATTCGTTTTTAAATCTCAGTTGCCATTACAATTCATGGTTAGTATCAAATTTTCCTGTGACCGACGCAAACATAGAAATTAGAATGGTCACTGCTCTTGAAATCATCAACAAAGTGAGGAAGCATTTTCAAAAAGGAATATGCCTTTTGAATGGAAGATTCATAAATCAAGCCATACAGACTGACATTTAGTCTCTAGGCTTTTTTCCTCTTCATCGTGCATCAAATCTGTGGGGGACCATGGCAAGGGTTTCTTTCAAGGATTTTGCTAAGTTACTGCTCTTTGTATCAAGGGTATAATCTTGTCGAGCTGCAACAAATGTGCTTTACATATTTCATAAGGGAGTTTATCACGTTTAATTTTCGCATGATGTGTGAATTTAACGCATTCTATTCATCTTCAGTGTCTTGTAAATCTTAACTTTCATTAATAGTTGGTTGATAGTGCCCTTAGAAACTCATGTAAAAGACCCTTTTCCAAACGTTGTTCTTGAATGGCAAGCAAAGACAGAAGTCAAAGGCGAATTATATTTTGTACTTCAAAGTTTGATCAACTTGTTCCGATAGCTATTCATGGAAATTGTGCTTCTCTTCAAAATGTTGATGTGGTTTAAGATGTTTTGTTGGGTAACCTTGCTAATTGAAATATGACTACCAGACTCTCTCATTGAAAAACATGACTTAACAGACTATATGTTCACCTTAGTTCACAGAGAAAGGACATATCTTGGTCACTGTCCATCTTGTTGACGAGGTGATGAACACAACTGATGCTGAGAAGGAGTCAGCCACAGGGAGTACGTTGAGCGGCTTCCCTGTACCAGACAGACGGCTCAGCTGGGCAAAATTTAGGATATTCAGCCAGGAAGGGTCTGCGTCTCCAGTGCCAACATCCCTTAGGATATTCAGCCAGGAAGGGTCTGCGTCTCCAGTGCCAACATCCCTTTCTAACCCAATCAATCTCATTATTTCAGTGGAGGATACAGGGATAGGTATTCCTCCAGAGGCTCAATCCCGTGTTTTCACTCCTTTCATGCAAGTGCGCCCGTCAATTTCTCGAACACACGGCGGCACAGGTATTGGGCTAAGCATAAGCAAATGTCTGGTTGGCCTCATGAATGGGGAGATTGGATTTGTAAGCATACCCCAGTTGGGATCCACCTTTACCTTTTCTGCAGTTTTTGGTGATGGCTGTTCTATCTCCAAAGAGTGCAAGAGCCAACAAGTGAAAGGACGAGGTGACTCTGGCACCTCAGAGTTTCATGGTATGAAAGCACTGATAGTTGACTCAAGATCTGTCCGTGCCAATGTATCAAAGTATCATATCCAGAGGCTCGGTATTCATGTTGAAGTATTGGCAGACTTGAACCAGTGCCTCCATGCCATACAAAGTGGGAATGCCAGAACAGATATCGTGCTCTTGGAATGGGAAATTTGGGACAAGGACTCTGGTTTGTCGGCTATCTTCCTAAATAAATTGAGGGACATGAAACCACGGGTATCTCCACGGCTGTTTCTTCTATCTAATTCTATCAGCTCTAGTAGGGTAAGTGCTGCAACTTCAGATGCTACTGGTCCATTCGTGATTATGAAGCCTCTGAGGGCCAGCATGCTGGCTGCGTCTTTACAGCGAGTCATGGGAGTCGGAAACCGAATAAGTTGCTCTAATGGGGAGTCTCCAAGTCTCTCTCTCCGCAGCCTTCTTCGTGGCAGAAAAATCCTAATTGTGGATGACAACAAAGTAAACCTCAGAGTCGCTGAGGGAGCTTTAAAGAAGTATGGAGCTGATGTGGTTTGTACAGACAGCGGGGAAAAAGCGATTGCTTTGCTCAAAGCGGTGCATGATTTTGATGCCTGCTTCATGGATATCCAGATGCCCGGAATGGATGGGTATGGCATTTTCCTGCTCAAGCACTTATTTTTTTTCTTCATGAAACGTGTATACTCATCAATTCAGAGTTTTGTATGTGTCTGATGTATTAGATTCGGATACCCTTTTCTGCGTCAACTAGGTGGTGATCACAGATAAGTGGATCTAATGGTTCTATAATTCCTTTGTTCAGATTTGAAGCTACAAGGAGAATTCGACAGATGGAACAAACTCTGAGTGAGGACTTCCTACTGGGAGAGTCAAACTCAGAGCCACGTGAAAATATCTCAAATTTCCGCCTACCAATCTTGGCCATGACTGCAGATGTGATTCACGCTACTCATGAAGAATGCACAAAGTACGGAATGGATGGATATGTTTCAAAGCCATTTGAAGCGGAACAACTTTTTAGGGAAGTTTCGCGCTTCTTCCAGTCATAATTGAATCGAAACTTGTAGAGAGGCCACCATAGAAGGCTAATTGTTTTTGGTGAGCTTGGTCTTGGCACTTTGGCAGCCTTCCGGTGAACTTTGAAATTCTTTAACAAGAGTGAGTTTTCTCTAGCCTCTCTTTAGCTACACGTTTCATGATTCTTCTTGCTTGTAAGAGCAGTTTGGATTTCCCCTCTGATAGATGCAATCAAAATTTGCTGATGCATATTCCCATGCGAAACCGCGTGGATTTACTTCACACCTCTTGTGTTGATTTCTTGCGTATTCTTGGATTTCTCAGGTGTCTTTTCACGGGAGCGTGTATATAAAGAAAGCTAAGGCCACCCGCTGGAGTTTTCATTGATTTCCCTAGGAGTGGCGAATTCGAAACCACTAAAATTACTTTATGTACAGCTGATCTAAGCTGTTTGCAAGATCACGGTTGGCAATTAGGCAATCTGAAGTTCGCCAATCGAACTCCAGATCCTGCTTGGAAATGGTGCAAGAATTTCTCTGACATAGATGTATATCTGTAGACTAGCATAGTGTGTACATGCATTTTAGCTTTTAGAGATCGTAGCCGGAAGGTTTGGTTAGACTGCATTCCCTTAGAGACAGAGCATTCCATGTATATTACTCAGAATAAAGAACGTCAGCATTCACATTCATGTTTTTATTTTTACCCCAATCAAATTTTGTTGGAACCATGTAAAGGGTTGAGTCCATAACTGATGTATAATAATAGTACAATTGTCTCTCTTCGACAGCAATTTTGTCCTTTTAGCAAAATTGTTGGAACCAATTTTGATGTAATCAGGGGCAGCATTTGGTGTGAGCAAGTACACTGTACACATAGAACAGAGGCAGAATCAAAGAAAATTTCCCGATTCTCTTGTGGCTTTCGTGTAAGGATAAACGGGCGGGGCACGCACGGCTTCTGAGTTGTGGTCATCGTGGCTTTTGGGCGATGCGGTGATGCTGCCGGTTGATTAAGCACCAATGTCTATGGAAAGCTGTCCAAAATGTCGTGAATTTATTGTTAATTTAATTTTGAACTTTTTAATTTTATCATTTAAGTCTTAGGCTTTTTCTTATTTTGTTAATTGAATCTATTCAATTAATTTTGATCAGAAATATTTAACGGTAACGTCGGTACATGATACGTGGATATTTTTAATAATATTTTCATATCTTTTGATTATTTATTAATTTTGTTTTTATTTTTTACGTCACTGCCTCGCCAGCTGACCATGGCCGGTCACCGGCGAGAGCCAGTGGAACTAGCGAAGAAGCGTAAATGTCGGTATGCAAGTATCGCGGGAATGTGAATTACGACAATGTACGAACCGAGATTCGGGCAACTATGAATCCGCGCGTAAGATCAACGCTCGCTCGCAAATGAAAGACCGCCGCCCACCCCCACCGCACGCACTCTCTCCATTCAAATATCGCCCCTCCCACTCCTTTGCGCTCTCTGCATCGCGTGGAATTCTAGAGGGGTGGGATCAGGTGCGACGGAGGGAGGAAGGAGACCGATGGATCCAGACGCGGTGGCGAAGGCGTTCGTGGAGCACTACTACACGACGTTCGATGGGAATCGGGGGCTTTGTTGAATCTGTACCAGGAAGGGTCCATGTTGACCTTCGAGGGTCAGAAGATCCAAGGGTCGCAGAGCATCGTCTCCAAGCTCACCTCCCTCCCCTTCCAGCATTGCCAGCACAGCATCACCACCGTCGACTGCCAGCCCTCCGGCCCCGCCGGCGGCATGCTTGTCTTCGTCGGCGGCAACCTCCAGCTCCCCGGCGAGCAGCACGCCCTCAAGTTCAGCCAGGCGAGCCTCCCCGTTCTTCTCTGTTTTGCCTTCGTGAACCCCGCTGCTTCTTTTGAGTTTCTTTTAATCTGGTACCGGTCGGGTTAATTCGGAGTTGGAACACTTGCCTGGAATGTTGTTCTTTGTTGATTGATGTGCGTGTGCGTGGGTACTGATCTAGTGGAGCTGTGGTTATGGCTGAACCTGTTTTATCTGACTGCGTTTGTGGATATCAAGGGTGAAGGTTTTGTTGTTTGGTGACTACTGACTGCTGGAGTGGAGTTCATATCAGCGGGCGGATCTTCTGGGAGTTCAATTCCTTGTATTGGGTCTTTCGATAGGTTAATTGATTGGTGCAGATCAGTTCATGTGCTTGGTTATGATTGCTTGATGAGTACCTCTTTGCTCTTCCTATGTTTCTGGTGGTGAAGGATGTTCTAAACTTGTCTTGGGGAAATGGTGCTAGATATCTCGGATTTGCTCGTTATCCATTAGGACTATTCTTCCCTGTTGTCTTTCTCCACGACACTGATATGGGTGGGCTGTTAGCTGTTTCTGAATGAAGCTAGTACTGTGTTGCAGTTTGTTTTTCTTTTCACGCAATGTTGACTGGATAAAGCTCTTGGGCTTAATTGATGCTTATGATATTGAAAGCCAACAACTTGGAAAATGTGAGGTCATACAACATTCTGCTAAATTTGTTCTCTCTTTAACTACTTGAATCAGTGGGGGTTATGTTGATTGCTGGAAGCTACTATGGATTATGGCCCCAATGCCAAAAAATTTTTCTTCTCCATGTCTGAGCATATGATGACGGGGGCTGCAGCTTTGGCAAGATTTTATCGCCGTCCGTATTTGGCTGCTTGAGTCTTTGATTTTGCGTGTTGATAACACAGCTGTGATACTTTGTCAATTTCTTGGGTTGGTAGCCCAATCATCGCACTGGATGAAGAATGAAGACCCTGCGTCGGTTCTCTTTCGGAACGTTTGGCTAATTAGTGATATGTATATCTGCTTCTCCATGAGAACATGCATAGACACCTCCATAAATCGTTCAACTACACAGTAATAAACAATTGTCGATGAACAGCTATTCTGAGGAGAAAAAAAGGTAAGGTCCGATAAATTCAATGCCACAAAAGGCTTACACGATACTTTGACAGACCAATAATAGCATACATCTCATTTATTCAAGAGACTTGCGTCAAACCGCTGTGAACCATTGCACTCTTAGAACCAAAGGGAGATCCTAAATTGCTTTGTTGAGTGTTCCTGCTTGCTTGGGGATTCTGCTCGCCCATTAGCAGTTGATTGAGATTCTGGTGTTGTATTCAGCGTCCGGCTACTAATATGAGCATCTGTGATCCTTAAGAGTCTAGCCTTCATTTGCTGTTGTCTGCGAGTATTTTGATGGAATTGACATTACTGTCGGATGTGGATGGTGGGTGACCTTCTTCTCGGCTCTTTAGAGTTGGCATCTGCTGATTAACTGTGGTTGTTGTAACCAGTTGCTATTGTAGTATCATCCATTTAGTGTTGTTGGTTTTAGTCTCTGACCAGTAGTTCTCTTGTGATTGCTCGCAAAAAATGTCTCCGCTTGCTGTATGATATCAGTCCTTGTTCCTTGCAGTCAACTATTTCTTAACCTGATTTTCTACGTGCCTTCTGTTTTCAGATGTTCCATTTGATGCCAACGCCCCAAGGAAGCTTTTATGTGTTAAATGATATCTTCCGACTGAACTATGCATGAACACAAGATGGGCTTCTTGTCCACAAGAGGCATTTGTTGCTGGGATGTCAAGGGTAAATGAACCGTATGCTTGATAACGTCTGGTGCTTGAATTCTAAATGCATCTTTTTTTTTTTTTTGGATGGTTGCGTTTAGCATCCGGTGTTCTGTCTCTTGAAGAACATGGATTTTTTTGTTCATGGTGATTGGTTGAAGTGAAAATCGGTCCTCTGTTAATTCCTGTACTATGAGTCTGATAGAATCTCTTTACCATTTTTCTTTTGGCCAAAAGTTTGGTCGGGTCGAGCTTTGAAGTTTTGAGCTTGTTCTCTCTACCGTTTAGTGCTGTCGGATGGTCTTGTAAGTTTTCTCAGAGACAGTGGCTTGGTTGTGTACGACGCATTGAAACAGATACAGTCCGCATCATGTTTTGGAGTCAGACCTGATTGTATCTCCATTATTTCCTTTGCCGCGAGCAAACGTGCGATTGTCGAGTGGTCAGACGGCATGATTTCTTTCCTGGTTTGTTCTCCCTGAAGTCAAATGCAAGATGGTCCTCATGATCTCTCAGTGGGTTAAAAGCTCAAGCATATCTAATGCATTCAAGCTCATATGCCAAAAGTGGCCACAAAATCACACGACAGGTAAGACTTTTTAATCAATTTGCAGGTGGCTGGCTGGCTTTCGTACTAAGACGCTGATCGAGCATAGCAACCTCAAACTGAGTTGAAGCGTAGCAACCTCAAATGACAAAAATCAAGGGAACATTTTCCAGATAACCCTATAGTTCAGACACTTGCAGGGGAATGATTTTCACCGTTTGGAATCAGATCGGGCACGTCGAAATGCGGAAGCTGCGGCATTTGGAGAGGAGGGATTCCCATCGTCTCGCTCTGCCTCCGGTCGGCATCCTTGTCCGCGTCATCTCGGCCTTTCGCGGCTGGGCCTTTGAAGAAGTCGGTGATCGCGCTCCCCATGGACCTGAACGGATGGCTCAGGCCTTCTCTCACCTTCAGAATGAGGGACACCTCCGAGAGTTGCCAAGCGAGGGTGAGCACGATCATGGCCGAGAGAAGCCAGTGCGTCACCGTGTTCTGCCTCTTCACCTTCTTTAGCTCCCTCGCTATCTCCTCCGGCGTGGCCTTCGTTTGGCCACCTCCCTTTCCCTCCTCGGCTTCAAGTTCAGCCGCCCTGGCCATGGCATCGCTCTTTGCCTTGACCTCGTCGACTGCAACCCCTGTATCGGCCGATGCGTCAGGTTTCTTGATCGGGCGACTCGCTTTCAATGATTCCACCTGCTCGAGCGACAAGGCAGAGTGCAAAACTGAAGATCATACGTAGTTCACTTCATGGATCCTAGGGTTCCTAGACTTGATAGAGAAATCAAACAAATTTAAGCACAAGTTCAGCATAAACGACCAAGCTCCCGCTAATCACTTCCTCAGCGAAAAGTATCCCACCATAGTCAGTCCTAACTCCTAACGCATTTGTCAGGAAAGCAAATGAAATTCGACTTGGGTCTCGGTTTTTTTTTTTTTTTTCTGGGGCGGCGTGGGGCAATGGAACCGACTTAATCTAAAGGCATAAGAGACAACTTGTACATACATCGAGCTGGAATTGATTCTACCTGAGAGAGCAGTTTCGAGAGGAGGAGGTGGTCGTGGTCGCCGTTGCCGTCGCCGTCGCCGTCGAAAGAGACTAGATCGCCGGAGGCTTGTGGTGGTCGCTTCCTCTTTTGCTCCTCCTCCTCCTTCTTTTGTCCTCGAGGAGTCTCTGGATGGCGACGTGAACCAGTTCGAGATCAGGGTTCGGATTTGTTTCCATGTGTCGCTGATGGACGACGATAATCCCTCGGCTTCTTCGGTTCCAATCGTTCCTCCCCTCAGTCTCTCTCCCTCGATAAGCCAAAGCGTAGCCGCGAAATCAATCTGTCGATGAGGCGACGCGTGGGGCCCGTTTTGAAAGCTATCTCGATCGCGTGGCATTTCGTTTGTTTTCTCATTTTGAGACTTTTGTTATTGTTAGCTTCTTAATCCTCTGTTTTACCTCGAGATTTTGTTTTGTCAATATGGTTCTTGACGTATTCTTTTTATTCAACATGGTCTTTTCATTAAAATTGCAAACCGAGATTCTATACATGATGACTGGGTGTGGTTGAGCAAAGGAAAAGACAATAATAGGCTCGATCGGACTCTATCATCTCTAGTTATGAGTGGAGGCTTTACGATACGACGTGGAATTCAAGAATCGGCTTGCGTAGAGTGAATGTGAATGGAGCCGAGTCGCGGTGTCGAATCGCCATGTCGGACCAAGAACAGAGGTTTTTCTCTAGTCTGCCGAAACTGAAGCAATGGCCTCTTTCATTTTGCTTGGACATCACATATTCCGTCGGAACATGAAGCTAAAGAAGCCGCCAGCAGCAATCAGCCTTCGGGTCACCCTCCACTTAACAAGCATCGCAGCCCAAGTTATTCTCTTCACGTGCCAAAACATGCCTATGAATCAGATAGTGACTTGCCTCTGAAACCTTCTCTTTTTGGAAAATTGCCAGCTCTCTCTCTCTCTCTATAAGTAACATTGAACATCCAATACAACCTGCGCAAAACAAAAACAAAAAAAAGCAAGATTAGCGTCTCAACCGTAGAAATTGGTTGATTGAGCAAGAAAGTGATTGCTTAGAAAGATGGAGAATTGGGGCCCGGTTTTCGTGTCGGTGTTGCTGTTCGTGATCTTGACTCCGGGCTTGCTGTTCCAGGTCCCCGGAAAGCAGAAATGCGTGGAGTTTGGCAACTTCCACACGAGCGGCGCGTCGATCATCGTTCATTCCCTCCTCTACTTCAGCCTCGTCTGCGTCTTCTTGCTCGCCATCAAAGTACACTTGTACCTGGGTTGAGTCGATCCAGATCGTCCCAGTTGATAATAAGCTAAGCCTAAGCGAGTCGTGTCATTTGCTTTTTGGTTGTCCTGAGGGATCCTATCCTGTTTTGCTTCGATTGCACCATGAGAACGAACGTATTCACTTGCTTTTGGATTGCTGTGACGATGGTCGCGGTCTTGTTTGCATTCTTGGTTAAGGCCCTATCTTGTTCTCCCTTGTCTGTATGGGCCTCGGCACCTTTTTCAAACTTTCCGATTTTGAAAAGCCCATTAAACTAGAACACCCTAAGAGTAGAAAAAAAAAAAAAAAAAATTAGTCCGGCCAATTATTCGTTACAATTTCATTAACCGACATTTCAAAACATTGTGGAGCGGATCACCAAGATTACATTCGCCAAAAACAGAATTCTTTTGAGCAGATAATAAGCATATACCGCCGGCGATAAATTCAAAATATCGGCATCGTAAGTAGAAACCGAACAACAATTTATTAGTCTCGTTACGATTTCATTAATCGACAAAACCCAATAGTAGATTACCACTTTTTTATTATTATTATTCTAACCATTAGTGCATATCTATTTGTACATTACCGATGAAATAACATTTCTTACCGTCACAAGCCCAACAATAGATCAATTAATTGCCGCTCTATTTTCAAAGAAGTTATGAATGCATAAATATCGACAGCCATAAATAGCTAATTTTATTAGTAAATCACGTGGATAGACCTGACCGCGAGTAGCACGATTTCACCAACCTCATGACGGGTGCTATTGAAATTTTGCTACTAGGCCCAAACACAAATTTTTGGACACTTCTCCGTTGGAACGTGATGCGATTATCGCAAGGAAGCATTATCCGCAGTGTTCAAGTATACCTCAGCCTTTCAAGCTTTCGACGTACGTGTGAAGCTGATCGCGTGTCCACGTCAAAAGCAAAACCCCCATCAGGCAAAAGATCAGCCCGGAACATCCGATCCATCAAGCGACAGTGAACACGCAACTTGCCGTGATCCATACTCAACATTAATCGTTTCTTTGCCACGAAAAGGCAAACAAAGCTTGTTAATTTCATAATACCGTCGATAATCTCTTAATTAATAAAATTTTGCACAAAATACGTAATAATAATATATAAATTTACAATTGAGATTATATCATCAATAACAACAATGTCAGAAAAGAATCTTTCAAAAGCAAATTGGTGTTTTTCAAAGGTCCAATGGCCTCTCGCCACGCCTTCTTATCCCTCATGGAGAAACCCCAAAAAAGTAGACAGCACTAGGAATAAATAAATCACCGACCATGAGATCAAATTCCCCACCGGATGCTATTCCCTTCCTTGCTGCTCCTGGGAAATCTCTATATTTATAGTGCAACGCGCTGATTTACTCGGTCCATGTTCCTTTTCTCCTTTACATGGTACACGAGAGACCTAGAGCACAATCGCTGAGTGAACCAAGAAGCCGGAACGGGGAGGAGCGAAAGAAATGGCGGATTGGGGGCCGGTGGTGATAGCGGTGGTGCTGTTCGTGCTGTTGAGCCCGGGCTTGCTGTTCCAGCTACCGGGGAGAAACCGTGTCGTCGAGTTCGGGAACATGCAAACGAGCGGGTTGTCTATACTGGTCCACACTGTCATCTTTTTCGGCCTCATCACCATCTTTCTCATCGCTATCGGTGTCCACATCTACACCGGTTAGCCATTCCCTTCGCGACCTTCCATCTCCCATGCCGGGGTGACGTCTCGATCCCTTCTGGTACTTGCGGCTTTGTGATCCGACTGTAGAGACAAGTTAATTGAGTCCTGCGACCAGACTAGAGTGATGCCGGTCGTTCGCATTATGTTTGATTCGACTCTTCTTCGGGATACTGAGTGGTTTTTGATTGGGTTCTAAGGACTTTGTTATTCTCGTTCTTTGCTGATAATTCCGACACAGTATGTGTTGATTGATGTATATGAGTTCAGTTCCGTCTGGTGCTGGAGTGGGTGCTTATCATCGACAGATAATCTCAAAGAACACTGATGGAATGCCTTCAGTACGCTGTTGTTAAACACTGTACAGAACTTGCCAATTCATGCCCATCACTCAGATGTTTTTGAACATGTTACAAAAAACGTTATTCTCCAAATTTCATACTCGAACTCTTCAACTGATGGTTTCAGTGTTCTACAAAATCAAACAAAGTTTCGATCTTTCGACTTCTTAGGCCGCATAGCTGACGATAATGAGATAGATGACTCGAGACCCCTGTTTCACGTTCCAACTTCGAAGCAAGGGCTCCACTGCTCCCGAACCTTAACCGCCCAGTATCATGGGATTCGCCGCAAGCTAGCTTTTATCAATAGAACATCAATTCGAGCGAACTCTACCAAGATCTAAGGGGTCCCCTTAAAAGAGCCTTCATTTACCTAAGAGAAGTCGGCAAGAATTGAAAGCAAAGCTTCTGGCTCACTCTGTTGTTCAATTACTTTCCAGTCCATAATTGCAGTAGTACCAAACACGACAGAACGTGATTGTTCCATACCCGTGTGAACGCCTCAACGATTCATGTGAACGCTCCTCGGTCCGAAGACAACCCTTTTCAAACAAAAAAAAAAAAAATTTGTTGAAATGGCACCTCCTTTCTTTCGTTCTTGATTCCATCAATAAAAGATTGCCATGTCGGACTAAGTGCCTTTCGGATGTATAAACGTGCTAACTTACTTAATCAAACTACACCGAACTTTGATTTCGAAGACCGTTTCCTAGACTCCATTATTAGCGACGTGAACTTATTTAGCAACCACGTGTCGATCATCTTCCGTTATAAATCGAACTATGTCAACCTCAAATTGATCGACACCGCCACATGTCGATGACATCGTTTGAGCTGTCATCGGACGTATACGCACAGGCCTACTACACGCATGCAGATAGAACTGGCAAATTCCAAAGGTTGCAATCCCCACTTGCCCAAAGGTACAGCCAAGGGAATGGATTTTGCCCGGAGATTCAGGAAAGAAACCAAAGCAACCACCGCGCAGCTCCACACCCAAGTAGGACACGCAAATGATAAGTACACGCCATCATCTTTATCCTCCCACACACATACCCAACCCCATACATTAAGATTAAAATAAAGTTTGCAACATCAATTATTAAATTTTTCTCCACAACCACCTCCCTTTCCTGTGTGTTACGTCAACGTTTAGCTAGAAGAAGCCTTGACAGCAGCCATTGATCCTCCATATGTGAGCAACGATAGGAGGACAGTAACCTTGAACAGAAAAGGTTTCTCATGGTATCTGCCAAAGAACCTCCACCCTTTTGCAACCAACAAAATTCCAGTCAGTCCAGTAAATTTTTAAGGGCTCGAATCATAACGAAGAGGTAACAAAGATGGCGATGAGATATAGGAAACTCAGAAAGGGCTTTCTGAGAGTGAGATTTCTCATATTGATAAACTACCTTCAAGGTATTTCAATAAGATACCGTTGCAGTTTACAGCCAATACAATAAACCATATTTACATATCGTCTCTAACCTCTTCCCATCCATTCTGACTTTGGGACTTATAACAAGAAACTTTTTAATACTTCCCATTTGTTGTTTCAGCAGCAGCAGCAGCAGCACCGTCAATATAATCACGCGGCGCTAATCATCTTCGGTGACCATGACTTGCTGGTCCGCTCTTCTTTATAAATTGGGGTCCTTTTCACTGCAGCTTCCATGCTACATCAACAGACATTTCGGGGAAAGGATGTCTTAATTAACAATCTTTCAAGAGCAGGTGAGTATTCATTAGATGAAGCAAGCTGTGGTTAAACAAAACCCGATGAAGATGGAGGACTCCAGTGACTGATCACTCCAACCAAAGCCAAAAACAGAACATAGTGATGATGAAGCCTCACTAAGGTCATCATTCGTTTCGTCAAGAATAACACAGCAATGAAATAATGGACAAAAAGAAAACTAATTAACTACAATTTTGCAACATATGTGGAAAAGATAACGATTACATTATACTACTCTGACTCTGAGCACTTATAGTTTGTTTTAACAAATACTATTTAAAGACAAACAGCAAACTCATCCAGACATTACTCAGAAATTGGCTCCATATTGCAGACTCAGGCTAGATTGATCAACTCGTAATTGTAGAGTACAATCAAATGATTCTTCTTCTAAAAGAAACGTGCAATTAGAGCTGCTTCCACCAATTAGGGCACTTGAAAACATCAACAACGTGATTAACTACAAGCCTGATCAAACCTTTGTTCTGCAAATGTCATTACATCAGGTTCCCAACTTGAAAAACTTGGGCTTGCTTTTTGTTTTTTTTCCCATTGACAGACGTTTGCATCAAGATATTGGTCCAACACAAGGCTCCATATAAGACACCTAATTTTCTCAGTTTTTTTGTCCACTTCCAATTCTAATATAGAATGAGAGGATTTGAGGAGAATATTCAGTTCTATGTGCACCAGGGTACTTCATGCCGAACATTAGGGATTCAGTTCTATATGCACGAATTCGCATTCAAAATGAGGGACAAAATGTGGCCCTAAAGAACAGATTTAAGTATGCATTCCACGCCTAATTCAATGGCCGACTGCAGATATATACATTGAAGACAATCGAGCATTTACAGAACCATGATGACCAAACTAGTTCCAGATATCTCTTATGAAACAACAAAGCAAGTGTATCTCGGGATCATTGTAAATCCGCAATTAGCAAGCACCAGAGTTCAGCAAAAAGCTCTCTCCTTCACCCTGCTCCACAGTACTAATACCAACAAAGAGAATACCAAGCAAAGCACAGAAGCGAACGAACGTATAGAACAATTTGAGCAAAGCGAATCAGCAATAATACATCCGATAACAACACACTCTAATTCGTCGCTCAAGAACTTGATCAAGAACAACAAACAGTAGGCAGTGGAATCAAGCTCTTACAAGTTACGTCCTTTCGCGAGGTCGGCGAAGCCGTGGCGTAACAAAGGACGGATCGCCCCAAGACGGAGAGAGCGGACACGATCCCCGCCACGTACAAGACCATCACCAGCCCGAGCACCCAGGGCATCAACACGAACCCAATGAAGAACGTCACCGATCCGCACAGCATCAGAGCGAGCGAGAGCCCCAGCATCAAAGACGCGAACCCCGCGGGCGTCATCTGCGCCGGCTGCGGCCTCCTCGCCGCCGCGATAGGCGGCGGAGGGTCGCCGGAGAAGGGGACCGGCGTCGGAGGCGACCGTAGGAGGCCCAGAACCAGGGAGGAGAGCTCGTCGAGGGCGCTGGACAGCTGGTCCGGTCGTCGCTGTCTTCTCATCGTATCTCTGTTTGAGAAGCCAAATCAAATAGCAGGAACAGTATTCTCGGTGACCAGCGGAGGGAATCTGGTTAGAGAAGATGGCTTCGTGATGGCTTCGAGCTGTTCATTGCTTCTGATTTCCACGACTTTGTCGCGAGAGAGAGAGATGGTGGAGGAGAGGAGAGCAGTCGGAGTTTGAACAGGACGGAGGAGGAGGAGAGGAATTTTAGCGCCTTTTAGCCGTATGCGGATGCGCAACTGAGCAATCAATGAAAGCTTCTGCGCTTTGGGGCTGGGCCACAGCCACACGCCATTGATTCGCGTGGGTTGCACGCCCCGCCTAAAAGGGCCCAATCGATCTTACATGCAGCGCCATGGAATTCATTGCAGTTTCCAAACAATTTAAGGGAATCAATTCAGTTTTAAAGCCCTCGAAAGGAAGGTCAATCAAGTCATTTCAACCAAGTCTCGCCTGATTTACCTAACGCAATAATCCGATCATCTTATAGACAAGCGTATGCTTCTCCCTCCTCTTCTATCGCCTCTACGAGCCCGCGCCCTAGTAGCTTTATCCAATTGCAAGCCTAATTTTTCCCTCGGAACAAGCCCTCCAAGTGACAGTTGCCTGGGTCGCGCAACTTCAGGCGAGGCTCGTCGGCACTAGATTTGACGCTGGCACAAAGGTTTTACCTTTTTTTCCTTTTTAAGTGCTAGCATAAGTAATTTACAAGTGTAGTTTTTTCCAAACGGGAATTGAGTCAAAGTTGTTTCTCATTATGTTTTTAAATTACACTTTGTCAAATGGTATTTGCCTTCTAAAGAAACTCTTTCACCTAAATTCCTATGCATTTCTAAAAAGGCGAACCAAACAAATCCTTTAGTTGCTCAACCGAGCAAGACGCCGTTTACTTGAGCGAAAATGGCCTTGTCCTATGTATTTTTAGTTCATGTTGTACCATAGCCCGTAAACGCTGAACGGGCGGCCATGACTTTATCGCCACATTAGATAAATCATGCTTGATTGGGCGTGAGGATTTGATTGAAAAGTAATTAAGATGTAAAAGTATTCATTTATATATATATATTAGTGCGGTTACTTGATTAAGCTCGAAGTAGTCAAGTTACTTGAACTCAAGAAGATGCAAACTGAGTCCGAGTAATCCACTAATTAAACTCGAGCAGCTAGCAAATAATTTGAGTTGCTTAAACCTCTAACTTCAACTTGAGAAATAGCTTAATTAAGGGCGAGCAAATTTTTGGATGGGTAGAGTAATTACTAATTACTCAACCTTGAGAAACGGTGTCGTCGAGCCTTCGTGTCACACTAATTGAGCATTTTTATGAGAAATTTTCTAGATCACACCCGTCATGACATAATTGATTCGATACAATATATATAATATCCTTAATTAATTCATTGCCTGATAACTCCCTTGAAAACATATAAAGTGCAAGAAACTTTATAGTTTCCGAAGTTTGAAGCCTTCTTGATGGATTCCTAGAAACCCCTTGGAATTGATTCTGGAATTTTCAAGGGGGCGCGCGCATTTACGACACTTTTGGATTAAATTTTCTTGAAGTGTTTTTGAAATAAAAATCCTTTTGGTATCGCAACTTTTAAGTAAAAATCTCATTGGTTACCCAACTTTATTTTTCTACTTCCGAGCATTCTTTTATTCTAGAAGTAATTTTGGAGCCACTCGAAAGAGCAACAAAAAAAAAATTACTTCTCTCAAAAAGTAAAAAATTCAATTTCTACCTAGAAGTCGGGTTTCTAGAGCAGAAGTATGGCCATGAGCGTCCCAAGATACCTATCAACTTCTGAAAAGGAAAACCATTTTTTTTTTTCTGTCAATGGGAATTCCAACATCATTTTATAATAAAAACCATTCAAATGAAGAGAATTACATTAGACGACCCCCATTCTCTAAGACCCCATCGGCCTAGACAACAAACAGACACGAGCGCATGTTGGTTAACGCATGCCTAATAATTTAATCCCTCTTTCTTCCCCTCGAGTTTAACACAATCAAAGAGGAGCATCCGCGATGCCAGATTGGGTTTTGGTCGGGTGTTGAACACGCGCACCTTAAGCATTCAAAACCCCCCAAAAAAAAAAAAAAAAACATATTGGTCGAGCGATGTAATTGGCCGATGGAAGAAGACTTTGGAATCTTTGACAAATCAGAATCTCACATGCATCATATGAAAAATATGTAAGGATTTGTTTTTTTTTTTTTGGGCGTGGGGGGGTCGGAAGATGGATTCATGTGAATCACATTTTAGAAAGACAGGACAAACCGCGGACCCAGATGGAGGGGCGAAGGAGCAATTATTGAACGGAGAGGGTCCCATCGGATAAATTAAATTATTAGGTAGGTAAGGCCCATGATGGAATATGGTAGGTTCGACTGTCCAATACGAGACATGGCTTTCAACCGAACCGAAATCCATGCTCGAACCTTTCGACGCGAGATGAGATCGCGAGACCCGACTCAGTGAGCGAGGCGAGAAGTTGGGCCGAATGAATACTTGACCGACACCGGCGAACAAATGTTTTTTTTTTCTTTTTTAAGTGAAAATCTTAAAACTTATTATGAATTTACAATTGAGTCATAAAATTTACCAAAAAATACAATCGAGTCTTGAAACTTATCAAATTAAGTACAATCGAGTCATTCGTTAACAGCAGGGCTTGGCGCGGCCGGCCGAGGGCCACCATAGTTGGGTGAGCGCCAACGACCCCGGCCTACGAACGGAGGGGTCGTCGGCCGTCCTCGAGGACTCGGCGAACCCCATAGGGCCTTATCGGCGACAGGGGTACGTTTGGCTTTTTTAATGTTTTGATTCTCTTTTTTAAGGTTTTGATTAGAAAAATTGCGATCTAGGCTAAAATGACGTCATTTGGGTCTTATGTATCATGTTTTAGCTAGGTCAGCCAAGTAGGAGAGAAAAAATGTAAAAAAAATCATGTCATCCTTTTCGTTAGTCTAAATGGCAAAATGTCTCAATTGCATTAACTTAATAAGTTTTAAGATTTGATTGCACTTTTTAGAAGTTTTAGGATTCAATTGCACATTCATGACAAGTGGTAGGACTTCTAGTGCATATCTTTTTTTTTTTTTGTGAAATTTCAAACAAAAGGTTAAGAATAAGAGAATCGCCGACACATGGAAAAGAAGCCATAGATATCTGAGAAGCTCCATCCGCATTCACAAGGGGAAAATTGTCTAAAAGTCAAAAAAACTTATTGCACGTTTTTCAATTCAACACTAAGCTTTTTAATTTTGTCAATTGAGACAATCCAATTAATTTTGGCTGAAAATTCCTAGCGCCAATTAATAGGAAACATGTCGATATCATGGTTTTCAAAGAAGCAAAACTTAATTGCTCTTTTAACCATTGAAGCTGAGTATATTGCGCATTCATGATAAGTTGTAGAACTTCTAGTGCACATCTTTTTTTTTTTTTTTTGAAATGACAAACAAAAGGTTAAGAATAAGAGAATCATTGACACCTAGAAAAGAACTAGTCAATGCCCAAGAAGCTCCATCCGCATTTATAAGGGGAAAATTGTCTAAAAAGTCCAAAAACTATTGTATGTTTTTCAATTCAATACCAAGCATTTTAATTTTGTCAGTTGAGACCATCCAATCAATTTTGGACGGAAATTCCCGGCGCCAATTAATAGGAAACATGTTTTTTTTTTGGTAAAGTTAATAGGAAACATGTTGATATCATAGTTTTCAAAAAAACAAAACTCAATTTTTTTTTTACCATTGAAGGCTGAGTACATTGCACATTCATGACAAGTTGTAGGGCTTCTAGTGCACATCTTTTTTTTTTTTTTTTGGTGAGTGACAATCAAAAGGTTAAGAATAATACCCATCCATGGGTGGCTCTAGTTAGTTAGGGCGCACTTGAGATTGTGTGGTTAGGCATACTAATCCCGGGTTCGATTCCCCAACCGAGCATCCGTGATTTAAGTGGGGAGCCATGGCGGTGGAGTTCTTTGTGCTTTAGTCTCCTTCGAGGATTAGTTGAGGTGTGCGCAATTTGGCCTGGATATCTCGGTTATAAAAAAAAAGTTAAGAACAAGAAATCAGACACTTGGAAAAGAAGCAATCGGTGCTCGAGATGCTCCATTGCATTTATGAGGGAAAATTGTATAAAAAGTCCAAAAACTATTGCACTTTTTTCAATTCAACACTAAGCCTTTTAATTTTGTCAATTGAGACCATCCAATCAATTTTGGCGTAAAACTCCCGACGTGGACGCCAAATGTCTTATTTTGGCACGATCGGCGTTGACATGGACAAATTCTAATAATGTTTTAATTTTTTTAATAAATTTATCATTTTCCTTTTTCTTTAATTTTACTTATGGGTTTTTTTTGGTTAGTGAAGGTCACTAGTGACCCTAGTTGGCCAGGCGTGCGCTCCCAAATCTAGCTATGGCCTTTGTGCCCTCGCCCTCACCGGGCCCACGGCAAGGCCACGATGGCCCCTTGTAAGCGCTTTGTAGCCAAAAATCAACAAAAAAAAAATTAAATTTCAGAATAATACGACAAATAGGGCTTATTATTGGTCCATCCGCCACGGAAGATAGGTGGCGATTGCTAGCCTAGATTTGGTGAGTGCCTTCACACCCTCACTCTTGGCAAAACTTTTTCACGATTCGCTAGGGTTGCTAGTGACCCTCGTCGCCTACAAAACAATCAACAAAAAAAGGAAAATAAAAACAAAGAATTAAAAAATTTTAAAAACAAGAAATAATAATCCAACAAATATTAAAATATTATTAAGAATTGTTCATGTCACGGAAGGCGTTCACGTAGGCGATTATTAGCCAAAATTGGCCGAATGGCTCGAATGCCTCTACGCTATAGGGCTGTGTTAAGCATGCTTCTTTGATAGAAAACAAACTCTTTTTCCATGACAACAGTAGCGACTAAAAAAGACGGGGCGATAAGCTCTCTATCAACAATAGGGGGTTGTTCCTCTAATATCAAATCAATAGGTAGATCTCACTTCCCTTCCCCCCATACCATAGCCTGAAGGGATAGCCTATCTATAGAAGAGAGAGTACGGGCCAAGCTCCAAGAAGTTTTGCCTGTCAATCGATAGCAAAATGATAGGCTTCTCCCTTTCCGTTATCCCAATCCGCTTTATGATCCTAGCTGGCACTAATCTTATATCGAGCAAGGGGGTATCCGTATTTGGGGGAGTAGGTGAAGGAAGGAAATGATTTTTACATGAAAATGAAAGAATCTAGAGTAATTAATGAATAAAATATTGCAGAATCCCATGCATGTACAATTTCTACTATTTTTGAGACCACCTAGCTTTTTCCTACGACTTACTTCTTTTTCAATTCAATTCATGTCTTCCGCCAAAGTTTTTTTTGTGCAATAATGAAATAGTCAAACACTAGATGAAATAATCTTAATATGGACTCAATTGTCGAATGTGAAAAGATTTATGACTCGATTGGAAAAATTGAAAGTTTTAGGAATTGAAATGACAAAAATGCCATAGGTTTAGGACTTTTTGGGAAAATTTTCCCAATCACAAGAGATTTTGCTTAACGCACCTCGGTATTTATCGGATCTATTTAATTAGAGAGAGAAATTCGCAATGCAAATATAGTCACCATCTTGTGTTTTACGTGATAATTTATTCATATTCAAAACAAGACATTTCTTAATTTAGTAGAAATAAGGAGCCGTATACAGAGTTTGATTTCCGCAGGTAGTGATTAATAGAATTACAAAAGATAAGCTTACTTTTGCTGTTTTGCTTAAGAATCAATCTTCTTCTTCGAGCAAACAAAAGGGCCAAAAAAAAAAAAATCACTTTTACTTAAACACCCTCCTCCTAAAAATGAACTTACATTTGGGTTTCTTTTTTTTTTTTTTTTTGTTCTTGACCAATTGAATAATTTCCTCGCATCATCAATTCGTAAATCCGATCCTAAAGTTGCTTGGTGTGCCGTGAAGATATCATCGGCAGCAGCCCTTATCAAAGTAGATAAGATAACCCAGCGGGAGGGATTTCCTCCGTCCGTGCATGGTGGGGGGGGGCATGCGGGTGGGACCGGCGAAGGCGTGTGTGATTTGCGTTAGAGGCGCAGCTGTCCGCCTGAGGTTCGTGGAACAAGGTCGGCAGCTCTTTTTTCTTTCCGCCTTCTTCCTTTCTTTGTTTCGAAAAACCTTAATCGAAGCAAAGCCTCCTCCTCCCCACCCACGTGAAGGGAGCGTGGCGACGGGGGAGGGGGAAAATGAGATGAAACCCCAACGGGAAGGATTTCCTCCAAAGAGGAGACGAAAGGGAAGTAAAAGAAGGAACGGCAAAGTCTCGCCTTTTCTTAATCAATCATCCCGTCACATTTTCGCTGGACAGACAAAAAGCGTAGTACGACTCTCCGAAACTTCAAAGAGCCACCGGGCAACGTAGGACGGGTCCATCAGATGAAAGGAAGCCGTCGCTCGAAGCCACTTCCGCCTGCCTCCCCCTTCTCTCTCTGCGTCTCTTTGTTCGCTCCACTATTTCAAGCACACGTCGCAACGATCGAGGGAGTCGAGAGTTGTGTTTCGTTTGAGATTTGAGTTCTATCTCTCCACGTCCTGAAATAATATATTTGTCCCTCTGTTTGATCAGAAGCTTCGGGATTCGTCGGTTTTGATGGTTTCTGGCTTGCCGCACGGAGAGTCCGTCGTCTGATCGCTTTTGGATCGTGTTCTCGAACGCAGCTACGGCCGAACGGATTCGAGAGGTACAGCATTCGATTCCCCTATGTTCGTACGCCGCCTTCGCTTCGTTTTTGCTCAGTTGCATGACCTCCTGTTTCTGTCGCCACTTTTCTTTTCTTCTTTGTTTGCATGGTCACGGTTGTTTTGTGTGAGCAATAACTAGATTAGATTCCCCTCACAATCACTTTGGTAGATGATCTCTTCTTCTTCTTCTTCGTGCATTAGGCATGCATATGCATGGGTTGCTCGGTGTCTGCAATTTTTGTGTAAGCACAAGGGTCCACCTGAGGTTGATGGAGTAAGTTGGCAGAGTCGGTGGATCTTTCATAACATCAACTGTAATCTACAGCGTTCAGAGAAAAACTGATACAACAAGAAATGGCTGGTACTAAACTAGGGGATCAAGGGAAGGAAAGTTTGGAGAAGAGAGAATCATTAAACGGAAACAATTGCACACATCCAGCGCCAATCCACACGCGGTTTGCAAACCGTCGGCGAACCGAGTCTTCGGATGGAGGGGAGTTTTTTTTTTTTTTTCTCTCTTTTGGAATGAGCTGGAGAATGTTTTACTCTTCTGAAATCATCCAAAAGTTAATTTAGACTCTGCTGTTTATAAAACCAAAGAGAAAAACTCAACTCTCTTTAGAGAGTAGAAAACAACACCTCCTTGTTAACTTAAGGGAGAAGTAACTTTTATTAGACGTACACCATCGGGTTTGGTACATCCAGCAATTAACAATACAACCTCTCCGGATCAGAAAAGAGAATAGAAATGACGACACAGCCACGCAACTCTTGGTGGTTAGGAAGAGAATCACCTAGTCACCACCACTCAAAAGATCACATTTGAAATTACTGAGTAGCAAAATCCTCTCGCATCTTAGAGACGACAACACAACAGAAAATCAAATGGCAGGCAACCTCATGCATTTTTATCGGGCGAGGTTGTCGGCAGAGTTTTCACTCGGTCGAACCATGAAGTGTGCTGCAACTGCAATCAGCTTCGTGGTTCTTGAAGTCGGACATTGCCGTCTCCTCCCCTTATTGATTTATCGGAGTAAATTGAGAGTAGCTTGTTGAGATTGGTCAACGGACTGGTTGTCCTGTGGCCCGTGGTATCTTATTGCTGCCTCATTCGAGGGTTCGTCATTCGCCGTCATGGACGCTATCTGCACATCATATTGCACATATATCAATTACACCTGTACAATTTTGCCAAAAAGTACTATCTTGAACAGAAAAGTTGAAAATCACACCTCCCTTTCCAGTAGTTCGTTCTCTTCTCTCAGCAACCTTTCCTGTGAAGAACGCCGATGCGTCAAACTCAATAATATCTGAAGTCTCTAACATTTTGATTAATTCTTCTTCTCTGTTGTATGAAAAGTTGCACCAATTTTAAACTCTTATCAAGTTTTATTAACAAGAGCACTTTCTTTGTCTATACTGTTTGCAGAGTCAGAATCACACATTCCTTCAAAGCTGTGCCCCGGCAGACTTCAGGTGACGCTTCAAACATCGCAGCGAACTACTTGACAGGTTAATACCGTCATTCCTCAAGTTGTTTTGTTCACCTTGTGGAAGCTGATGATCATATCATATGATGCTGTCCTCTGGACGTCTCCATTTTCCTTTTGAGTGGTGTGTGTGCTCTTGACTCTTCTCATGTAAATAATCCTGGGGTACTGGGTAGACTTGTTAGCGGGATATACTATACGTACTAACCGACTTAACATATCCCACACGAGAACTAAGCCGCAATGTAACTTCAACTCTGAAGTTGGATCGATTAGATTATCGACAAGTCTCCCTCTGCAGAGTAACAAGCCACTTTCTACTGCAATACGCGGTTAATCTTTACCGCGGCATTCTAAAAGTGGATCCTCCAATATAGATTTGAAATGGAGGTAATATGGGCAAGAGGAGAATGACCTAGCATATCTCGATTGCTGTGTCAGAGCAGGAAGAACTCCCAGTGATGGAGTTTAGCGTTGTTCTCCGGAAAGAGGACAACCCATAAGGACATGTAAACTTCTCTAAGAGCAGTGATGATAGGGCTAGACGACAAATACAGCAGCAGACGATCTGATCAAAGCTTCCTTAGGATGCACTAAAGCGGGAAGATTTTCTCTTCAACTTCCCAGGATAAGGAAGGAGACCTTTTCCTGTTGGTCCGCATATTCAGACATTTTCTGCTGACAGCAAGAACGAATAGTTACTCCTTCTAAGACTTAATTAGTTTGTAACCAGGCAGTATCATCATTGGTTATGATGGGCGGGTTACGGACCTAAACCAGTACATGTAAGGAAATATCTCACATGGTAAAAACACTACGACTCAATCTTTGTCCTGTCTTTTGTCAGATGGGTCAGCCCCACTCTCTATAACCCACCAACCCGATCCAACTCCCTCGATGCTTTCACTGACCAATTCTGCAAAGGTCGCTCCATCTCTGAGTATTGCTGGCAGCTACCCCCACCCAATTCCCAGCGGCTTCCCTACCCCATGAAAATGAGAAAAGAGAGGGTGGGAGGTAAACAGACAGATCTATGAAAGTGAGGGGGAAAAAAGTAGTGGCGGAGGTGGCAGCCTCAGTAGTCGTCTTTACAGGTTAAATTCACATAGTGGTGATACGAAGTCCACTTATTGCCACCTAGTCCGCCCTTTGTCCCTACGGTGAGATAGAATGGTTCGACATTCGCCGAATCTATATTCATAAGAATAGAAACCTACGAATGGCATTTTGAAGAATCAAGATATACAAATAGTTCTGCTCAGCTAATACAGGAGGAGCTAATTAAAAGAATGGAAGAAAGAGTTGAAATTGCATACCTCATCCTGGAGAGCCATGACAGACCCCATCATCAGCTGAGTCTGCAGAAAGGTCTACTGATAAGAAACAAGTTATTTCATGCAAGAATTGTGCATAAGTCGCACAAACAACTGGATATAGCCAAAAGTCTATTGCAAAAGATCAGCCAAGCCTTATTCTGCCACACGAGCAGCAACTGTTCATGGCCATTGTCAAGAAACCCTTTACAAAGGAGATATAGTAAAAAATCGAGATCTTGTGATACAATGGAAAAAAAATTGAGGGTTGGACCAAGCATGCTAGAAAAATTCATTGAACTCTTTGGGGATTATTGAAATTGATTGGTGCTGAGCCACAATGGCGCAAAGCCATAAGTCTATAGTCAATACGATAAAAAAGGTTTATCAATCCAGAACACATTACTGGAAGTCAAGGCAATCTTTAGCTCATTGTATCAAATATGAAAGTTCCACTAACTAAGTTTGGAGAAACTCCATGCCTGTATTTCTCCACTTGTTAGTGCCATTATACTACAGACCTCCATTACAATTTGAGAAAACCATGTAAATATCCGGTGATCTACCCTGGAAATGTGGCACAAAGTGAATGCAATGGTAGACTAATATATTGATGTGGGAGTGGGTCCTATGTTGCTAACAAGATGTGACCATTCAGGGAGGGAGAAAGTGAATGTCAATGAAGATACATCTTAAGATTATGCAGGGACAAAATTGTAAACCAGGAAGAAGAGTTGAAAGTCCAAATTAGGTTCATCTTAAAGAAGCAATAGATTAAAGTACAGAAAGCTGATCCTGAATGATCCAGCGATGCAGCATTATGGAAAAAAAATACTGGAGAGAGAAGAATCTCATGACAACTGCAGTTAGCATCCATACTTACACCCTTACTCAGACGAACGGTAACTGCCAATAATTAGATAGATCAGATCAGCATACAAAGCACATATTTATAGGCCCAAGGATAATCTCAACAGCACTGGCATTGTATTGCAATTTCATATAATTCAAAAATATTGCGCCTCAGAGAAGAGGGATTAAACATTCACTTGTTGAGGAAAATCAGAGACGACACCTTTCTGTGTCGAGTCTGCAAGATAGCGGCATCGAGTTGTTCTTCCAATTGCACAAGATCGGTCACACTGACATTGTCATCATCTGGCCCCTCCACGTATCTGCAACACATGGGAGGAAGGGATGATAAACAGGCTTAATCATATGCCGAATGAGCTGAAGTTGGAGAAGCCAAAGTATATTGCCTTTGAACTAACTGCAGCAGCTGTGAGGGTGATTGCAGACTTGATTCTGCAGATGCGCATCCCTAAGCAAAAACGGTCATTAGGGAGTGGATTTTGCAACTACAATACTAGTGATGCCCCCAAGAAGATGGATAGCGATTAACGAAGTGTAGGAAAAGTAGCAGCAAAGCTAAAACAAACTGTAACTGATTCAATGGCATGTCTAATCAGATATAGATGCTCCACTGCACCATTACGTATTGAACATCGAGTCCTTCAAAGAATCAATCAATTAAGAATTGAACAGACCAGACAGCACCCACCAAACCATTTTTGTAAGCCAGGCTACTGACAAGATCCAATTTAGACAAATGGGACTTAGATTGTGATTTAGCATGTGTCCAAGAAAAAATCTTAGCGAGATAGAATTTAAATGAAGATCTTCTTTTATGGTTTCCTCTTTGATGGGATTTAAATCCAACTGATCCTTGGAGTCGGCTCTATTTTCTTTTTCCTCAGGTCCCAATGAAGTAATGCTTTAATATCAAGCTCTCTGTATAAAATTAGCATATACCTTGTCAGCATCTTTGGAGCCCTCTGCTTCTTCAGAATGATTCCGGTAACGCTGAAGGATCTCAGCCAAGCTGAACCAGGGAGAGGACTCAGTGCATTTAGTACTATAAGTATCAAGACTGAAGATCACTAGATTAGAGCCAGAAGTGAGGCTACACCAATCTATGTCACAGTCTCAAAGAAGGCCAGAAAAGGAAGGAACGACAGTCATAAATGATGCCAATGACGTAGTAATTAGTTTACTGGCAGGCAGGAATAGAAAGGCAACATCCATATGCAGGAAAAATCTAAATATAGGCATGAGAAAGTACTATAGAAAAACAGTTAATATCTCCAACATGTTACCCCAGGACCAGCAAGGGAGATATTTGATGAAACCATACCTAGCCAACTGTATATGAGAACAAAAATAGGAGAAGGATATGCCCTTATCACCTTTGAAGGTGGTTCGTGTCGGAGTGTGGTTCATATTCCCCATCGACAGGAAAACACGTACTTTATTGGTAATTTGAATTTAGACTCATAAATAATTACAGCTATATATAGTCTCTTTCTCTTGTAATTGAGAGTTGTAACAGAGAGGTAGGGTGCTAATTATAATGTAACCCTCTGTTGGATATAGCCCTAATTTAAAGGTGAACCAGGATAAACATTATGTCTCGATTTCTCTTTCTAGCTAGATTTGTGTTGAATTATGAGGGTGTGACAGGTGAAGTCAACCATTCCAATATAATAGATTACATTTATATGGCACTGATCATCTTTTAGTTTATAAATATCATAAGGTTGGTATAAACTGAACAGAAGCATAAGAATTGTGCACCAACCCAAAATTACTCAACCCTAGCCCTTCTTCCAGCCAAAAATTCAGAAACGTTAGTATTGACAAAACTTTAAAACTCAATGAGATAGATCCCCCACACATAAATGAAATTGTCACGTGACAATATTCTAGCCAGAATCTCGGAGCTGCCCAAGAAGATCAACCATTGTCACACAAAGTTTTAAAAATGGAAAGCAAACAAGTTGCTCTGGCATCAAGGTTGCAGCAAAGCTGATGTCACATGTTCCTCTTATAAACGAGATTGCTCCACATTCTATAGCCCAAAAATGTTTTACTTGTTTAAGAGCCTGCATATGAAGGTTCATATGCGAATAAAAAACCAACATTCTTTTAAATGACATCATTAGTCTTTAAGGCAAGTGATTTCTGCTAGAAAATAAAACCCAAAACCTGCTCTGGAACAAAAAATCCAGCTTTTCATGGATGGGGCAACTTACAAGTCTTTGTGATAGGATTAGTTGAGGTGAAAGACCCGAATACCTTGTACTCTTACAAAAATTAGAGTCCAACTCTTATTGGCCTTAAGTAGCTTTTTACTAATAATTTTGGAGATGCGTTTGTATTGACTTTCCTTTGGCATCTTAAAGGAAAAATTTCTTAACCCCTCTCATAAGCAAATCATGGCAAAAATAAGCAAAAGCAAGGAATGAGGTCCTGAAAAAAATCTAATTAAGAATAGGTTCTTTGTGGAAATACTTGAGTCAAAATATAAAATAAACATGATACGACCAACTTGATGGGCTCATAAAAGGTCTAGCACCAAATCGTTTTGGACTTCATCATAGAAAGCAATAGTAAAGCACATGAATGATGTTCCTTCACATGTAGAAGGAAAGGCATGATTGAACTCCTAACATTTTATTGTTTGTACGTTTAATTGTTACCTTCTTGCATTTGAGTCTGGAAAGTTGAGATGTGGCAACTGGCAAGACACATTCTGGGAGTTTACATATTGATTCCAATATTTTCAACCTCACAAATTGATCTAGAAGGCTCACTTAGATAAATATACCAAACAACTCGTATTTATGATCCTGAGGAAATTGTAGCGCTACTAAAAAGAAAAGTGAAAAAGGAAAGCTGCAATCGCATTAAAACAGTTCGATGAGGTTGCAAGCCTATGAGCTCAATGTACTTAACCAAAACGCAGATGAGGAAAAAGGAGACAAATATTAATATGAGGAAAGGAGAAAAGAGGCAAGGTTTATAGCTAATCACCAATGAGGAAACGTCGAGGGAATTATTTGCCGATACTATACTATTAGAAAGTCCAATCCTAAAGCTTAAGTTACTATACTATTTGAGTGAATTTCAATATCCACGTTACTCTACGAACATAGCAAATGACTTGCCAATATAAAATAAGCGATACAATATCACACCACCTCACCCATTGTTCATTGGCTATCAATGCACATCCTTCTTACTTAACATAACATGTTGGAGAAATTACACACGTACGAACTTCTAATAAATATGCTGAACTCGTTGAAGCAATAAATACGCATATATATAACATGTCGGACAAACTACATGGTCAATAATATAATAAAATCGAACGAAATCTTATTTCCATACAAATACCCAAGAGCACGTATAATTAGTCGCTATTAAGAATAGCAGCATAAGCCAGCTGAAATGAACACGCACCGCACATCATGTAATCATCTTGCCACTCTTATTAGTCTTCAAATCAAATTACCTATACATTATCAGTATCAAACAAATATGTCTTCAAATCAAGGCATGTTCTTTATGTTCTCCATTGCTTCTTGTTGTCATCGTCTACATTTCTGGCCTAATCAAAGGACATGCACGGTCAACAAGGAGTGTACTGTCCGACTCGAGCGCACAACATCCCAATACAATGGTGCACACACATTTCACACGATCGCTTGTTAGAAACGATGAAAATGGTCGTAAGATCTAGATAGTGTTAGTCGACAGAACAGTCAATGTACATCAAGGGGCTATCGTGTTAGAGAGTTCTGAGTAATTGAACCTCCTGATTAGCTTTACGAATGCTCTGGACAAACCCGGTTCAATGCACTCATAAAGGACTTGGGGTACTGAAGAGTACATAAAGTGTCAAAGTCGATAATCGTTGGGTTTACATGGGCTATATGTGAATTTGGATAGATATGTAATGTTTAGACGTTTTAGGCTCGGGATTGACTGTTGGGAAGAAAGCACTAGCAAAGCATATCAAGGTATCATTTGCCTAGAGGTTACTACATGAGCTTTTTCAATACTATTTGGATGGAAAAGACTCCATGAATTGTTGATTGTTTAAGTATTGTCTCACATCGCTCGACAACAATCCTAAATGTGCTTTTATATCCATGTAGGAGCTCTCTCCACCTATTAATTTAAGCTTTTGGGTAGGACTCTTTAATATTCATAAATAGGTCAAACTAAGGTCAAAGTGTACAACAAGGGGAACTTTTTTTTTTTTTTTGGTCCAAACAACTAGGGGAACTTGTTCATACCAATTTGTAGAAAATTCTTGGTCCTTACACATATGAAGTCCAAGTATCAACCAATTTCATTATCGTGTTAGATCCAATTATGGAATAAGTGATACCTTATGCTTCTAAGAGGACATACTAATATTCATGTACTAACGATGGAAATTGGCTTTTTCATCTACTGACGATAAAAATGGGATCAACCATCAACTCTTTATAATAGTTACTGAAACATAACCAATTGATGTTATTAACAATGAGAAATCCAAATTTATATTGACTCTTGTTATCATAATGTGTTGTATAATTTAGCAATGGATTGCAACACATTGAACTGAATAAAATTGTGGATATATTACGTTTTTTCGGGTTGAGCCACCTAACTCAATACCAATAGGGAAAGTTGCTTGTGGTTGAAGGAATTGAAGAAAATGGAAATGAACACGAGGAAAAAGCTACATAATGTGTCAAAACGATCTGCATTCTCCATGGTAAAGCTAATAAATTCAGGGTGTTTCCATATTATCCAAACATCGAGAATTCATTTTGGTTGTGGACTTGTTAATTTTAGCTATAGCTAAATTTGACTCGGTATTACATTTCAGCGCATATTACATTGTTACCACGCAATGAAGTTCATTAATCATCTTGCTTTGCATAAATTTCGAGTCATAGTTCTCCAAATTTTTTTGAAGAGAACTACTAGACCTTGAGAATGTTACCTAGAGAACTCAAATTGAGAATTGGGTAGCGCAAGGTTACATTAGATACATAATGAAAATTGGTAGCATGTGATAATCTTCGCACCGGCTTTGGCCCAAAGCTAGAGAAACAAAAGTCTGAAGGCTAGCTTTAGAGGAAAATTTGGAAGAACTAGGGGCATGTTTAATGCATTGAAATTTTGCGTTATTCTTCAAGATTTTGTCAATACATCATCATGAAGTCATGGAATTTGGGCCAGAAAACTCATGAAGAATCCTAAAAGTCGGAAATTTAATATATGGAAACAACCGACGAGTACTATTTAAAAGTCCAAATTCATATACGCTCTTCAAACTTGAGCCTACCCATTGCTGCAGTCAAATCTTTATCGCTCTCAGGTTCGTGGGAATAGAGTCAAGGTCCTTGTGCTAGGCTTCCAGGCATTGGATGATTATCATCGATAGAGTTCTAAAGGCAGGGTTGGCCATGCACAATTTGATCGGAAGCCGATGTGGTGTTCACAGCTACATCTGAGAGTGCTCATGAGCTTCAGACGGAGAGAATAAATGGAAGCCTCGAGAGGGCCCGTGGATTTTTTGACAAAGGATAATGCTCTCTCCCTGTGAACCCATTCCTAGAACGCACGAAAGTGCCCGAGACGGACAACAACCGTTGACGTCCCGTGGAAACTCTAAAACGCGAGTTCATCTACAAGGCGCGCACCGCCGTAGACGATCCAGCACTCAAGTCCGCGCATCCGATCGGCGCCAAGGTCAAGCTGACAAGTTTGAGCTCGAATGTCGGGGCAGAAAGGACGACTCGAACGGCGTCCGTCCCCACGCAAAAGACAATGAATGAGGACGGGGGACGCACGAGCCAGCAACAGGTGTTCAACACAAAACATGCAAATCCAATAAGATTAATAATTCCATCTGACGTCATCGAACCTTCTCGAGATGACCGGTCAAAGAAAAAGAGAGTCGAATCGAGCATTATATATAATCGAACCACCAAATCACGCGGTGCGTCGTGCAAGAACCACAGTGCAATGAACGAAATAATGGATAAAACAAGCAAGGAATTCAAAAACATCCTCCGACTTTCTAGAAACCACAGTCCCGAATGCGGGAAAGGAGCCGAGAACATCTCGAAAAAAAAAAGCAAACAAGGAATTCAAAAACATCCTCCGACTTTCTAGAAAAATTACCACTTGAGAGGGAGAGGGAGAGGGAGAGGGAGCGCACCTGTCGCCACTGCAGAACACGTACTGCTTGCCGCGACTGGAGAACACGAGGAGGGCGACCTCGACGTCGCAGAGGATGGAGAGCTCCCGCGCCTTCTTGATCAGCCCGCTCCGCCGCTTCGAGAAGGTA